>JAPSGF010000009.1:13563150-13656676 GCA_035772895.1 Perdix hodgsoniae | reverse complement strand
TAAAATGAAGGCCTTTGACATGGTCCCCCATAACATCCTTCTCTCCAAATGGGAAAGATATGGATTTGATGTGTGGACTGTTCTATGGATGAGAAACTGGCTATGAGACCATAACCAGGGAGACGTGGTCAATGGCTCAGTGCTCAGATGGAGATTGGTGATGAGCAGCGTCCCTTGAGGGTCAGTGCTGGGACAGGTTCTCTTTAACATCTTCATCAGTGACAGTGACAGTGAGGCTGAGTGCACCCTCAGCAAGTTTGCTGATGACACCAAGCTGTGGGGTGCAGCCGACACGCCAGAGGGGCCGGATGCCATCCAGAGGGACCTTGACAGGCTGAGCAGTGGGCACAAGTGAACGTCATGAAGTTCAATAAATCCAAGCACAAGGTCCTGCACCTGGGTTGTGGCAGCCCCCTTTATCAGTACGAGCTGGGGGATGTAAGGATGGAGCACATGAGTCAACAGTGTGCGGGATGAGGGAGGTGATCCTGCCCCTCTGCTCTGCACGTGAGACCTCACCTGGAGCACCGCATCCAGATGTAGAGTCCTCAGTGTAGGAGAGACACAGAGCTGTTGGAGCGCATCCAGAGGAGAGCCGGAGAAATGATACAGCAGCGAGAAGCTTGTCCCCAAGCACCAGCGATGGCAAAGGGCTGGCGTGGAGCTGGGTGCGGGCAGCAGCCAGCTCTGCTGCTCTCAGAAACAAACCAGCTGCCAAAACCGTTTGTCACTGCTGCTGTGTGAGAGGCATGCTGGCACTCACGTACCTCAGTAGCATTGTGGAGAAGGCTCAAAGTTAGCTCTGACAAAGCCCGCACACCGTTCACAGTGTAATTAGCACCACTAGTCTAGCTAATTGCCGAGTTTTCCCCCCCTTTCTCTCTCTCCCCCTCCTTTTCTCCAGCATGAAATTTCTCCAGTTATCTTGGTTTATCATCATGGTAGACAGCATGCTAAGCCTGGATGCTCCTTCAGAGAGCTGGTGTCAGGAATAATTACTGCCATAGTAAGCTGATCAGCCCTTCATTATTAGCTGCTGTTGTTGTTACCCGACATTGATTAGTAATTTGTAGCTGCCAGTGCTTTCCTCTGCCCTCAGAGCTGCTGTGTTCGCTGGTGCTGCGCGCTGCTCTGCCAAGGACAAATGAGCATCTCTCCCCGTGCCCCCTTCCCCTCCCTGCCACTTTGTTTGCTGTATGCACCTCTCCTCACAGTAAGAGCAGCGCCAGCCCCATCCCAGTGCTGACCCAGGGTCCCAGAGGGCAGCAGTGATGGAGTGAAGAAGCTGTGATGGGACAACACGTGGATGGAGAGCGTCACGGTGCTGCCCTGCAAGCCCCACAGTACCCAGCACTGCTGGAGAGAGGTGTCAGCAGGGAGGCTGCCATAAATATTAACTGCTGGCTCCAGAACCCCCAAAGGTTTTGGCAGGTGGCTGCTCACGTGCACTGCTGTCTGGGCTGTGAGAGGTGGGTGTGGGGAGAAACACAGCACGGGGCCTGGCCTATGGCTAGATGCTCTGGGTTGTGTTAATATGACCAGTTAGCAACTTAAAACTGAGAATGCTGGGAAGGGGGGAAGGCACGTCCCAGGATGGCTGGGGGTCCTTGATGTGTACAGCCTCCTGTTTGGTGCTGCTTGCCCTGCAGCCAGGTTTGTCTCGTGTGTTTTGGCTGCTCTGAGCTCTGCAAGCCGCCTGCCACTGCTTGTTTGCCTCATCCATGGACCAGCTATGCCCAGCAGAGCAGAGTCAGGGAGCAGAAGAAAGGCTTGGGGGGTCCGTGCTGTAGGTGGGGGTGTGGGTTGGGAACGGGATGTTAGGGGGGCAGATGTCCTGTTGTCTGCATCCTGACCGTGTCTCTCGTGCCAGCCATCCATTGGATCGGGTCTATTGCCCGGTGCGGTCCTAGGAAATACCCACATCTCCTGTATGAGCAGATAATGAGCTCCGAGGGGTGAGGTGGCGTGGGGGGCTGAGCATCCTTCCCTCTGTATCCAGCCATCCCCCATCCCTGCTCCATGGGGATGCTGGCATGCAGCTGCCAACTGGGGGAGGCGGCACACAGCCATGCCAGCCTATGTAAATGTCTGTCTGACACAGCGGGTATAAATCAGGCAGTGGCAGTCAGAGATGCACCCCGCGGAGCCCTTCCCTGCCCGGCGTCCCCACCACGCCGAGGGGTGGCAGGGGGCAAAGCTTGATGTCACTTCTTGGCGCTCTGAGAGGACGTGATTCAAAGACACGGTGACCTCTCCCAGCACGCCGAGCTCCGCTGAAGACCTCCGGCCTCGCGTCTGCAGCAAATCGAATGATCTGTGGTGGAGAGCAGGGCTGGGGCTCAGACATCCATCACGGTGGGCCAACCACAAAGGGAGGCAGCAGAAGCCATCTGGAGGCTTCCGAGGCGCCGGGAGCTCCGTCCTGGGGTGTCTCGTCCATTAGCAGGCACTAACCACGGCTCCGTGCGCAAGCACACTAATGGCTGCCTGGTCTGGATCGGCACTAATTAAGACCAAATAGTGGTTTATTTTTAAAACCCTCATTTAAATGTGGCTTTTTTTTTCTTTTTTTTTTTTTTTTTCCCCCCCCCCCCCCCCCAAGTTTCTTTCCTTCCTTCTTGAATTCACCAGTGTAAAAAAATGCGATGTGATGGTGGGACACCCAGTGAGACTTTTCTTCTGATCAACACACTGAGAATGTTATCATCTTTTCTTCTTCTCCCCAGACAGCTCAAGCTCCAAGGTAGCTCAGGTAGAAAACTGCAAATGACAGAAATTAATCTTTGCTGACAAAGGCTTCCCTACAAACACCGGTCTGGATGTGAGGATGTGCCTGAAGTTGCAGAGCCTGTGTGAGCTCTGCAACTGAAAAGGTGTGGGGTGCAGCAGGACGTGCCCCCACCACCTACAGCTGGATGGCCACCGGCGGTGTGCTCACCACGGGGCAAAGTTAACTGAGAATGCTCAGGTGGCCCCAACCACTGCCATTGCTTTCAGGCTCTGCTGCACCGCAGATGGCGGTGTGTCATAGAATCAGGTTGAAAGGTTGGAAAAGGCATTTGAGATCACCGTGTCTGACTCCAACCCATCCCCACCACTGGCCGTGTCCCTCAGTGCCACATCTCCATGGTTCTTGAGCACCTTCAGGGATGGTGACTGCACCGCATCCCTGGGCAGCATGTGCCACTGCATTACTGCTCTTTCAGAGAAGAAATGCTTTCTAATACGCAACCTGCAGAAGCAGCCAGGAGCTGGGGCTCTTTGAAGTGGAGTCAGGAGGCCTGGCTGGGAGGAACATCTTATTTTGGTTGCTTATTTTATTTCTGGGAAGTTGGTAAATGTAGTGATTGATTATCAGCTCGGTGATATTGCCAAGCTCCTTAAGGCTGTCCTTGAGAGTCCCACGTAGCACAAAACCATTGTTTGGCTGCAGAATTGCTAAAGCCAGGTGATCACAAGGCAGCAAAAGGTTCAGAGCCACCTCAGCCAGAACACTGAGCCCCTCCAGAGCCACTGCTCTGAGTGCCACAGCCCAAGAATCCAAACACAGCTTGTAGGCTGAGAACACCTCCGTGGGAGAGCACTGAGCTCCTCCTGCTCCCAGCAGGTTACCCTGGATGAGGGAACTTCAGCTCTCCTGCCTTGCTAGAGGGAAGGGGTATCCCAGATGGTGATGTGAAAGGTGACTCATGCTAATGAGCAATTAACATCCAAGTTACAGCTGATGCTCTTCAGGGAGTGACTCAGAGCAGTTGTTGGGTGCTCATTGGAGCAGCTATCACAAATGTGATAGGAGTGCCAGGAGTTAAATAGGAAGGGGTGGTAGCTGTGAAGCTTTTCTCTATTCTTTTCTGTTGTAGATGGGCTGTGCTTCTCTATTTGAGTAGCTGTGTGCTGGAAAGCTGAGCTATTTTGCTGTGCTACATTGGCAGATTAGGTACCGTCCTTCATTTTGCTTCTGGAAGGGATGCTGGTTCCCATCATCTGCTGATGTGAGAACTGTGGGGCTGGACAGGGCCAAGGTTTGTGCAGTTCCCAGTTAAATTATTGGGCAAGGTCAAGGGCAGATGTGGCACTGAGGGATATGGTTAGTGGGCACGGTGGTGATGGGTTGGACTTGGTGATCTCAGATGTCTCTTCTAACCGTAATGATTCTGAGATTTTTATCTCTGTGTGCAGATGAGCCTTGGTGTGTCTGTGGGCTCTTTCTATGGGTGGTGGGGTCTGAATAGGTCACCCAGGACAAAGTTCAGCTGTGATCTGTTAAGGTCTCTGGACTGTCCCCGAGCAAATGTAAATGTCAGCTCTCTGAGCATCTCTGTTTCGGAACAGGGGCTCTGCCCAACTTGAGATCAGCTGGGACCTGAGCATGTGCTTACAGACTCTGCTGTATCATTAGCACTTTCTTGGGCATGGAAAGCATTTAAGAGCCACAACTGAGTTTTCATACACACCTCTTTTTGATGGACTCTTTGGTCAGACCTGGCTGGTGCCTCCCCACAGGACATCGCAGCCACTGGAGGAGGAGGTATCTTCCTATGGGCATGGGGAAGCTTCGCCAGCTCACTTCCGTCCAGGTAGGTTTCTAAGAGCAAGGCAAGCCTTCCCACACACTGGAGCAGGGTAAACTGTTGTCTTCAGCCTCGTCAAGCTCTCCCGATGAGAAAAGCTGGCTGAGTATTGCCGTACCAAGGATTTTCCCAGGCCCATCCAACAGGCAATGCAGAGGGCCTCTAGATGGCAATGTTTCTGTTCAGGAGGCTGGAGCTGCTTTCGGGCAAGCCGTGTAATTCCCTTCTGTGCTGGCTTTGGGGAAGCTCTGAGATTTATTCGGGGCTGAAGTGGAAAGCTTAACACCCTGCTGCCTCTCGCCGCTTCCTCAGCGAACGCGGCTGGGATTTGGTCACCTCGGGGGATGGTGGTTTAGCAGATTGGGTGACTGCTTCCCTCCTTCCTTCTTTCCTTCCTTCCATGTGAGGATGTTAGCTCGGGCCTGATGGTGCTGAGAGCTTCCCGTGGGTCTGGGAGGTCCCCGATTTTTGGAGGCGATGGGAGTGCCTTGCTGGGTGCTGATGGTGGAGTGCTTGGTGTTGTCGGTGTTATCACATGCTTGAAGATGGATGACTTCTTCACACTTAGAGCTGCTATGTGCTGTATCTTCCCTGCACAGAGCTCTGCTCAGTGCCTGAGCGATGTGATGCAGGGACACTGGATGGAGGCTTGGATGCTGTACCTGGATTTGTTATCTCTCTGGGATGCTGGAGCAGCAGGTGCTTTCCTTGCCCATCACTGGCAGTGTGGGAAGCCAGCTGTCACTCCCTTACCCCCACAGACGTAATCAAATTGAGCAAAATGTCTTGTTCACACCAGACAGGGCCCTGTAGAAGTAGGGTGTTGGGCTGCAGCTCCCAGGGGTGTGGAGCTCAATGGCCCCTCAACACACTTGCATTCAGAAGGAGGAGAGGAAGACTCAGAGCTGGAGATGTCTCCCTGCCTCTGAGTGCTGTGAGATGAAGGATATGTAAGCTGGGATCCTTTTCTCTCTGCTGTCCTCACAACAGCTGGTTGGAAAACGCAGCCCCCTCCAAGGTCCCCAGCAAAGCAGGGTGGACAGCAGCACTGGGTTGGACAGAGCTCTGAGTAAGAGATCAGGCAAGCAGTTCACACGTGTTACAGCTCCTCAAAGTTTTATGAATCCAATTACATCCTCATCCTGGGAGGGCCATCTCTGTTTTGTGGACCAGAAATAGAGGCCAGGATCCTGCCTGTTGTCTGGTGTGGTGCTAACAGCTGACCTGGGGCTTCTGCATAAAACACCACGCTCCTCTCCTTGCTTTCCTGAGCTAGTACTGAACGGGAAAGCCTGCCTGCCTTCCTCCTCCTGCTCCCTCGATAGCAGTCTTGGTGTGCTCATGCCAGGGCTCTCCAACCTGCTGAGAGCTGCTGAGCCCTGGCCTGGGGGGAGGGCAGCAGTAATGCACTGGGCTTCCTCCGTGTCTCCCCAGCAATTCAAGGCTGTTCTCAGGCTATCTCTCGCCTCCAGCTCACGCAGTGTTTTCTGCCAGTCCTGCACCTGCAGCGCTGAAGACAGCTATAGTCATGCTGCAGTGGGCATGGACAATTGATTATAACTGGTCGTAGATTACCTGGAGCAATGCTATTAAATTTAATACAGTTCTCTGCTGGCTCTTTGGGCACAGCCTTGGGTTGTGTAACTGACATCTTGTTGCAAAGCATTTTGGGGACATTGCTAGGGGCGGGAGGCGAAGAGATTCAGCTGCAAAGCGGGAGAAGGAGATGAGTTTCTGTTGAGATTTATTTCCTACCCAATAATTGCCCAGAAAGGCTGTGTAAACCTTCTCTGTTTGTGGAACAAATACTGCAAGAGTTACTGCTCTGACCTTTTTTTCTTTTCCGCTGGACAATTGTCTGTGCCCTTGCTATTCAGAAGCCTTGATGTGCTGCTAGCAGATTTATGCCTCGTTGAAACCCACCTCTTATTGCCTCTGAGTTGATTGGGGGAAAAGGAGACTTGTTCGCTGGAAAAGAAACCCACTGCAGTGTGCCATGCATGCCAAGTCAGGGTGGGAGCTTGAAAGAAGAATTTGGAATCCTGACCTCTTTTCCTCATCTGCTGCTTATCTTCTGTCTCTGAGTCAGCTGGGACAGGTGGGTGACCAGCTCTGAGCAAGATCTCTGTAGGGTCTGGGCAGGCACCTGGTTAGCAAGCTGAGCTGTGATGGGATGGGGATATGGCTGAGTGCATTTCTAGGGAAGGGCTCTTCAGTGTGAGAATCTTGCCCTAGCCTCACAACAGCTTGTGGTGAATCCCCATGTGGATGCTCTTCCCATTGATTTGGCAGTTGTTAAATTTGGGAATAAATCCACCTTCCTTGGCAGCACTAGTAAATCAGTAGAGCCATGTCCAGCAGGAGCAAAATGTGCTGTTTGTGTGTGGCTCAAGGCTGTGCTGAAGAGGAGCTGGCACTGAAGCTGTCTGGAGCAAACCTTTGAGCTCCCAGCAGTTTCTTAGTGCTTTTGGGGGCCTCCACTGCTCTGTACCTCTCTGATAGAGGTACTGAGTGGCATCTTCCCTATGTATCAGCACGGAGCTAGTAAGCCAGCAGGGCTGTTTGGTGGCCAGAGAGCCTGGAGAGGCTGCACGAAGGCCACTTGGAGTCACTGAAACTTCCCTTGGATGCAGCACAGGAGCAGATGTGCTCACAAAACCAGCTTGGCTCCTCATTGACGCCGAGCCTTTGCCACCGAGACTGCCTGGAGCCTTGGAGCCTCCACCCTCCTGCCAGCAAGCAGGGACAGTTCTGCCTCAAAGTTTGATTCCCGGCAGTTTCGGATCTCTGGTAGCTGGCAAATGTCAGCCCTCATTAGGGACTGTGTCTCCTGGGTGTGCTTCTCCTCGTGTGCAAACCTGTTGGAGGCTGCTGCTGTTACACTGCGTGTCCAAGCAGGAATCGAGCCCCACACAGATGGATGTGTGTGTATGTGTGTGCATGCGCTTCCTGCAGGTGATGGGAGAGCAGAGGGTGTGGGTTTTAATCCAAGTGTGTGGGCAGCTCTGCTGATGCTGTTTGTCAGCTGGAATCCCAGCGCAGGGCTCTGCAGCATCCGTCGCGGCTGCTTTTTCCTTCTGTCACATTCGGAGGGAGGGAAGATGTAGCTGAGTCTTGCAATAGTAGGTCAGAACATAGCGCAGCACCAAAGATCAGAGCGAAAGCTTTCTTGTACAAACACATGGTTTTATTCATCCTGTTATTTTCTTTATCAAATGCTTAATGCTCTCACAGAGGAGCTTTCAGCCGCAGGGAAAGCAGTGTCTTGCTGGTTGGGAATTGGTTAGAATGGGTCACGGCTATGGAAAACAGATCCGGGCTGTGATTCTGGCCTGGGGCATGGCTTTGGAAATGGTCTGCTCCATAGCCTTGGCCTCTCATCCTCCAGATCTCTGGGAAGACCTTTGGAAACAAAGCAGGATCTGTCAGTGTGTGTGTGTGTGTGTGTGTGTGTGTGTGTGCAGCGTGATGGCACCCCTTGGACATCCCCGACACAGCGAGATGATGGTCGGGCTGTGAGCAAGGCTTGTTGTGCAGCTGTTTCTGGGTGGGTTGCTGGGTGTAACCTGGTATGGGCAATGTTTTAGCCAGACAAAGCTCTGCTTGAGATTCTTCAGTGCCCAGCTGTGCAGACAGCTTATTTTTAAGGTCTCGTTTGAAAGATGTCAGCTCCCCCTCCCTACTCTTCCCCAGGCAGCGAGAGCAGAAAACTAAATTTATCTGCATCGGGACAGAGAGAGCTGGAGTACAGCAGGCAGGCACTGCTCCAGATCTGCTGGGCAGAGCGAGCAACGCACACCTCTGCCTGTCTGTCTGTCTCTGTCTGAGATGCTCTGGGTGCTGCTGATGCTGCGGTGGCAGTGAGAGCTGCATGGTGTTTTCCATTGCATCCCCTAGGTTTCAGAATTGATGGTTGATTTGCCTTGTGGGGGTGATGCATGGGTCAGAAAGAACCCAGGGAGGTTGTGGACGGGTGTGAGTTGAGCTGGCAGCTGAATGCCTGAAGGACAGGAGGCTGCCCAGTTCAGCCCCTTCCTGTTCCCAATGGGGCACATGTCGTGTCTGGGGATGTGGGCCTTGGATGTGGGGGTAGGATCCATCCTTCCTTTTCACCTCTCTCCTGCTGTTCAGAGCTTGTCCTTCTTGTTGTGCCTCTGCATGGGCAACTTTTCCTAAGGAAGCAGGGGTAGAAGTAAAAAATGAACACTTGAAGTCTGGAGTACAGCTTGACAGGAAGGCTAAATGTGGCGAGAGGCATATCTGACAGTCCTGTGTGTCCCTTCTGTTTCAGATGGCTTCCATTGCTCCCCCCCAGGCCTTTGTTTGCAGGCAAAGAGGAGAATGCTTAATTCATCTTTCACAAGCTGTTTTGATTCGGCGGTTTGGCCGAGGCTTAAAGCCAGCTCTTTCAGGGGCTTGGGCTGCTAGTCAAGATGCTTTCCAACACATGTAATGAAGCAAAGAGTTGTTATTTTATTGCCTTGAGGAACCAAGGCAGGAGGATGCAATGGGGAAGGCCCATAGGAAGGGTCAGTGCGCCGGCTTGTTTGCAAGTTTGTTGGCTCTGTGCTCCTCAAAGCCAGTTAAAACTCCATCCTTAGCTGATGTCCTTAAAAGAACCTGCATCCGAGAGCAGAAACCCAGTTGGAGGTGAGCATGGGAGAGCTGTGTGGGGACCAAGAGGAGAGGTGACAGTGTTAAGTTGTGCCAGGGGAGGTTCAGGCTGGATACTAGGAATCATTTCTTCTCTGAAAGAGTGGTGAGGTTGTTGGAATGGGCCGCCCAGGGAGGTGCTGGAGTCACCGTCTCTGGAGGTGTTACAGAACCATAGGGATGTGGCACTGAGGGATGTGGGCATGGTACGGGTGGGCTGGGGTTGCATTTGGTGATCTTGGGGGATCTCTTCCAACCTTAATGATTCTATGACACCTAAAGGGTGAGCTGCCCTGGCAGAATTACGTTCTCTTTCCAGGCTTGCTGGCTGGGGTGAGCAGACAGCAGCTCGCCCACCTGGGGCTGTTATGTGGATCGTTGGGAGTTGAAGTGGTGCTTAGTGCCATGTTAGCACCATGTGCTGGAACTCCAGCTCCATGCCCAGCAGCCTGCCTCCCTGCATCACAGTGCACCGAGTCCATACTGAATGGAAAGTGTCATTGCTATTCTTCTTTCAGTCCTGCAGCTGTTGATGTTTTGAAGTTAAGAAAACATTTAAATGATTTAAAAAAAAAAAGGGAACAGCCTTGCCTTATCAAGGGAGCTTCTAATGAGCAGAAAGGGAGGGGGAGCAGACAGGGGAAGGGCAGCAGAGACTAACAGCCTGGCAGAGCACTTGTCATCTTGACAACACAATAAGTTTCAAACTGGGCTCACTCCTGATACTTGCCTGAAGGTATATTTAACAAGTGTGAGAGACATTGGAGCAGGATGGCGTACCTTTGAGCCCAAGGGAGGCTCGGAGGGGGATGGCAGATTTTGGGAAGGGAGGAGATCGGCTCTGTATGGAAAATGTGCATCCTTTCCTTCCTGCCCTGCCTGTGTGCAGGCAGACTGAAGGCTGTGCTCGCAGCTTGGTGAGAGGATACTAATGAAGCGTGAACCGGCTGTGCGCAGTGGCGGCTCCCGTGCTACCTGCCACCAGCCTGCCCACTGCTTGCGTTCTCGTGGTATTTGCATGTTGTCTGTGTGCTGTTTGAGGAATAGAAATGCAGGCTCTGCTTTGAAGCAAACAAGCAGGGCGGGGGCTGGAATTGTGATGCTGGGCCCCCCAGTCCCTCTCACCCCATTGCTCCCAGTGTGGGTCCCACCTCCCTCACACTCTCTCCAGCTCTCCCTTTTGGGTCAGAGCTATTCTGTCTCTCCTTGCCCAGGTCCCCATTCTTCCCTCCCTGGCTCCCCATAGCACTCCCAACACCGAATGCCTCCACCAGGTCCTTGTTGGCTTTCTGTCTCTATGCCCTGTGCTGTGGGATTTAAGACACCCGGATGCCAGATGTTTCCCTGAATCCTAAGGTGGTCCCTGAAGACTGGGTTTGCGTGTTGCACACATGCTATATGTGTGCTGGAGCG
The DNA here is from genome assembly GCA_035772895.1 of Perdix hodgsoniae. NCBI lineage: Eukaryota > Metazoa > Chordata > Aves > Galliformes > Phasianidae > Perdix > Perdix hodgsoniae. The sequence goes on along the minus strand of JAPSGF010000009.1, from coordinate 13,646,039 downwards.
GAGAGAAACCTGTCTGCAAACTCACCTGCTGCCAACGTAGGCTTGCAGGGGTGGGTGTGTGAGAGGGAAGAGAGCTCGTTCTGTGTTGTGAGAGGTTTCTCCAGCAGAGCTTCTGGGGTCACATTGACATTGGATGCTGCTGCAAATGGACACGTGTGGTATCTTCTATTGACTTTTGGGCATTTCTGAGAAGTCAGCCCAAGGCTAGGAGGCCAAGCAAGCTGGGATGAGACAGAGAATGAAGCTTGTTTTGTGTTTGTGCCTGTGCTTGGAGCTAGGCAGATGCCATGGGAAGAAAGGCCAAGAGAAGCATGGCCAACCCCAGGCAGATACCTAACAGCTGGAGCCTTCTCAGGCCTTGAGCTTCAGTGTGCAAAGACAGAGCAAAAGCAAACCCCTCACTTGTGCTGGCATTGCAGAGCAAAGCCAGCCCCCTTCCCAAAAGAACAGTGCTGAAATACAGAGTTAGGAACTGAGGTGGGGGCTCTGCCCATGTGTCTTGCCTAGAAATGGGTGTGTGGTGGGAATGGAGGCGGATATTTGTCCAGGCTCATCCCTTGTGGCAGTATGGTTTCATCTTCCTTTCCAGATCGGTTTTAAGATATGGGAAAATGTTGACGTTTCTCCCACAGGAGAGATTTAGCTCAGGTCCTTAGCTGGTACAAATCAATCAAGCTCTAACTTACAAAGCACCCTATGGGGACACAGCTTTGATAGGAGCCTTCCCTCCCAAGTTTGATGTGATTTCCTTTTCTTCCAGCCACACAGGTGCCCCTTTCTATCATGGAAATAAAAGCTGTGACACAGCCTGGCAGAGCCCAGGAGCCGGTCCCAACCTCTCCTCCCATCCTCGTGCCCTCCATCAGAAGACTGTGAGTCATCACCTCTTGGCTGCACCGCTGTTGTAATTCTTTTTTTCTCCTCCTCGTCCCCCCTCAACCAGGCTGGGGTGAAGAAGTGAGAAAGCAAATAGGAATAAATACCTCCAGCCATAAAAGTGAAATAAATCAATACCTCTTCTCTGAAGCCAGAGATGCTTAATAGGCAAGATCACTGCCAGATTGTAAAAAATGTGTTTAGTGTGCGGCTGGGGCAAGTTTAACCCTTGGACATAAACAGCAGAGCAGCTTCTCTCACCTCTGAATTAAATAACTTTAACTGCAGAGGACTGTGATTAATAGAGGTGCCTCTGGATGGGACATGCCAGGTATTTGTTCTTGTGGATCATCTTGGTAAGTGCCTGGGTGGGAGAAGCTGTTGCCAGCTCCCTTCTGCACATGCAGTGGTTCTTTTTTCATGAAGGGACAGCTGTTTGCTGGGATTTCAGATGCCTGCCCGAGGCATTAAGGTTTTCCACGCTTCCTTCTGCCAGTCTGTGCGGATGTGGAAGGAGCACAGGTAGAGTGAGTCAACTGTCTGCATTGACTCGGTGCTGTTTATGCTGGGAGGCGCTCACGTCCCTGATGTCCTGGGCTTTCCCAGTGCACAGATGGGGCTGTATCAGCCTCACTGTGCTGAGGGAGTGAGAACTTCCTGGAGGGATGACCCATCTTGGGAACACAAAGCACCAGAACGATGAGATGCTGCCTGTGTTGGAGCAAATAGAATTGTAGGAAGACCCAGTGAGGTGTTTCTGCCAGGCTGGTGGGGTGCATTGGTGCTGTCACTAACTTGGTGAAGCCCAGCCTGGACACCCTTCCCGGGAGACTGGCAGCAAGTCTTGTGAGCAGAAAGCTTCTGATCCCACCTCTGGTCGTGGAGCCAGGAAGCCCTGTGCCTGCTTTAAGGTAAAGCTGAACTGAAGTGATTAGTGATGTGACTCCAGCTCTGCTCGGAAGCTGGATGCAGGGTCGTGGGGTTTCTTGCTGGTCTTATTTATGACAGTCCGTGCGCCTTTTGATGGGGCTGGGAGCTGAGCGGTAGCCAAGATATTTCAGAAGAGGATTAGGGTCAGTTTCCTGCAAAGCCTTCCTGCACCTCTGTAAGCTGTTTGTTCTCCTGGCACACGCTCGAGCTCGGTTAAGTGCTGCCTGGCATGCGAATGTTTTCCTGAACTACGGCAGAAGTGTTTTGCTGCGAGGAGCCACGTGATGGAAGTTAACTTTGTGCTGAAGAGCGCTGGTGCCAGGGGCATCTGGCACAGATCTTGCAGCAGCAGCTGGCTTTGTATTAGGAGAAGGCTGTACTGGGAAAGGGGATCCTGGAGGTGCTTGCATAGGTTTTTCTTTTCTTCGTGCTCAGAGCAAGTTACATCTGTGGCAAGCAGGGGTTATTGCCATAAGGCAATTTTTGAAGTAGCAAAAAAAATAAATGCTATTCCACGTGAGCATGGCTATGCTCTATCCCCATGAAGCATACTGATCTTGGCTGGGACAGGAGAAGCAGGTCACTGAGGTCACTGTCTGTATAAAATGGATGTGATCCATTGTATCACTTTGTGCAAGGCCTTCTGTAAGGGCTGGAAGGGAGAAAGGCCGGTCTTTGGACAGAAAAAAAGGACTTTCACAAGTTCTTGATGCCTTGCTTCCACCTTAGAATCACTGAATCATTATGGCTGGAAAAGCCCTCTAAGATCACCAAGTCCAACCCCAGCCCACCCCCACCATGCCCACTGCCCACCTCAGTGCCACATCTCCACGGTTCTTGAGTGCCTCCAGAGATGGTGACCCCCCCCACCCGCCTGGGCAGCCCATTCCAATGCCTGACCACTCTTTCTGAGAAAATCCTTTTTCCAGCTATCTCATCTGATCCTCCCCTGGCACACCTTAAGATCGTTACCTGTTCTGCTTAACTGGATGGCAGCTCCTTCCTCTCTGACCGCCTTCAGGTATTCAATTCTGGACTTTCAAGTCCTCCAAGTTAGAGCAGAAACAATCCCTGATGGTTCTCCACACCTAAACCTCTCGTTCTCAGCCCTTCATATATGTGCAAATGATGGATGATATTCTCGAGTGAGGTCAGTAGGAGCCTGCTGCCTCCAGGACCCAGTCCTTCCGGTAAGGGCCCTTCTGCGTGGCCCCACATGCACCATTCCTTCCTCCTGCCTCCTTCTACCTCATGCTTGGGAGAAAATGCTCATCGTGTTGCCCTGCGAGCTGTTGGTGAAAATCTGGTCGTGGAAGAACTAGTAAATTGCTTTTGTGCCTGAGGTAAGCCAAGTGCTCCCTGTGCAGTAATCAATCCACCACAAGCTCCTTGGCTGAAGGTGATCACCCAGATTTTATGGAGTGTGGTGTTTCCCTGGAATGGCCCTGATGTCCTTGTGGTGCCCACAAAATCCCCTCCAGCCAGTGGCACAGAGCAGCTGCCCGTGGGGCACGGAGAAATGCTTTGTGGAGGAGAGCTCTGAGCACTTCAGGTTCCTTGGCGTAAGATCAGAGTGGCAGGTAAATCCTGGAGAAATAAAAGGAACCTGATGAAATTAACCCAGGACCGTGTGCGGGAGATGGGGAACCTTTGTGCTGTGTTTAGTCCTCCCTTGTGGCTCCCACATCACTGCAGGTAATTTTTCAGCTTGCTGCAGTTCAACCCAGCAAGGATCCTTGTTGATTAATGCTAACGAGGGACTGGCTCTTTGCTGGTCTACAAGTGCCCCGGTGCTGCTGTGTTTCCTGAAATGGTATAAGAAAGCTGTGTTTGCAGGCTTTTCAGGATGCCTGCTGGCAAGCTTCTTGGATACTGCTGTGCCTGAGGGCATGAGGGTTGGGGTGAGTGGTTCTCCCCAGTGCCCGTGAGACCGGGCAAGCTGGAGGTGTCAAGAAATGTATGGATGTGGTACTTAAAGACAGGGTTTAGTGGGCAATACTGGCGGTAGGTGGATGGTTGGAGTGGATGTGGATGATACTGAGAGGTCTTTTCCAACCTTAGTGATTCCCTAAGCTCTGGCTGCATGGGGCCACAGCACCCGGCTGCTGTATGTGGGTGAGGGATGCTGCTGGGGGAAGGGAGCAGCTTAGCTTCCTTTGGCATCCGAGGATGGATTAAGTGGAGCATTCCTTGTTAGCTAATTGAAACAGTCAAAATGTCAAATGCGGCATTTCAATAATAGTGATGTTAGGAGCTTTACGTTTTATTTCTCTCCCTCTCTCTTTTGTGTTGCGCCTTCGAGACATAGGGACATAAGTCTCTAGCAAAACCCTCTTAAAGAAGGGTTTTGGGGGGATGGGGCAAGGACAGAAGCAGCTTTAATCCCCTCCAATTCCGACATTATTGTGTTTCAGCAAATATTTTGCAATAGGATTTTCAGGCTGAACTTCAAACAGGCAAATGCCTCGCTCCAGTGACTTGGGGAGCTTTGCAAATTTAGGAAAGAAAATGAAGATTGTTTTAGCTGACATTTAAACCTTTTCTCTTCTTTTCCTGGCCTGTCAGGAAGCTTCACACACTTTGGGTCAGATGCTCTTTCCCTGAAGAGGAGGAGGATATTTATAGCCGGGTAGGGCTGTAATGGGGAAGTCTCCAGGCTGCTATACCTGTCAGATAACGTTACTTATGGACCCAATGGTAACAGCCCACGTGGAGTGTGCTACAGGAAGAGAGAAGTGGGCTCTGAGTTTGGGGCACCAGGGGGTTCCCAGCCCAGGTAATTTGGCTGAGGTCCTGGAGGGTGGAGGAGGCTGGGCTGGAGCATGGCACTTTTGGGAAAATCGCTATGGGTGGTACATTACCCTTCTAAAATCTGGGGGAAATGATGCAGTGAGATCACTTCTCCCGCTTGAGGAGGCTTTAACTAGAGGGGCTGACCTCAGGGATGGCCCTGCTGCAAGTTCTCATGATCCCTGCAATGGAAAGTGACAAATCCCATCCGCTGAGAGCCCTCTGACGTAGTGTTCCTGCCATCTGCCCACCCCGGCGGATGCTAACAAGCTAGTAGATCTAGACCCGCTGTGCCTTGATACCAAGATTTATTTTTAGGACCTTGATATTTAAAATGATCTGTTATAATTTCATGCTTAAATAGCACTAAATAATGCTCCCTGTTTGCACAGTGTAATTGGAAGAGGTGAATAAACCAAACAAACCAGCGATGACTGTGCTTCCTTAGTATTTTCAAACTGAAACAAACAGTAAAAAAACAAGGGCTTGGCCAATTTAGCACTTCAGGGGTATTTTCTAGCTGGAATTCCACTTCTTCATTTTCACAGGCCAAGAAACACAAGAGCTTTAAAGAGCCAGTGGCTTCTTGCCAATGAAAACTCTGTTGGTCTTAGACTTGAAATAAAATGGAAAAAAAGAAAAGGAAACTTACTGTGTTTTTTTTTTCTGGTTTGTTTTTTAGGAACTGGCAGAGCTAATGACTCTGGAAGTGCCTTGGGACAGTATGTGAGTGCAGAAAAGGCTTAGGAAATATGCGGCAAGTTCATTTAGGCTCCTTTCATGCTTCTCAAATCTTGAAGCTCCTTTATTGCTGCTTTATGTCAATTTGACACTGCTTGATTTCACCGTCGCTCTTGATTTTACTGTGATGGCATTGCAGCGTTCAGTCCCACACTGATCCCGTCTGCAATGTCTCACGTAATCTGCGTGGGGTTTTGGGCAATTGAATTAAAGCTGCTACATTCAGATGGCCCTACTGGGGAGTAGGAAGCTCAGGCTGGGCTGACGTTACCTATGTGTGGAGCCACAGGCATAGTGTTGTGCCAGCGAGGAGATGCTTTGATTAGTCATGAGTGTGGTGTGTTTCCTTCTGGAAAATTGCCACTGGAAAGAGCATAGCCTGGGCTGTTTAAGCTTCTACACGTTAACTAATCAATGCATCTTTAGCTGGAAGGATCCCTCCCATCAGAGGATGAGAGGAACTTTTCCCTGTGCGCCCACGTGCGTTGGTCATCTCATGGAGCAACGCTTCTCAGGGCTGGGAGCTGTGGGTGCTCTGCCTGTCCCTGCTGAGACCTGGCTTCATTCTCTTGCTCTCAGAGGCAGGGACCAGCCCGTGTGGCCTGTCCCAGCAGTATGCTGCAAAGTGCACTACGAAGCTGGGAACGGGGGAAGGTGCAAGCTGCAAACACCTCCCTTTTACCAACTCCTGCTCCTCCAAAACTCCCTCCTGCCACACTGCTGCTTCCCTCCCTGTCCAAGCCTCTGTAGCATCCTTGATCACATTCTCCATCCCCTGCCCTGGAGGGGACAGCTGCTCCCATCTCCCCCAAGCACTTCTCCACATTCCTCTCCCTCTTCTCCTGCAGCTCCGTGCACACCGCGGCTCTGTTTGTGCCCACATTAGCATTTCTGCTGACTGCAAGGATCGGTTTAATTTCATGGGTGTCATTTCCTTCAAGAAATCTCTCTCTGAGCAGCAGCCCGACGAATGCCTGATAAAACATATTTTCCTACGGTAATGATTTTATGGACCCATAAGTCATGAATTTATTATGATCTCAGCCCCTGCTGCTGATTGCTGTAAAATGCAAAGTAATTAACAGCAAGCGGTAGCAGCTATTCCCACCTGGTAGCGTGTTCTTGGGTACGCTGATGGGTTTGATTAAAGTAATGGCTAAAGTGTACAGCCCGGCTGTAAAATATTAGCATGATTAATGCAGTATCCTAAATAAGAAACAAAACGAATGGGCACGGTCTGAAGAATTAAAAAAAATATATAGATATTCCTTTCCTTCCCTCAAGCTATTGTTCTGGCTCATTTATGCTTTCTTTTCTGTTAAATAATGTATAGGCTTCAGGGCCAGGGGGCACGCTAGAGATGCATATTGCAGTTTCATAACATCTTAAGTGCTCGTGTTAATTTTTCACTCCTCCTTTCTTTTTCTCCTCAACCTGCCATCTCCCATTGGATAGGGGGAGAAAGATAATCAGGTTTTCTGGACTTGGCTCCAAGTCAGATGTGATTTGATTTGGATTGCAGACAGCCCGAGGAAGCGGCTCGGAGGCATCTTGAAGACTTGGATCTGGTTTCTGGCCTCGCAGAATGAAAATCCGGAGACTGTGCTCACATTTCCATGGCTGGGGGTGATCTCCGTTCTGTGGCAGGAGCCTGGAGCCCGTAAGTTTTTCACACATGAACAATAACCACGTGTCCATCCCACAGGCTGTAGCGCTTCCACTGGGAGAAGAGTGCTTTTTCTGCTCTTTCTTGAGCAGCTTAGAAGTCAAGCAATGGCTTGGTTTGAGTAGAAAAAGAAAGAAAATAGCTGAAATAAGGCTCGGGATACAATAAGTCATGTCAGACTTCTCTTTTTCTCCTCACCCCCCTGCCATAAGCGTGCAACGTTTGATTTCTATTACATGGCATTTTTCAGCGAGAAAGATCAAAAACTGCTTGAATTAAGGGGGCTGGGAATGAAGTGTAAAATAGGCATTTTTCGATGTCAGACCCTTAGAAGAAAATTATTTGGAAATGAAGAAAATACCTGTTTGCCAAAAAAAAAAAAGGTTTTTTTTTTTGACCTATACATTTTGATCAGCTCCTCTCTTTAAATTTCTAAAGATGCATCCACCAGTGTCACCTAATTCCCTCTGATCTGCCTCTAACTTTTCAGCTGTATTGATCTGCTCTGGTTTATGAAGCCACCGACTATTGGAAAAAGGAGTTTATAAATAACTACAGGCTTCCATATCACAAATGTTCCAGCAGGGCTGCTTTTGTTTATCGCACAACACACATTTTTGGAACTTTTTCTTCTCTGGGAGATTGCAAGGGAGCTTGGAGTGCCAGTGTGGCTGCTGCATTGTACTGTATTGTACTGCGCAAATGGCGTTTTGCCCCTTGGGATGGAGAGGTTTCTAGGTTTGTTTTTGTAGATAAGATATAAACTCTGCAGTGGTTCTGCTAATAAATACAAGTAGCCTGAAGCTCCAGAATATGTCTTGTTGGTCCCTCCAGTAATTTGACAAAGTATCCTTGCAGCAACCTCCTAAAAGTACAAGATGAAAAATGTTGGTGATCCTGCAGTATCTGGGATGGCTGTTGGAAGGGGTGGCCATGCATAAGGGACAGCTCTCTGCTAGCACTAGTGTGGGGTCCTGCTGTCTCACGTGTTCAGCAGTAGTCAAAGCCAGAGGTAATAAGTGCTCCCAGGTGAGAGAAAATGAAGTTCTCTCTCTAAAATTGCCACCGCCAGAGCAGCGATTATCCTTTCTGGAAGGATATAGGAAACATCAAAAAAGGTAGAGATTGTGATCAAAGGTATAGGGGGGTACTTCTGAGTGAGGAGAGATTAAGCAGATTGGGATGTGTCAATTTAGAAAAGAGGCAGCTGGGAGAGGATATGATCAAGACATCACGCAGTCCAGAGTAGAACAGAAGAGGTGGCACGGATGGTTGTTTGCCATGAATCAAGAGGGTTACCCGGTGAACTCATTAAGCAGAAGGTTCAGAGCAAACGAAGGGAAGCACATTTTCCTGAAGTGCATAATTACACATATAATTCATCACCGTGGGCTGCTGTGCTGTCCGGAAGGGCAATGTGGATGTGAAGTGGGAGCAGGCTGGTGGGGAAGGCAGATCCCAGGGGAGTCGCTGGGCAGAACTGAAGGATGCGATGGTGCCACAGCACACACCCAATGGGCAGGGGGAGGTGTGAATCTTTTCCATCTCATTTAGGTATCACTGCAGTCAGTTTGCACGGCCGCAGGTTGTGTTTGGAAGGCTTTCTCAGCAGCAGCAGCAGCACACATGCACACTGCTAATGATATTTGAGGAGTCATTTCTGTGGGAAACACAGGAGCCAGGCAGCTCTGCAAACCAGCCCATTAATATTTTTAAAAGGAAGCCTCCATCCTGCAGGAGCTGCTGCGGCCACTGGAGATCTGCCAGAACCGTATCCCTGATTGCATCCGCTTCAACCGTTAGATCTTTCCCTCTCTCCTTTCATCCACCCTTTCTCCTTCCCTCCTGGATGGACCTTCTATTGCTATTCCATCCAGAGCGCACTCTAGTTACGGCCTTTTGTGCTGGGAAGTTCCGCACAAGGATCGCTCAGTGTTTAATTTTTCCCTTTCTCCTTTTGGAGCTAATCACCCCGTTGAAATTGAGCTGTAAGACAGCTGACAGCGTTCAGATTGAGCCCAACGTGTGTGCTCCGGGTTCTTGCATCACTAAAAATGAACACAGACAGCTGCAAAGCGAAAGGGATGGCGCTCGGCCTTGTTTAAAACGCGCTCACACAGCAGCGCGAGCAGCCTGAACAAAAGCTGCCTGTCTCCTCTTGGAGGCGGGTGAAGGAAGAAGTTATTGGGCTTGATGTGACTCCCAGCTCCCCCCTCCCCGTCATCCGTGTCTGTGTGGCAGCAGAGGAGATGGTGCTTGGTGGGGAGGATGTATGGCTGCCGTCAGTCAGTGTCAGGGTAAATCAGGCCTGATGGCTGTAACATCTTCCCCACACTAACTGGAGCAAAATTTGTGAATTTATATCTATGTCCTCCTCGTGTAATCAAGAGATATGCAGACCAGATATCTTCCTTTGTTTGGATCCTTTTGTGGGTTGGCCTGAACTGCAGACCCAACCTTCTCTGTGGGGCGTGTGTATCCTGCTGATCAGTGCTGTAGGCTGGTGGTTGTGGCTTCCTGAGCCTATCTCCTGCTGTGTGTCCCTAACCAAGTAAAACATGCGGAGAAAGACCCTCCAGCTATGTCGGCTGTGTTTATGCCTGGTCTTCTCATTCCCGCCTGTAGGCTTTGCTGATCCAGGCCCCAGATCCTACAACCGTAAATCCTGGCTGATTCAGGCTCTGATGTTCTGAAATGGGGAAAAGAGGAACTCAGGGGAGACCTCATCACTCTCTCCAACTGCCTGAAAGGAGGTTGTGGTGAAATGGGGGTCAGCCTCTGCTCCCAGATAACAGTGATAGGGTGGGAGGGAATGGCCTCAAGTTGTGTCACAGGAGGTTCCGGTTGGCTATCTGGAGAATTTCTTACCCAGAAGAGTGGTGATGCAGTAGCACAGCTGTGTAGGGAGGTGGTGGGGTCACCTTCCCTGGAGGTGTTCAGGAACCATGGAGATGTGGCACTGAGGGATGTGGGCATGGTGGGGGTGAGCTGGGGTTGGATTTGATGGTCTGAGAGGTCTTTTCCAACCTGGCTGTGGAGGGCTGAGCATGGGCAATCCCCTGAGGAGCCCCACAAGCCCATGCTGATATGCAGCAGCTGGGGAGCTGAGCCCCATCTGTCCCCTTCGGTGAAGGATCATTCAGTTTTTCTTTTGGCTATTGCACCCTTAAACAAATACCAGTTGTAACCAATGGGAGATTTTCATCATTTTCAGGGTGATAGGCTTGAAAAATGGGATGCTTGGGGAAAAAGCAGGCAGGGAGGAGAGTGGGAAAAGTAGAGGGAATAAATGCTGCTGTAACATTATGGCTTACAATGTAAACAGATGCGGGTGAGAAATGCTTTCGTTACGATTCTACCAGCAGCCACAATTTGGTGGAGCTGTACATGAGAATGTATACACAGAACAGCATCCTTCCTTATGCAAACTGTTCCACAGGCACACAGGGAGCCCACCCCTCTGAGAGCCCTCTCTCTGCATGCCCTGTTCCTATATGTGATTAAGTTCCCTGCTCTCCCACTGCACTTAGGGCTCTTATTAGCGTTAAGCACACGCTCCACAGGATGCTCTCGCACGCAGAAATACAGGTTGAAGCACTGCCTTCTGCTTGCAGAAGCCAGCAGGATTTTTTTTACAATAGCTGGAAGAGGGGGAAGTTATTATCTTGTCCAGCCTCTGGCTGCATTTTGATAGAATCCTTTGTCCAATGGCTGCAAAGTATTTTGCAAGTACAGAAGGATAAATCCTCAACAGACAAGTATTATCTGGCCTATTTTTACAGCTGAGAATTCGCAGCCTTCAGACCCATCTAGGCCTTCACCTGGTGATCTCCTCAGCTGAATGAGTATGTCAAGCTCGGTCTTTTCACATCCAGTCCCCGTTCTAATGCAGCCCTCCGGTGTGCCTGGCTGGAGTCAGCCTCTCCTCCCTCAGTCTCCCATCCATGTAACAGGTATGACAGCCATCCCTTCCCCTGGGCAAACACTTCATTATGCGCTGCTGCTGCAGTACCTCAGAGGGGAGAAGACCTTCAGATAAGCCTGCATTCTCATTTCGGAGATATTTGTGCGCGTGTTTTCTGCTTTAGCTGCCGTTCTCTTGCTTTGCCTGCTCATTAGTTCTGCCTGAGTGCAGGACCTCTCCAAAAATGCAGCGTTGGCAGTGGGCATGAATTCTTAACTACTCCTGTCTCTAATGACAGAAAGCGGGGCCAGGCAGCCGGTTTGCTCGCTGAGAGCAGGGGATGCACAATAACGTGCTGCTGGTTTCTCTCATCACAGGTAGAGTTTGCAAATCACAGGAGGATCTGCAGAATATGCTCAGGTGCTGGCCTGCTTCTGGTGCTGTAGGGAGAATTGGGATGACAGATGGAAAGAGAAATGCCTCTCGTTCTGTGAAAGGTGTCAATTTTTTATTCTTTTTTTAATGCTCTCTCTGGCCTCTCTCTCTGCTGTTCTACCCACGGGCTTGAGGGCAGCTTTTGGCTTTTGATCCAAAGCTGGAAATCCCAAGCCTGACTTGCCAGTGCCCTGTTATGATCCCCAACTTCATGGAGAGGGAACAACATTATATCAGTAAAAATAACAAACAACGCAGCAGAGGATTTAAAGAAAAAATGCCAGGGGTTCCATTGTATAGAGCAGGGGAAGGGCTTCTTTTAATGGGAAGCTTAAAACTTATTTTTAGTAATATTGCTGCCTTTTGTCTCCATTCTGTGCTTGCATTCAAAGCTTCCCTGACTTTTTGCAAACATAGTTTCCAACATAAGCTAGCTTTTCCTTTTACAGACTCTTTATATTTTGTTTAAAAAAAGAAAGTCTTGGCAAGTTAGAATAGGTAGGTAGGAAAGGAAGGTTAATCCTTCCTAGGTGTCATTCATTCTGTTTCATTTCATGGCAGGGATAAGAAGGAAGGAAGAAAAAAAAAAAGAGAAAAGCATTCAGAACCTTGTTGGTCCTTTGATTTCTGACTTTCAGAAACCAAAACAGAGAAAATAACAATTTTTGGTGGGATGGGGGGAAAATCTGAATTCTCAATTTCCTGAGTTCCTACTGAAATGCCAGTTGGTGAATTGTATTGTTTCTTACGAAATCTCCACAGGCACTGAGAAAATATCCACCTGCTTTTGGGCTGTCTGCTCCCTCACAGAGCTCTGGTTGTTTCTTTGTATTTGCCTTTGCTTTTCTTTTCCACCTCCTGCACTATTTGTATCTCTCCCCTCTGTCCTTGCTGACATTCTTTTTCCCCCACTCCTGCTCCCGTTCCACTGCAATTACCACCACCAAGTCAGCTCAGATGGCTTTGAGGTGTTTCCTTCCCGGATGGACTAATTGGGGTTGAGATCTTTGTTGTCCCTGGAGCTCGTTTCTTGGGCTGATCAAGCTGACTTCATTTCACGCGTTATTGCTGGAAAGTTATCTTTGTTCAGTTTGAGGCACGTCTTTCTCTGTCTTATCATAAAATCACAATATGGTTGGGTTGGAAATGATCCCAGAGGTCCCCAAACCCACCTCTGCTGTGGGCTGGCTGCCCTCCACCAGGTCAGGCAGCCCAGGGCTCCATCCAACCTGGCTTTGGGCACATCCAATGCTGGGACACCCATGCTGGTGTCTGACAGAGGTATGCCGTGGTCGTAACAGCAGCTGCAGCTCTAATTGGGGGATGAAAGCTTCAATATCCACTCCTAATGAAGCCTTTGTGGCCCTCTGCTTCGCACTGGCTGGCAGCTCCCACCTCGTCTGTATGCTTTCAGGGAAGGCATGTTGATGCCACAATCCACTTGTTCTTGAAGGCGGCTTTTGAAACGCTGGCGTAATTATTCACAAGCTGTGATTGGAGCCCACGCTCGGAAGGGTGGGGGCTGTTATTTGCATCAAGGGAGGATCTGATTATAATTGTGGTAGGGAAGTTTGTTTGAGACTGATTTGGTGGCAGTCTGAAATTCTTTAATGCTGCCTTTTGGGCAGAAGTGTCGGGGCACGAGGTTGGTGGAGGGGTGATGGAAAGGACTGGGGGTGCCAGGCTCAGGTGTGGAAATGTGATGAAAAGATGAATGTGATAGAACTGCTCAGCTGGAAAGAAAGTAGAATGGTAGAAACTAGAATGATCTGCCTGATCTTCAGGGCACCACTGTCTTCTCCACCCTAAAGACTTGAGGAAGACGCATGTTTTGTTCAGGAGGGCTGATTTGAATTGCCCATTTTAATCATGATTTAAATCAACAAGCAGGAAACCTTGATTTAAAAAAAACGCGTTTTAATCTCATATTTTAAAGTTCATTTCCTAATGAAACATGGCTTCTCATTGGCTGGCATAATTTGGTACTATTTCTGGCGAAGCAGAATGGGACGCGACACCCATGCATATTTATTGGCACGACTGTATAGCTTAACATATATCTGCGCTCCTTTGGAACTTTCACATCTTTTTATTACATCAGTGAGATGGGAAACGTGTAATTTCTGATTTATTAGACATGGATTTTTTTTTAAACATTTGTCTCAGGCTGCATGAGGATAAAAATTAAAATGCAATTAAAAATGTATGAGAGAAGTGTTTAGGAAGTTTGTTGTTCGTCTCGCAGAGCAGAGGGCTGGAATGAGCATCTGCAGATAACCTCCTCCTACGTTTCATTGAGGCAAGATCAATTACACCTTTCCCCTTCTCTGAACTGTTTGCTTAACCTTTCTGTGGATGTCTCCAGTGAAAAAATTTGGCAACTTCTCTGATATCTGTTCCAGTGAGAACATTGTTGGTTGGTTTTCTTTTGTTGTTTTTTTTTTTTTTGAGTGTCCAAACTTAAGCTTTCTTTGCTCCGAGTTAAATTATTTCTTCTTCTCCTGCCACTGTGAACACAGAGAGCAATCGACTGCTGTCTTAATAACCTGCTCACTATTGGAAGATTGTTATGCCTCTGTGCCAGAGTCTTCTCTCTTTTTATTTCTCTCCTTCATTTTTTTTTTTCAGTCTGAATGAGTCTAGTTCATTTAACCTCTCCTTTCCAGCTCTTTTTCCTAAAGCTGTGCCGGTCTTATTTCTTTTTCTCGAGACTGCCTCCTAATTTTTTGGTCTCACACTGCATCTGCAGTGAAATTACTTTATGAAAGCCTTAGAAGGAGAAATCACTTGCTGCGGCGTGCAGGCAAACAGTGGGACTCATTGCTCCAGGATGCTGGGGATGCTAAAAGTTAAATGGAAGAGTGTTTAAACAAGCTTACGAAAGATGTATGCCTGGTTGTATGCCTGGCCTTTGGGTGTAGCTGTCCGTAAAATCACAGAATGTGAGTTGGGTGGGACCCTTAAAGGCCATCTGCCTGGACTGAGCAGGGACACCCACAGCTCCACCAGTGCTCACAGCCCATCCAGCCTGACCTTGATGTCTGCAGGGATGGGGCACCATCTCTCTGGGCAGCCTGTGCCACTGCCTCGCTGCCCATATCATAAAAAACTTCTTCCTAAAGACTAAATCTCTCTTCTTTTGGTTTGAAGCCATGTCCCTTTGTTCTGTCACAGCAGACCCCACTAAAGAGTCTCTTCCCTTCTCTCCTACAGCCCCTCTGTACATACTGGAAGGCCGCTCCCAGGTTAACGCAGAACCTTCTTTCCATGCTGAACAATCCTAGATCTCAGCTTGTCCTCATATGGAGGCCTTCCATCTCTCACATCATTTTTGTGGCCCTCTTGTGGATGCATTCCAGCAGTTCCACATCTTTCCTCTACACATCTGCATGCAGTACTCCATCAGCACAGAGCAGAGGGGCAGAATCGCCTCCCTCACCCTGCTGGCCATGCTTCTTTTGATTCAGGATACAGTTGGCTTTCTGGGCCTTGAGGACATGTTTTGGGTCCTGATGCCACTGGTCCATTGCTCTGCATCCATGCTTCTGTCACCCACCAGGAGCTTCAGAGAAGGGATGGGATGTGCCAGTGCCTTCCTCTTCTTCCCTTGTAGCAGCCAGGGAAGCAGGACTGGCTCTGTCTTTTCTCCAGGGGAGCCTCGGAATAGCAGGATGGTTGCAGGGGTGCTCGGGGAGTCAGGTTCTGCTCTGAGCAATGGCAAAAATGGGTGTGGAGTGATGGGAGCTTTGCTGGAGCACAAGGATGGGTAACGCTATCCCAGCCAGCCTGTGCTGTAAGCAGCCGTTGGGAAGAAAAATCTCACTCTTCCCCAGAATGTGCTGGATTCAACAGCTCTCCTTTTATCTGCTCAGAAAGTGCTGAAGTATTTCTCTCTGCTCTTCAAAAGCAATCCTGCACTGCCCAGAGGGGGCTGTAATTCATGCGGGGAGCTGGGAGAAAATGATGCTAGTCATCTCCGCACAAGTGTATCAACCACTTAACTCCTGGCTCCAGCTCCTGAGTGAGGCTTTAAATGTGAGGATGGGAACGTGGCTACAAGGACTCTGTGGGTCACCAGCGAGCTAAAGTTACGCTGGGAAACTGCCACTTTTGGAAGGGCTGTGTTAGGGGAGGGCACTGATTACTGCTGTCTCTAAGGGTATTCATAAGGGTAATTGCAGCCCTTGGCTTTCCTGTGTGCCATGACATTGTGATGCTCCATGGTGTTCATGAGAATGCCCTAGTATTGAAGGCCTTTTGAGTACAGCACCTCGTTGCTCCTGTTCATGCCTGCACTTCCAAATCCCTTCTTTCTTTCCAGTTTGCTTTGTGGTGATGAATGCGTTCTGATGGGCACAAGCCAGAAGGATCCTGCCTGGGTTTACCTCTGCTGAGGCCATTGAGTGCAGCATGGATGGGGTAGGTCCATGGTTTCTTGCATGTGAGTGATGCTAATTAACAGCTGGGGGAATCGTAGAACCACAGAATTGTAAGGCTTGGAAGGGACCTCTAGGTCATCTAGTACCACCCTCTTGCCAAAGCAGGCTCCTTGCTCCAAATGATGCTCCCAAGGGGAGGATGAGCCCGTAAGGGGCTCTTCCCAGTTATCTTGGGTGCCTCGTGTTTCCTGACAAACCTTTGCACTCTGAGGTGTCTGTTTCAGGGAATAATATAGCTGGGCAGCTTTCAAGCTGTGGCCTTGCACCCGCCTTCTCCCTCGTGTTGGTGAGCTCGGCAGTGTCTGTGCTTTTGCTGAAGAACCCGCATTTGTTTTTAACACTTGCTGCTCTGTACAAGTAGAGAGCATACGGGGAAAGAATAGAATTGCTTTTTTTTTCTTTTTTTCTTTTTTTTGTTTTTTAAAGATAGGCAGGCATCAAAACCCCATTCTCTTCTTTAATCTCTTTAAGCTGTAGATGATCAGAACTTGTTGCACAGACTCATCCACTGGCTGCTTAACTAACTAATGGTCTCAGAAAGCACTTGCAGAACAATAGATTGTATCCAGTCTGGTACTGTTATCCCTTTCTTGTTCACACACGCAACACTGCTCGGTCAGTTCTTGGATAGTGAAAGCTGGACCTGGTTCTCTTTCCCAAGCCTGCCATTTATTCGTGGGTTTTAGATTAGAGGTTTAGGCAGAATTAAACCCTCTCTGGTTGTAGTTGGCTGCAGCTGTTAACAGCTTTCGAGTATGAATAGCACAGGGCAAGGAAAACATGCTCAGCATTGTTTCACTGCTGCCCTGGATTACTGCCTGCTCCACACCTGACCCTGGGACACACGTGAGAGCAATGCATGATGTTCCATCACTTGTCATGGTGCAGCACTGCTGTGCCTCTGGCCTGAACCAAGAACTCTCGCTTGGAAGTTCCTGTAGTTTTCCTGGCAGCCCTCCTGGTGATACATGTCATGTTGAAATCCTGTGTTGTGGGATCATGTGACAAAGAGAATCGTAGCCCTGATTGCAGCAAAACTTAATTTCCTTGCCTCCGTCAAAATATGCATGTTAGAAGACAGCTGAGCCCTTGGGGCTACATGTGAGAAGGGAGAGGGAAGGTCTCCTCCTGGGCTGAGTGTGCTTAACCAATTTCCCTCTGTGGGGATGTGAATTCCTGGGGCTGTTGGCACCGTGTTCTCTACTGCTGCAATGGGGATTGCTGGGGCGAACTGGAATTTGAAGAGGATTGAAGCTGGCTCTGAGGAAGATGACCCAAACCCAGCACCAGCTAGACTTGAGGTTGGGTTTGGTGCCATCTGTGCCAAGGGTAGATGACATTCACAATGAAAGCAAGGTGAGTGCAGGTTCTCCTCTTGCTCAGCCCCTTCCTCACTCCCTGTCCACTGACCAAGCATGGAGCCCACCACTGGCCCTACAGGCATCCTTCAGACACTGTGGGTGCTGCTGGTGGCTAGCAGGGTGGTGTTGCTTGACTTGAAACCCTGGAAGGATCATTAAGTCAACCAATGTGGTTGACTTCCTGCATGGATGAGAGAGCCCCAGAAACTTAATAGGTTGCCCTCGTGGGCAACAGCTCATGCTTGGTATTTATAGAGAAATGGTGCTTTGAACAGATCCCATATTTTAGCCTCTCCTGCTGTTCTCTAGCTAGGGCTGAGCCTTGCTCTTAATAAGGGAAATGCAGACATCCCTTCACAGTAAAGGCAAAAAAATAAAACCCCTTTGCTTTCCTTCCCATCTTGCTGGGAGCACCCTGCTGCTCCCCTCTGCTTTTTTCCTATTGCACAAAGAGTGAATTCTCTCTCTTAGGCTCCTTTCTAGAGGACTGGATGCTGAGCGTGTCCATGCTGCCACACTTACCCTGAAGTTGGCTTTCAACGGCAGGCAGAAAGAAAAGCGCTGTGGTTCGGGAGAAACGGAAGAGTTTGGAAGACCTGGGGTTTCTCTGCCGTGCTTTGGATTTAACACAGCTGTGGGAAAGTCACTTGTGTGCATCTGCTCACAGCACTTTTGGCTCTAGAACATCCACCAGCAGTGTAGGATCTCCAGTGTGAAACGCTGGCCAGATACACAGAGGGACTCCGTGGCTCACCCAGGGGAGAAGCAGATTCCCAAGCCTCCTCCTGTCTGCAGGGGCTCTTAGGGCATTCACTTATCCTCAGAGTCTGAAGGTTTATGAAAGCAGGCTCTTTTCTTCATTAGAGTCAAAAGGAACGACTTGTGTTTGATTTCCTTTGGGACTGGAGCTGGCTCTCTGTTCCTCGGCTCAGAGCCATAGCAGTGGGGAGAAGAGGGGAGGGGAAAAGCCAGGGGAGCACACTGCTGGGACCTCTTTAGGACTGAGGCTTCTCGGTCGTTCTGTAGCTGTTGGGGTTGTTTTCACCTTGGATTGAAATGCTTTTCCCTGGAACTCTTTGCCCTTCTGCAGGGGGATTGAAGAGCTCTGCTCCTCAGCTTGTGAGACAGAATGACCGCAGGTGCTGAGAGAGCAGGAAATCATCTTTGTAAAGCTGTCCAGAAAGCCTTGAATTCAGGTGCGAGCCTCGTGTTTATAGGAACATAAAAGGAACCATGGAAACTGAATATGGGTCAGAGCACCTGCAAGTGGATAGAAAGTAGAGGGATTGCAGAGCTACCCCGATTTCTCTGTCTTTGGATGTGCTCTGCTGGTTTCAAACCTCCTTGGGGTCCTAGGCTCCACAGGAGCCTTGGGGAGCTGTACAAAGAAGGAATTTCTGGGGAAAGCAGCAGACAGAAGATCTGCTTTAAATTCCTGTGCGTGCCTTGGTCCTCGGGCTTCCACAGAGGATTCCACGAGGATCACAAGCTGCTCAGTCCTCAGGGAGCTGCTGCTGGATCTGGTGCTCCTGCTGAGCCCCAGGTGATGTCAGGTAGTGCTACACGTGTTACTGACTTGGGCTTTAAACTTTGCTCCCCTCTGCACCCTTATCCGGGGGATTATCCCACGCGTTCAGCTCTTGGCATTCAGCTCCTCTGCAGTCCCCAGCTTCAGCACAGGAGGCTCCTTCACCTAGCTGCTGCCAGCATGCTTTTGGCGACCCTGGCTGTCCCGTCAGCTGTTACAGGCCATTAAAGGATTTGTTTCTCGGCGTATGAAAAGGCTTAATTCAATTCTCATTCTCTTCTGGCATTCCTCGGAGGTGAGTGCGTCCCCTCGGCATGAAGCCTCCGATGCCGCTAATTGACTTGAAAGTAGCTCATGTCTCCTTGGAAATGTCACCCAGCCCTTTTCAAGTGCAATTCCAGGCAATCAGGATCAATATGTTTCTTTAGCTAAGGGTATTAGCACATGACTGACAGCCCTGCGACATTAGCTTATTCCTACCGACTTCCAGTTGCTCATTTTTCTTCACTGTCTCAGCTGCGATCCCATAAGCAGGGACAGAGCTTGGACCACAGCCATTCTCCAGGCTGCACTGGCTTACAGCACATGGTGGGTATGGGCTGGCTCACTCACACCTGCCCTAAATCTGCACGGTGCTCCCGTCCTCCTCTTCCCCAAATCCAATGGCGTTGCCCATCCACTTGGTCGCTGTTTCAGGAAGGAAAGGGCTGAGATTTCTGCCTGCTTTAATCAATCTCGTTTGGTATGAGGAAAGGTATCAGCATATTTTTGCTGTACCTTTGCACAGAGAACGCTGTCAGTGTAATTCTCTCTCCTCAGATCTTTGCTCCTCGGGAAGCTGTGGTCCACAGCAGAGGATTTCTCTTTTGTCTGTGGCCTTGGTGCTGTTCACAGCCAACACCTGGGTTTGTGATTTCTGTCTTTCAGCAGGCACACTGAGGATGGCATCCATCCACCCTCTTCCTTTGTTGTCTCAGAAATGCTTGTGAATGTCTTCCCAGCACCTCTGTGCTGCTCCCTGTGCTTAGAGGTAGGGAGCGAAAGCACTGGCAAGATGAATTTAAAGGAGCTTACAAAAGCACTTGAGGCAGTGCTTTTGTGAGTGAATTCGATCCGGGCCCAAGTGCCCTCTGCTTTTCTTGTCTCCCTTTCTAACAAAGCTGGTACAGCTGCAGTACTGCTCTGCAAGGAGGGCTCACGCCCCTCCCTCCATGCCCCTTTTCTTGGCAGGGAGAGGGGACCTCACCTCCCACTCTGGGAGACCCTGATGCAGGGGACTTGGAAGCAGTGATTCAGAGGTGGGTTTAAGGATATTTCAGATTGTTAAAGGGAGAAACTGAGATGCTGAGAGACCAGGAGCCACGTCCTAAGTGAGATGTGTGATTCTTCCCAGTGCCAGCCAGCCACCCTGCCTGCAGCTGTTGGTATACTCAGCTCCCAAGCAGAGCTGCTCCCTGCCATCAGAGCAGGCTAGGGCTGCAGGGAAGGGATTTGAAACTAGCTCCCAATGGCAAATATTGGCAGAAACAGGAGCAAGGTTTGCTATGCTGTTGGTTCTGGGGATGCTCAGAGGGCTTCTCTGCCATGCTGCAAATCTGAGTCTATGCATCGCAGGGGTTTGAGCTGCTGTGGAGCCAGAGGTGGGAAGCTGTGTCAGGGAGCTTCTGAGAGCGTGTTCCCAAAAGATGCATTGAGAGATAAACAGGCGAGCCTGGAAAACTTTTAATTCACGCTGTTGCCTGATATCTGCATATGTCTCTTGCTGCATTTTGCTCCCTTTGTAACGAGACTGGGCAGTCAGGAAGGAGTTAACGCTTGTGCCCTATGAAACAAGTGCATCCCAAACCCTGGCAATCAGAGGCAAGCAACAATTATTAACGCCTCGGCATTTAATGTGGCAGATCGCTTACGCCCCCGGTTATGGTGTGCGTTCAATTCCAGAGCACTCGGTGTTGTCATAGCGGGGCCATAGATCACAGCGACCTTAGCATCGTGTCAAGGGGCTTCGCTCCATCAGGGATAATGAACATCTCCCACCGGTTTCTCCCCATCACTCACTTGAGATCCAGAAGTTCATCATGCAAATGACAAACAATGTTAATTTTCTGCAAATAATTCCTCTAGATGTCCGCGGGATTCCAGCACTCTTTGCCCAGAACAGTAAAATATGTTTGTCTTCCTTCCTCTAATTCATCAGCAGGCCCACAAATCTCCTCAAACTCTCTATAAACAAAGCAAGAGGCAGAATCTAATAGTTGTCTGCAGTGCAGGCGTGTCTTGCAGTCTCGCTGATGCAGATGGGGAAAGGAGTGGTGGAAGAGGTTGAGAAGTGACCTTCTTGAGTGCAATCAAAGACATCCTCGGGTGAGATGTCTTTGACTGCACTCGCCCTTGAAAAGACAGTGGGTGTGATGGCCTGAGCCAAGCCTCACGCGGATGTGATTCCATGTGGGAGGAGAAACTCAAGGGGGATGCTTCTGGGCTTAAAACTGAGGAGTGAAACCTGCTGCAAGCCGTATCTGCGTCACTAGGAGACTTTCCATCCTGTGGCTGGGCTCCTTCACTATGGATATATTGAACTGTTTTCACGCGGGCAGGGAGGCAAACAGGCAGCTTGTTGGTTTATCCAAGCATCTCTCAGCTCCCTGAACTCTAGATTCAGCCAAAAATACATGAAGAGCTGACATCCAGGGAGGTTTGGGCTACGGAGCATAAGGAGTTTTGGCTCGGACAAACAGGAAGGTATGATGCAGAAATGAGCTCCAGCAAACGTATATGGTATATGACAGACCTGAGAAGAAGCTGCCAACAAAGCATCTCTATTTTTCATGCATAAGAGGCCATCAGGCAGGAAAGAGAAAAATACAAAGAGGATGGTGCAAATCCTCATCTCCTGCCAAACTTCCAGAGGGCCTAAAGCTCAGGAAAGTTTGGAGGCTCCCACATTCATCAGAACTATAGGCATCCCAAAGCTCCCTCTGCTCTGGCAGCTGAGATCGCCCATCCCTGTGCTCCTGCCTTTAAGTTCTTTCCAGAGAGAGCGGTGAGGTGCTGGAACAGCTGCCCAGAGAGGCTGTGGATGCCCTGTCCATCCCTGGAGGTGTTCAAGGCCAGGTTGGATGGGGCCCTGGGCAGCCTGGTCTAGTATTAAATGTGGAGGTTGGTAGCCCTGCATGTGGCAGGGGGGGGTTAGAGATTCATGCTTCTTGAGGTCCCTTCCAACCCTGTCCATTCGGTGATTCTTTGCCTTGCTGTGGCACTCCTGCAGCACTTGGGTTGGTTTGAGGCTGCTGCGTTCCCCATGGAAGTGGGTCCAACCTTTAAATGGCACGTACCCACCTCTCCCTTGCTGTCCTTTTCACACTGGAGGGATTTGTAAAGGTCTTTCTAAGCAGCAGCTGCTGTGTGGCTTTTTGTTTTTCGTTTCTTTTATGACAAGCTGGAAATTAATTTCTTTTGCAGTGGTGTCGGACTATCTGTTCCCACGTCGCAGTGCAGACTGAGCTCGTAACTCTCTTGACTGCCTTGTGGCTGAGTTATGGGGTCCTCTGCAGCTCAGCCCAAAGGGTTTAATTTAAGAATGGGTATCTTGAAGAAAGCAGTGATCTGACACCTGCCTGGTGCTTTTGCAGACCATACATTCTCAAAGTTTTTCCGAATATTTGACTGAAAGGTCTCTAGTTGTATAATAAGCCTAGGATTTCTTTCCCACTTCCTTTTTGTTGATCTGCAGAATGGAACCGTGTCTCTGTCTCCTCTAGACCAAGCATCACAAATGTTTTCCACCTTTCCTTGCCAGCCATCTCCTATAGATTTCCACTCACTGCTGTCTGTCTGCTTTGGACCATCTCCAGTTATTCATTCTGGCTTGAAGATCGGCATCCCAGACTGGACCCCACTGAGATCTTAACAACAGAAAAGATGTGAGAAGATGATTTGGATGCTCGTACCTGACATCTTTGTCTGCTTCCATCCTGGTTGCCCTTGGCATGATCTTGAACCCATTTTGGGGCAAGTAGGGTGAAGGGTTTCAGTTGCTGTCTGGGCCACCCGTTGTTGTCTCCTTGCTGCCACATGTGGACACTAATAAGACCATCTGTCACAGGAGCCTGTGTCTTGAATGGGGGATGCTTGGGTGAGTTAATGTGAGTGGATAAAGGATGTAGTCTGCTTGCGGAGACCAAAGCTCAATAACCCTTCTGTGGATGCTCTCATATAGGCTCCTTCATGAGACTGTTTACGAGGCGCTTTAATACATGCGTGGTGCCTGCTAATAAGAAACCCGTGTTGAGTCACACCTTAGCTGCTTTGCCTTAGCTTTTCTAACTGTCTGTTTGCAGCCAGATCAATGAAGTTTGGGCTGCTTGTCTGGCAAATCTAGAGCCTGGGAGAGCATCCAATGACTTGGGATTAACCCTCCTTGCAGAAAACACATTGATATCCCCTATGGCTAGGACTAAGGGAATTGGCAAGGGATCCTTATTCTTGCTTCCCTCCTGCCATCTGTGTGCTGCCAGCTCTGTGCTTACTGATGCCCTTTGATTCCTCCCAGACAAGAGGCCAGCAGTAACTTCATGTTTTCCTAAAAATCAATTCTGGTTTGGCTGCAAGTGGGAAGAAGCATCACAAGTTGTGCCTGGGCATTTGTTTCGACCTACAAGCTTTGAGGTCATGCCCTGCGCATGGCACCAAGGCTTTGCTGCTTTTTTATTGTTCCTTCTGGATGGGGAGAAATTCGTGGGGTTATGGACACTGGAGAACTCTTCCACTTGCAGAGCTGCGGGGAAGGAAGCAAAGTTCTCACTCTTTCCTCATCCTTAGCTCTCTGTTTTTCTGTACTTTCTACTTACAACTACCAGTTGACTTTTTTTTTTTTTTAAATGCCAAGTCCCTCTTTTGTCACCTTAATGAGTAATAACCTCTTAATGGCACTCTCTCAGGGCTTTGTCACTAGCATGACAGCATCTAATCATGTATTATTGGCTCAGCTGAATGGGTCACTGGTTTTACTGGACTTGCACAAAGGACGTTGCAAAGATCCAAGTGCAGTCCAGCTGTTCCAAGGATACAGTTATACTTCCTCCAGCTTTTGGCATACCTCGACTTAGGAGTTTTTGAGAGCAAGATGGAGAGATCTGCTTTACCTTCTGTCTCAGTGGAAATGAACTAAGAGAGCTTGTGAAAACCCTAACGTTACTCAGGAGTTTGGCCCCAAATGTGGAAGTAAATGATTGTAACCCTCTTGGTTTGCCTTTACCAGAGCCTTGTAGGCTGTCTTCTACTTCAGGCTTTGCTCAGACTCTGCAGTCCAAAGACTCATGTGCAATGACCTGCCACCATTTCCGCTTCAGACTCCAGAGTCAGGTAGTTAGATGATTCCCTTTCATGTAAGTACTTTTTTATCTTTCTTATCTGTGGAGGGAAGCCAGCACAAGTCATCTTTAAAGGTAAGGAAGATGGAGCCAATATTTTGTATCCCAGAAATCTCATTATTTTCCAACTAATGTGCTGACCTTGAATGCTGGGGTTTGGCAGTGTCTTTGAGCGCAGAAGCAGGTCCACCCTGGAGAAGTCTGCATGGGTACAATATGCATTTTCTACACAGGTGGAAACAGTGAATTCTCTGGGCCGTGTAAGAATGAGGCATTCTGGGTGACTTCCCTTTGACTCAAGCTTGATGGTAGATTTCACAAGAGGAAAAAGTGTGTTTAAGAAGTTACTTGATACTGATCTGTCCAGAGTGTTTTTCCCAGGCTGGATTTAGGGAAGGATTATCTCAGATTTTCATTTAGTTCTGAAATCCTGGGTATTGGTTTTATAAACTAAACCCCCTTCGCAGCAGGTTGCTTGTTCTGTATTGTTGTTTTAGCTTGATGCATAGGAAGGAATTTAAATTCACATACAGGGTGGGGCTAGCTCCTTGCTGGGGTAAATCAGCATAGTTCAGATATTTAAAGGCAGATGCATCAGTCCTGGCAGCCTAGGATCTGGCTTACTTTGATTAAAATCTGATGAAGATTACTCAGCCTTACCAAGGGACTTGGATTACCATTCTATAAAAAGAAGGGCAGGAGTGCAGAGGACATTAAATATAAAAATAATCCAATGAAGGATGTGAAGCTAAACGCGTGGCAAATTGAACAGTGATGCAAACACCCTACTGAAACAGGTGGAGGGCTGCAGGGCTGGTGGGTGCACACGAGGCTCGAAGCTAGGTTTGAGTCAGAAAGACATTGCTCTTGGGTTTCTCACAGCTGTGGTCTTGTCTTTTAAAGGCAGAATGTTCAGAAAGAGAGCCTCACTCGTTAGAAAATCCCCAGGGGAGTCTTGCAGGAGAAGTGGGTGACAAATCCTCTGCCTCTGTTTCCTTGGGGACCCAGGCTAGTGCCAAATCTCACTACAAAGAGGTGATTAGAGCTGGGGAACAGAAAGTCAGCTCTTGCAGGTCTGAAAACATGAAATGCGCGTTGTCTTTAGGGTTTCTTACAGCTGTTGAACTTCACCCCCTTCCTTCTATTGCAGCATTCATTTTCCTGGCTCTTTGTTCCTTTTAAAGGATTTAGGGACTGTTATTACACTACGTAATTTGTGCTCCTTGGGCAGTGACTGATAGAAAAGCTGCACTGAGCCCTTTTTTGGGCCTTTTAAATGAGTCAGTCAAACCCTTCAGCACATGTCTAGCTTTCCCAAGATTTCATATCCAGTCCTTTAAAATCAATGAAGTCTGGTCTTGCCTCTGCAGTGTAGCTATTGATAGGGCAGATGCACTTGGATCTTCATCTAACTGCCTTTTGAAGCCCCTAAAGCAATTTGTCTCTTCTTTTGATGGAGCTTGCTGCCTTGCTCAATGGCTTGCTTGCATGGGATGCACCTTCCTTGCTGACCTCTGTTAGAAACGTGGAAGGTCTTCCAGTACAGTTGCAGGACTTGTGATTTGAGCGTTCTTCTTTACCCAGAATAAGGAGAGCAGAGCACATGGTGCGTTGGCCGGTCTGGGGTCTGTCTAGGGTGGCTGGAAGATGCTTTAATGGTGTCGGAAGGCTCCGGGAGCTTGGAGAGCGAGGCTGAGCGGCCTTAAAAACATTGCTGACTTAAACTGACGCATCTGAATGCGCTGGAGGAAAGACGACAGGGCTGTTTGGGGACCTCCTGGGTGATTACATACATGGCTGGTCAGCGACATCGCCTGAGTGCCCCGGCAGCTATGCCAGTCTTCCAGTTTTCTTTCATTGCAGTTCGGGTCGGATGAGGATAAGATTGTGTTTTAATAAGTGTTTGTTAGGGAGTGCTTCCCCCCCCCGCCTCCCACCCGCATAAAACTGTTTATTTTCCTTGCAGTAACACGTGTGTTGCTCAGCTTCTGCTGTTCCATGTGTCGTGCTCTGTTACTCTGCCTTGCTCACAGCCGCAGAGCAGGGGGAACGCTGCCAAGGCTTTTTCTGGGAATTTGCTCTGGTCGTGCTGCTTCCCCGGGAGCACTCAGCGGATGCGTGTTGTTTGCAGGGGGGGGGGAAATACTCAAATGTCAGCATCTGAAGGAATCACAGAGGAAGCAAGGAGAGCACCAACTACTCTTCCACCTCTCAGAGGTGCCTGGATGCACATAGACTTGGTAAGTGGTGGGTGATGACTTGCTGAGAAATGATATTGCTAAGCAGTAAATGTGACCCTCTTGTGCTGTTTCAAAGAGACTTTTCTTAAGGCAGCCTTAGGATAAAAGTGCTTCTCTGCATACCCACCAGCTCCAAATTACCAGCTGCAAAAATGGGGGCTGCAAGTGGCAGTGATACCCCAGCCAAGGGCACTCCTCTCCCTTTCTGAGACGCAGTTGTATTTTCACTTGGGCTGGATGCAAAACAGTGCCTAAAGCATTGAGATGCATTGATGAACACATCTTTAAGTCACCTGCCTTCTTGTTGCAGACACGATTATACCTACACACACCGAACTGCTGCAGGGAAGGCAGAGACGCAGTGCTCACTGCGGCTGCTTGGGCCGTTCATTTGTTAGCATGGGTTTGGATTTCTGATGACTCAGAAGGGAGCTCGGCTTCCTCTCAGCTATTTGCAGATCTAAAGATCTGTTGTACTGTGGTTGCGAACCAGGACTCTGAATATTGTGCAGAGCTGGAACCAGGAGCTGCCTCAGTCTCGGTGTGTAAAAGCAGTGAGCTGGTTTCCACGTGTTGGCTTTCCACGTGTTGGGTTTGTATGGGGCACTCATCAACTCACAGCAAAACAGTAAGGTGAGTGCTTGAGAGGGGTTCTTGCTGTTTCCCTTGGCTTCTTTCAGGATAAGGTGGAGGTTAAATATTTCAAGATTCTTGTTGAAGCCTTCGGAGTAGAACAAGAATGAGATGAATGTGGTGCAAATGCCCTAACTCTAGGAGCAGGTGCTTCACTGCTGTGAGAGCTGGCAATGCTAAATATCTCCTACCTTCTGATTTATAATTTCTTCCAGATCTGAAGTGTTTTACCAATTATCCTCAGATACAAAACCTGAGGAATGTGTGCTGGGAAAGTCCCTCTTTGTGTGGTACATACATGTGAGTCTTTTGTACCAGATTTTTAACAGCAGCTGCAGAGCTCTTCACCAGAACCACGTGGTAATGGTAAGCAGTGCTCACTAGTCTGCATAGCTCCATGGCCTGCACCCACACCTGCAGCACCTCTGTGCCCCCACTGCAGGTGTGTAGCCTCAGTTCTGGGTGCAGTATGTCTCTTCACACCGTGCTCTGAGCTCCTTGGCTACACTCCATCAGCTATTCCTATGTGGGTTTTCTCTTTCTGAGGTCGTAGACCCAGCTGTACCACCCTTCCCTCTTATCTTCAGCTTGCTTTCCTGAGAAAACAGGGTTAATGTGTCTGGCTCTCTCTTGCCCACCCCTAATAACTTTCCAGCCTGATGACTGATTCCAGCTGTGCGTGCCAGCGATCTGAAAGATAATGAGTTCCTACTGGCTTGATATAAATAGATGGCGAGGGGAAGACTTTATCTTTGCCCCTCTCTGTCGGGAGAGTTCATTCCTTATCAGTCCAAGAGCATCTGTGTGAGGTGAAACAAGAAAGAGATGTTATGAATGCCTATGGGGAAAGCTGCACTTGAAGCTGGTATCCTACTGCATCCTGGAGAACCCACCCATGATGTGGGGCTCCCATCCAGCCTCTGGCAGTTGGCTGGGGGCAGCTTTCCCCTGTAGCAGCACTTGCCTCCCCCAGGCCACTGTGTTTAATCTATTTAAAGCTCTTTAATCAAAACCTGTGTCTATGTACCCTGGTGTCAATGGCCAGCTTCTGTTTTTTTCTTTTTTCATTTTAACTATTTTATGTCCACAGCATGGGATAGACTTAATTGCCAAGGGCTGGAAGCAGGGCTGCTAACGTGTTTTAATTACATCTGATTGCTGCATTCTGCAGCCTTGCTCTGTCAGTTGTTCTGCCACAGCGCTGTGTAGAGCCCACTTGGACCAGCACAGGCACTTTGGCTGTGTGTGGGCTGATCACGGAGGAAAACAGCAGTACATCACTCCAGATGTCATTGAGGCTCTATCTTTTCTCTCTTCTCTGACTTCACGGCAACAGATTCTTCCTCATTAGAGGACTGTAGTCCTCCCATATCGTGTCACTTAGAAGCAGTAGTACCAAATTCACCCTGCCCTATTGCATGGGCATCACATAGGCAGAGCAGGAGTATTTGCTCTAAGGAGAACCTGCTTTATTGCTCCAGACACATCCCTGTGAGACTTTTCCCCAGCTCCTGTATTGGTTTCAAGGCTGGTCAGCCTCAGGGGTCTTCTCTTTTCTGTCAAGCAGGAGTGCTCTTAGTGTAAGGGAAAGAGCTGTCTCTAAGACTATTTGAGGGAGGCAGTAGGGAGTGAAATAAGAAAGCTGCTGGCCTTGCTGTGCTGAAACACCCAAATTGGACCCTTGGGGGCTGGATTGGTGCATGGAGTAAGTTGAGTTGCATGGAGGGACAGGCAGGAGCACTGCAGGTAAGGTAAAGCACCTGCTTGGAAGTGTCTGCTCACCAACAGAGAGCAGCTCCAGCCAAGCGTGTATCAAATGAGGGTAACTATTGCATCTTCACGTGGCTTTTAGGTGTATTTTCAGTAGTGCTCAGGCCTGGCAGTATCTGCAGCTCTACCTGAATGTTTTCTGGTGCATTCAGCAAGTGGCAGCTCCCACAGCCCAGACTCTGACCTGCCTTATCAAAGTGTTTAGCATGCAGAAGGCAGAGAAAGAGTTTGAACCTGACCCAGGGCCTGGGGAAAGGAAAGTCCAAAGAGGAGCAGGGCAGAGGTAAGGCTGTTTTTGTGCAGCTGCTAATAAGCACTTCCGTTCCTGCCAAAGCTTTTCCTTCTGATTTAAGAGGAACCTAAGTATCCACAATTTTTCTATGTTGGAACGTGTTTGTGTTTTTAACAGCACTCATCTGTGTTTCTTCCTCTTAATAGATATAACCCTGCTACAGATTATAGACGTGTTTTGGTTGAGATTCTCTGTGCTTGATGCATTGTCTGCCTATAAAGCAGGGCAAACTCTGCTCCTCCCTTCTGGCCCGGCCTGTAATGATGGATTAAGTAGGTAAGTAATAGAGTGGTAATGAGATAACCACTGACATCGAGCATTAACGTGGGAATAAATGAAGTTACCATCCAGAACTAATGGCCTGAACTATCACTGGGTTGTAATTAATGAACGTGGTGGCTGAGATTTACAAGGATATTTTAGGATGCTGTTTGCATGCAGCTTTGGCTTTTATGGCTTGGTTGGAAAGAAATCAATTAATGCCACAAACTTAATGAATGAGATGACGATGTGCTTTGTCAGACTGTAGTGCCCCTTTTGTGGAAGCAGCTAGACCGGTGTGCACGTGGAATGC
The DNA here is from genome assembly GCA_035772895.1 of Perdix hodgsoniae. NCBI lineage: Eukaryota > Metazoa > Chordata > Aves > Galliformes > Phasianidae > Perdix > Perdix hodgsoniae. The sequence continues at coordinate 13,616,488 of JAPSGF010000009.1, read as the reverse complement.
TGGTGTTTGCCTTACTTCAAGGGATGGAAGAAGTTAGGATACTGTGATCTCTGTCTCCCTAGGTCACTTACTCTGTCTTACTCAACAGTGGAGCTGTTGCAAAGTGCCTGTGATGGCCAAGCTACTCACTAGTGGTGTGCCCATGCTCAAGAGGCCTTGCTTGGAGAGCTGTCCCTCCCTCCTTGCATGGCTTAGTAGGCATGTGACCCTGCCAAACACTTTGGAGATGTGTGAATAACACTTTTGAGGTGGTTGCTAGGCTGTTGCAGAAAACACAGAAGAGCAGTCAAAATTCTTCACGTTAATTGGTGGGAACAATCCAGCCATCTCTGCTGACTGTTGCTTCTCTCATCTTTCCATGGCAACAGTCTCTCTACAGCAGCCCAGGTGCTCATGGTTGGGCATGTTGGGATTTCTGAGCCCTCTGTCTTCCAAATCACCCCTTGGAGCATAGAGGGAACATCTGTACCGCTAAAGTATGGCATCACATGATGCATCAAAGGCATCTCTTTGTGTAATCATGTTCCTTATGCTGTCAGAGATAGAAAATGTTGGAAACGTGAACGGAACCCTTACATTTCTTCAGTGCAAATGCTATTGCCCTGTTTTTTTGACAAGGAGAGGAAGGTGTTGAGTCTTTCCTGTCCTTCCCGGGGGCTGAACTGTCATACCTTTCTGAGAGCTGGAGGAAGGAAAGGGACTGGTGAGCAAAGGGAAGGATGGTCTCTCTCTCTCTCTCTCTCTCTCTCTCATTCTCTGCCACAGAGCCCAACCTGTCTGCTGCTGTGAAGTTGCCGTTTGGAAGCCAGGATGGTGGCTGCAAGTGAGAATAAGGAGAGAAAGTGGTTCAGGTATTGCATCATCTTCACCTCTGCTTCCAACTGTGAATAGATGTGTGTGGAGATAGCACTAGGAGGGGTGTTGCCCACTTCTAGCATGGGTAGAGTAGGTATAGAGAGGGCATCCCTTCTGCCTTGCCTCTCTGAAGCATTTTCCAGGCATGTTCTAGCACCATTTTCTCTTTTGGGACCTGTTTTACAGACACTTTTAATAATTCTAGGGGAAAATGAGAGACAGATGGCCAGTGATGAACCCAGTCCAAAGCTGCCCAGACTTGAGGGAGGGTATCGTTTCAGCTGGAAGCATCACGTCTTTGAGGTGCACGCTCAGTAGTTCCCTTCCACGGTGAACAGGAGGAAGGAATTTCCACCTGCTGGACCAGCACAAGCCAAGACCCAAATTGAGCAAAGCATGGTTGGATGGTTCACGGATTTACATATTCGGTGATATACACCTTTCCTTCCCTCAGCTTTGGGAAGTTTATTGCCCCCAACAAAGTACGCCGTGTGGCAGGCCGTTACGTGACAGGGGAAAATTACCCAGACTGTTCTCCAGAAGGCAAGTGAGCAAAATTTTTCCTCCAACTGGTTCAGGACAAAGTTAATGTAGGAAAGCCATTAAAATTAATGCTGGTAATCAAGGATAAAAACCAGCAGGGCTGTAACAAATTTTGGACCAGATTGAGTTTCCCAGCTGTCGTGCTGCATGCTTTCTTAAAGGCAGCAGGCAGAGGGAGAGTGTCGTGTAAGGCAAGCTTGGAAAGCTCTTGGCAGGGGTGTGAGTTTGGGGGCATCTGGATTCTGGTGGCATTGACTCCTCCTTGGTCCAGCACTGCCTTTTTTTTTCTTTTTTTTTTCTTTTTTTTTTTGGGGGGAAGCAGTGTCTCTATTTTGTCTGATGGTCCTTATGACTTGTATTTTATTCATATCATGTTTACCTGCTTTCTTCCAGAGTCTGCCCTCAGAATTCAGGTCCTTCTCCAGGGCTCTGGGAACCTGCCTGCATGTGATTGACAGCATCATATGAGCATGTACAGGACTGCATCTCGTGCTGTCAGGTCAGAGATTATCCCCAAGCAGCACATACTCAACGTTTAGTTGGAAAAGACACAAAGAAGCAGAGCCATTCCCCTCCCTCTGTATCATCTGCCTCTGAGAATGGGAGAGTGCTGGCAAAGTGAAACCAGGTCTGTACTGGTATAGAGAGGAAGGCTCAGGTTTGATGATTTGTCCACCATCTGGTGGTGAGTACAGCCTAACCAGGGCACAGAGCATCCCAAGGACAATATCCTAGTGCAGGAACTGTGTGTTTCTGCTCTCTTCTGAATAGGCAGCTTTATCCAGCCTCACAGTGTGCTAACATAGGCCAGACACTTTCACCACAGCTCCTGGCACAAGATATTCAGCTGACTTGATGCTTCAGAGTAGGCTGAATCTGGTATAACCAAGGCAGAATTTCAGCCCTCTAGAAGTGAAGTAGTGCCCCATGCTTTCAAGTGACCACTGGTTTGACAGCAGTAGTGAAAGGGAAAGGCGTGAATGGATCAGATATCAGGAAAAACATCTCAGAAAGAGGGGTGAGGCTGTGGAATGGGCTGCCCAGGGAGGTGGTAGAGTCACTGTCTCTGGAGGTACTCAAGAACTGTGGAGATGTGGCACTGAGGGACGTGGTTTAGTGGGCAATAATGGTGATGGGTGGATAGTTGGACTAGATGGATCCAACTAGAGGTCCTCCAATTAGAGGTCTTTTCCAATCTTAATGATTCTATGAAAGTAGTCTCTGAGAAGCTTGGATACGGTGTCTGAAACGAGCTGAGGAAGCCACCTAATCTCTGAGCACATCCACCTTCTGTAACATACACCCTTCCAGGCACAAAGAGGTCCTGAGTCCCTCAGTCGCTGCAAAGAACAGCGGATAGTTGGAGCACACAGAGCTGGAGAGCATTCTTTTTTGTTTTTCTTTTTTTTTTGTGTGTGAGAATCGTCGAAGAATCGGGGTGCCAAAAATGTTCTGATGGAAGTGACTATGTGAAATATCTTTTCATTTTGATTATTTGAAAAACAAAAACTGTTCATGGGTTTTAAAATTCATGTCCCCTCCGGGTTGCTTTGTTTTGTTTTGCTTCTTATTCCTTCTCCCTTATTCCTCAGAGGGAGCCATCCAAACCTACATGGTGCGTTATTTCTTGAGGAAATGCAGTGTGATCATTTTCCAGTTTAACCTAGGCTGAAAAATCTTCCGGTTTCATTTGCCTAAGAAATTTGAAAAAAAAAAAGCTTGGATGGAACAGAAGCCTGACTGGTTTGACCCCACTTGGGTGGGGGGTAGCTGCAGGAGCTCTTTGCTGTGCAGGTTGGGGAGGAGGTGATGCCATCTTTGCCTGGGCCATACTTTGTGCCCAACCCCCTCTCCAAGCGTGGGGGGCATAGGGGTGCAGAGCTGTGTCTTGGTTGCAGCAGGGACCTGCTACTGTTGAAGTATGACTCTCAGCTTTCTGGAGTTGTGGAAAACATCAAGGTAGTGGCTGAAATTGGGAGATTGAAGGGCTATCTTGGCTTTTGAGGGTGTCTCCATGGGATGTCCCAGAGGTGGCTTGTTGGAGGTGAACCACAGAGGGAGGACTGTGCTGGAGAGGCACGGAGGCTCAGATGGGATGGGAGTGGTGGCAACTGCCTGCATGCCTGGAAGCAGGGCAAGCAGTGGGCTGTGGGTAGAGGAAACCACCCCTGCCTGTTGCTGCCATCTCCACAAGCTTCCAGCTCTGCCGTGTAGCTCTGCCCAGATCTGCAGTAGAGCTGCTCATCCCCAGCCCTGCCATCCCTGTGCCCCACATGCTGCCTCTCCTATAAATAGCCGGATGGGAAGCGGAGCGCAGAGCTGCCGCAGATGGCCCCCAGTTCCACGCGCACTCATGTGTGAGATCCCAGAGAGGGGCTGTCAATTCCTTGCCTACAGCCACCCATGCAACCTCATTAAGAATGGTGTCGTCTTCCTTAAGCCCCTTCGCCCCCTCCCTCCCCACTTCAACGTGCCTACATTCGAGCACCCTTATTAAATGTGCACTTCTAAGCAAGGAGCGCTGACTTCCCCTTAATTGAGGCATAATAATTAGAGCATTAACACATTAGGAGGGTGAGACAGCATGTTTAGCTTTTGTGATTAATTATCTGAGGATTGTAATAAGTTGTTAAGACATTAATTACTCTGGCATGTTTATTGCTCTTTATTGCAGAGCTGACACTTGGTGGAAGAGTTGCTGGTGTGCCTGGAGGTGCAGCGTGAGGTGGGCTGGTTGGAGGAGACCTCTGCTCCCCCATAGACACTGAGCTGCTGCTTGGGAATGGATCTAGGGGACCAGAAACAGCTCCTGAACCTCCAGCAAGCCACCTCGGGATGGAAGTGGTGTCTGAGTCTCATTGAGTCATAGGATTATGAAGGTTGGAATAAAGCACTGGGGTCATCAGCCCATCCCCACCATGCCCACTAAAACACATCCCTCGGTGCCGCATTCTCCCTCGTCTTGGGACAGCCTGGGAGCTGGAAGGTTTATTTTTACGGGTAGTTTCAGCTGTATTTCTCTCTTCTTTCAAACAAAGTGTTTCCTCTTGGATGGTTTGAGCCTGTCCTCATTTGGATCTTTGTTTTTGCAAATCCAAGTCAATGTGGCTCACTCTGCCTGGATCTGAGGAGGATGGCTGTCTGTTAAAGACAAGCTGAAGTTCAGCGTGTCGGCACTGGTCAAGGGATGAACCAGGACCCCAGTGGCCTCGCTCGGCTCTTGATCAGATGAATTTTCTTCTGGAGAGCTGGGAGGTGGGTTAGGGAAGGCTGTTGCTGTGGCAGCAGGAACAGATCAGCCCTCTGCAGCCTGCTCTTCACACAGCAAGCTGCTCAGCGACCTGTCAGCGCTGTGCTGATCAGATGGGGGCTGAAGGCAGGGTTCAGAGCAGGAGGATGGGTGGGTCTGTGTGCTGCTGTGACAGAGAAAAAAGGCAGCAGGAGGGTGTGATGAGCCTGTCCCAACCTTCTGCTTTTCCCATGAGTTGCACCAGTGCCAGACCCTTGCTGTCCAGTTCTTTGGGTTGGGGACAACACGGGAGAGATGGGAGGAAATGGGGTAACAGCCCCAGACACTGGCATGGAGAATAAAATTGTGAAAGACAAGATGGTGAGAAAGCTGTGAGTTGTATGTGTTTGCTGTTGGTTTGATATTGGATGGCCCCGTCCCTGCAGATGTCAAGGTCAGGCTGGATGGGGCTCTGAGCACTGATGGAGCTGTGGGTGTGTCCCTGCTTAGTGCAGGGGGTGTTGGACCAGATGGCCTTCAAGGGTCCCTTCCAGCCCAAAACGATGCTGTGTTTCCTTGGGGAGCCCTAGAGCTGGTTTCCAGGCTATGGCAGTGCCCTTGTGGCTTTGCAGCATGTGCTTGTATCTTAGGGTAGCAGCCAAGGGAGTGGAAGGGAGTCTTCCCATCAGACCCTGTGAATGTGAAGACCCTGTCTGGTCCGTCTTTCCCAAGGATAGACTGTCTCAGTGTGGCTCCCACCAGCTCAATCTGCTGTCACTGTGTCACTATCACTGGTGGCTGGGGAGCTGCACCAGGCACTGAATGCCCTCCCCATGTGCGAGCTGGGATCCATCTTGTGTCAGCTGCCTTCAGCATCTCCGAGCCCGCGCTGCCTCGCTGTAGCCCAGCCTGAATTTGGCATTCACTGTCAGGTGGCTGATTTCTGCCTGCAGAATATGGAAAGCATCAGCCTGGCATTTCCCGCTTGCCTCCTAGGGACAAAGCAGGTCATGACTTACGTGTATTATCATTAAAAAGATAATTTCCTCTAGATGTGTGCAATAAGACAATGGTGCTGACCTGTGATCCTGGCATTGCACAGCATTAATGATTTTCCTTTGCAGGTAATAAGCAGCAAATGTACACATTTTGGGGAGATCTGAATTATTTTTTTTTTTTCCTTTTAAGACTGCTGTCTTCCTAGGCCAGACTTAATTAGCAGACCTCATTATTTCCTGAAATGTAACTTGACTTCCATTGAATGAGAATTGTTCAGTGGATGGGGAGCAGCAGAGCGGTGCTGCAATATTCATATTGTTTAAATTGCAACATTAACATTTCATGCCGCTCTTGGCATATTTTCAGGTGCGGCCCTTTTGCTCAATGCAGTGCTGTGAAAGGTTGGATCAGAACAATTAGGATACAGTGACTGGATTTCTGGATTTTTTTTTTTTTTTTTAAGGAACACAAGCTTAGATTCAATCCCCATCACTCTTCTTGTTTGGCAGAACAGGGATTCCAGCGCCCCTGAAGTAAATGCTTTTCTGGAATAAAGGATGTGCTGTAGCATATGCTCACCTCCTCTCTTAGCAGAGATGAAGCCCTGCAGGTACATGCAGTACGTGATTCACAGGGCTGGAAGCACCTCCTGGGACTTGACCTTTACCAGGTAAATAAGAGAATCCCCCCAAAATGCTTCTGGCCACCCTAGGCCATAGACGCACACAAGAAGGCTGTTTCCCACTTTGCCATTGTTCTTGGATGCCTCAGGCCGAAGGTGGCACTGTAGTAATGTCCAGACCTGCGCAGACCCTATGTGAGCATGTGGATTGCACTCCTTGTCCCCAGACAGCACATGGGCCTTGGTCTTGCATAGGGGCTCCGGTGACCTTTGCTGCCTTGCTCCATAATGTGCTTTCCAATAGTTTTTCCTGTACTGAAGATCAGTGCCAATGATGGGAGTTAATGTCAAGGAGTCATGGAATACCTGGAACCTTAATGTCCACCCAGCCCCAACCCTACTGTGGGCTGGCTGCCCCCCACCATCAGCTTCGGTTGCCCAGAGCCCCATCCAGCCTCTCTTTAGCACCTCCAAGGTTGGGACACTCGTCTGAGATTGCCGCGAGGCAAGTGCAACACCTTGCATTTGGTCTTATCACTGCCAAGAACAACTGCAGCTTCCAGCCTGAAACAACTTAATTAGGGTCTCTGACTTCAGCCAACCATGCCTCCCATTTGTAATGTGTGGCGGTGGGATCCATGGCATCTTATCTCCTATGGATACGTCACTTGGGTCAGGGTTCTCTGTTGTCTGGTAAGCTGCTCGTGCTGAATGGAACACCTCTCGTGGGATATTTATAGCATCCTGCTCTCCCACGCAGACTGCCTGGTGTCTAATAGTGGATGATGCACTACAGTTTGCAAGGTGCTAATAATCTCTCTCCTCTGTTTGACAGTCTGTTCCCGTGAGATTTATAGACTCTGACTGTCCCTGAGACCTCTGCCTCTCTGTCAGATCAGGCTGAAATCTGTTCTCAGTGTCAGAAGCTGCTGCCAAGCGGGCAGGGGATGGACTGATGCACGTGTTTCAGAACTCAGGCTCAGAGCTGGGGGGCAATAGGAGCTCTGATTTCCAACTTGTGGGTTCATGAAGGCGAGCATCCAGGAGCAGGGCCGTGCCCGCAGCCACCTTGCACAAGATGCCGTGCTGAGGGATGCCCGCGGGCTGCACTTCATGTTCCCATCACCTGCGGTGACCGTCACAAACGGCAGGGCCCCTGTGGGAACGGCCCCTGAGGACAATAAACGAGCCAGCCCGGAGCTCCCGGCTGCTGTGAAGAATTGCCTGGCTAAAGGATAATGAATACCGCAGCAGGAGACGGAGCGTTTCTCCGAGGCCATCCATCCCCTTTATCACCCCACTAACAAGCCCCTGAGCGACTTCAGAGAGGCTTCTGCAGAGCAGCTCAATCCCTCACCCTGCTGGCGGCTGGGTGCTGGGGGCTCTGCGGGAAACCACAGTCCCATCCCACAGAGCAACTGCCAGTGCCCTCCAGGGGTCCATGCAGTGCCAAGAAAAGCCAGGCATTCTTTTTCTTTTTTGTCTTTTTTTCCCCCCAAAGCACTTTTGGGCCCTGCAGCACCCTTTAGAGCATTGCTCTACCCAACTCCCAGCCTGCCTATGATTTCTAAGATCTATTCAAGGCCTAGGAGGAGTTTAGTGCTGCTGGCCAGGAGGTGAGTTGGTTCTGCTTCACTTGCAGCACAGCTGAGTCTGTGCACGAGCCCGATGCAGGGCAGAGAGGGCAAGAGCGATGTGCTCTTCCTAAGAGCTAATAAAAGCTGATTTCTCCCGTAGCTCCGAGCCAGTGGGAAGCATTAGTGGCTGGCTGAGTGCCTCCCACACTGTGCAGCGTGCTGGGTGCTTGTCCTCCTGCGGAGGGAAAGGCATCTCAGCAAGAGCTCAGGCATCCCTCCTGAGAGAGCAAACCAGGCGCATAGCTGCGCAGCTGGGCATGGGAGGCAAGTGGGAGCACGTGGCACAAAATTCCTATTTCTGAGAGAGTTCTTCTGCCTATGCTCAGGGCTTGGGGTGGGAGAAGCACGCTCATGGCCTGACTGCTCTCCAAAAAGCCCCAGTGCTGAATGCCTCAACTGAGAAGCTTATGTGTATGTCAGCAACCCAAGCATGCTGGTACACGGCGTGCCCACCTGCCTGAGCGTGTCTGGGACACAGCATGTGATGTGTAGGCACTCAGCAGAGCTAATTGCCAGTAATTGGAAGGCTTCTTTTGTCTCTTTCCTACGTTATTTTGTCTTCTCCTCTAGGCTTATCTGTAGGAAGATGCGTTTAGCACGGTCCCTGCAAGAACTTCACATCCAGTGCTGGAGGAGGAGAAGGGAAAGCAGACAGTGTTGGGTGTCTTCAGCAGTGTAGGTGGTGGGGGAGGAACAAAAGGCGTGAGAAAAGCTGCAAAGCCATTCAGGAAGGTGCAGAGAGCACAATGATGGGCAATTAGGTTGTTCCAGGAAGGACACAAGCAGCAGAGAGCAGCCAGCTGAGGCTCAGGAGCTCTCTGCTACTCAGTAGCAGCTTTAACTGAGGTCGCCGGTTAGGGCTGGTTGTGTTTCATGCCTCAGTTTCCCCACGGGAGGATTCATTTACAGCCTGAAAACATCTGGCACTTTTCCTCCTTTGGCCAGCACCGTTAAGTGTTGAATTGAAAGGAAATGCAATGCATCACCCTCCTCGTGGGCTGCCGCCCTGCCAAGAGGAGCGGAGATTGGCCTTCCATCACAGTGGGCTGGGTTGGAAGAGACCTCCCGGAGCACACAGTGGAGAAATACTGTCATCAGCTGAGGAAGAACTGACAGAGATGGAGTGCTCCTTCACCTCGGCCGCCAGACCTCTGCCCTGCCTGTTGCTAACAGGACAGGGAAATGCTAACTGAGGAGCTGTGCCAGCTGCAGTGCTCGAAGTGCTGTCTGCATCCAGATGTGAGAAACAGCTGGGATGGCAAGGCTTTTACAGCCTGGTGGGGGTGGCTTTGGTCTTTTTGCTGCCTATCAACAAGCACTCGCCGTTAGGATCAAAGAACCTTTCTCCAGACTTTTAATGGGTGCTGGGTTGGGAGACACGTGCCTGGATGTGCACCCTGGGGTGGGCCAGGAAAGGACCAGCTGTAGGGAACATGCTTTAGCATGGGGTTGGACTGGATGATCTCCAGAGGTCCTTTCCAACCCCTACAATTCTGTGGGTCTGCAATGTCTCTGTCCGTGAAGGTCCCAGGATGCAGGAGGCACTGTAACTCTGCCTCCTGCATTGTGTTTCACCAGTGTAACAAGGCTGCCTTCGGGATGGTGTAGGTTTGAAGGATGCCTCGCCTGCTCCTGTCTCGCAGGTTGTAGGGAAATCATTTTAATTAGCGTGACACGTCCCTTTGTGGGCAAAAAGAAAGAGGAGGAGGAAAGCCAATAGAAACTCCGTCCATTCGGGGTATTTTTAGTTCTTTTCGAAGGACTGCTAACATCTCTCTCAGCTCCCTGAAGACTGCTCTGGCTCTGCAGTTGCCTGCGGTGCTGTGCTGATGCCAGCACACCCTGCATGAAGGTAAGCCAGCCCCCGGGGCTGCAGGTCTGGAGAGCCTCATCCCCATCCTTGCTCTCGGGATGCCCATCGGGCACAGCTCTCAGAGAAGGGGTGAGAAGCTCAGACGTAGAGCTCCCACGTTGAGGCATCTTTGCCCTCTCCTTCCTTTTGTGAGCTGAGAGCAGCAGAATTAAAGTAAAGCTCAGCTCCTGAGCCTGAACCCTTCACCTGACTTGTTTTGCCTTTTTTTCCCTGACCATTTCAGTTGGCTGAGTGTCATTGCCAGCCTATTGCTTATGGAGGGAAGGAGACCTGAGAGAGAATAAATCTGGAGGCAATGAGGTTGGAGGGAGGCAAGTCATCTGCTCTGACACTTTTATTGTGGAGCGAGGCTGCTTGGGAGTGAATCTTCCTTGCGGCATATGCTGTGGGGTGACGTTGCTCCAGGGATGGCAGTAGCCTTCCCCAAGCATTGCTGCCCAGACCTGTGCTCTTCTCCTGGGGCTGGGAATGCCCTGGGCTGCAGGGCTGCCGGGTGGGTCCTTGGCTTTGGCCACTGTTGCCCAGGAGAGTGGATGGCCTCAAGGAAGGGTTATCCCCAGCTCTAGGAAGGCAGTTCTGCATGCTCATTAGCGTGCTGAGGAGCTGATGGCCATGCTCCATGCAAGGGTGGGAGCCAGGGGAGATTTCAGGTTACACTGCACTCCCTGCTCCTTTCCAATATCGCTGTCAACTTGGATTTGACGTGGTGGTGGTGATGCTATGGCTGGCGTGACTGTAACAGAATGTCACCGGGAGAGGTGATGTTTTTCCTTCCAAAGGGGTACTGCTTCCTTTCCCTTCCCTCTGGCTTACATGACAAACTTCAGACTCCCAGTGCCAACATCTGTGTTGCCCAAAGGCCAACACACACAGCACTGGGCATTGCTTTGTGCTGTGTCAGTGAGCAGCTCTGTGTCACCACTGACTCTCCAACACTAAGGATTGCGTGGGTGACCAGAGGGTGACATGTGTCACTGAGACAAATCAGGGCAGCTGTGAGCTGCTGTGTTTGCCATCAAGGGGAACGCACCCTTACCATACTGGCAACCTCCTACAGCAGCATCCTGCTAGGCCTGTTGGCCATCAGGCCCCAACCTGAGCCGAATCTGGGTCTGAGAGATGGACAGATGTGTGACGGTGGCTAAAGTTCTCCACGGGCTGTTTTGCCTCCTGTAAGCAGGAGCTGTCAGGAAGGGAGTGTCTGGCATGCACAGCAGCCCCAGTGCCAACCTGCTGTTCTCAGGGGCGACTTCAGCGAAACCCCTGTGCTGCTCTGCGTCCAGCTTTCATCTTCCAGCTGAGCATGGAGGAAGGCATGAATGTGGCTGCTGCTGCCAGGCTGTGCTGGAAAATGCAGGCAGGGGACGCCTATATGTGTGCTTCAGGATCCAAGAACTTCATCTGGTGCTTGTTCTCTATTAGCCCCAATCTCCTCTTGCATCTTTTCCAGCTGATGCCCGAGCCCGTTTTTGTTTTGTTTCCCTTTCTCCCTCACCTTATGAAAAATGGCTTTGCCATCTGCATCTGTCAGGAGTCTGTGCAGCCGGGCCCACGGCTCAGTGAGTCTACAAACGTGTGGTTGGATTGTGGGCCCCACTGACAGGCTGGAGCCGAATACCAATGTGCAGGAGAGTGAGTGCACTCCCTTCTCTGCTGCTGGTGCCTCTGCTGGTTGTTTGTTTTGTTTTTTTTCCTATCCAATGGAGGTGTGAGAATTGCCTCTGGGAGCAATGCTTCCTTCTGCTCCTGTTCTGCCTTGCCAAGGTTGGGTTCTCTGCCATCCATCATCACAGGAGGCCTCGCTTCACTCCTGCATCTCAGCTGCTGATGGGAGTGCTGGGAAAGGGGGAATGTTCCACTCTGCCTTCCCCACCAACCCTCCTTCTTGCACTCACCACCCCTCTCTTCTTGCATCTCACCCACAGGTGCAGTGCAAGGCAGTAGTTAGGCTCGGGCCCAAGGACACTTAGAATCACAGAACCATGGAATATCCCAAGTTGGAAAGGATCCGTAAGGACCATCAGACCAACTCCTGGCTCAACATAGGACTGCCCAAAACTCAGACCCTGTCTCTGAGAGCTGTTATCAAGGTGCTTCATGAACTCCAGCAGTTTGGTGCAGTGCCTGCTGCCCTGGGCAGCCTGTTCCGTGCTCCACTGCCCCCTGGTGCAGAACCTATTCTTGATATTCAACCTGAACCTGATGTTTCCTTTGCTTGTTGTTACCACGTGCTTTTGGAGAGAGTGGAGGTTGAGGTAGAGGAAGCATACATTCCTGCTTTAAAATATGATTTTGAATGGAAGTTTCTGGCCGAGTTGAGTGAGAGCCCAGGTAAGATGTCACAGCAGCCAAGTGCTCCTGCACATCTTAACCTCACTGTAACTCTGTGGGGTCACACAGCTGTCCATAGGAGATGACAACCTGCCTTGGCCCCATTAGGTTTGCCCAACCCCTCTCTACTTGTTGAGTTTCCTGCAGTCTGCTGTATGAGCCACTTGCTGTGCCATGGATGTCACAGCCATCCTTGCTGTGCTGACACGTGTAGAGACAGGTGGGCTCAGAGAAGCGGGCAGAAGATGAAAGGAATCTCTCCGTGCTCTTGCCACAGCTCTCTGGTCAAGGAGGAGAAGCTTCTAGGAAGGTGGGCCCCCTGCTTTGGCAGGAGGAGAGAGCCAGCAGCTTGAGCTGAGCTGGTTTTTCGACAAGCAGATGGATGTTCAGCAGGGGCCGACGAAAACCTTCTAGCTTCAGGCTAGCTGCAAGCCCTGCAAACCATAGCATTGTGCTGATGCAAAGAAAGCATCGTTCCACTGCTGCTCTGTCTGAATTACCTCTCTGGGGGGCAGTGCTCTTCCCCTGTGTCTGCCTTCTGCATCTGGCTGGGCAAGGCCATGCAAGAGGGGAGGAAGGCAGCGATGGCAGCCTCTTCCCACATCTCCACGCTGCGGGGCTCTTGGCGAGCTGGCGCAGTCTGCTCTGCAGGCTCTGAGTGCTCCTGCAGGTGGGAGCCAATTTGTCTGCATTCCTGCCCAGGTGCCATCTGCTGTAGGATTGCTTGTGCGAGGATGAGCGCGATGGGGATGGCAAAGGGATGGTGGGAGAGAGGAGCCTCAGCCTTTCTCGGGTAACTTCAGTACTTCTTGAAGCCTTCGCGGTGGGGAAGTTGCAGCCTGTCATTTGCTGTTCCTGGAGTGTGATGGGGAGCCGAGGCAGTGCTAATGGCAAGCTATCATTTTCATGCTAATTTCTCAGCATTAGATCAGGACGGGGGAGGCACAGTCTTCAAGGAGGGAAGTCATTAGCAGATGGAGAGGGGGGGGATGCGTGAGGCTTGTTTTGCACCCAAGAATGGACTTCCAGGAGGCGGGTGATTAACCACCACTGGGAAGATGGGGAGCAGATGCTGGGTCAGTCCCTGGTGGCTGTGGGAGGGACGTTTTCTTTCAAGGTTCCTTCCTGAGTGCCTCAGGCTTTGGGCCAGATTTGGAGTCTGCAGTTAGCCCTTGGTGCCTGGCGGCTGAGAGGTGCTCAGAGCAGCGGCAGGACTGTCCTGGTGGCATGGTTGTCCTTTAATGAAGGAGCCAACTTTTACCAGGATTGGGTTTAGCTTCCCCTTTTATGAAAGTTCCCAAATGTAGGAGCCTGGATATCTACATTCATGGGTTCATATAGTCATTTGAGTTGGAAGGGACCCCTCAAGGCCATCTGGCCCCACTTCTCAGCACAGAACAGGGACACATACAGCTCCATCAGGTGCTCAGAGCACCGTCCAGCCTGACCTTGGGTGTCTGCAGTTATGGGGCTTCCACCACCTCTCTGGCAATTTTGATTTCAAAGAAGGGTCATTACAATCTTGCTGGGCTGGCTGCTGCAAAGCCTGGTGCTGCTTTCCCAGGTCATCAGTGCCTTGTGCCCAAGTGGGGTACAAATATCACCTGGGGCTTGTGGGCTCCCCATCCCATCTCTTCTTCTCTACACATATTGTCAGGAAGCATGTTAAGCCCATGACCCATTCTCAGTGGTTGCCCAATGACTCAGCACCAGTTCGAGGAGGTTTACTTCATGCACATGTGGGATGTGGGTGGAAAGTTCCCTCTTGGTCTCTTGATGATTGAGTCTGGGTAAGGGAGTCTGGCTCTGCCTGAGCACAGCTGGAGGTGGGATCCCACTCCTTGTTCTTGTACTGGAATATTGAGTGGGAAGGATTTGGTGAGACACTGGCATAGACTGCCCAGGGAAGTGATGGTGTCACTGTCCCTGGAGGTGTTCAGGAGCCATGGAGATGTGGCACTGAGGCATCAAATGGAAAAGCTGCTGTGCTGCTTCCCAGCCTTGTGTAGGTGCCTGGGAGCTCGTGTGAAGTTTGAGGGGAGGTGGATGGTGTTGTGGGACTGTAGGGCCTGCTTGCAACTGTGTTGGCAGTGGTCAGGGTTCCTCTGTCATTTCTAGATCTGCTTGGAACATCTCCAGCTAGATCAGATTGGTCAGAATTTGGTCCAGCCTGACCTTGAACGTCTCCAGGGATGGAGCATCTTGGGACTAAAGGGAAACAAGCTTCACCCTCTTCCAGAGGCTGTGCATAGCTGAGAGGGAACTAGCTGCCTCCTGATGAGGGTTGGCAGTGTATTAATGCAGGGGTATATTTGTCTCCTTGTCCTCAGCCTGGCAGATCTCCTGAAGATCCACCAGCCTGTGCTGATTTAGACCATCAGATTTATCATTTCAAACACATGTGGGTTTTCAAGACCGTTTAAAAACCACTCTGGCATCTGGCAGGGAAATGATGGAGGAACAAAACCAGCCATGATAAAGGGAAAGAAAGCCAGCAACTGGTTAAGAGAGAGGAAGCCAGGAGGAGAGCATCCTGCCAGGAGGGCATCAGCACAAGTTGCTTTAGCACAGCAGCATTGCTCTGTATGATTCCCAACTATCAGATCTGCCCCAGGGGAGAGCATGACTCACTGTTTTTAGGGAACAATTTGCAGCCGAAGAATGGCTCCTGTCTTGTCTAGAGCTTCTCCCTGCCTTGGGCATGGAGACGAGCAGAAGCGACGGGTTGTTTTATCCTAGCTGTGGAGAAGCAAACAAGTGGCTAAGCGAGGAGTAATATAATCACACAGTTTTTGGGGAGAAAAATAAAATCAGTGGTGTTGCTTTTCCCAGCTCATCACTCTGAATAATGAGCCTACAAGCTGGCTGGGGAGCTCCCAAGGGACACCTGTGTGCAAGAGATGGACACAACACGCATCTTGGATGGGCCAGTAGCTGAAGCTCGTTCTCTCCCTAATTTTCTACATCAGTGAGAACACAGAGCAACACCATCCATCATCGTCAAAGCCATCCCGAGAAGCCACCTCCTGCCTCTCCATCAAGGGACACTGCACCTCTGTGTCCTGCACAAGGCTGCAGGTGTTGCAACACATGGTGTTGCAGGTATGGCTTCTCGGAGCAGCCAAGGGTCAGAGAATCATTTCGGTTGGAAAAAAACACTGAGATCATCTACCACAACCTTGAGCTCTCTTCCAGGCACTGTCTCCTGCTTGTACCAATCCTGCTCTGGAATTGTGCAGTTCTCGCTGGCTTCTGTAGCGGCTGCTTTGTTTACTTCCACAGTGCCTGCCCTTTTGGTAATGAGCTATAATTCATCCTGCTTTACACAGTGCTCAGAGGTACCTGGAGCAAGAAAGGTGTGCTGTAACAAGCACCTCTCCAGAGCAGAGGTTGTTGATATCCCAGAGCTGTACAGCGGGGAGGCGATGGGAGAGGTGGAAAACAGGAACATTTCCCATCCCCCAGGGTGAAGGTGCAGTCTGGGAGGCAGCGTGCAGGTGCAGATGGAAGGCAGTGACAGGCAGACAGGGTAGAGGGATGAAAGATAGATTTTTTTTTTAAAACCTGCTTTCCTCTCTTTCCCTGCTTTATAACCTGTTTTTATAGAGACTGCACGAGGAACACACTTTTTTTATTAGCGGCTTAGGAGTGGAGAGTAATAAAGATTAATTTTTTAAATAATTCCTTGCATTATCTTTTAATTTCCTGTGGCAGGGTTTGACTTTTAAATCTGCAGACGAAGTTAACCGCTCGTGTGCTCATTGCTTTGAGAGCAGCAGCCAAGGAACTGTGGGGCTGGGGAACCTGGGAGAAGTCCCAAAGCCAAGCCTGGAGGTTCAGCCTCTCCTGAGTTGGCCATGGCCACATCTGCCCATGGCTATAAAGATTGGCCAAGATTAGCAGCACTGGACAACAGCTCTCTGCCAGGAAAGTGCAGATCTAACCCACCCTGCAGCTCGTGAGCTCTGTTTTCCATTGGCTTCGATGTTGAATATATTCTCAGTAAGAAGAAGGAAGAAACCCAGTGCCCTCCTCTGCTGCTGTGGGTGACGAATCCTTGCTGGTCTCCATAGAATCCTTTGAGGTGGAAGGGGCATTTTAAGATCATCTGGTCCATTTCTCCTGCAGTGAACAGGGATGTCTACAGCTCGATCTGGTGCTCAGAGCCCCATCCAGCCTGACCTTCATAGAATCATTAATGTTGGAAGAGACCTCTAAGATCCCCAGTGAATCCAGCCCCCTTTGCCCACTGCCCATCTCCCTCAGTGCCACATCTCCATGGTTCTGGAGCACCCCCAGGGATAGGACCCCACCACCTTCCTGGGCAGCCCATTCCAGTGCTCTTTCTGAGAAGAAATTGTTCCTAATATCCAACCCTATAATTCCAGTCTATCCCTGTATGAAGCCCAGAAGCCCCATGCCAGGCTGTGCTGCTGGGCAGAGCTGCTCCCAAGGCTGGGTTTGCAGGTTCTGCAGTATGGGGATGGGACTGATGCTACAGGCAGCACACCTGCCTGACACCAGGCATCCCTCCCAGCAGTAATTACGGTTCATGTCCTGGCTTAGTGTTTTGGCAGCAGGCTGACAACTCGTCCTTCTGGCCAGCTTCCATCTGACCGGGTGCTCTGGCAGCCAAGGGAACATCAAAAGCTTTGGTACACATGGCTTGGGCATGATTTTGGTGAGAAAATGCATTCCTCATCCCTCATTTTGGTTTCTGTATTTATTCAAACAATTACCCCACACTCTGCCAGCAGAAGAAAGAAGAGCGTTATGGATGCTCCTCTTCTGCATCCCATAGCCACCCCACCTGGCTTGGTCTTGGGATGTCCCACCACAACTCCCATTGCAATGCAGAACCCGGGCTGCTCTCTTGGGATGGGTGCTTTGGGGCTTACAGGATGTTTCACTGGGAGTCATCAGCCTGTCCCTGTCCTGGAGATACCAGCAGAAAAGGCAGAAACAGGGTGGTCACCCACAGGGGGAAACTGAGGCACAAAGAGGTGCTATGATGCCCATGCAGGGCAATGTGTGCATCCCTCCCTCTGCATTCAGGGCACCAGGAAAAGAGAAAGGTCATTCCCACCTGTCAGTAGCTGCCCAAAAGCAGAGACCTCATCCCTTGGTGGTGGCTCTTCTTTTATTTTTTCTCTTCTGAAGTCACATGGAGGAAAATGGAAATAAAGAGCAGCAGGGAGAGAGCTGTTAAAAAGCTTAAAGCTGTCACAAGGCATTGGTTAGTTTATGTGCAGTGAAGTATACAAACAAGTTTTCAGCTTGTTGGTTGGAGCCAAGGAGCTTTTTTTGTGTGTGTGTGATAAATATGTTTTATGGGTCTTTTATGGGATTTTTTAAAATGGCTGTCCCAATAAATTATTTACCGAGGTAATAAAAGATCAAGGAAATTGTTCCAACCGTATCACCGAGCATCTTAAATCCTGGAGTTTTACTGGGGTGTGAGGACCCCCTGAGTTCCCTCGGCCCTATAAAACCGGCTGGGGCACGCTGCTTTCCTCCTGCATGAACACTGAGAGCATCCCCATGGGCTCCTTGGGCACCTGGTGCCACGTGCAAGCCAGCAAGAGTGAAGAGCAGCCCAACGTAGTCATAGCAGATGTGAAATAAAATGTGATGGTGTTCTGGTGATGGAAATGCATCTTTTTAGGGCATGGCATCAGGTTTTAAGGGGCTCATTGCTCTTTCTCCCTGCTCCTCCCGGGGGATGGAGGAAGGCGAGGGCTGGGATCTCGCTGCCAAGGGGTCCTTGGCTGCATCCCAGGCTTGCTGTGCTAACAGGGATCAGCATCACTCCCTGGTAGGGCTTACAGAGCATCCCGTTGTTAGGGCTGCGGCAGAGTGAGATGCATCCCCACGAAGTCAGCCGGTCATAAATAAATGCAGTCCAGATTTGAGATGCAATTTCTGAGGCTTGAAAGAGATGGTGCTGGAGTGGCCTTCAAAAGAGATCGTGGGTGGGAGGGGACATCCGCCGCTTCAAGATCGTTCTCAATATTCATAGGAAGGATTATTCATTCAGAAGCTTTCCGGAATAGAGAGTCCTTGGATATCTGGTGCGTTGAAATGGGACTGGGCTGATCTTTGTGCTGCCTTTATACCAACCTTATTTTCCTCAATTGTGATTATATTGTGGAATGCTTACTGTGCCCCACAGGGAGCTGGGGAAGATCTGTGCTCATGATGCTTCATTTGGGGACGCGGTCCAGTGATGCCCTCCTTGGGGAGGCTCAGAGCTGGGCACGCATGCAAGCTTTCCACCCAGGGGGCAGCAGCTGGTACAGTGCTTTACATTTGCCTTTAATGAGCAGAAAAAAGTCACGTTTCTCCACATCCTTCTTAATTGCAAGCATGTCCTGCCAGCTTGGTGATGGATACTCTACCTTTAAATACCAAGGTGGCCAGCATAGGGCAGCATGAGGAGTCCGAAGGATGTGCAGGGCAGCTCAGCATCTACTCACTGCAGACAAAGCAGAGCAACTCTACTGACTTCAGTGGCATTTCATCCTGGCTCACCTCCTCGGGATGGGAATTGGTAATTGAAAAAGATGGGGTGCTTGCCAGCAGAGCTGCATTCCCTTGGCGGCTGGAGAAGAAAGAGATGGGCTGGGATCAGGCACCTGCATCAGGGTGTGAGCATCTCCAGGATCCCACATCCATCCGGTGTCCCACATCCATATCTGGGATCCCAAATGCATCTCTGGGTTCCCACATTCATCTCTGGAGTCCAACATCCATTTCAAGGATCCCTCACCCATCTCCAGCATCCCACATCCATCTCTGGGGTCTAACATCCATCTCCAGGATCCCACATCCATCTCTGGGGTCTAACATCCATCTCCAGGATTCCACATCCATCTCCAGGATCCCAAATGCATCTCCCTGGGAACCCAACCATCTTCAGGATCCCAAATGCATCTCTGGGACCTCAAATGCATCTTTGGGGTCTCACATCCATCTCTGGGATCCCAAATGCATCTGTGAGATCCCAACCATCTCTAGAGTCCCAAAATCATCACCAGGATCCCACACCCATCTCCAGGATCTCACATCCATCTCTAGGATCACAATTCCATCTCTAGGGTCCTAAATCCATGGACACCATCCCATGGCACGTGGGGTCCCCCTGGGGTGGCTGCAGCTGTGGCTGCGCGCCCGCTGTTGTACAAAGCTGGCTGTGCCATTAGCTGAGGGAGGAAATAAAATAGCGAGGGCTCCAAATGGATCCCAGAGGGATTCCCTGTAGCAATTAGGTTTATACTTGGAAACATATTTCCAATCTTTACAGCCTGCTCTCTGTGTTTGAAATAATTTTCTACCCAATAAACCTTAGTAGCCCCCAAACATAATTTCAGCGATGCATTAATTAACAACAAGCGACCTGCTGGTTCAAAAGCGGAGCAAAAACCAACGCATACATTAGGCAGGAGCCATATTTCTGAGCCACTCACGGGGGCAGCGTGTGGACACAGTGCTTTATATAGGACATTACCTAAGGGCTGGGAGCATAGGGCAGCCTGCTTGCTGCTGACCCACACCTTCTGCATGGGGTAAGCAGGGATCCGAGTGGAGACAGCACTCTCTTCCCCAGGGAAATAGAAGAGCATCAGCTGTGTTGGGCTATGTGCTCCCCCAGGGCCTAATGCAGCCCCAGGTCCCTACAGAGGGCTATGGGACATGAGTCCAGTGTAGCCCAGGGTGAGCTGAGCCTGTAATCTCCTACTTCCTAACAGATGGGAGGCAGTACTACAGGCTGCCGCTACTGGGCTTTTTGGCTATCGCTGGCTCATCCTGCTTTATCTGTTGCATGGGAAATATCCCACATAAAGCAAAGCAAAGCTGCAAAGCTGCTGTAATCCTCCCTAAAGCCACGCTGCCCCTCAGTGCGAATATTGCATTAGATGATATGCTTATTAAACTTGTTCAACACCCGTTCTACCTCCAGCCAGAGCCAATCGTCTTGAAGCTCTGCAGAGGTAATAATTGCACCATGGCATCCTTGTTCTGGATTTGGGGCGGTAATTGTTCACGCTTGCTCCAAGCTGTTTGATCAATAGGAGGTGCAGTGATGGGAGCGGGTGGTGGGAGCCACGTCCCTTGCACATCTGGGCTGCTGCCATACCTTGGAGACACCCAACACAGTACACCCTGGTTTCTGCTGGCACACCAAGGGATGGTGTAGTGGAAATGCGAAGGTTTGAAGCAGTGATTGACCATCTGGTGGGAAGGCAGGGCCAACCCAGGGGACCTCAGGTGTATGCAATGAAGGTGTGAAGGCCGGATGGTGTAGAGCAAGGATCCACCCCTTCCCAGACCTCATTTAAGGTCTGCCATAGGAGGCACAACTATTTTGCTGGAGATCCTTGCATACCTGTGGCTTTCTGAATGTAAGCATCTTCTTTCCTTCGTTCCTGTGCTCTAAGTTGCTGCATTTGGGCTTATCCTTGCTTGCTGCAGCCTAAGGCTTTGCTACTCTCTTGTTGCTGCACTTTTCATGGTGTTACAGCATATTGCAGAGGGGAACACTGTGGTCAGAGGAGGACAAGAGGAGGGAAGTCCTGGGTAGGAGGTTGGTTGGCTCATTCTTGGCCATGGCTCTGCTGGCCTTGGGCTGAATTTGCATCTGGTTGGCCAAACCTTGTGCTGGGTTCATGGTTGTCACTTTGCCCCCGGCTCCTTGGCTCAGGCGTAAAGCTGAATTAACTTCAGTCAATTATATGAACCTTCTATGCTATACGAAGCTCTCTCCTATCGATTCCACTTAAATCCTTCAGGGGGAAAAAGGTGCAATTTTAAATTTAGCACGATTGCAAAAGGTGGCTATTTTATTGATCTCTGCAGTATCTGTATGAATTGCAGTGGCCCGTTACAGGAGGAATCAACGCTGATTTTGCACAAGCTGGGATCACTCTGGGCAAGCCCTTTCTGAGCCCAGTCCTGCCAAGCATTCAGGCACAGTGCTCCGACCTCACCGAGTAGAAATGGGGCTGTTGGTGGGCTCCCATCCTACACCTCATCCCCCAGCCTCAGTCAGGGCATGTAGTGTCTGGCTCTGTTAGCATTACACTGATATAAATTTAAATCCTTCTGCTGCTCTCTCTGCTTGCAGCCCTGCGTTTTCAGGAAGAAAGAGAATGGGGAACAACTTTTTTAATGAAGTACAGCATTTAAATTCTCTTTATATTTAGTCCTATCCAGAGCTCTTTATCCAAATGAAGCAGAAAGCGTTTACAGCTGTATTTTCCATCACACCAACCAAGGAATATATTCATTTGCAGTAACATGGCACTCAATGAAGTGGAAAATAAGCTCCCCAAATTGCTCTTGCTATGAAACTGTCTCCGTAACGAGGAAAAGCCTGGTTGGTGACTACTGACCAGTCACTTTGGTTATGATAAAAATGAATTTGGTCCAACACCTGAGCTGTGGCCGAAGCTTGGCCCCAAGATGTCTCTGCTCTATGCCACAGGTGATACCCATCATCTCCAAATGGGCACTTTGTCCCTGTGGCAGGACTTGCAATGAATCTAAAACCATGATATGGGGCGGGCATGGTGGGTGCAGGCTGCCCAGAGCAGAGAGGGTGCCAGTGGGTTCCTCCTCCCTCTGCAGCTATCAGAGGAGGATGTGAGTGGGACGTTAAGCAGGTACTGGTGAAACAGAGCAGAGGGGTTGCTAATTGCTTGTGATGTTTTGTCCGGCTCCATCAGCGTGAGCAACAATTGCTACTGGAAATGCGATTAATAATTAAGCACCCAGCACCAGCAGGTGTCAGCAGGAATTCCCAGGACTAGCATCCCTATGCTGACAGCCCCAGCAGTGGGCAGAATGAGACCCCCGCTGCCTGGGTTGATGCTCAGTGGAATGCAGATTCCTGCTGTCCCTAGCGAGGATGTTCTGCAGGAACAGAATGACTCGGGCTGCATCTCCATGAGCTGCTGAGGAGCATCGGTGCCCCCAGCCTGGGTGCTGCAGGTCCTGGCTGAGTTAGGCTGAATGGCACGTCCCTGTTCTTGCAGCAGCATGTGGTGTGCCAACTGGGGATGGTGGCACATGGGGTGGCAGAAAGCAGTGCAGCGCCCTTATGCCTTGAAGCCCCCCCAGATGGCCCTGCTGCCTTTCACAGCCTGCAGACCCTTCCTCAGCTCAGACAGCATCCTCTTCCCTCACAGCATTCACTGCTGCTTGTCATGTCGTGGGGCACTCCTCAAGCTGGTGCTTGTTTTTCCTCATATTTTGCCTCTGAAGATGTGCTGATTTGCTGATTTTTCTTTCTTCCCTCCTCTTGCTCTTTTTATTTTATTACAGAATTTAGGCTCTTCAAGAAACATCCCTAGCTTTTAGGGAGTGTAGAGCTTTTTCCCCGAGTGCAGATTTCCAACCACAGGGCTGACTGATGGTGATTCCCTTATTAAATTGCACTTAGAGGCAGCGACTGTCAGGCAGGAACGGAGAGAGCTTCTCCGATAAGTTGGAGCTATTCATTATTAAATTATCTTCATTCACTCCAACAGCTCATTTTCATTGAATTAGATGAAAAGTACTCAAAGCCAGCTGCTGCAGCGGCTCGGAGGCTGCCAGGAGCACTGTGCACATGTCACTGCTGGCTTTAGTGGGGGATGGCCATGCTCTGGGCATCCTTCAGCTGATGTGACTGTCCTGGATGTGCTGGGCATTGCTTCAGCCAATGGTCCAACCTTGGGAACCTTGGCATGGCAGCTCTGAGAGATGGAGCGGGTGTGAACCCACCCGAGGCTGGGCTCTGCTGGCTGGGGTGACCAAGAAGGGGATGTGAGGGCTGGTGCGACCTCTAGAGAGCTCTGTCTCCAAGGCTGAATGGATCTCCCAATGGGGCTTCTTTGGTGTGAAGGTCCCTAGTTTTTGGAATCTAGGTGCATGGAAAAGGATTGGTTTTGTCACCTTTGTCCAAGCAAAGCACCAATCCCTCTTTTCCTTCTGTTTGACGTAGATGCGTGGCCACCATTTAAACATGAAGCAAGCCAGGCTCTCTGGATGCTCTTGAGAAATGTTAGCAGCAGCACCAGCTCCACAGTGGATCTTTTTGGGAGAATCACTCCAAAGCAGAATGCCCCATCAATCCTATGCGTTTTGGGAAGTGGCTGCATCCCTCCTACACAGGGCGGGTTATGCCTTTGTGGATCACTGGAAACCCTTTCAGCTCATAGATCTGAGGCCCTTCATGGTGGAGTGGCCACTTTTTTTTTTTTTTTTTCCACGTGAGCATTCATTGCAGCGTTCCCACGAGCATCCAGACCAGCTTGGTGCCAGCAGATGCTATTCCTTGCCAGCAGATCTCACCCAGAGAAATGGCTTTGATCAACACTCTTGGATTTCAGGCTTCAGTCTTGATCAAGGCAAGGGGAGGGACTGGCTTGAACTCTTCAGGGATGGTTCAGGAAAAGAAACTCTGAGAAAAACCTGCTTCGAAGTGGGAAGTGGTGCTGCGGTGAAGAGGAGGAGGAAGGCTTCTGACTCTCCAGGGGCTCAAGGTGGGCTGGGCTGGGTATGGGTCCAGCAGAGTCAGTGCTAGTGGCAGTGCCATGGGTTGGGTTAGGGTAGGGTGCAGACCACACACCGGCCATCTCCCCTCCATCCTTCCCTTGTCCACCTCCTGCTCTTGGGCTGTTCCCGATCTCTGTTGCGCAGGCGCTCTCCTTCCCTTTACTCCACAGATGGCAGGCAGGAGAGCCAGCCAGATGTGCATTTCATAGCTCCCAAGCCAGGCATAACTAAACATTTACATTTATTACCAATTAGAGGGGAAACAGACTGTAGCTTTATGGACTGTACGCGTCTGGGTGTGTTTCTCTTTGTGACCTTACTTACCACCTCAAAAACCAATTACCATTTTCAGGGAGCAAGACCCCTCCAATTGCCTGGACATCATGTGTGGCACCAACTGCTATACCTCAACATTTTCCTCCTGTCTGCCTTCTTCCAGCAGTGCCCTTGGCCCTAAAGCAAGCCCTGAGCATCTGGCCTGACCTGTGCCCCTATACCCCTGGTTTCCCAGGCAACATCCTCTGGTTGGGATATGGGATTCTATTTTCATCCTCTGCCTGGAAATGTTTGCAAGTAACTGGCTAGGAAGTGTGGGGTCCTCAGCTTTGTGCTTGGGTTTTCCCAATCACTGCTAATCAGTAAATGCATGTGCTGGTCCAGCTGGGTTTAAGATTAAAAAAAAATTTTTTCTTTTTTCTTCCCCTCTCCCTCAACCTCACTGAAGCGTGACGAAGGTGGGAGCTGTTGGCAGCTGGGATGTTAAATGTTTTTCCATATGGTCTCTTGGTTATTAATGTATTTTAACACTTGACAAAGTAGAAATTAGGAGATAAAAGCTATTAGAAAGTAATTTGGGTAATCACTGCATCTGTTCCCCCAGGAGCCTTCCTGAGAGCACTGCTCCCAGTGCCATTGCTGACTCCTGGGAGAAGAGGAAGTCTGGTTGTGCTGGAACCTTGTGGGGCTGGGTGAAGACATGGCCTGGATGGAGCAGGCAGGCTGCAGGCATCTCTGCTCCCAGATTTATTGCATTTCATAGGGATTACATGTTGTGTTTTTTGGAGCGTTACGTCAGCAAAGGCACTCTAGAAATTAGATTGGAAGAACAATGGCCTGGCGTGCCATGGAGCGGGGATGTAAACCTTGTGTGGTGTGGGCTCTCTGATTTTGCTCTTCAGAGACAAACTGGGCTACAGAGAAAAAATAAGAGCCTTTGCTCATCAGCTCCCATCTTGTTTTCCTGATCCATAACACTGGGGAAGCCCAGACAAGGAATAGAGAGTCATTAAGGTTGCTGAAGACCTCTAAGATCCCCAAGTCCAACCCCAACCCATCCCAGTGTGCCCACTGACCATGGCCCTCAGTGCCACACGTTCACAGTTCTTGAGCGCCTCCAGAAAGAGTGATCCCACCACCCCTATGGGAAACTCATTTTGGTGCCTCACCACTTTTTCGGAGAAGAAATGTTTCCTAATATCCAACCTGAACCTTTCCTGGTGCAATCTGAGGCTATTCCCTCTCATTCTATCATGTCCCTGTCTGGAGCTGCAGAGGCGTGAGGGAAGGTAGAAGCTCATCTACACTGCCAAAATACATGTTGAACTGAATTTTTTGTGTAGAAATGGGTCAAAACTCAGTGTGTCTGCTCAGCTAGTTTGTGCTGTAACCTGCCACAGGGACGTAGTAGCAACCTGTCATGGGGATCCAGTAAGCACCGTTGATTCGGTGGGCAGTTGGCTAAGAAGGCTCATGCTTTCCTGCCTGCAGGCTGGGAGAGTGCTTTTAAAAATAATCACTCTACCAGCAAACCTGGCCTGTGCACCATCCCTGGGCAGCAGTGTGCTCTGGGATGTGTCACCAAGATCCCCTCAGGTCCCTCACTGGCTCCAGCGGTGACAAGCTCAGAGACAGCTCAGGGTGTTTTTCTGCATACCTTTGCCTTGCGACTAGCTCTCTGCTAAATCCTTCATGGTCTCAGCCTCTGGTCCAGGAGCAGAGCCATGAACTTGTGAGGAGTCCCCTGGGAGCAAAGTCAGGAGTCAGCCCAATGATGTAAGTCAGGAGGTAGCTGTGCTAATTGGCACTGGCTGTGGTGGCACTCATTGCTCAGATGCGTTGCTCTTCAGCACTTGTGGTACAGGTAGGGATGCTGGTGTGGTTCAGGATCCTGGGGGTGTTATTTGAAGGAGAGCTGCAGTGTCCCATGCTTGAGTGCATCTTGAGGTGGGGATTGTGCTAGGGTTGCTGTCACCCCTTGGGTAGATGTTCTGGATGGAGGTGGGCCACCTGGGTTAGTCACCTACAGGTGTGTATGTGCCCATGGGTGGTGGAAGGTGGCAGGGTTAGAATCATAGAACCGTAAAGGTTGGAAAGATTACGAAGGTCATCCAGTCCAACCATCAACCCACCAGTGATTGGGTGGGTGCTCAGTGGCATGTGCACGTGTTTTGGGGGGTGATGGCAGTTGGGATTGGAGGAGGGAAAAGCAACTCTGCAATGGGCTGTGGGTCAGGGGATGCTCTCCCATGTGCAGGCCTGGAGGCTGACATTGCCACATCCCTCCTTATCCTCCCCAGCTGCTTGGTGAGGGAGAGGCTGCAGCAGCTCAGAGAGAGCACTGGACAGAGAAAATGAAAGGAATGGGATCTTTCCTGCATTCTGAATCTGCATTTTCAATTCCTTGTGAAGGTGGTGGCTCCTTTTGCCCACCACCTCCCCTACTGTCTTCCCAAGAGGTTCCAGCAGGTGGTGGGAGAGGGAGAAAGGAGCCATTGAGGTCATCAACATCATCATCTCAAGGGCCACTAATCCCCATTCTCTCAGAGAAGTGGCCATTTGCCATGGCCCCATGGAGCTTCTGCAGAGAGGAAACCCCAGGGAGTGCAGTGTGGGCGGATGAGAGCCCTCAAGAGCTTTGAAAGTGATGGCAGAGAGATGGATCAAGGGGGAAAACCATCGGAAAGGGGAGAAAATAGACCTAAAGAGAGAAACTGAAAATGTGCTGAAGCAGCTGATGACAACCCAAACAGCAGGGGAAGGATCTTGCCTGCCAATTAACGAGGCTCTGGTGCTAATTTGCCACCTCGACTGCACTTCTGAGCTTGTCAGGAGATGGGGAAAAAAACAGACAGAACTGAAAAAGGAGCGGCAAGGCTCGATCTTGCCTCTGGGCTCTGCGGATGCTGCTGGGTTGTGGGGATGCTGCTGGAGCTGTTTGAGCTCAGGATTTGTATGGGCAGGGAAACGCCCTTGTGGTAACACCCTGAGGCCAACACTTGGGATTCTGGCCTTTCCTGATGTGAAGAGTAGCTTTGCAAAGCATAAATGCAGAGCCTCACAGCCCAGTGCACGGGTAGAGAGAGCCTCAAACATTCAATTTTTTAAATAGCTGGTGGGTTTGAAACAAAATTCCCGGAGAAGGATGCAGGCTGTCAGCCCCCAAGGCTTCTTGCAGCAATACTGGGGCAGTAGTGGCACTTTGGGGCTGGTGGAGAGGGAGGATGGTGCCTTTGTGTGCTGCCTCTCGGGTTTGTGCTTGAGCAACTTGGCCATATGTTACTGGATAAGAGATGCAGTGCCCAGAGAACACAGAGGATGGGAGCAGAGGATCATTAGCCTGACACTCATCTTGATTGATGATGGGGAGGTGCACCTGAGCATCATCTCTGTGGATGGCCATTTACCCAGGGAGCACCAGAGACCAAGCCACAAACTCTGCCAAATCCTTGAGGTGAGGCATGTTACCAAAAGCCCTCCAGCTGTGCAGGTGCCCCTTAGCAGGACACCTACACCACCTCCCCCACTCGTCCCCAGAGAGCCATGGGGAGCTGTGACACAGAGAGGATGGCTTTCACTTCCCCTGTGTTTTTAAATGCCTCATTTTTTTCCTTCTAGGACCAGGAGACACAAGCAAAGGAAGCTAGCTGTACAGAAAGCAGAAGTCCAGGTGACAGATTGAAGGATGCTACAAGCACAGTAGGCTGCCTGATAGATTGATAGATTAGACAGAGAATATAAATAGCATTGTTTATCTATCCCACTTTTATTTTCCTCCCACTTGTCTCCCTATCTACCCTGGTTTTGTTTTCCACCCACTTATCTCTCTATCTATCCAGCCTGAGGATGGAAAAGAAGCAGCAGAATGGGTGAGCTCAAGTTGCTATGCTTCTTGTGGCATTCGAGCAAAGTTTTGGCAGCTGGGGAAAGTTTGGCAGAGCTGTGAAGATCTCCCTGAGCAATGGGGCTGCTCCAGGAGGCAGAGCTTTTCCGCTCCTGATGTACCTCTGCAGGGTTGTTGGGGATGTTGGCCTTATGAAGTCTTTTGGAGGCCCCATCGCCACATGAAGTAAGATGCAGAGATGCCCTTGGTGCCTGCACTGAGTCTAGCTGGTAGAGAGATGAAGGAGCTCTGGGAATGCTCAGGATGGGTTGCGCTGTCTTTCATGCCCTTTCTAAGGGAGTGGTGAATGTGGAAGGCAACAAGGATGCCACAGGTTTGCAGCAGCCTCCATATACAGACCTAATAAGGAAGGCACATCACAGATATCTGTCATCCACATGACTGAAAGGGTGGCTGTAGTCAGTGACTCCCCATCCCTTCCCACACTGCAGTGGAGGGGCACCAAACAAACCTCCTAGTGCCCATTTCTGGCATGCCCAAGGGGGCGCACTGTGCCACAGGTGGCCTTAATGGGCCACCTAAGAATCCTGAGCACCCCTCTGGGTTAATGAGGCCACTGACAGGAGTCAGATGGCTGGCTAGCATGGGGTGTGTTCCCTCCTTCTCAGGAGGCTTTGCTCAATGCCAGGCCTGCGTGATGGGGCAGGAAACATGGGGCACGTGGTGCTGGGGCCTCCTCGCCACCCCCCAGCACAGCAATGGAAAAGCCAGGGCCAGAGATGACATCATTCTTGTTCTTTTTTTTTTCTTTTTTTTTTTCCTCAGTTATTTTTGGTTGCTCTTTTGCTCAAAAAAAGGCATTTTTTTAAAAAATATATTAAACAGATACATTTTACTAAGATGTCTCTCAGCTGGAGCCACCGACAAGAAATGATCCTCCCCAAATAGATAAGCTTAAAAAAAACCCTCCCAAGCCAAATAAATAAATACATAAATAAAACATTTTTCTTTTATCTTTTTCTTTCCTCCTTTTGTTTCCATTTCTTTGTAAGGAAAAGCGGCCCGGAGATCTTCACTGGCGTCCATAACAGCAGCGTTGTGGGGCAGATGCCAGGTCCCCCTGTGCCACCTGTGAGGACACAGCCACAGGAATAGTGCATTGCAAAAGCAAAGGCATCTGTAGAAACTCATCTTAAAAAGACTAAAAAATTGGGGTGCTGCTAGAGGAACCGATGACGGGGGCTGGGAGCCCTCGTGCTGCTGGGCTGTTTGCTCCGATGGGGCCACCAGCACGTGTCCCCAGACAGAAGAGGTGACTGTGCTGGCAATGTTCCCATGCATGGAGCCATCCTGCACTCGCAGTCCCACTGGATCGAGCCCCACATCTTTATGGCCGGTGGCTGGGTGTACCATGGAAGCACACTGTTGGCACGAAGGTAAGGCCTTGATTTCATTCTTTTTGGAGTGCTTTTTAATATTTATTTTCTTTTTTTTTTTTTTTCAGGGGAGTCTTTTCGCCAGGCTCTCTCGCACTGTGATTTGAGTGGCCCAGCTGCTAGCTGCACAGCTTGCCCATCTCCTGCTCCACCGCATTGGGCAGCCGTGCATTGAAGGCTCGCAGAGAGGACTGGATCCTGGCCACCTCGTTGTTGGCCAGCTTGAGCCTGTGACGAAGCAGGCAGGTGAAGAGGTCGAGGCGGGTTTTGCCGGGGGGTGACAGCCTGTTCACCCGGTCCCGGATCTCCACCAGCTGCAGCATGGCTGAAGCCTGTGATCCCTGCGTGTAGGGGTAGTCCAGCTGCAGGATCAGGTCACGAATGGCGTCCGGTTCAAAGGGCAGGCTGTAGCCAAAGACCTGCAGGCTGTTGATCTTCATGTAGCCTAGGTTCTTGGAGGGATCCGTCATCTCCAAGGGCTCGTAGTAGATGGTCTCATTGGAGCTATCGTCCAGAGACTTGATGCGGCTCCGCAAGTAGACGTGGACTGTTTCAAAGAAGGTCTTCCACTTGTTGCCCAAAGTAAGCGTCCAGTTTTGGCACTGGGAAGAGGCATCCACGTTAGTCCTTTCCCAGTCTGGGAAGCTGCCCTCGTTGACGGGCATGAACCAGCTCTCCGAGTGGCTTCCCCCAAAGGGGTTGACGTAGATGGCCATGACGGGCTCCAGCGTGCTGTTCTTGGTGAGGCAGATCTGCAGGGAGAGGGCCAACATCACATGAACCAGGCCCGGCTTGTACTTGTTGCTTTTCAGGGTCAGGAGCATGCGCTTCCTCCAGGAGGGGTCAAACCAGCTCCCGAGGCGCATGTCGTTGCTGATGAAGATGGAGTGCACCTCGATGCGGCTGTCCCGTTTCTGCAGGAGGTACTTGAGCTCCAGGTCCTGCAGGTCGGTCTCCAGTCCCAGGTAATGCTCCAGTGAGTCGGCCACCTCGGGGCGGCAGAAGCCCTGGGCCAGCACGTAGCCATGGTTGCAGGTCCCACAGCGAGTGCTGTTGTCCTCGGCGCAGCTGGCGCAGGCTGGCCCCTCACCCAAGGCACACGGGATGGCCCCTTGGCAGGAGGGCTGCTCCGAGGGGCACGTGCAGCTGTGGCTTTCTTCCAGGAAGGTCCCAGGCACTGTCGTCTCACCGCAGTAGAGGAGCGACTGAGCGCGGCCCCACCAGTAATGAAGTGGCCTACAGGGGAGGAGGAGCACGGGAGGACAGTTGCTTAGCATAGAATCATTAAGGTTGGAAAAGACCACTAAGATCAACCTAGTCCCAACATCCCCGCCATGCCCACTGACCGTGCCCCTCAGGGCTGACCCCTCTCTCCTTTCAGGTAATTGCAGAGAACAATAAGGTCTCCTGGTCTGAACAATCCTCAGACAGTTTCAGGGCTGGAAGAAAAACCTAACTTGTGTTCATTTTCGGGGGGGTCACACAACACCACTGGTGTCTCCCACTGAACCAATTCTTGTTTTCCACTTCCAGGGCTTGAACCCAACCTGAGGATTGCATCCCTGCGTGGCAAAGCTGTCCTCAGGCTTCTTTCCAGCAAGGTGGGAGCTCCTTGAGTCCCGGGGGAGACAGACCATAGGACTGAGCTTCCCTGGGGCTCTGACTTGCAGCATGGGGCTGTGGCATCCTACCTCTCCTTTGGCAGTTTGAAGCGGGGCTGCCGGTGGCAGCGTTTGCTGAGGTTGAAGAGCCTCCGGATGATGTGGTGGGTTTTCCTGGAGAGCAGCTTCAGGCTGGTGCCCAGCTGCTGGTAGCGGTGTTGAAGGTCCAGGTCCATGGCCCAGAAGTGGGAGATGGCTGTCCTGTTCAGGAAGCGGTCCCCTGGGAGCTTCTTCACCAGGGCCTGAAACTCCTCTGTAGGGAGACAGATACCAAGTCAGCGAACCTGGAGTCATCAGTTGTTGTTTTCCATTAAAAAACTGACCACGGGCTCTTTGGTCCTCAGGGCAAGACCCATCTCATGTGCTTGCTATGAGACTACTGGTCTGGGCCCTGCCCTACAGCCTCTGCCCGGCCTGAGCACCCATGGATGCTCCCTGGCCACAAGTGCTAACCTGACCTACTT
Organism: Perdix hodgsoniae; assembly: GCA_035772895.1. Classification (NCBI taxonomy): domain Eukaryota; kingdom Metazoa; phylum Chordata; class Aves; order Galliformes; family Phasianidae; genus Perdix; species Perdix hodgsoniae. The sequence continues at coordinate 13,585,180 of JAPSGF010000009.1, read as the reverse complement.
CAAGAGAAGTCTCTGGGCAAGGAGATGCTATTAGAGCCAGGACATAGCATCCGGCATGGTGTCTCCCATCCTTACCTGACTCCTCAAACTGGCTGTGGTGGCTGTCCCAGGCACGCTGGAGCTGGACCAAGTTGCCCTCGAGTGCCTGGATGTCGGCCTCAGGGCAGTTGCAGTGGGGGAAGGTGGGCTGGCATTGGCAGCGGCAGTCACTCCGGCGGCACACCAGCTCCCCAACCGAGCTGCAGGCGATGTAGCTCAGGGCGGCTGCCACGAAACGCTCCCTCAGGTGATGGGGTAGCACCATCTGCAGCCCTGCGGGTGAAAAGGAGCCCAGAGTAGATAATGGGGCTCAGCACTCCCAGATGGACTCCCCTAGGCCCCTCCCAGACCACCTGGATGCTCACATCCTCTGGCAGCGGAGCCACCTGTCTGGACTCTCCATTGATCACAGCTCCTCTTGGCAAAGGAGACGCATCTCCTTCCTGCCCAACTTTAACATATTTATTTCTAAAGCAGTAGCCCGCCCTGCTCCCCCCCCCCCCCCCCCATGCATGAATCCATTGGTGGCCCTTCTGCCATCCCTGCAGCATGGTCCCTACCTTGCAGCTGCACCTTGTTCTCCGGGCTCTGCACCAGCACCGAGCTCACCGAGTCCAGGTTGTCATAATTGCTGCAGCCCAGCGGCCCTGTCCGTGTTTCTGTCACCTGGTTGGGACCACAGATGGTGAGAGACACGGGAGAGGATGCATACCGCTATGCAAAGAGGGGCTGCAGACAGCTCCTAGCTAGCAAGGCAACACTGCGGCAGCTTGGAGAGGAGAAATAATTGCCTGCTAATTGGCTTGTTGACAGCCAGCAGCCCGGCCTCCAGCCTGCTGAAAAATGCGCCTTCATTAGCGCGCCCAATTTCCCATAAATAATGCGGATGTGCACACTTCCCCAGGGCTCGCCCTGCCCTGCCCTGCCTTGCCACCATCCCTGCTGGGCTGTGCTGCCCACCCACTGTCTCCCCCTTGCTGCCCCTTCGCCTACCTTGATGGCAGCCGTGGCGATCTGGATGTGGTGCAGCCGGCGCAGCGTGCTCTCGCGGTTGATGAAGTAGGAGGCTGCCAGCTGGTGCAGCGTCTCCAGTGACACCGCTGAGCCGTTCCCAGCCCCCGACAGCTCTGCCCGGTGGCTCAGTTTGCGCTTGTCCACAAAAATGGTCAGGGACTCCTCTCCTGTGGGGACACACGACGTGTCCCCTTCTTGGTCATATTTCTCCCCCAAACCCATCTTCTTTCTGTCCCCAGCTCACCTCCCAACGTGGCGGCCAGCAAGAAGTGCGTCCCGTATTTCTTGATGATGCTGTCGGTGACCTGCTGCAGGCTGGGCCGGCGCCCCAGCAAGCGGATGTTGCGGATGAATTCGGGGGCGAGGGGCAGTGGTAAGCTGAAGAAGTCCTTCCTCTCCAAAGCCAGGTTGTTCACCTTCCAGCGCGCAAACTCCCTGCGGCAGGAAGGAGAAAAGTGACGGTCAGAGCCTGGAGATGGATGGGGAAAGGTATGCCCGGGGACAAGGCTTCATCAGTCTCTAAACCACTGATGGTAATAATGAGCTGCATGCATCAGATGTCTCCAGGCGGCATGGATGTCACCTCTTCCGTCCTGCTGGCTTCACCCATCTTTGATTCCCCTCGCCCTGGATCCAAGTGGAAATCCAGTGCCTGGGTGCTTACAGCTGTGGATGATGGCAGTGTTATCTATGAAGCTGGAGGTGGAGGAAGTGCATGGGGTGAGGGTGCTGGACGTAGTGGGCATAGCACCGATGGGACGTGTAACTCTGGTGCTGGTCCCCACTGGAAGCTTGGGTAGCTCAGAGAGGGGCAGGATCAGGCCTTTCTCATTCACTCTTGGGCTCTTGTAGTGCGGAGAGCTGGCCACCAGGATGGTGGGATCATGGTGGGATGGAGGACAGTGTGGTGTTCTGGCGTAGGGCGATGTTTTGTTTATATCTCCCTAGAGCTCCTCAGCCTGCTTCCACCTCAAACAACAGCCCTGCAAACATCATGTGGCCAATTTCAGCCTAATATTCAGCTTTTTGCTCTAATTAACAACAGGTGGTGGCTTTCCAACAGTTTAATTAGAGCTGATTAAGAGAAAAGGGAGAGGAGGAAGGGGGGAAGGTTGGACATGGGCAGCACCGGGCTGCCTCCCACAGTGACTTCAGAGCTAAATAGGTCTGATGCTGGGGAGGGAGTGATGTTCCTTCTGGATGGTGTTGCCCCCCAGCCTGGGGCAGTGGGAAATGTGGGATGGGGGCCACTGATCCTTTGGTCCCCTTGATCTTATCCCACGGGAAAGGTGAGGTTATCCTCCTTGGAGGAGGAGTGATTTGGCTGCCATCCCTGTGTGTGTTCCTTTCTGTCCCTCCAGCGTCACCAGCAGTGTCCCTGGAGCATCCCTAGGCAGCATGCAGGGACAGGGAAAGGGGAAATGAGCTCCGTCGGGTGCAGGATTCGTAACAACACAGCCATCCCTGTGCTGACGTCAGCTCACTGGTGGGATGCAGCAGGGTTTGCTCTGGTGCCATGAACCCCTCCTGGGCTGCGGGAGCTTTGCAAGGACCCCCAGCATCAGCCTTGTCCTGGTGGAATCCCAGCTAGGCATGCACATCTCAACCTGCACTGTAAATTGCTGCTGGTCTGGGGCGTAACCTGCCTGGGGCTGCATCCTGGTGGTGGGCTGAACTGAGGGGGCCTCCCCAGCCTTTGCAGCTGAATGTGAATGGGACGGGGAAAGGCATGAAAACAAAACATCTCCCCTTGGCTGTCTGGCATAGGCGCTGCATCCCGCCACGGGTCCCTTAGAGCAACCCCAGCTTCAGCCACCTGGATCCAACCAGCCCCATCCCCGGGAGCCCTGCTGCTGCCTCTCACCTGTAGATCCTGTACCTGGTGGTGAAACCCTGCCGGTAGCGCTCCATGAAGTCCACGTATTCCTGGGCTCGGTAGAAGGGACCCCGGTCGGTGAGGAGCCAGTCAAGGGGTGCTCGGCCAGAGGAGGAGGAGGAGGATGAGGAAGAAGGGGATGCTGGGCTGGAGACATGCTGCTCGGTGGCCACGCCGCCCGCCCCGCAGCACACGCTCAGGGCCAGGAGGGCCAGGGGCCACGGGAGCATCGGCAGGAGCCCGTCAGCACGCCGCAGGTTCTGCTGCCCCATGCTGCTGCTGCCCTGCCGGATCCTTCATTCTCTCGCCCCGCCACGCTCCTTGGGGACGGATCCTGCCCTGCAATGGCACCGCACGATGGGTAGATCATGAGTGCCGGGCAACCTTGTGCTAGGTGACATGGGTGTGAGTTGCTTGCGGCCCTAAGGTCACCAGGGGCTGGTGTGGAGAGGATGGAGAGTCATCCAAGAAAGAAGGGGACAGATTCTGTAGGATGGTCTATTGTGATAGCACGAGGAGACATGGTTTCAAAAGGGGAGGTTTAGATCCCGTCCCTGGAGACCCCCAAGGTCAGGCTGGACGGGCTCTGAGCACCTGATGGAGCTGTGGGTGTCCCTGTTCAGTGCGGGGAAGTTGGAGCAGATGGCCTTTAAAGATCCCTTCCAACTCCAGTGATTCTACGAAGATCCCAGGGAGAGCCTGGGAAGGAGTTAATGGATGTGGAGCATTTTGGGGATGTCCATTATGACCATGCATACCTTCTCCTAGGTTGGTTAAAAAGCAGCCTGAAGGTATAGGAAAAATTAACTGCTCTAGCTGTTGGCGTGGTGCTGGGCTTCCCTTTGCGCCATGTTAGTGGCTGAGATGGTGGATGAGAGGGTGTGCAGATGGATAGAACCATAGAATCATAAAAGTTGGAAATGACCTCTAGGATCCTCCAGTCCAACCATCCGCCTGTACTGCCCACCAGTACTGCCCACTGAGTCACGTCCCTCAGTACCACATCTATGCATTTCATGAACACCTCCAGGGATGGTGACTCCACCAACTCCCTGGGCAGCCTGTGCCAGGTGGTTGGATGGGCTTGTCTATCCTGCAGCCAGCTGGGCTGGCCACATTAGTATTTGGAAGATAACCAGCATTTATCTTGAGCTGAGACCTTACTGGTCTTGTAGCATCTGCACTGAGCATCTTAAAACACAGGAGGCTTGCTGGAAGCAGCAGCATGGGGTCAGAGCCTGCATTTGCTGTGCTCCGTGGGGCAGCTAGTGATAAGGAGCTGCAAGGTGCAGGGGCTGAGCTAGAGCGGGGAGAGGTTTCTTGCCTCGTGCAGCAAGGGCTGGTTGCCTAAAAACCTGCTTTGAACAGAGCGGAGTTCAAAGTCAGCACAGGAACGTCAGAACTGACTCGTTCTTCATTAGCCGATGTAAATGCTGGGTATAAAAATATGGAACTGGGCCACAGAGGGGAGGGCAGCAGGGATGCAGGGAGGGCTCCCGGGCTTATCTCGGGAGCCCAGCAAAGGCTCCAGACTTCAAACGGATGGAGCTGGGGCTTACCCTGCCTGTGTGCCAGCTCCGTGCCTTATCCCCAGGCTGGTTAAGACTTGGGAGGAGCCAGCAGCAGCAGACAGGCTCTGGGACGGGATAGGGGTCAATGGGAACAAGGTTTTGGGGACCCTATATTCACAGTTATTCTAGGATATGCCCATTATTGTCTGTAGCAGGAGCCACCCAATGCTCATCCCTGCCAAGCACACACCAGTCCCACACTCTCCTAAACCAGGGCTTTGGCAGATGAATCATCGCACTTAAATACGCATTATTATTATTTTCCCCCTTTTCTTCTATTTTTAAACCCTTAAGGGTGTGCTTTGATGACGTGCTCTCAGCCGGCTCCCTGGCAATTTGGAACCAAAACTGAAGTTCTTGTCAGCTGCAATAACCCCGATGGAGGAGCCAGCAGAGCACAGGTGGGCTAGGGGCTGCCATGGGCTGCAGCACAGCCAGCAGGGCCAGGGGGGTGACCAACCCTTGTACACAGTGCTGATGTTCAGTTTGGGGACTTTTGCTACAAGGACACCGAGCTGCTGGAATGCACTCAGAGAAGAGCAGAGGCTGGTGAAGGGCTGGAAAACAGGATATGAGTGATAGAACGTGAGGAAATGGCCTCGAGCTGTGCCATGAAAGGCTCAGTTAGGCATTAGGAAGAATATCTTCATGGGGAGGGTCAACCAAGCATTGGGATGGGCTGCCCAGGGCAGTGGGAGAGTCCTCATCCCTGCAAAACATGGCACTAAGGGACATAGGTTAGTGGTGGGACCTTCTGTATTAGGTTGTTGGTTGGCCTTGGTGATGCTGAAGGAACAAAGCTGATGGCAGGGACCCGCTATCCCACACCATCATTAGCCACCCTGCTCTATTTGCTCGTATTGGAGGTGGGTAGGATAAAATAAGTAAGTGCAAATCCGTACTTGCAGAAGCAGCGGACAGCACAGCTCTTTGGTAGCACATAACCCCATTGACCTCACTACTAAAGCTGGAAATAACTTTCTAATCACTTATCCTTGATCCAAAAGAATGGAGATTTGATGAGAAGCATCTGACTACTCATTTTTTTTTCTTGATTTAGGGTTTGTATCGCAAAAGCTGGAAAACTTCCAGCTTGCTAATTATTTTTTCCCCCTTGTCTATAAAAACCTTAACACGAAGGAAGAGGCATTTCAGCACAAATGTCCCTGGCAGACGTGCCCAAGAGCAGAGTCTATTTCCTGGCCAGCTCTACCTGGTCCTGGTGCAGCCCTCCGTGTCCCCGCTGCCTGCATTGCTAGGATTGCCACGAGCTGCATCTCAAAAAATAGCTTCTTGCAAAACCCCGTATGTTCTGAGGCTTCCTCCTGCCCTTAGCACCGAGATGGCAATAGGATCACTTCTGCTTTTGGTGCCTTCACCCAGAAAGCGAGGGGCAGGAGGACATGCTGGGCTCCTCGTTAGCAGCTGGGCAAGCCGCAGGACCCAGCAGCAGCATCACCCTGCCAAGCCGTGCCATGTCCTGCCTGCTTGGATGCCGCCAGCAAGGCAGCTCTGGAGCAACACGCTCCTCCACTAATCAAGCAGGGTTCGATAATTAAGACATTAGCTAATTGTCAGGGACATTAACATTGATTTTTGCCCTTTCACGCTGCAGAAACTGATCCGGCCGCCTGTATGCCGTGAAGCATTCACAAGGGGGTTGGCTGGGGATGTGTCTGAGCCCCCAGGAAGCTGATGCTGGCAGACGGGTGACATCCTGCTCCAGCATCCCTGGGGACAGGGCCAGCCGAGGTGCATCCATGCGGGAGCAATAGGAGAGGGCTTGCCTCAAGCTCCTGCCGATGCCTTTTAGCGGGGATGAAACTCTAACCGAGTCACCTTCTTATTAAATGTGGGAAAGATTTATCAAATTAAGGCCACTTAGAGAGGCTGGGCAGAGGCTAAGTGCCTGGAGCAGATGGGCTCAGCTGTGCATGCCAATGCTATCTGCAGCGCTGTGGGGTCAGCCCCACTCCTTGCCCACCCAGGGCAGTGCAGGACCTGAATCCCGAGCGCAGGGACGGCCACTTCTGAGCCCGCTGTCCCTGCCTGAGCAGCAGCGTTGGTGATCCCAACAATGGCCCCGAGCTGATTCTTGCTAAATGACTTCAATAAGTCACTGCCTCTGCCCCCCGCCCATGAGACTGGTTTAAAAACCTGCAAGACATTATGATTTGGGTTCCTTTTATTAGCTTTTCTTAGAACAAGGAACTTTAAGATGAGAGTAAAGGAAAATGTCAGAAAATCCCAGGACTCGGGGAGCTCAGGGTTTGCATAAGACATCAGATGAGATGAAGCCCGGGCTGCGGTCGAGGGAGACGGCAGCTGCGCGTTCTGTGTCACACCAGTGCCATGTGTTGTGCCCTCTGGCTTCACTCACCAGAGACTTCCAAACCCACAAGCAGAGACCCTCTTGAAAGAGCAACGTGCCAAATCCAGCTCCCTCAGCACGGCGGCTGCTTCCCCTGCCTGAGGCCGAGCTCCCAGCCCCGAGCATCCCCGAAGTCAGCTCCCGGGAAGGGAGGCGGAAGGGGGGGGGGGGGGGGGGCCCCCCCCCCCGCGGCCCCCCCCCCCCCTGTCGGGGCGGGCGCAGTGTGAAGTGGCTTCACCCGAATGGGCAGCATCAGGAGCAAGGGAAAAACATGCGGTGTGCGTGGGGCCAGCCTTCCGCTCCCCGGGGCTCAGCAACCCCCCGATCCCAGCCGGGGCTCAGCGCAGGGGGCTGCCCGGTGCAGACCCCACGGCTGCGGACGGAGGGGGCACACTGACACCTGCCGGCAGGTCCCGCAGCTCCGGCAACACGGAGGGGACAGCCCGGTACCTCCAGCCCCTGCCCCAGAGCTGCGTTTCGGGGCCAAGCACGGGGCTCCCGGAAAGGAGCGGGACGGGAGGCACAGCTCTGCGCCGAGAGCTGCTGCTCTCGAGTCCGGCCGGAGTTTGAGCTCCTTTGGAAATGATGAAAGCCAGCGGTGAGCGGAGGGAAGCGGGCTGCTGGTATCGGCTTACCCGCTCCTCGCCCCGCGCTGCGGCAACACTCTGAGAGCCTTTCCCGTCCCGCTGAGGGCCAGCTGTTGCTCCAGATTCTCCCAGCAGGGCAGCACAGTTCGGCACCTTAGCTGGCTGCCTCTCCGGTGCGCCCGCAGCTCCCGCTTTTCCCAGCCGAGAGCAACCCCGCAACCCAACCGTGGGACACAGCCTCCCGCCTCCCCACGTCCTCTCCGGGACATCTCACCCAAGGTCACCGAGCCACCCAGCGAGGCGGGGACACCTCCCACTCATCCGCACCGTCCGACGCAGCATCCCACCCCACGGGGAGCATTCCCGCTAGCGGAGGAGCTCCGCGATCCCGTCGGGCTTACCCCAGGCTCCGGACGGCGGCGGCGGCGGCAGCAGCGGATCCCGCGGTCCGGTGGCGGCTCAGGCTTCCCGGTGCCGGCCCCGCCGCCCCATGGCGCGGCCCCGCAGGCGGGCAGCCCGCACCGGGTCCCGCCGCGCTCCGCGGCCGCCGCCACCTCCACGCTCACCCCGCCACCGCCGCCGCCGCCCCATAATATACGCGACGGCGGCGGCCAATGAGAGGAGCCGTCTGCCTCCCCGCTTCCTCCCATTGGTGGAGGCCGTGGAGCCGCGGGGGGGAGCGGGCGCGCGTGGGGATGCTCTGCGGGCACGCGTGGGCCAGCGCTCGGCCTCGGGCTTAACCCTGCGCACAGCGCCGTGCCTAACGCCGGGCTTAACCCCCCGCTTGTCATCGCGTACCACCGTCATCTTTCATCCCAAGCCTCAGAAGTAGAGTTTTTCCCCCACAAAAAAGTGGTTTTGCCGAGGAAATGTTGAGATCCCCCTCCAAGAACCGTAGCGCTCCTGCCTGGGTTTGTCTGGGTTTTGGTTAGGGATGAGTTTGGGTGAACAGGTAACCGGGTTCAGAGTGAGGCTGTGGGTATGACCTGGATGTGGTGTGCAGCTCAGTTCTCTGCTCCCACACTCTGCCCTGTGCTCTGCTCTCTGTGTGGGATCGGACACCCACGAGGCACTGCCCGTGGGGAGGCCCTCAGCCCACAGCCGGGCCCTGCAGGAGGCCCTGCACCACCTCTGTACTCAGCCCTGGCTCTGGGGAAAGCCCTTATTGGGCTCTAAGTGCCCGTGGGATGGAGGCAGCAAAGGGCACGCTGGGGGTCTCCGAGGGGATCGCTGCCCACAAAGAGAGAGTGGTGCTCTGTCCTACATAACATCACTGAGCTCATTCTTCCCTATATTTTCCTTACATTTTCCTTATGTTTTGTCTTACGCTCCTCCTCACATTTTTCCTTCAGTGTTTGTCCCTATATTTTTCCTTACACATTTTCTCATCCCTTTCCTTATAGTATTTCTTATACCTTTCCTTACGCTTCTCCTTATCCCTTTCCTTATAATTTTCTTAATGTTTTCCCTGCATCTTTCTCCTATTTCCCTCATTTTTTCCCTACAGTTCCCTTACCGTTCCTTTACATTGCCTTGCAGTCTTACATTTCCTTGCACTTCCCTTAAAATATCCTACAGTTAGACCGGATGATCTCAGCGGTCTTTCCCAACCTCAGCGAATCCGTGACTCCATATCTTCCTCTCCTTTCCCTTCCATTTCCTTTACACCCTCTTTGCATTTCTCTTACGTTCCCCTCATCCTTCCTTTCCCCTGTCATCTGTCACTACTTCTGCTCCGCTCTATGCGTGGGGACACGGTGCCGCCCTTCAATCACACCCCCTCTCTCAGCGCGGAGCCGGACGGGCTGTAAGACCCTCTTCCGACCCGAACCATCCCAGGATCCCGCGGTTCCCCGTGATGTCGAGAAGGGGCTGAGCGGTGCTCTCCCTCCGAGCCGCGCCGTAGCGCACCGCACCGCGCCGCACGGGGAGGTGCCGGTCCCCGCGTCCCCGCCCCTCGCCGCCGCCCGGCGCCGGAGCTGCAAGATGGCCTGGGCCGGGCTGTGCGCCCTGCTGGCCGGGTGCTGCCTGGCGGCCGGCAGCGGCCCCGCCGAGGCGGCGGCGGAGGCGGCGGCCAAGGAACTGGAATGCAAACTGAAAAGCATCACGGTGTCGGCTCTGCCTTTCCTCCGGGAGAACGACTTGAGCATCATGCACGGCCCCTCGGCCGCCGAACCCAAGCTGCTCTTCTCGGTGCGCAACGATTTTCCCGGAGAGATGGTGGTGGTGGACGACCTGGAGAACACGGAGCTGCCCTACTTCGTGCTGGGTGAGCATCTCCCCGCGCTGCTCGGCCGAGGGGCTCCTCCCTGCGCTCCGCAGCCCCACTGGCTCGGGCCCGGCTCGCTGCCGCTGCCCACCCCCCCCTCCCCGAGGTTCTGCCCGTCGGGAGGCCGCGGCCCGCAGCGCTTCTCCGTGCGGAGCCGCCTCCCCCCGGCGCGCTGCAGAGCGCTGCCAGCCGGGCATAGCGGCGGGTCCCCGCTGCGGGTCCTCGGGCAGGTAGCGCCGTGCTGCCGAGCATCGCTTCCCCACCGCTGATGGGCTCACTCTATGTATCGTTATTGCTATCATTTATATTTTCACCCCCCCCTCTAAGCCAACCCTTTGCCGCTTTCTTTATGCTGGGCTCACAGCAAGGCCTCCATCGTTTGCTTCCCCAGGACCAAGCCGAGCTGTGGCATCTGCTGCAGTCTTTTAATTTTGTGCTGAATACCGTTTTCCCATTCTTCCTGCATGCAGCCCCCACCTCGCGTGAACCCCACGGCTGCTCTCTCCATCGTGGCCGTGCCCAGCTCCTGCACCCTTGGGTGCGCCGTGCGTGTCCAAATGTCCCCTTTGTCCATGTGCCATCCCAAAAGCAATGCGCCTGCACGTGCCTTTATGCTGCGATGCCATCCTGTGTGCCATCCTGTGTGCAGGGAGGGGACAGCAGTGGCTCTACCTGGGTTGTGTCCCCTGTGCTTTGTCGCCTTCCTGTCCCCCCCCCCCCCCCCCCCCGACCTCTCTGCATGCACAAAACCTGCGATCCTATATCCAAGCTCGGAGCAGCGCTGGCTGCATCCCTCTGCTCCATGCAAAGGGCAGAGCCAGGCACAGGGCTGGGGGATGCCACAGGAGGGTTGTGGGGACATCCTCAAAGCTATGCCCAGGGTTAGGGGATGGCCAGAAGGGGCTGTGGGATGTGATGTCCCCATCCCCAGCACGGCCCCTCTCTGTGCTGCTGCGGCGGAGGCCGGAGAGCGTTGCTGTGGCAACGGGGCCGCAGTGCAATGGATGCTGCGGGGCCGCGCACGCGTGGCATTGTGGCATTTGATGCTCTAAAAGCCACACAGGTGCTCCTCCCTTTATGGGACCTGCTCCTGGCGGGTCAGAGCTCCACGGCTCTGGGGTTGGCACAGCCCCTTTGCTAAGTGTCACTGTTATTATTCACCACCATTGATTTATTTGGGGGTGTGTTGTCTCGGTTGGGTTATCCATTCTTTACCCAGGGCTGTCCCTCCTCTTCAGCATCTTCAAGGTTTGGAAGGATTGTGAGTTGGTGCTCAGCAGCTCCATGAGCTGTTCCTCTTTGCTGGTCCCCGCTCCTGAATTCCTCCTGAGGCAGAACTATGGTGGGGGGTGGGTTGTGGGGTTGTCGCCTCTGTTTTATGGGGAGGGGATGCACAGGGATTGCAGCTGCTCTGTGCTGGGATGTGGGGATGGGAAAGCACTCGGCTCCATCCTGGTTTGAGTCAAGGATGCCTCAGTCATTGGCTTTCATCTCGCTTGGTGCCTGTTGCATTAGTTATGGGTTTTCCTTACTCTCACTGCTTGGTGGCCATTAGGAAATGCTAATTTGCAGCTCAGTATTCCCTTCCCGCTCACTGTTCCCTCCCGGGCTCCTAGCAGCATCAACCTGCACTCCGTATCCCATTACCTTGCCTCACACCCATGCCGCCTTTTTGTCCCTTTGATTCCAGCTGCCAAAATGTCCCATCCCTGTGAGTTTGAGGGAACTGGATGACCTGTTTCTGCCTCCCCACTCCAACCCTAAAGGTATTCAAGAACCATGGAGATGTGGCACTGAGGGACGTGGGCAGTGGGCATGGTGGGGTGGGTTGCTGGTTGGACTTGATGATCTTAGTGATCTTTTCCAACCTTAATGACTCCACGTAGCTGTGCTGAGCTGCACTGGGACGTGGCGCCATGTCCCCCCATGTCCCCAGGAGCGTCCCTTCTACCCAGGCTGTGGCAAGGAACTTCACCTGCCCTGCAGACAGACCCTCTGAACTTTAATGACTTTAATAGATTATCCTAAACTCGGGCCTTAGTATGAGCCGTCACAATTTCAAATTATCTTTCTTTTAAATTAAATAGATTCCTTTTTAAATACAAAATCAATTCTAATTTTTTACAGGGGTGAGGTTTTTCAAAGGCACCAATGAGCTGGGCATATTTAACCACTGCGGAATATCTCCCTGAAATACCTCATCGTTTCTATTCCTTTTCATGTCCTTCTTAGTTTTTATTCTCTGCTAAGCTCTGGATTCCACTGGAGAATTCTCTGTGACTCCTTTATGTGTTGGGGCCAGGGGGCACTGAGATGGGGATACGGGGTGCCAGTAATTGGGATAACAGATCCTCCGGCCAACCAAAGCTCATCCTTGCTATGGCCAAAGAACTGCAGGCAGCCCTTAGATTTCACAACCCCTGGAGCTGCCTTCTCCGCATCACCTGTCCGCTGTGTGTGTTGCACTGAAGGTAATGTATCTCAGTAGATTAGGATCACAGCCTTAATGAGACTGGAGAAGACCCCTGAGATCCCCAAGTCCAACCCCAGCTCACCGTGCCCACTGCCCGCATCCCTCAGTGCCACATCTCCACTGTTCTGTAACACCTCCAGGGATGATGACCCCACCACCTCCCTGGGCAGCCCGTGCCAAATCCTCACCAATCTTTTGGAGAAGACTTCATTTTTGGGGAGGTGAGGGTACCTCGACCCTGCTGCCCCATCCCCATCTCATGTCCCCCAAACCAGGGCACTGAGATGGGGTGTTCTGGGACCCACAGCATCGCCTCGCTGCTAACCTTGCACCTGAGAATAGGTGTAATGGTGAAATAATGGAGCAAATATTAAGAAATTCTTAAGTACCCAGAGAATAACCGAGTTAAATTATACCAGAGGAGCTCAATTGCCTTGCTTAGATTGATTGAATTACTAAATGAGCCTGACTAATGGAATGGAGTGGATATATCGGACTTTTACTCAAGATCCTGAAATAATTTCTCTAATAAGATTGTGAGCCATTAATTGAACTTGGCTTGGATCCTGGACACTGTCGCATGCAACGAGACCCGCCGTGATGATCTGTGCTCCCACCCTGCTGCTGGCAGGATGTTGCCCTTAAGACCCAGCCACCTACTGTGCCATGCAGGATGCCGCCCCCCCCCCATCCCCGCTGGCCACCTCCTTTCTCCTCTGTAAGCATCTCACTGCTGTTCAACCTCCTCTCCCTGGTTCTTCAGTGCTGGTTTTGCAGGCTGGAAGCATCCTCGAGGCCACTGCTGTGCTCCGCCGCCTCTCTGGCTGGGAGTGTTTTGGTGTCACACCGGATGTGGAGGGATGTTGTGTTTTGTTTTATTTATTTATTTATTTATTTATTCGCTTTCCAACCCACAAACACGGGGATTTCATCTTCTGGGTACCCGTTGCTATGGCAACTGCGCATCCAGCATCCAGCCAGCTCCAGCAGCGGTGGGGCCGGGGCATCTCGCTGACCCAGAAAGCAGCGGGGGGAGCATGCTGTGATGCTTGGACCAATCCCATGGGGGGACATGGGTTTATGGGACAGGGTGGCTGTAGGGTGCCAACCCTCGTTTTGGCTGCTGGAGAGTGCAGGGTGCTGCTCTCATCTTCTCCATCTGACAGCCTGGGTTCTGTGCCCCAGTGGGGATCCTGAGACTTGCTTCCATCCTTTGTGGGTGATGTTTTGGGAATGATGTTGCCCATACTGGGGCTTCTGAGAGTACCCTAAATTTGCTGTCTCACCTCTGCCCTTTTATCCCCAGGCCAACAGTTTGTGCCTGGGTCCCATCCCACATCCCATCTTGCTATTTAATTTTTAGGGTTGATTATCTGGAAAAACTCTCTTGGCTGCCTGATCTGGTGGTTGGCAACCCTATCCGTGGCAGGGGGTGGATCATCCACTGGATGATCTTTAGGGTCCCTACCAACCTAAGCCACTCTGATTCCATGATTCTGTGATAAACAAGGCTGGATGACCATTTCTCTTTGCGTCTCAACCCGCAGGAGCCCTTTAAAAGAAAGCATTTTTGCCTCCCGGGGTTGGGGAAGCATCTGGATGGTGACAGCGCTGTCATTTCAAGCTGGCTGTCCTTTTCCTTGCACGTTGCTGGGGCTCTCCTGCTCAGATCGGGAGGGTTTGCATGGCAAAGGGAAGGCTCTGGTTGCTGTTTTGTGTCTGCTTAACACTGAGAAGCACCAGTGGTGGCACATCGGTCACGGAAGCTTGGATGTGAGGATGCGGCGCAGGAGGAGACACGGTCCTTCTCCTGGCTGGCTCTGAGGCATTTCAGTAATTAGTATGACTAATGAGCATAGCAGAGCAAGCAGATATCAGGGATGTAGAGAGCTGGCTTTGCTTCCGCAGGGAACCGATCCAGCTGAAAACTGACCTGCTAGGGGAAGGAGATGGGGAAGGGCTGAGCAGAGCCCACCTGTGCCTTCGCATGGGGATTTGGGGTGTTTGAGCATGGGAGAGCTTAGAAGAGTCTCCCGTCACCTATGGTTCTTCCCCAGAATGCCAATGGTTGCATTGGTGGCCTGTGATGGCAGCTCCTGTGATCCCCTCCACTGGGCCAGGGCTGGAGGTGGCACCCGGAGCTGAGAGCACTGAGACACCCAACCACGGTGTCACCATCACAGTGTGGTGTGGCTGCCTGGGAAAGCAGGTATTAGCAACCCTGAAATATCCTGGGGACAGGCGCTTGTGTGATGGGAGACAGTTACCATGGAAACCTCCTTCAAATGAGAAAAAAAAAAAAAATAAAAAAAGGGAAAAGAACAAGGAAAAAAAAATCCCGAAATTTAAAGCAGTGCTTGTAGCTTGGAGGAACTGTAGACCTTATTATGGGTTTTGGCACCCCCCTTTCTTTTTTATTTGTTCCAGCTAACAGCTCCAGGAGACAAGCCGATTAATTTGAACATCCCCAAGGGAGTGGGAGAGTGAGGGCACAGGGCTGGGAACCCGGTGCTGTGTTTGCAACCACCTTTCTGGCTTTGGGGCTGGGGGCTTGGGCTCAGGATGTGCCTGAGGGGCTGGATCTGCCTGGTGGGGGAAGAGAGGACAGCTGGCTGAGGTCCCAAGATCGCTTTGCTCCCATGGGGTGCTATGCCCAACTCAGCATGGGCTTCACATCCATGCGGAGCTCACATCCTGCCCACTTCCCTAATGATGTCCCCAGTGTCCCCACCCTCTGGGAAACCTCTTGGAAACATTGGTTTTGCACAGAGGGCCCACATGCCGCTCAGCAGCTCCGAGCATCCCTGGAGGCAGCCTTCCCAGAGGCACTTGGGCTGGTGAGGAGCTGCTTTCCCATTGGAAACGGAACTGCCAGCAGAGTTTTACCAGAGAGCATTGGTGACTTCTGAAACACAGCTGGCTGCAGCTCACCGACCTGTTCTGCAGCGCTCAGCCAGAGGGAGATGCTTTCTTCCTGGACGTGCCCTGTACCTTGACCAGTCAGACAGAGCAGTGCAGTAGGGTGGATGGTGGAAGCATTAGTGGCTCATGCCTGTTTGCTCAAACCCTGACCTGGTCCGGCTTTGAAAGCTTTCTGTTGCCACCTGTAGAGGAAATGCTAAGTCACAGCTCAAAGCAGTGATTGAGCACCTGGTGGGAAGGCAGGGCCAACGCAGGGGAGCTCAGGTGTGTGCAATCCTGGCTCCACTCTTCCCAGACCTCATTTAAGGGTTGGCAGTGGGGGTAAGTGTATTTTGCTGGAGTTCCCTGTCTGTGTGAGGCCTTCCCAGGGTAAGCAGATTTTTTTTCCCTTTGTTTCTGTGCCTACAGCTGATGTATTTGGGCTCATCCTCACTTACTGCAGCATAGGGCTTTGCCACTCTGCTATCATTGCTGTGCATTCCATCACATTACAGTATTATACCATGTTTTCCCCTTGGTCCCAGAGTAGGGTATAAGGATGCATGTCAGCCAGAGGACTCTGCCTCTGCAAAAGAAAAAAAACAACACATAAAAGTATTTTTGAAGTTGATTTCATGCACAAGGAGCATCCTTTGGGTCAGAAGCAGTGGTGGGTGAGGGCAAATCTATCCTGGACATCCCTCCCATGCCCCTGTAGCCATAGCTGTCAGGGTGAAGGGAGCCCTGGGGACAAAGCAGAGCTGTTTCTGTGGGTGTAGGTATTTGCAGTTGGCTACAGCTCTTTATTTTTGTCCCCTAGTTTATCCTTATGGTTGCAGTCCCTGCCTGAAGAGCCAGGCAGGTGAGCACAGGGCCACGCTGTGCAGTCATGTTACAGCTGAGCCATGCTGGGGATGAGGAACTTGTTACATAATTTGGACTGCAATGCAGAAGTGCTTGTTTTGATGTTTAATTAATTATCCCATTTCAAACCCTCTTTGGCAGTGGGGCCACCATGCAGGTGTGGGGTCCTTGCTGGGGAGGACCATGCACAAAAGCCTTTCCTGCCTTTCTCCATCTCCCCTGTTTGGGCATCACAGTGCTTCTGCTTTTGGCCAGCTTAGGATGCTAGAAAATGGGACTGGACATGAACAGCATCAGCCACGTGGATGATCTTCAGGGGTCTTTTAGGTTCCTCTGGGTAGCAAATCCATTTATGTGTGCTCCAAGGTTTGGCAACACCCAGATCTCCAGTAGTTGGGAAACGAGCAGTGAGTAGCTCACAGGGTGGCTTCCTTGGGATGTAGGGGGAGAAAGGCAGGAGCTTCCATGGAGGTTGGCTGTGGTTGCTGGCCTTTCATCCCACTGCTTTCAGATCCCTGCTTTGCACTTTCTGTCCTTCTAACAAAGGCAGCTGGCTCCAGGCAGCTTAGGCTTCAAAGTTCCCAAAATAACAAAGGTTAAAATAAATTAAACAGAGAGCGGGGGAGAAAAAGAAAAGCTACGAGATCAAGTCGGTGCCCCACTTGCACCCTGGCTCAGAGCTTCAAAGTAGCATCCACCTCCTGCAAGCAGCTGTCAGGCATCTCAAAGCCAGGGCTCACAGAATCATCCTCTTGGACTCCTCATCCTCTTGGGGTCATGGGGAATTCCTGTGATGGTGCACATCCCTGTTGGTGATGTGGGACCCCTGTGCTCACCTGCTGTCTCACCACATGCTGCAGGTGGACAGGAAACTCCTCGTGGAGAGACTCCACGCTCAACTCGGTGCCTCTGCTGGCTCTGCTGATTTATATAGATCATCAATATGACAATTATATACACCTGCAGATTTAATTACCTCCATTTTCGTCAGGCAGAGACAGATTTATGCCTCTATTCAGTTCCTGTAAATCTGAAACAAGCCTGACTAGACCCAAAAGCCCTCCCATTGATCACTGTGCGCTGGCTGGTCTCTGGCCCTCTTGACAAGCTCTTCTCTCAAGAGTGATAAATTCAAGATGCACAGTCAACTTTTCCCCTTCCACGTCTTTCTTCCCTGTTTTCTTTTTTTCTTTCCACTTCCCTTCTCCCTGTTATCTCTAAGCATCTCCACAAACTTGAAAGCAGAGCTTGCAACTGGGTAGGTGCTTCTAAGCACTAATGGGGTTTATGGCAGCACGCTGCAGTCAGCTCTACCTCCATCCTGCCCCAAGTTGAGTGCCAGTCCATGCTGAGGAGCTGGGAGGAGGCAGACCACCTCTTGGAGGACCTCCTGGCAGGGTTACGTGGGTCCAATCAAAATAACGTCCAATTCACCCAACCTCTTGGCCTTGGCGTAACGAGCGCTTAAATTAGCTTGCAGGAGCAGGCTGGAATTTACCCTTGAAGTCTGTGTCACTGCTGTAATGCGTCCCCCTCCCTCCCCTGCCCGTCCCACCACTGCTACTGACCTCGCCTGTACGATATGCTCTGATGTCCCACTAATGCCTGCCAGATGGGCTGCAGTGGCCGGTCATTACCATTCCTGCCAGCCCATGATGGATATAAATAGCTGCTCTCCTCCCTGTGAAAACTGACTTGGGAAACTGAAGGTAATCTTGGCAGGTGTCTTGGGCTTGTAGGGTTTGATGGTGTGGAGGGTTTGGAGGATTGGAAAAAATTAGGAAAGAAATGTTTTCTCGGGCAGAATGGTGATGCATTAGCACGGGCTGCCCGGGGAGGTGATGGAGTCACCTCTCCTAGAGGTGTTCAGGAACCACGGCAATGTGGCACTAAGGGATGTGGTCAGTGGGCATGGAGGGGATGGGCTGATGGTTGGACTGGATGATCTTAGAAGTGTTTTCCAACCTTTGTGGTCCTATGATTTGGGTATGGGTTGTCCCGAGGTAGGCTGTGAGTTCTTCTCATCAAGGCCATACTTGGACAAGCAGGAGGCCTCGGGGCACTCATAAAGAGACGTGGCACCTAGCTGGACCTGCACTGCCCTCCAACCCCAGGGCACTGGGAGGTGTGTGGAGAGCAGGTTGGAGCTCATCTCCAACAGCAGGAAGTGGCTGATAATTGGGGAAAAATGTGAGAAAGCATATATTGTGTGATTTTTTTTCTTTCCACCCCCTATACTGACAAGGTTTGTGCTGCAGGGGTTTCTAAAGCTAGGATTTGTCTGTGGGCTGTCTGGCTTGGTCACTGCTGGTGGGTCTGTCTGCCTTGAAATTGGTTCCTTTCTCCGGGCTTTCATGCTTCATGGTGGATGAAACAGAGCCTTTTGTTAGTTTTTACATTCCTAATTCTCGCAAAGTGAGAAATAGTGAATAATCATTGCCATTTCCACTGCTCCGCTGGCTTCATGATTTTATGGGCTTTTATCTTTTCCCTGCTCAGCTGTTTGTTTTCCTTGCTGAGTACTAACACAGTTGGTTTCTCCTCTCCACGGAAACATTTCAGACCTCTTGTCTTCTTTGTGTGCCTCTTTTGGAGCCTCCTTTGCTGCTTCCATCACGAGATGGCTGACCTGAATACTGCTGGCAGTTCTTGAGATCAGCGTGCTGTCACCAACATTGGATTTCACCTGCCCACTTTCTTGCCCACTTTTCTCTAGAACTTCACAGCTTTAGCTCTGAGGTACCTAATTTTAGCACTGGTGACCAGCTTTGTCACTCGCTTCCTCTTCCAGAGCGCTTCTTCAGAACAGCTGAGGTCCTGACAGAGATCTCTGTGGGGTTCCTTGGTAACCTCCTTTCCTTATGGAATGCAGCCTTATTCCTCCCCTGCATGGTGGGCTTCCAGAGGACATTCCCTCTGGTGACATCCCTATTTAGATTCTATTCTTTTGGAAACTTTTTTGATAAGACCTCTTTGAAAGGAGCCCATCAGACTGGATCACCCTTATCTACTCTTGTGCAGTGTCCATGCAACCAACTGGTTCTTGTAACAAATTGACCAGGGCAGAAGTAGAATTTACTGGTCTTTAATTTCCATTTTCTTATGAGTTTGGAGTCTTTTCCACTGGGGTTTGTTCCACCAGTTGTTTGCCATTTCTGAGCAGCACAGTTGTGCCAGAGTTCATCAGCTGTCCTCCTTCTCTTGTAGTTGAGCACTTAATGGAATGATGGGTTCATGCTCTACATGTCATACATTTGTTGTGAAATCTCCTCCAAGAACACTTTGCCCTTTGACCGTGATGCTTTCTAATCTCATTACCAAGATGTAGAGAGCCCAGCAGAGAAAACTGGAGAGCTGTGGGGTTCTTAAGGCCTGCAGACACAAGCAGAGGAGAATGTGGTGGATGGTGGCTCCAGTGTACTAAAGATTAAATAGCACTGGGCTTCGGTGGGAAGTAGTGTAGCTAGGGCAGTAGTTTTTCTTGGCTTACTGAGAGCTTCTCCATCATTTGGGCTCTTTCCGTGGAGACCCGGGCTTCCCTCTGGAGGGGATGACGTGATGTCATTGCAGGGTGTTGGGATGGGATACCCACTGCAAATGTGATCCTTTTCAGGGCATAAATATCAATGTTGCATTTCTTAAATTGCTGGGATATATTTCACTGTCATGATGTAGGGTGTGGGATTTTGTGTTGTTTTTTTTTTTTTCACGTGATCATAAAGCAGAGGTGCTTTCCTGGGTGTTGGTTCAAGACATGGGTTTGTTCTCATCACACATCTCCTACCTCATAGTTATGGTCAGTGGGACCTTATTAATAAAACAGAAGTGAAAAGCAAACATCAGCAAGTATCCCAACTTGCTTATTGCAGCTTTTGGTCAAAATTGACAGATGTGATGGAAAATAACCTTGGAGTGGATGTTCCACAGGTGTGGTTGAGTATGTCCTTGTGTCTGCAGGGAAGAGTGGGGCAATGGGATGTGTGATGTAGGGTCAGCAGCTGTGGAGCAAACCCAGCTGACTCGTTTTTGTTAATGATGAATCTGTGTCCTTTGCTCTAGAAACAGTGGTGTGATGCAGTGTCCCTCCAGGAGTGATGGAGGGCTTTGCTGTTAAAGAAAGGGACAAATTAGCGCTGTAGCATATTTGGGATAAAAATCCCATTTCATGGTAAAACATGGGTACAGCTTTGAAAAGGAACTCTTTGATGACCTTCCCAAAAGCAAAGGCACCCAGCATTTCAAGGAGAAATCTGGTTAGCTGTCAAACTTGCTACAGAAGCTGTTGGCTTCATGTGTACTGGCCCCAGGTTGAGCAAAATGGTGGGGTGACGTTGGACCCATCTGGGGAACGCCTCCAGATATAGCTGGATGCCTCTTCCTTGAGCTTCCAGATTGTCCTGGGTCTATGGATCTGTTTGAAATTTTGCACCAAGTGCCATCTCCCGTGACGCAGGTACCTAACAGATAGGGTGAGACTTGTGTTTGCTGCTATGGAAAATCTGGATTGTCTTAGAAAGGCAGGGTGACCTACAGAGCAAGCTAGCGTCCCTACCTGAGCCTGGAGAGGGGGAAAAAATTGCAAATAAAATATGAATAGTCAGCGGTGAATGTGATTTTTGTTTAAGCAGGCCAATAAAAAATGCAAGTATTATCCCATGAAAGATGTGTCAGTAAAATCTCAGAGGTAAAAAACTGCTTAAATACCAAGATATGCATTTTGACATCTGAATTGCCATGAATCACATCCTGAGGTTCCAGCACAGCGGCTCGTTGTGGGATGGGCTCCCTAGTTACTGCATGCTTCAGAGGCCTTTGGACCAGGGCTTGTTTCAGCTGGGGTAGAGCTGTTTAAAGGACGTGCAAGGTTCAGGCATGGAGTAAATGCACAAGCTAATGGGGGACTTAAATAAAAACACAGTTGGGTTCCCATGGAAAATAAGCCAGGTTTAAATGTTAATGAGGAAGTATAAGTCCAAGTCAAAAGCTGCACTCTGCGGAGACTGGCATTATGGCAGAGTTCATTTGCCTAATCAGAGGCATTTATTAGCGCAAAATGCTTCCAAATGGAAACAAAAAATGTTTTACCTTTTTTCTTCCCCCACTCCGAAGACTGCGTTTGTTTTTAGGGAGCCCTGTTCTTTTTGTGCGTTTTCCTCTCCCAGCACATTTTAGGGTCTTGGTGATGTCTGTGTGTCACTGTTGGGGCAACACTTTTGACATTGCAGGGGCTTAAGATCATTGGTTCTGTATGCACATGCTGTACTGCCCTGCTACAAAGCAGTGTGCAGAGACCAAAGGCAGGGTTTGCTGCAGTCTGGGTGACTGTCCCAAGAAAATTAAGTTGTGCAGGTGATCTATAATGCAGCAGGTATAACTCCACTGCCTCCAGCACTCCAGCAACACCATCCAGACTTTCCTGCTCTCCTCTCCTTGACTTGCTCTTTTTGCTTACAGATGCTCTGAGAGGGGAGCACCACAGTGGCTACATTGAACACATCTGCTGGGGTCTTTGGGGCTGCTGCTCCCGTGGATGGGAAGGACCTGGACCACTCTTGATACCAGGCAAACACAGTACAGCATAATTAGTGGTGTCCTACAGTTATTAACCTCTGACCCAGACAGGCTATTTTTTAACAGAGGTGCAAGAAGCTAATACTAGTGCTAATGGCTTCACATCCAGGCCTTAATGAAAGCCATGCAGGGACAAGGCCTGTCATCAATATCTTTCAAACTTTGAACTTGAAATTATCCTCTCCCTGCTGTCATTTTTTTGGCTTTCTATCTGCCTTCCCACCTGCCCCAGGGTTTCCAGAACCATGTTTTTGGGCTGGTCAATGAGGTTGACACCCACCGGTCCTAATGTAGAACTTGATCTCCATCAGCACCCCAATAAATGGCCCCAGTGGTCCCCATGGGTCACGGTAGTGTGTCCTATGGGGCAAATAGATGTCTGCTTTGGGAACAGGAAAAAAATAAAAGTGAGAGGTACTGGACTGGGGAATGAGAAAGAGACCAAGTTTGGCCATGGTCTTGGCCATGGTCTTGGCCATGGTCTTGGCCATGGT
>JAPSGF010000009.1:13438413-13563140 GCA_035772895.1 Perdix hodgsoniae | reverse complement strand
TGGTCTTGGCCATGGTCTTGGCCATGGTCTTGGCCATGGTCTTGGCCTTGCTTGAGCCAAGCTCCAGGGAAACATCATCAGGGCAGGAAAATATCTGTAGATCTGTTTTTAAAGTTGAGATATAATGGGGTGGGGCAGGTGCAGTGCTGCTAAAACCATCAGGGAGAGGAGGAGGGGGTCCAAGGATGAAGCTCTCATACCCAGGCTCTGTGGGAGCAGTGGCAGTAGAGGAGCCTTGCCCTTCATGGTGATGTAGAGGTCGCAGCCTACTTGTTTGGGGTGATGGGGGCTGATTCCTGGGGTGTTTTCCCTGTTTCTAGCACCTCAGACCTGCATGTGATGCAGCTGCCGGAGGGAGGGTGGTGGGTGGGAGAAGGATCGCACATGTCAGCCCTGGAGCTCACATGTTGTGCTCTTTTTAAAATAAGAATCCCTTTTTCATTGAAATACATTATTCTTTTTAGAAAGAAGCCTGTTTAAATAAATTTGAAATTATGACAACCTATTTTAAGGCCTAAATTTACTATAATCTATTAATCATTTAAATAACTTCCATCAAGGAGTCCTCCTCAAATATTAATGAGCTGAAGGGTGCTGATTTTTCAATGATATGTCAGATCTGGGGAAAACATCTTTTACTCCAGCATTCTAAATGTCACAATGTCATATACTTAGTATCTATTATTTCCAGTCTTCACAATGGGGGAAATGCTGGTATTTACATTTTTCGAAATGTCAGGACGTTGAGTTCCTGTTGTGCGTAAAAGCTCTTGCCTTAATTACTCTTAATTTCACATTAGCAAGCAGGTGTGGGGAGAATATTTTCTTCAATTTGAGCTAGTTCATTTGAAGTTGGGAAGCCGCAGGGAGTAGAGAAAGCAGGAAAGCTTGTTTTCCCCTTTCAGCCCATGAATAAAGACCAGGTGGGAGAGGAGGAGATCAGCTCTTTCAAACTCCTGCGGCTCCCGGGACCAGACTTTCAAAGGGGATCCTGTGCTGAAACACGCAGCTCAGTGGTTAGAGGGAATTTCAAA
Organism: Perdix hodgsoniae; assembly: GCA_035772895.1. Classification (NCBI taxonomy): domain Eukaryota; kingdom Metazoa; phylum Chordata; class Aves; order Galliformes; family Phasianidae; genus Perdix; species Perdix hodgsoniae. Next base: position 13,562,106 of record JAPSGF010000009.1, on the reverse strand, counting down.
AGTGCTTCTGGCTGCAGGGATGTGTGCACTCCTTTCTGCTCTGCTTCCCAGTAGCCCAAGGAGAACTCGGCATCTCTCTGCTTGGGACAGTGAAAGCACATTGATTGCCATCAGAAATACAGCCCGTGCTGAGCGGAAACCACCTGCCAATTCACTCGTTAATGTTTCTTTTGATTAATCCAATCACTTTGGAAGGGCTGGACTTGGTTTTTGATGCATTCCCCCCCCCCTGGTAGCGAGCTCACTTAAGGCAGCCTAATGAAATTAATTAACGGTAAATTTAAAATGTTGTTTTTCGACGCGATAATTGAATTCCAGTTTTCATTTGAAGGTGGTTTGAGATGAACAAAATGAGGATGACAATTTGCTAAGTGAGCTCGGGCTGGTTCCCAGCACCACCGAAGCACACAGTATAAATGAGACCACACTGGACTGACACGTATGGCAAGGGAGAAGCTCATCATGCTTTTCATGGTCATGACAGCAAATGCAAATAATGCTTGCGTTTTCAGAGGACAAAAAATAAATAGCTGAAGTAGAAATAGCACATTGGAGCTGCAAGATCAAGGCTTCCTGTGTGCGGATGGTTAAAGCGGGGCCCAGCTCTGCCATGGTGATGTGCCGGTGTCACCCAACTTTGCTCAGCCTCATCTCTGAAATGGTTTTAAAGAATCTTGTAGATGTGGCACTGAGGGACATGGATAGTGGGTGCAGTGGGGATGGCTTGGGGTTGGAACCAGTGATCTTAGTGGACTTTTCCATCCTTAATGATTCTGTGTGTCTCTGCAATTTTGGACCAGTTGAGCACACGTGGCTTGGTTAGGCATGCAGCCTCCACTGCTTTGCTTGGGTTTCATCCAGTGCCACTGCTACTCAGCTCTGCTCATCTGCCCTGGTGCCAAAGGTCCTCTGGCTGAAGGCAGCTAGAAAGGTCGGGGTCCCTGGGCAGAAGATAGAGGTATCTGTGCAGGTACCGGGACTGTGTCCTGCATGGGGAGCTGCAATGTGTGGGCAAGAACTTGAAAGCTCTGAGCATACTTCAGTGGGAGCCAGCACTGCAGGTGCGATTGCAGCCACGTGCGCATCTCTCCAGTCATTATATTTTCCGTTTACAGTAATTAGCTGCACAGCCCCAGTGATCCCATTAGCGCTCCTGAGAAGTTGTTCTGTATTCTCTGCTCCCTGCGGCTGGGACTGCATGTAACGTGAAGCATATGGGCACAAACTGGCTGAATTAGAGCCTCGGGGATGCTGGTGGCCACCCACAGTGATACACCGACCCCTGGCTGCACCCTACACCCCCTTCTTGGGATGAGGTGGATATTCCCCTGGTAGCCCTCTTGTGACCACGTTTGCTTTCACAGAGATTTCAGGCAACACAGATGACATCCCATTGGTGCGCTGGCGGCAGCAGTGGCTGGAGAATGGCACTCTGCTCTTCCACATCCACCACCAGGATGGGGCTCCCAACCTGCCTGGTTTTGAGCCCACTGAGGAACCACAGACCGAGTCGGCCGAGGAGGAGCTGAGGATCCTGCACATCTCTGTCATGGTACGTGCATCCCTCCTCCTCCTGCTTTGGGATGGAGGTGCTATGCAGGATGCTTGAGCACTGGGCTGCATTACACTTGTCTCAGAATTCACATCTCCGAATGACTTATGCTCTCTGCTACCTAAATGTACCCAGTGCTTCTGCGGAAATCCTTCACCCTGGGCTTTGAAGGTTGCATCCAGTTTAATACGGGGTTAATTCACAGTGATTCCCTTGGCAGCCCTTTGCTCGGGTGCTTGCATTCAGTGGTGTCACAGTGCTACCAGGCACTTGTCACCACTGCTTTGCTCAGCACAGCTCCGTGCGGGAGTCCCCTGTGCAGAACCACAGGGAGAAGGTTTAATGGCAGAGAAAAAGGAGGGCAAGGCAGAGATCTGGGGTGGGAAAGGGGGAGGGGGCTGTGTTTTTTATTTTTCCTAATCTTGGAGAAGTCTGAAGGACTGACCATTTTTGAGCCATTGGAAGATAATTAGCCAGAGACAATGTGTTGCCGAGGCTGCAAACAGGCTGTTTAATGGTGCCTACCCTAATGAGAAGGCTGTAGCTCTTCCAGATTGATGCCGGAGGCCAGGCTTCTCCTCCATCGTTTGCATTTGATTAGTCTTGAGGGGAAAAAAAAAAATCACTAGCAAAACCAACCCCAAACCACTTTTGGTCTGTTTCCTCATTTTGGTCCCTTCCCCAAGGGAGAGCATTGCCTTGGGGAGATGCCAGCCCCACACTCAGGCCACTCTGCTGCTGTGGTCTTGGTGTTTTGATGACTGCTGAATACCCAGACCCAGGCAGGAGCATATGAAATAGTCTTATTATCAAAGTGGTGAAAGGATGCCTGCGACTCTTGCACCACAATGTATAAGTACAGATTGCATCCTCCCTTTCCCTTGCTTTTCCATCACTCAGCTCCAGCAGCATCCTTTGCCTTGACAGAGGTTGGCTTTTGTGCCTGGGGTCAAAGCCACATGTAGTTTTCAAGGCTGATTTTTCTATCATTCCCATTTGGTTGGTGAGTGTGGTGTAAGCAAGGGGCTTTATCCATCATGACAACCCTCTGCATGGGGAACGTGCAAGAAACCCTCCCAGCATGCATCCTTTGCCCAAGTCCCAGTGGGAAGGATGAAGGTTTTCCATGCTCCCATGGGGAGGAACCCAGGTGGGAATCCAGCTCTTCATCCACAGCGATGGATTTGTCGTCTTGGTTCCTGCCTGGAGAGATGTCTGCAGGGCTGCTGGTCTCCTCTACTGCTGGCATCTCCTCCTTTGTCTTTCTCTTCTTGCTTTTAAAGAAATTTTGGGAGGTGGGCAGTGAGGATACACTGCAGCTCCATTATCTTGGGAATGGAAGAGGACGAAGCCATAATGGCCATTAGGGCTCCTTTCCCAGCTTCATCTCCCGCTCCTCGTTCAATAATTTCCTTAATGCTTGGTCCTAATGGAGCAGATTATGACTACTATTTTATTTTATCAAGAACACCTATTTCATGAAAAGGAAGAGGGGGACCGGAGGCACGGTCGGACAGGCAGCTCTCAGCTGGCTCCATGTGCTCTTTTTTTTTTCCCCCACTATTATTGTTGTTATTATTATTATTCCTGGCAGACCAGGCGCAAGGAGCCAGCTGGAGCTTTCATCTCACCGCCTCCATCCGTGCCGCAGTGGTGATGTCTCTGGGTGACCTTGGGTATGAGGGGAGGTGGTGGGGCTGGGGGTGCTTAGGGCTGCTGTGAGGACTGAGCTCTTCCATTCTGCGTCCCCCAAACCTTGCTTCAGTTGCTGTCCCAAGCCTTCATCTCACTTAATCTGCACTGAAATTTCCACAGGATGCCCTGAGTGACAGCATTGAAAGTGGCAGGAAATGGGTCAGAAAAAGTTGCCCGCAGGACTGTTTGCCTATAATAAACCCGCTTGCTGCTTTCAAAGACGTTGCGGGAGAGCACAAACAAACCGCGCTCTGCTTTAAATGCTGCTTTTTTATGGCTCAGTGGCGACTTCAAAGCCGGCCCTGCTTGAGGCGGGCTTCACCCTGCAGTGCCAGGAGCTCTTGTCAGTGCGGTCGGGCTGCTCCCAGCCCACTTCCAGGGGCTGTTCTGCAGTCCCTGCTGAGCCCTTCTGCTTTGTGCCCCCAGGGAGGGATGATCGCGCTGCTGCTCTCCATCCTCTGCTTGGTGATGATCCTCTACACCCGGCGACGGTGGTGCAAGCGGCGCCGTGTGCCACAACCTCAGAAAAGTGCCAGCGCCGAAGCTGCCAACGAGATCCACTACATCCCCTCGGTGCTGATCGGGGGGCACGGGCGGGAGAGCCTGCGCAATGCCCGCGTGCAGGGCCACAACTCCAGCGGCACCCTCAGCATCCGCGAGACCCCGATCCTGGATGGCTACGAATACGACATCACCGATTTGCGGCACCACCTCCAGCGTGAATGTATGAATGGCGGTGAGGACTTTGCCAGCCAGGTCACCCGCACCCTCGACTCGCTGCAGGGCTGCAATGAGAAGTCAAGCATGGACCTCACGCCAGGTCGGGCAGCAATGGGTCTGAGCTGGGTCCATCGAATCATTAGTACTCTCATCCAACCTTAAGGTCGTCTAGTCCAACCATCAACCTATCACCACCATGCCCACGAATCCATGTCCCTCAAATCACGTCCATCTTCTATTCTCCCCATCATTGCATATTGCATATATATATGTGTGTATATATATATATATATATGCAATATACACACATATATTTTGCCTTGAGTGTTTTGTCACATTTCTCTGAACGCGTGAGATGTTAGTGGCTCTCCAGAAGCCCTTCTGTTGACAGGGTGCAGTGTGCTTCCTAAAACTCTTCAGGGGCCTTCTTTGCAGACCTGGTTATGCAGGAGTGCCTTGAATGTTAAATCTCTGGGTTTAACCAGGCTTGGTGGATGTGCTGCTCCCCTTGGGCATTTGAGGAACTGCACTAGGAGCAGGCTGGTCCACCAACCCCAGTCACCTTGTATGGGTGCTGGGGATTGATCCAAGGAAATCTTTTTCTCACCTCCCTTTTATTTTTCTTTTCTTTTGGTCTTTCTCCCTGAAAGATGTTGCCTTCAATTCTTCCCGCCCAGGGAGCGATAACGCAAAGCTGTCCCTGATGAACAAATACAAGGACAACATCATCGCCACCAGCCCTGTGGACTCCAACCACCAGCAGGCCACCCTGCTGTCCCACACCTCCAGCAGCCAACGCAAACGCATCAACAACAAGGCGCGAGGTGACCAGTGATGGGATGGGACAGGATATGCTGCTCTGTGCCTACCTGCCCTGCAGCCCTTTGTGGCAGTGTGGGGATGGGATGCATTTGGGTGCTGCCACGGCTGGAACCGTGCTTGGTGTCACCCACAGCTGGCTCAGCCTTTCTGAACCCCGAAGGGGACTCGGGGACGGAGGCAGACACTGATCCCCAGCTGACCTTCTACACAGATCCCTCTCGGAGCCGGAGGCGCAGCCGAGGTGAATGCAGGAGGTTGGGCAGTGAGCTTCCCTCACCTCTGCCCTGTTTTCTACTGTCCTGATCTCTTAGGATGCTGGGTTTGGAGTTGGAATGCACTTCTTGTGTTTTGCAGTGGGGTCCCCCCGCAGCCCTGTGAACAAGACCACTCTGACCCTCATCAGTGTGACAAGCTGCGTCATCAGTCTGGTGTGTTCCTCCCACATGAGCTGCCCCCTTGTTGTCAAAATCACCCTCCATGTCCCTGAGCATCTCATTGCTGATGGTGAGTGACCACAGTCCTACAATTTCCAAACTATGCCAGCCATGGGTAGGAGCTGTGATGGAGGGGACAGGTGTGGAGTGGCTACAGGATTGAGGGGAAAACTGTGAGATGAAGGATATGAGTGTGGGCCAGGTTTGGGGGGGGGTGGGCATGGCGTGGTGGGGACAAGCACAGGATGGAGTTGGGTGTCATAGGACAGAGGAGATTGGTGTGGGGTGGACGAGGTGAATGTGGGATGGATGAGATGGATGGCACCAGTGCAACAACAAAAGGATGAGTGGTGGCCACTGTGGGTTTGGCTGGCTTGAACACTTGTATGGAGGGGGCTGACATGATTTAGAGAATGCAGACTGGGGTGGAGATTGGCTTGTAAGACAGAGGGGTTCATTGTGGGGCAGAGGGGACCTGGGATTCTTGGAACGGAGGGGGCCATTGCTGGATGGAGGGCACTGTAATGGACTGGAGGAGACTATTGTGGGTTAATGGAACACTGTTGTGGGATGGAGGGGACAATCACAGGGCAGAGGGAACCATCATAGGGTGAAGGGGCACCATGATGATGTGGAGGTGACTATCACGGGATGGAGGAAACTCTCACAGGGATGGAGGGCGCTGTGATGGGATGGAGGGATGGGGAGTGCTGTTGTGGGATGGTGGGGACAGCTGCTGATTGCCCCCCGGGCGGCAGGGAGCCGCTTTATCCTGCTGGAGGGCAGCCAGCTGGACGCCAGCGACTGGCTGAACCCGGCGCAGGTCGTCCTCTTCTCCCAGCAAAACTCCAGCGGCCCCTGGGCCCTGGACCTCTGTGCCCGCCGCCTCCTTGACCCCTGCGAGCATCAGTGCGACCCTGAGACTGGTAAGCGGGGGATGGTGGGGGTCCTGCAGGGCCCCCTGTCCCTGATGTGCACCCTCTTTCTGTAGGTGAGTGTCTCTGCTATGAGGGCTACATGAAAGACCCTGTCCATAAGCATCTCTGCATCCGGAATGAGTGGGGGACCAACCAGGGGTGAGTGTGCCTGCAACGCTGTGCCCAGCTTGGGCTGCAGCAGCAAGGCAGGGCTGTGGGAATTTCTCTTCGGTGAAAGAGTTAAAAGCAGCTCAGTGAGCCCTGAGGTCAGAGGGGTGTGGGCTCTTTAGCCACTCGGCAGGAGGGGAGGGTTGTATTGTTCAGGATAATGAGAGCTGAGGTACAGTGGTGTTGATGAAGTCATTTAGGTTTCAGAGTAAACAACCCCCTAGAGAGCATCAGAGCTGCTCCTCTTCCCTTTCTGGGCACTCCTTCTGCATCCTGCACCGGGAGATGCCTGTTCAACGTCCTTATACTCCTGAAAGCGTGAAAGGAAAAATTTCAGATGTTCCCTAACATCAAAAATCTGCAGGCATGCACGCATCGGCACCTCCAGCCTCTTCCTCTTCCCCTTCACTCACAGTGTCCAACACCCTCTCTGAAGTCATTAGCGCTCACAGCAGGAAAAGAAAGCCATCAAAGGCTGGCCTCAGAATTCCTGCTGTGCTTCTGCCTCCCTCTGAGCAGGGCCCTGCTGCTCAGCCCCAGCCCCTCTCCCCTTCTTTCATTTTAAAGCAATTTAGCAATTAATCCTGTGCTGGCCATGGGAGATGAGGTGGCTGTCCTGGGTGAGCAGAGCCAGGCTGGGGACAGCTTGATGCTCATGGGATATATAGATGGGAGGCGTGGAACAGTACGGTTGGGTACCTAATTTCATCCCCAGAGAACAAGTGTCCTGTAGGGACGTCTGCAGCTCCCCATGTCTTCCCCTGCAGCAGCACTGAGTGATGAGGACGGGGGCATATGGGGATGGGGTTGGTTGCCCAGGACATGTTGGGTGTCTGAGGGTAGGCTGGAAGGAGCCCACAGCCGCTCACAATGCGTCGGACCTATACTTTGCTCACAAAGTGAAGGGGCAAATGGCTTTGTTCATCAAGGCTGTTTGTAAACACATGTAATTACGTGTGTAGGTGTGTTTGCTTCCTTCTGCTCTGCTTTTTGTTGCTGCTGGGTGTGGGACTGCAGCCTCACTGCTTCCATGCGCCTTGCTCTTTAACTTCTGCCTGGCTGAACTGCTCCATCTAAAGGGAGAGGGGAGAAAAGGCTGGGTTTTGGGGGAAAAAAAAAAAAAAAGACGATGGTAGCAAGCAGGAGAGAAGCCAAGGGCAGGGAGGACAAATGCATTCCTGCCCTTTAAGGACTTGTTTGCTCTGCTTAATTCAAAGGGGCATCATCTCAGGCATCATTCAAATTCAGCATCATCTCAGGGAGCCTCCAGGGGTCCCTTCCCACCTCAGCCATTCCGTGGTTCTTCTGAGATACCAAAGTTGTACTGTGGCAAATCATACACAGCATCTCACACCTTCTCTTCCCTCTGGGGCAGAGAAAACAAGCAGATCTTTGTCTTTCTTCCTCAGCCCCAGACCATGCTGGAGATATCCATGGTTCTCCTGGCCTTCCCTGTGCTCCCTAGAGGGTTTCAGTGCTGTGGGTTGGGGTTTCCCTCACTGTCCTTCAAGAGCTCCTCTCTCAAGCCATGTGAAACAGGAATCATTTTGTGCCTCTGTCCTGAGCCCATCAGATTTTAGTTTTGGGAAACGGTAGCAGCAGAAACCAACAATAACTCCATCATCCCTGCCTGCAGCTCTCACTGTTGATAGGATCTCTGGAAATTGTGGCCACGTGAAGCATTTTGGTTTAAGCTGGGTGCGTAACGAATATCTTTCCGGAGATGCTGGGAATCAGCTACTCCATCCTGCATCCCAAGGGGGACCAATGGTGTCTGAGTCATTTCTGGCAGGTGTTTGTTTAATACATTCCTAACCCCTCCAATATTGCGACCCAATCCAGGCGGTGAGTCTGGCCCCATAGGATCCCATTGCTTCTGAGCACAGGGAAGGTCAGAAAAGCCAGGGGCTTTGGAAGCTTTTTGATGACAGCAGTGAGGCTTTGTGTGCTGCGTGTATTTTGGGTACCATGCTGAGATCCACACCTTCACAATGCATCTCTTACCGAACGCATCTGGTCCCTAAATCAGCAGTAGTTTTTCAGAAATGAGATCTTTTTGATCACGTGCAGCAGATGAATTTGATCGCCCGCACTGTGTGCTGCTCTTCAGCTGTTTTCAACAAATCTGCTTTGCGCTGTTTGTTTGATAGCAGTCTGCTTTTCTGCTCCGCTATGCATTTTTAATTAGCTGCTTTTTTGGCTTTTCCTCTAACATTTCTCAGGTAGGAGAAGTGGTTTCCAGCAATCCGGCCAACTTTGTTTGAACCCAATTCCCCGGGCTGCGGCATGGTATGACTAGTCAAAATCAGATTGCTAATTGTGCCTTCAGCTACCAAGCTGTTTCCTGCCCACATTCATACTTCTTGAGCCTGTGGATTCATTATGTGATGTCCCATGGCTGTCCCATCACCACATGTTCTTCTTACCCAAGGCAGCACAATGAGATCTTAGATCCTCTGCATTTAAGGGGATCAATGTGCCTTTCCATTTTCCACTACTGTTGCTCTTCACTGTTGCATAGGGAAATCTGGGACCTGGGGAGTTGAAGTAATCAGCCGTGGGTGTTTTCAAGAAGATGATAGATGTGGCACTGAGTGACATAGTCTGAGTGGTCACAGGCACGGGTTGATGGTTGGACTAGCTGATCTTAGTGGTCTTTGCCATCTTAATGATTTGATGGTTCTATGACTCTGTGAATTTCATCACTCGGACCTGTCAGCCTGGTAGGCACTGCATCAAGGCGTGCTCAGACAACTATGTGAACTACATCCCTTTCCTACCTTTTTGCTATAGCTTGAGCCTCTCTGAGGTAGTGCCATTTTTTGGGGGGGGGTCTCTCTCCCCCTGTGAGCTGTGCACCCAGTCACATCCATCCCCACACACCCAATGGAGCAGCCAGAGACACAGCGAAGTGACAAGGACAGCACTTTTTCTGCTTAAACTCTTTTTGCTCTTTTTTCCATCTTCTTCTATTTTTTTTTTCCCCACTCTTTTTCTGCCTATCTTTTTTTCTCCTCTGTCTCTTTCCATCCCCTGCTGTGTGCCTCAGCTCTGCGAGCCTGAAGGATGGCCAGATAAAAAGCTCCTCTTTCTTTCAGATCCTTTCACCAAACCAACCCTCCGCCTCCTCCTCCCCGCCCCATTCTCCTTGCAGATTTACGAGCAGCCCGGAGAGAAAGTGCCAGCATTAGCATTTTTAATAAAGAGCTGCTTGGAAGGGATGGCAGCAGGCAGGGAGGTGGGAAGCTGAAGCCTGGGGGAAACCCTTGCAAGGCAGAGCTAAAACAGGGCTGGTAGCACTGGTGGGATGGGCGTTGCTGATGGGAGATGGTCTCTTGGATCACATTTCAGCTTGGATATTAGGGAAAAATTCTTCTCAGAAAGAGCAGTGAGGTATTGGAACAGACTCTCCAGAGATGTCATGGAGTCACCATCCCTGGAGGTGTTCAGTGGAAGTCATACTGAGGAACGTGGTCTAGAGCGGTCATAGGCATGGGATGGGAGTTGGACTGGATGATCTTACTGGTCTTTCCACCCTTAATGATTCTCTGACACCTGCCCCCTGCACAGCTGTGCCCACATCTGGACTTGTGTCCCTTGGATCTGTGTGGGATGCAGGTGTGTTCCTGGTTTTCTCTGTGCTTGAAGCCACAGGGAAGAGCTGCGGTGGCCACGTTGGCTGATGCTTGGCTGCGGGGGTTCAGCACAGCGATCTCATACCACTGTCTGGGTGGGAGTCCCTAAAAATACCAGCAGCTCAGGGACCAGATGTCGAGTTGCCTATTTTCAGTGCTTAACCACCAGTTGGTGGCATTGCAGCCATGCTCACGTGCAGTGACTTCTCAGCATCTTCTGCTCAGCCCCTTTCTCCCTTCCAGCAGCTCAGCACCATGTATCTTGCAAAGATGCCCATGTTGGGGGTGCATTGCAGAGCTTTGTCCATAGGAACTTGCTGATAGTGTTGGATGAGCTCGCTGGGTCTTGTGCCCAGTGAACCCCCATTTTGTTGGTTCAGATGCCTACCTGCTTGCTAAGGCTTGCAAATGGAGCCAAGAGCTGTCCTTTCCTGGCCTGTTTAGCCCAATCTGATCAGACACAGTACTGCTTCTAATCTGTCTCTGTTCACTTTGTGGGCTCTGAAGACCATGCAGCTGAGCACCTGCAAGCAGAGCAGCAAGGAGCCTGCAGCGATGCATAGGAGAAGGAAGGTGGAATGAAACAGTGGCAGAACCATGCGGGGGAAGAGGCAGTGGTGGGAAGGACTTGTCCTCATCTTCAGCAGCAGGGGTGACAAGGCAGCAAAGAGGGAACTTTCGGCTTCATGGGAGGAAGAATCAACATGGAGCTCCTGGAGAGATGAGTGGAGTGCCCTGGCTTAAAGCTGTCACTGCCTGACTTTTAGGCATCATTGGAAACTGTGCCCTTGAGGGGCCGTTGAATGGCCTTGTGCTGATTTCCACATATCTGACCTACGTGGCACTGTGCTCTTGCATCCCTGGGCTGGCTACCCTGCCTCTGCATCACTGCCGTGGGCTGAGAACCACTGGAAGTGCAGCACGGCTCTTCGTGACCCTTTGTCTAGCCAAGCTGATAAGGAACAACACCTAGCCTCTGCTTTTGTTCCCAGCCCAGCGCACTCTAGGGAAGAGAGAAAAAAGCCCATCTGTGGCAGTGTGGGATGCTGTATGTGGGCAGCATTCAAGGGGCTGGCAAGATGCAAGAAGAGCACTGCTTGCCATCCACACAGACCTTATCCAGGGCACTGTGTTCTGCTGCTGGATGTAATCCTGTGCCTGGTCTCAGAAGTGCCATTGTGTCCCAGGCAGGAAATGAGCAGTGCTCTAATCCTGCAATCAGGATTTTTTTGTGTCCTTGCTGAAATAACTTCAGATTAGGAATTGAAGTGCTTGTGCAGGAGAGCTGTAATTGCCTTCAGAGAAAATCCCCAGGCTCACCAGGTGTTTGCCATGCTGCTCGTGCGGATGTGTGCCCTCAACGGACGTTTTAAAGGTGACAGGATGGAAAAATCTCCAGTTCTGAGCTCATTTCACAAATGAGATTCGGTTGGATCTGTCTGTTTCTCCTCTGGACTGCTTTTTATTTTATCGCTGGTCTCTGACTTGTTAGTCTCTGTGCAAATGATCCTGTACAAGAGATGCTCTGCAAAAGATGCTCTGCAAAGGGTTCTCTTCAAGTGGGGCCATGCTGCGTGGGCTGCACATCCCAAAGCATCCTGACCATGGGTGCAGCTGTCCCTAGACATGTGCTAACCTTCCCATGATGGGAATAGGAGGGTGGTACCTGAGGGTGCAGGGCTGTGAGGCTCAGGGATGCTGCAGCAGTGGGAAAGGGGGGGGGGGGGGGGGGGGGGGGGACTGGAGCCCACAATACCCCAAAGTAAAGGATGAGATATGCTGTTCACTGGGTGCACCAGCTATGTAGGAACACCCAAATTCTAAAGATCGACAGAAAATCCCCCGCTCTCCCAAAATCTTGGGTATGGAACTATTTCACCACCTTCTATGTGCATCACAGGTACTTGCTGCAGTGTAAATTTGGGGAGGCATTTTGGGATACTGGTGTGATGCTCCTGTGTTTCTCTTCCAGGCCCTGGCCGTACACCATATTCCAGCGCGGCTTTGACTTGGTGCTGGGTGAGCAGCCATCAGATAAGATTTTTCGGTAAGCCTGCCTTCAGCTTCACCATTCCTTGGGTCTCCCCTCCAGGTACTGGTGCTAGTTCTGGGGAGCATGCAGCAGGTGGTCCCCCATGGCTTGGCTGATCTTAGTGCCACGTGCTGCCACCACCTAGGGACACGTGAGCTGGAAAGATCCTACTGCTTCTTTTTGAGGTGATTTGGGTGCATTTGGAAGACTTGTCCCTTCTTGATGCATCTCACAGAGCACCTGCCTCTGCTGCCTCCCCCTGCTAGCCCTGGAGCTGCAGCAGCCATGGACACTTTGGAGAGGAGGAATAAATGCATGAATAATCCCTTGTTATTCTTCCTGCTCCCCACGCTCCCCAGCAGCATGCTTCTGGCAGATGGGTGCTGGAGAAGCCTGCATCCAGCTGGGGATGGATTTGGGACCAGCCTAGTTCCTTCTGTAGGGAAGGGGACTGGTTTGAGGGCTGTGTTTCAGCAACAGCACTCCCTGCTCAGCCCTGGCTGGCATGATGTCCCCACATCAATGGGGGGTGGTGTTTCCCCACGTGTCTGCTCTCCTGACAGGTTCACCTACACGCTGGGGGAAGGCATGTGGCTGCCCCTGAGCAAGAGCTTTGTCATCCCTCCGGCTGAGCTGGCCATCAACCCCTCAGCCAAGTGCAAGACTGACATGACAGTGATGGAGGATGCCGTGGAGGTCAGGTGGGTGTGAAGGCAAGGCCGTTGAATAGTTTCTCTAGTAAATGTGCTGGTGGTGTGGCCATGGAGCAAAGGGGCACCCCAAAGGACATAGGGGCTGGTGAGAGCTGGGCGTACCTCGTAAGCACCAAACAGATTGGTGAAACACCTCCTACTCCCCACAGGGAAGAGCTGATGACCTCCTCCTCCTTCGACAGCCTGGAGGTTCTCCTTGACTCCTTTGGCCCTGTCCGTGACTGCTCCAGGGACAACGGGGGCTGCAGCAAGAACTTCCGCTGCATCGCGGACCGCAAGTTGGACTCGACGGGCTGTGTGGTGCGTGGCCAGCTTGGGATGAATATTTGTTGCAGTAGGAGCTGGTTTTGGTGCAAGTTGTGGCCTTTTCATGTTTCCCTGACATTATTTTCTGATGGAGGGGCCTCTGAGAGCACCACCCTCGTCTCACCTCTCTCTTTTCCCTTTGCCAGTGCCCGACAGGCCTGAGCCCAATGAAGGATGGCACGGGTTGCTATGACCGCCATGTTGGTGTTGATTGCTCTGATGGCTTCAATGGGGGCTGTGAGCAGCTGTGCCTGCAGCAGATGGTGCCTCTGCCTGATGATCCTCTGCTCTACAACATCCTCATGTTCTGTGGGTGAGTAGCCCATCATCCATCCCTGCTGGGGTGGCCTTGATCCCCACTGGTGGGGCTGCAGCTGATGGTGCGCCCTGTTGCTGGCTTCCCAGGTGCATTGAGGACTACAAGCTGGGCACAGACGGGCGGTCATGCCAGCTCATCTCAGAGTCGTGCCCTGACGGTGTGGACTGTGGTGAGCCCCGTGAGCTGCCCATGAACCAGACGCTCTTTGGGGAGGTCTTCTATGGCTACAACAACCACTCCAAGGAGGTGGCCCCAGGGCAGGTGCTCAAAGGGACGTTTAGGTGAGTGGAGGTGTGGAGAGATGACCACAAGTAGGGTCAGCCTTTCCAATCCTCTTTTCAGCCCTTGAGTCTCCGAGACCTTGATCCAACCACATTTGGCCAAGCTTTGTGGGAGGTGGACGGGTTTGCGGGTAGGGGCTCATCTGAAGATGGCCACCAAGAGCCACAATGGCCTTCATCACTCGTGACCAGAGGAAGAGTGCGGTGCTTAGTGGAGTTTTAAGGATGGACCACTGGCCCTTGTTCCCCACCCTGTTCTCCTCTCCCCACTGTACTTTCAGGCAGAACAACTTTGCCAGGGGCCTGGAGCAGCAGTTGCCAGATGGGCTGGTGGTGGCCACTGTGCCCATGGAGAACCAGTGCCAAGAGGAACTCTCAGACCCCACACCTGACCCTGAATTCCTCACTGGTGAGTGAGCTCAGCCATACCCTCATCCTCTTAGGGGATGTTGAAAGATGAGATGCATTTAGGCTGGCTTCAGCACCCAGTGCCCACCTGCGTCAGCAGCTGTAAGGGAAGGCGATGCATTTCCCCCATCTCTTTCAGCCAACAGCAAATAAGGGGAGCCCATAACATCACTGCAATAGATTGCCTTCTGCCAGCTCGTCCATTTGCAAGGGAGAGGCTGCAAATTAATTGTGTGGTGTAAAAGCTCAATTGTCCATCAGATAGTCGGGGAATTTACAAAAAGGCTTTTTTTTTAAATTATTGTTCCAAGCAGAAATGTTTTCCAAATAGTTTTGACAGTTTGATAGGTTTCCAAATCAGAGTCACTGGTGTAAAGAGGTATTAAAACCACAAATACATTTTGGTTTGTCCTGTCAGTGTGTTATGGGCCATGAGGACTGAGGTGGGGTCCTGGCTCTGTTTGGCAGTGCCCATATCACAGATGTGACTTAAGGCAATGACACCACGGCCACAGTGTCGTGAATGGACTGGGGACTTCAGTGGCAATTATTCCAAAGAGGCAGAAGCCGGCAAATTATCCTATTCATTTCCCACTGCTTTGCTGGCTCTTTGTGGCTGATTAAGAGGGTGGGGAAAAAATGGAAAAGAAGTGAAATCTGTGCTGTCAGTAGGCAGATCTGGGCATCGCTGTGAATACACAAGAGGCAGAGCTGCTGAGTAAGGAAGGGCTGTTTTTGCATAAACACTTTGCAGGGAAGAGCAATGCTTTGAAGCTGTTTGTAGCAGCCAGCACTGAGGGAAGGAGCACTGCAAGGCAGAGGACCTCATCCTCCTTATCCTCCACCTCCCTTTCTTGCTGAGGAGGGTGAATGCACGTTGTTTTCCTTCTGAACTCCTGCTGTGGGGCTGTTCAGCAGCAGGACTCGCTGCTTCCCTGCTGAGCAGAGGTGTGCCACGTGGGATGTGTGGCAGTGGCGCCAGTGGGGAGGAGGTGGCTGAGTCCCAGCATCCTTCTGCAGCACACCGTGGGATGCTCTGGCCACTGAAATGAAGGCCACCAAACCCCTCAGTTCCTTTTCTGGGGTGTTGCTGCAGGCTTGATGGCTTCTTAGTCACTCTGCTCTCAGGAGTGGGGTCTGTCTCTGGGTTGACCACCCCAAACCTCATCCTGTCCATTTCAGAAGAGTTTCAGATCTTACCTAACCGTGCCGTGATTCCCCAAGGGACATAGGAAGGTGATTTCCCTGTGCTCATGTGTCCAGCTCAGTCCCCAGAGCCTCTAGGCTGGCCACACAACCATGGTGTGATGGTGACTAGGCCTGCCAACAGCTCATTTCAGAAGTACAGCTCTCATTAACAAAGCAATTAGCACACCTGGGCATGTCTGGGGAGGCAGGAGGGATGTGGAAGGAGGCTCGTTATCTTCTGCTGTATATTCTGGCCAGCAGGAGGAAGTGAGCCCATGGGTTTTCCTTTGAAGTTGCAGTGTTAATGAGTGTGGAGCAGCTGATGGTGGAGATATGATCTGTGCTGGCCCTTCCCCTTTTGTCATCTCACCCTGGTTGCGGTGCGAGGGACTGTGGCTGCTGTGGTTACCCCATGTCTGAGCATCATGTCCTCTCTTGACAGGGATGGTGAACTTCAGTGAGGTGTCGGGGTACCCTCTGCTGCAGCACTGGAAAGTGCAGTCTGTCATGTACCACGTCCGGCTCAACCAACTGACCATCTCTCAGTGTAAGCACAGGGGGAGAAGGGGCAGCAATGGGATGCACCGCCTGCAGGATGGTGGCTGCTGGGGTTGGGAGCCCATCGCACGTGTGGGGGGTCCAAAGGCTGAGCAACCCCAGGGATTTGAGCATCTCCTCGTGTTTCCTCCCCAGCCTTCAGCAATGCACTGCACTCTCTGGATGGGGCCACCTCTCGCAGGGACTTTGTGGCGCTGCTGGACCAGTTTGGCAACCACTACATCCAAGAAGCCATGTACGGCTTTGAGGAGTCCTGCTCCATCTGGTACCCCAACAGGCAGGTCCAGCGGCAGCTCTGGCTGGAGTATGAGGACATCAGTAAAGGTAGGAGCCCTAGGGCTATTCCCGCAGCCACCCCTGGCTGAGCAGGAGCTGTGTTTGTTGTTGGCACAGCAGGCACAGCGCCCAATCTTTGCAAAAGCTGTGCCCCACCTCATTTTCCTATTTCCACCCGGCTCCCACTCACTGAAGCTGGTCCAAGGACTTCATGGACTGCAGCCAGCATCAGCCCCGGCCAGCAAGGAAAATAAATACCCACATCCCTGGGGAGATGAAAGACGAAGGCGCTAATCCCACCAAGCTGTCCTGTCTGATTCTGGACTTAGCTGCTATTTGCCTTTAATCCTGTTCCTTCCTTTCCTTTGTCTCCTCCGTATCTGCTCTTTTCCACTCACATCCCGGGGCCAGACTTTCCTCTTGCTGATGTGTGCTCCTCTCTTGGGTTGTCATCACATTACTTTCACTATTTTTGTCTGTACACCAGCACTGTACTGGTCACCAGGTTCTGGAAAACTGAATGGGGAGCTGGGGGACCCCAACGCAGCTCTGCTTTCACTATAGAGAGAGCAAGCATCTGCAGCTTGCTTTAGAACCAGCACAGGCAAGGAGAGAGCTGGAAATCTGGGGCACCGGGGGCCACTTGAATGTAAAACACTCATTTCTGAGAATGGATGCTACAGGCTCCTGGAACCTGGGCTTCTTCCCAAGCCCACCTGTGTCCAGCCCCACTGCTGCTTTGCTGAGGGTTGGATCCAGATGTAGCATCTTTTGATTGCGAGTACTTGTTGTTTGGGGTATTTTTTTTTTTTTTTCCCTCCTGCAATTTCCTCCTCTTTGATTTTCCTGCTTGGAGGCTTTTCAGGTCTGGCAGTCTCTTTCCACCCACAACATCACATTTTGGTTTTGCTCTGGCACCTGCCACTTTCCCTCCTTTGCTTTTTGTTTGCAAACGTCAGGAGCTGGATATCGACTGAGAAATTGCAAGAGACATCTCATTCTCTGGCTCCTCTGCTTTCCCTCTGTGCCTGTGAAGCTGCAATTCACAGCCAGCCCAAAGTGATCCAATTCCAACTCGCTGGGGTGGCTGAGCAGTGCTCCTGTATCCAGGGCTTTGTTTAACAGCCCTGTTTTCCTCGCAGGGGTCTCAGAGATTGGCTTGGCAGACCCTTCCATAGGAAGTTCTTCCCACAGAGCTGTGGATGTGCTGCCAGCAGTGTCCCACAGCCGCAGCTGGCAATGCCCTCACCCTCCTTCGCTTCTTCCCACCCTACCGCCTTGTCCTCATCGTTGCTATCCTCTTAAGAATCACCTAATTCCTGGGGACAAATGCAAGGAGGCAGGCATGAAGCAGCTGCTAAAAGGGATGTGCTCCCCGCCCCTCTGTGAGTGGGGGCTGCTGGCCTTGACGGGGACTTTTTGGGAACCAAGGGAGCAGAGAAAAGAAATCAGAAATGAAGCTGATTTAGAGGGAGGGACCAGATGGGTCCTTCGTGAGCCTCCAGCTGCAAGAACAAGGCTCCCTCTCGTGGGGACCCAGTGCAAGGGTTGGCCCATCACCAGCCAGGCAAAGGGCTGAGGAAACTGAGGCACGGATGATGCCAGGGTGGACTTTCCAGTCTTGATTTCTGCTCTCAAAATCAGAGGGCATTTCATCGCTATGGGGGGGAAGGGTGGGTCTGGGCACCCTCTCACCTAGGAGCATCCTCTTGGCAATGGTATGGAAGCCATCCCTGCCTCCCTCTTTTCTCCCCTCCTCCAGGCAATTCTCCATCAGATGAGTCAGAGGAGCGTGAGCGGGACCCCAAAGTGCTCACCTTCCCCGAGTACATCGCCAGCCTCTCTGAGTCAGGCACCAAGCGCATGGCAGCGGGTGTGAGGATGGAGTGCCAGAGCCGCGGGCGCTGCCCCTCATCCTGTCCCCTCTGCCACGTCACCTCCAGCCCTGATGCACCAGCAGAGCCCATCCTGCTTGAGGTCACCAAAGCAGCCCCCATCTACGAGCTGGTCACCAACAACCAGACGCAGCGGGTGAGAAGCTGGGGAGTGGTGGGATGGCATTATGAAGCTCTTTGCAGGCAGCTTGCATCACACCAGGTTTTGGCAGCTCTTGCTGACCCCATGCCCAGGGTGGATGGACCATGCTGAACCATTTCAGTGTCACCCACCAGGGAACAGCTGAATCATAGTGATCTCTTCCAATCTTAATGATTCTAAGATCATCCAGTCCAACCATCAGCCTATCGCCACCGTAAATGCGTGCTCTGATGGTGAGATGCCAGTCTGAACTTACCCCCTTCTCCTCACTCCCAGCTCTTGCAGGAAGCCACCATGAGCTCACTGTGGTGCTCAGGCAGTGGGGATGTCATCGAGGACTGGTGTCGCTGCGACTCAAGTGCCTTTGGGGCCGATGGACTGCCCACCTGTGCACCTCTCCCACACCCCATGTAGGTCTCTGTCTGGCCTCGTGGTACGGTGGGTCTAGGAGGTGGCGGTGGCCAGTGGGGTGGTGGTAGGGGGTGGTGGTGGGGCTAGGGTGGCTTTGTGGGGCAGGTTTGTGGGGCGGTGGGCTTTGCCCTCTCAAAGTGCTCACCAGCAAGCATTGCTCTCCAGCCTGCGGCTCTCCGCTGTGCATGAACCCAGCAGCACGCTGGTAGTGCTGGAGTGGGGGCACTCAGAGCCCCCCATCGGGGTGCAGATCGTTGACTACCTCCTCCGCCAGGAGAAAGTGACCGACAGGATGGACCACTCCAAGGTGGAGACTGGTGAGTAGGGCTCACTGCAGGGTGGGTGGGATGGAGGTGCTGGATGGTGATCTCTAGCTCCCTGTCTGCAAGGGGTTGCTGCAAAGTATTCCTTATCCCGTAGGAGAGAAAGTAGCCCCTCCCTCCTTGCCATGACAGTGAGCCTTGCAGGGGGCCCACAGATGGTAGGGAAGAGCAGTGGGTCTGCTTCCACACCAAACTCATGTGTGAGCCTTGGTCTGCCTTCGCAGCATGGTGGTGGGCACAGCCCTGAGGACACCAGTGTCGTCATCTGTGGCATGTCCTCTTCGCTCCCCCTAGAGACGGTGCTGAGCTTTGTGGATGACATCATCTCTGGTGCCAAGTCCCCCTGCGCCATGCCAGCCCAGGTGCCTGACAGGCTCTCCTCCACCATCTCCCTCATCATCCGCTGCCTGGAGCCCGACACCATCTACATGTGAGTCACCTCCTCCATGCGAGCCCCCCTCACTTCATGTGAGGCCCAGGACCTGCAGCTTCACTGCTGTCCTTCTGGCCAGGTTCACCCTCTGGGGAGTCGATAACACGGGGAGACGCTCCAGGTCCAGTGATGTGACGGTCAAGACACCCTGCCCCGTGGTGGATGATGTCAAAGCTCAAGGTGAGCCACTGATTTGTGCTGACCCAAGGCTTCACATGTGCCTACACAACTGGAAAACAGCCTCATTGTTCATGGGCAGGGAGACTTGGTTGGGATCTGGATGTGGGTTGGAAAGGCTATGCATAGGGTGCATATGCATCCTGTGCCTGGGCGTAGGATTGGGTGTCCACAGGATGATGCTTGGGACCTGTGACAGGGAGCTCTCGTGGCTGCCATGTCTCTGTACGTATCTCCTGTCCTGGCTGCGATGCCTCTTTCACCCCAGACAAGCACAGATGCACTCTGTGCTGCTGAGAAGATAGATGAAGGGGTAGGAACTCAAGGTGTGTTGAGGATGGGTGGAGAAACAACTGAGGAAAATCTTGCTTGACCTGCTCGGAAAGGAGCTGATAGCATAAATGGTGTCTGAAGAAATCCCAGTTGTGTTCCTTCTTTTAGATAAATGGCATTTTACTAACAGTACTTGATGTCACCAACCATTTCTCTTCCTAATTGGGTCAAACTACGAGAACCTAAACTGGATTGATTAGTCCAGCTGAGCCGGGGGAATGCCACCTACTCTGTTGTTCCTCCACTGCCTTGATATGACATTAATCATACCCCAGGGTACAAATCTTGGCTCCAGTAAACGCCACAGAGGATTTGTCTCTTGGCTTCACTAGAGCTGAGCATTATCCTGTTCTTTGCACCCCACTGAATACCCTTTGTTCTTCTGCCCAGAAATTGCAGACAAGATCTACAACCTCTTCAATGGCTATACCAGTGGCAAGGAGCAGCAAACAGCCTACAACACCCTGCTGGACCTTGGCTCCCCCAGCCTGCACCGTGTCCTTTACCACTACAACCAGCACTATGAGAGCTTTGGGGAGTTCACCTGGCGCTGTGAGGATGAGCTGGGACCCAGGTAGGCACAGAAAGCAGTCCTGTGCACAGGTTTAGGATTTGGCCATCTCCCTTGAAAGTCATAAATGTAGTAGGACTAGGTGGTGGAAAATCAGTCAGCCCATCATACTCTGCCACCGCACCAGGTCTACGTTGACCCTGGAGTTTGGCCTAGTCCCTTCATGCTAAGCTCCACCAGGGCTGCTTCAGGTGGCTGTGGCCCCTCCAGCTGCAGGGCGCAGGGATGCCCTCCTACTCCCTGCCTATGGAGCAAACAAGTGTTCCCTTCTCCCCATCTCTTCCAGCGTCTTGTCTTTGAGCAATTTCCTAGTAATATGGGTTTTTCCAGAAAGCTTAGCACGTTGGTCTGTGAAGTTATGTGGGCTGCAGTGATATTTTGTAGCATCTGGCCTCCAAAGAACTGGGCTCGTGAGTCTGTCTAGTAGTCAGGATTACTTCAAATGTACATTAGCAAGAGTTTCTATCTGCAGAATGCACACTGCCCTCCTCTGGACAGCTCTTCTTTCTGCTGCACTGCTGTTTTCCAGCCCTGCTTCTCCAGGTCATCACCTACAGATTTCTAGCAGAGATCCCCTTTCCTTCATATAGAATCACAGAATCTTTTGAGTTGGAAGGGACGCTTAGAGGTTGTCTGGTCCAACTCCCCCGCACTGAGCAGGGACACTCACTGCTCCTTCAGAGCTCAGAGCCCATCCAGCCTGACCTTGTCTGTCTACAGGGATGGGGCACCACCACCTTTCTGGGCAGCCTGTGCCACTGCCTCACTGCTCTTACTGTAAAATTACAAAAATAAAAAAAATTCCTTATATCCAGCCTAAAACACCTCTCGTTCAGTTTGAAATCACTTCCCTTGTCCTGTCAGTAGAGGCTCTGCTAAAGAATCTGTCTCCTCCTTACTTACAGCCCTCCTTTAGATACAGACAAGCTGCTGTCAGGTCTCCCTGAAGCTTTCTCCTCCCCATGCTGCACAGCCCTAGCTCTCAGCCTGTCCTTGAAGGGGAGGTGTTTCATTCCTTGGGTTATTTTTGTGACCCTCCTCTGGACATGCTCCAGTAGGTCCACATCTCTCCTGTACTGAGGGCTTCACGTATGCATGCAGCACTCCAGGTGAGGCCTCACCAGCACAGAGCAGATGGGCAGGATCAGCTCCTTCACCCTGCTTGCCACTCTGCTTTTGGTGCAGCCCAGGATCTGGGTGGCTTTCTGAGCTGTGAGGGCACATTGCTCCATCCTTAAATCCCCCAGTTTGGTTTTGGGGATTGCCATGACCCAGTGCAAGGCCTTGCACTTGTGTTAGTTGAACCTCATAAAATCAAGGTTCATAATTTTTCCCTGAGGGGATTCGGAACAATTGAGCAAGTATCTGATTGTTCTCTTGCATGCAAGGTCTCTTAGGCACCTCTCCTAGTTGAGCTTTGCTGAGGTCTCCACCAGCTCCTCATTCCCACAGCACTGTGAGACCAGCAGGCTTGGACTCGTGTCTCACCTTTGTTTTGAGTCCAGCTGTGGTGGAACAACTGTCCTCACTGCCACGTGTAAAATCCATCCCCGGTTTGCATGCACCATGACATCTGTTGTGGTGGGTCTTTTTGTGATGAGTGCATCAAATTCCTTAGTTTGGGAATCTGGATTTGTCACGTAGCCACAAGTGTTGCCATCAGTGAGGAAACGAATGAGCCCCAGAACGGGGTGGGAGCTGCATCCTCCAGCCCCATGAGGCAGTGATGTTGGCATGGGGTGACAAGAAATGCCACTGGATTATCCAAATATTACTATTTCCTGCATGAACCTCCATGTCAGAGGGTGAATTCCACCCTCTGGAAATGCTCAGGATGGGATGACATGAGTAGCTGATGAATTGTTTGCAGCTCGCACTGCTTGGAAAGACGTTTAGGCAGCTGCAGTCAGATCTGGTGATGACAAATCTTGGAAAGCAGGCCTCCTGTTTGATTGTCTGCAAGGGCAGAGCAGCCAGATTGGTGGTGACAGGACAAATCACTTGCAGATGATGTTATTTAGCCAGCAGAGAGTGTTTGTTTGAATGCTGCCGATGCTCCTTTGAAGCCATGGATCTGAACCCATGAGATTGGCTCTGCGATGTTCTGCCACCTCCATGCTGTCGTGCCGTCTTCTGGCTCTGCCTGCTTGGGGAGTGCTCATATCCCTTCTTCAGGCTGGACCTCTGGAGTGTTTCAGCTACAGGAAAGCCAGTGTTAGCTTTGGCTGGGCCTGGGCTCGTAGAATCAATCATAGACTGGCTTAAGTTGGAAGAGACCTTAAGGATCATGGAGCTCCAACCCCTGCCGTGGGCTGGTTGCCCTCCACCAGTTCAGGCTGCCCATCCAGCCCAGCCTCGAGGGTTCACCATCTTCTTTCAAGTGGCTCTGCCCTGGTTGGAAGTATGGTGTGGCTGTGGGTATTTCTATGTTCCCTACATGTACCCTCGAGCTGTCAAGCCAGCACCAACACAGCTGTATGCTCTACAAGCAACTCTTGCTTATCCAAGCAAAAATGTGACAGAGGGTTTTTTTCACCCTGCTGTCGTGATTTATGTGTCTGAGACCTGCCCTGTGCTGTGTGGATGCTGTTGCAGCTACCAATGGAATGTCTTCTATCCTGACCCCACCAACTGACCTTAAAGCTGGCTGGAAAACTCCTTCCAGCCCTTGGGTTGCTTCCATTTTCATCTGGGTTTCCAGGCACATATAACGCTTGCCTGCAAGACACTTTATTTAGATCCATTACCTACACATTTGCCAGATTCCCTGGAGATTGCTGGAAGTGCTAGACAAGTTTAAGATGAACATAATGTGTTTTATCTGGACAAAATGTTGTTCTTGATAAGAGTGTTAGAAGTGCAATTTCTAGAGGAAAACCATGAAAAGAGAAAATCGTTTAGCTCATATTTGGGTGGGATCATCTGTGCTCCTCCACCGCTTCTTCCAACATGAGAGGTTGGACATTCAGCACTTCCCATTACCAGGATAATCCCACCCCGAGGCTGTGTTGCCCCAAGGGTGCTGCATGTCTTTCTTCTGTTGCAGGTGGATTCCTCCCCTCTCCCTCCCCCACCTGACCTTGTCTCCTGGCTTTTTAGCTGGGCTGCACAGACAGTGTGGGTTGCCTGATGGCTCTTTACCAAATGCTACTGCTTGTTTTGCTCTCTGCAACTAGCAGATGCAAAATGTGCATTCCAAAAAGTGGAGGGGGAGGGAGGTGCTACCCCATCCCCTTTTCTTTCAGAGCTTTTAGGAATTCAGCTAATGTTGTATGCCTCAATATAGTCCTCCTAGCTAGCATGCTGTCCTGTGAGACGCATTTCCTAAACCGTTATTATGAACACTGTAAGTCATGTATCAGGAGTGTCATTGATTGTACTTACGTTTTATGATATTGCATCTTGTGGGGCTCATAACAGACCCCACAAGCCAAACTAATGGGGATAACAAGCATGAAATGGTGACTGCTTTTTTTCCCCTAACTCTCCACACTCAGCCTGCTGGTTCCCACCACTGTGCGTTTCTTCCCCATCTCATCCCTCTTAGGCACTTGACAGGAGGGAAGTGATAATCCCAGCACCTTGCCTATGCCATACCCAGGGAGATTATGGAATGTCTTGGATTGGAAGGGATCTCAAAGGTCATCTAATTCCTACATCTCCTTAGAGATGCCCTGCACTGAGCCACAAGTGAGCAGCACAGCTCCCAGGTGCAGTGCAGGGGAAGGATATTTGTGGTGGCCAGGCACGTTATGTTTTGTGACTTATGGGACTTCTCCTCACTGCCTGTTTGCTCCCACTTTACTGCCCTGTGATTTGGGGTCCAATATCATAGAATCAGTAAGGACTGGGAAGACCAATAAGATCATCTAGTCCAGCCATCAGCTCATGCTTGTTAAGGTTCTAACCCGTGTCCCTTAGCATCATTTCTACGTATTTCTTGAACCCCTCCATGGATGGTGACCCCCTCATCTTCCTGGCTGCCACTTCCAGTGCCTCACCACCTTTTTATGAGAAGCTTTTCTTACTACCCAACCTGAACCTCCCCTGCTGCAACTTAAGGCCCTCACCTCTTACTCTATCACTGTTACCCAGGAGTAGAGGCCAACCCCCACCTCACCTCCGCCTCCCTTCAGGCAGTTGGAGAGCGAGGAGGTCCCCCCTGAGCTCCTCTTCTCCACACTGCCCCATTCCATCAGCTGTTCCACATCGGACTTGTGCTCTAGGTCTTTCAGAGCTCAGCTGCTTTTCTCCATAGCAGCAATGGAGGTGATGCTACTTGATTAATTGCTGACATCCCCCTCTGTGCTCCGATTTCCCAAGGGGCATTAAACCCTCACCAAACCTGAACTTGCCTGGGGACGATGCAGAGTAGAAGAACAGAAACATGGGCAAACTCACGGGCATCCCTAACCACTTTGCTTTTCTCTGTTCCCGCTCTTCTCATCCCCTTCCCACCACCCCATCTCCTCTCTGCAGGAAAGCCGGCCTCATTCTCTCGCAGCTGGGGGACCTGAGCAGCTGGTGCAATGGGCTCCTGCGGGAGCCCAAGATCAGCCTGCAGCGCTCGTCCCTCAAGTACCTGGCCTGCCGTTACAGCGAGATCAAGCCCTACGGGCTCAACTGGTCGGAGCTCAGCCGTGACCTCAAGAAGACGTGCGAGGAGCAGACTCTGAGCGTCCTCTACAATGACTATGGGGACAAGGACTACTGAGGGCCGTACACTGGCCCTCCCGGCGTGGCTGTGGGGGTTTTATATATGGACTGGGAGGGGGGAGGGCATCTCTGGAGATAAAAATTGGGACTGGGGAATGAAATGGCTGCTCTGTGCAGGACTGACTCAGTATTAGTTTCTTCTTCAACTTGGCCAACAGCCTTTCTAGGTAGGAGTCTTGTGGGACCCAGTTTTCTTGGTTCTTTTTCTTTGTTTTGCCAAGAGGTTCCTCAGCTGGTGGGTGTGGGTGCATGGCACAGGGAGGGCGGGCTGGAGGACGTAGCCCTCTGCAGCGTGCTGTGTCCCTGCCTCAGTCACAGGAGAAGCATGGTGATACCTATGGGAAGGGAGAGCTGGTGATGCGAGTCAGCTTGAGATGCTAATGGTCATCATGGAGCGAAACAGTCACTGGGCATCCTAGTGGTTTTGTGTTGGTTTTTTTTCTTATGGCATGAGGTGGGACCTGACTCAGTTCTGGTGCCATGCAGGGCAGGGCTGGCCTGGTGTCACCAGCCCAGGGGAGAGGAAAGGAGGTGGTGATAGGGAACCCAGCTCCTCAGGGTTCTTCTGCCATGGTCAAAGCCCACTTCTGCTCAAAAAGATGTGAGTCAGCAAAGGCAGCTTGGCTTCAGGGCCAGCAGCTATGTGGACATCATGATTTTTTTTTTTTGGTGGGATCAAACTCTTAGGAAGTCAACTGAAAACCCCCTTCCATTTTTTTATTTTTCAAATCCACCATTGTAAAGACTTAAAAGCAATGACGAAGTAGTGTTTAGGAGGACCCCAGCCAAGGTAGCAGCATCCAGTTGGCACGAACAAGGCCATTTTCTGCATCACCTGTTCCTGAGCCATGGAGCAGCCTAAGGTGTGCACAGTGAGAGGAGTGGTGCACAGCATACCCATCCTACAGGGCTGCCTGTCCTTTGTGCTCTTTCTTCAGGGGACGTTGCTTTCCCATATTCAAGCTCACATCTGCATCTCTCACTGGTGACTTCTTTTTTTTTCTAAAAAAATAACAGTAAAAAAAAAAAATCAGAGAACTGGGGTTGTTCTGGGACGCTGGGCTCTGCTCAGAGCAAACTGTTCTCATGAACCCTTCTACCACTGCTGCTGTTGGAGGCAGCACAAGGCTTCATTTTAGCTTCAGCTCCCAGCCTGCTTTGCAGAGGAGGCACCCCTGGATTTGCCGGCTTTGCATCTTTGATGTGGACGAGACAGGAACCCTGCTGTATTTTTTCTTTTTTCTTTTTTTTCTTATGATGCCTCTTCAGAGCGAAATTTCCTTTCCACTTTTCAGTCTTGGCAGGAGCAATCTTCAGCCTGTCTCTTTCCATTCCCCACTTCGTTCCTACTGCTACCTGCCCAGGATGCGGCTGGCGTATTTGTGTGGTGTTGGATGGGAGCCACCAGCACTGCCCTCTGGTGCTTGCAAAGCAGCCAGCCAGACGGCAGAGGAGCATCCTCCTGCAGGACCACTCTGCTCCATCCCTCCCTTCCCACTTACAGACCCCTCATTCAGGGCAGCACTTGGGAGTTGCTGTGAGCAGCCAGCAGCAGTCAGTATTAGCTGGGCACCTGTGTGAAACCTGTGATGAATTCATCTAGCAGGGCTAGGTGGGCCAATGCCTGCTTTTTGCAAGGAGGAAGTCAACCGGGACCCTTGGACCGCTTCTCCTACGTGTCTCCTTATATTTGGATGTGGCAGACGATGCCAAAAGCTTGGTGCTCAAAATGAGACTGTCTCTACGTGCACTTGGGCAGGTGTCCCGTTTCCTTCCAGCCACTGGGAATCCTGACCAGGATGCTTTGGGTTGGTCTTTTTGCTTCTTCCAGCCGGCACCAAGTCATCCTTTAACTTCAGCCAGACAGCTGACCAGGGATGGGCAAAGGACACAACATCCAGTGCCTCAGAGCAAGGCTTGGGCCAGGGTTGCTCTGGCCCATACACGATTTGGTGGCTGGCCAAGTAATACTGCTTATGTGGCTTTTATATGGAACACAGAAGGGTTTCCTATTGGTAGCAGCATCCCGTCTTTCATTGCTGATGAAATTCAGCAGTTGAGATGAGAAGGGATGCTGCCAGGAAGACCCTGAGTACTTGCACCTTTCTTGTGGGCTTCTTCACCCAAAGTTGTTGATAGGGCACCATGGCTGTTTCCACTGTGCTCCCATTCCCCTACTTTAGAGGCCTTGTTTGGTCACTAAAAGCTCTGCAGAACCTTCATCCATACAGGTTGGGCTTTTCCCAGGTTGACCCATGCTGCTCTGGCCACCGACCCATGCCAAGGTGGGTTTTGCTCCATGGGGCTGACTGTCACAGTGTTGCTGCCAATCTGTGTGTTAGCCCTTTCCACGATAGCTCTGGCTTTAAGGAGGCTTTCTTCTCAGTTTCTCACCCTGTCTCAGCAACTTAGAAATTTGTCTGAATTTGCATTCTCCTGTCCAAATCCCTGAGTTAACTCAAGGGCTCAACTCAAACACCAGCTGCATACCACCATGTCTCAGACCAAGAGGGGTGCGTTCACCCCATGGCCACAGACCCATCCTTGGGGAGATGTATGAAGAGAGCCCCAGGTGTGCCATACCTGCAGAACTGATGTCCTTCCCCATCTGCCCAAAGATCCTGCCCATGGCTCTGTGCAGTATTTCCTTTCCTGGACCTCTGCCTCTTTCTGTGCTGCTGAAGAGGATGGTTTTTGTCCCTTTCCTATTCTCCCTCACTCCCCTGCTCTCTCTCCTTGATTTATTTCTGAGTTAACGAGGGATCATTCACCTGAGAAGAACCTCTGGGCCCTTTTCTTTTCTCTGCTATGTCCGTTCCCCCATACTAGCCTTACTACCTTTTACTTGTCGTGCCGTTATTTAACATATGAAGATGGTTTGGTCCTTTTATTTCAGAAGATGGCTACGATTCATGTTCCTTGATGTTATATTAAAACTCTAATGTGACGTTTTACTACTGTAGATTGAAAGTAGGGTGCTTTAGGGTGGGATAGCCACGGGGCAAGAAACGCAAGGCCCTTACGGGTTACTTTAAAAAGGTTTTAAATGAAAACAACTACAAAAATCACTGTAGCACTATGTAAAACTCCAGATGATAATTCAACTGACTATTAAACGGAGCTGTTAGTAATCCGTGGCTCTGGCAAACGGGGGTGTTTGTTTATAGCTTTGGTCCTGCTGATGTAATCCGGTGGTGGTGGGTGGAAGCTCACAGCCTTTGAACTTAGTGCCTCTTCCCACAAGTTTAGCTGTCTGCTCTTGGGTAGCCGAGTACCAAAACACAGCTGGAACCATGTCCCACACCTGCTACCTGCACCATGGGATGGAACAGATGCCTGCGGGCATTTGGGTTTTGGGAAGGATGACGTGCCTTCAGCCAGGGGCTCTCAGTCCTTGTTTTGGAAACCTCCATGAATGCTGGGAATTTGGGAGCAGAGTCTCAAATTAACCTGTTCTTATTCAGCTATAATGTGAATGGTTGGTGCTATCCGGTGGCCAACCACCCCTGGGAACTTTGGGATCCATTTGGCAGACTTCTGACAGAGGTCCAGCAGTATAAAGAACACCGACTGTCTGCCTACAAGTGATTTGAAAATCAGTGCCTGAGCAGATATAGCAGGTAATGAGGATTCCTTGGTAGTCTTGTATAGTGTGATTTTTGTTTCCACTACTCATGACAGCTACAGCATGCCCATAGTTGGCCCCTTCACCAAGATTAGAGTATTTTCCCACCAGCTCTGTTAAGTATCATGGAACATTTTTTTTTTTTCTCTCTTCCCACTGCTGAAGTGCAGGAAAATAAGTTAAAAATACACCCAATGCTTTCCTCCTGCTGTTTTCCACACAGCTAAGTGCTGTGGCAGCCACTGCACCATAACTTGTAGAAGAGGAGAAGGAGGTTGGTGATGAGGTGGAGGAAGAGCAGAGGGGCCATGTGTTTCCAGGGTGTGTGGTTGCAAGCATGAGCAGTCCAATGTGGCTGCCTCATCACACCTTCAAAGAACCATCTCATCTAGCAATTGGCAACCCTGTCCATGGCAGGGGGGTTGGAACTAGGTGATCTTTAATGTCCCCTCCAGCCTAAGCTATTCTATAGTTCTATGAACCATTCAACCATAGAATCATGGAATGGCTTGGTTTGGAAATGCTGTCTCCTCAAGGGTCATCTGGTTTGAAAGCAAGGGGATAAATGCTACAAAAATGGAAAAGTGGGCTGTAAGGGATGCACCACCAGCTGAAGCCAAGCAGCAGCTTTAGGACCTGGAGAAGGGGTAGACAGAGCCCAGCCTTGCTCCTGACTGCATTCCCCAGCTCCCTAGCTAGCAGCAAACAGATGTGTTATGAGGGTTGCTGTTGGCCATCCTGAAAAAGGAGTTGCTAGAAGGGGTTTCTTAATTAGAGAGTGGGCATGAATGACATGGCAGCACAGGAGCCCTCATACAGGATATCATGTCCCCATGCTCCCAGGATCTGTCTCAGTTTTTAATGCTGTGTTGACATCTTGAACAGTGCAATTGCTGTCAAAGCTTTCCCAAATCCAGTCTGCACAGTTGGAAGCACCACCATCCTTGTTGAACTGTTTACCCTTTGTCTTGGGAATGCAGAGGTCGGCCTCTTGCTCTGAAGTTTGGTACTTGGTGATGAGGGGATGAGATGAGAAACCAACTCATCACTTGGCTACTGTCGTGGACATTATTCTAGGTGCAAAACCTGTACCTGGAATCCTGGTTGCATGGTGGCTACCTCCATGCTGGAGGCTGCAGAGCCTCGTAATGCCCTGTTCTCTGTAGGAGTTCCAGTCCTTCCCAACCTTTCCACTTGCTCAGCCATGACTCACCTTCTCCACCGTCTGCAAGGCAGGCATGGCAGAGGAAAGACAAACAGCTCCCAGCACGGATTTGGAGCCAGGGTTCCGCACTGTTTGCTAGGGCAGGTGAGTGCTAGGAGCCAGGATGCGAAGAAGGGAACACTGGCCACGAACTGGTGTCCTCTGCCTTGGGGACATGGGGTGTTTGTGGGATTTGGGGTCTTCCATGGGACAGAGATCATCTGATACTGCAGCATCAATTCCTTTTGGTCCCTGTGTCCTTGCACCTGGGCTCCACAGTGAGGTTGCCCACTTAATGCAGGGCTTTTTTGTGTGCCTATACAAGGAATATTTGGTAGAAAGGAAAGAGGGAGAAGGAGGGAGGGAGAAGAGGGAAGGAAGAGAAGGAAGGAAGAGAGGGGTAGATGGGGGGAGGGAGAGGAGAGGAGAGGAGAGGAGAGGAGAGGAGAGGAGAGGAGAGGAGAGGAGATGTATAGAGGAGAGGAGAGGAGAGGAGAGGAGAGGAGAGGAGAGGAGAGGAGAGGAGAGGAGAGGAGGTACTTAGAGTGCTTCCCCAAATGTTTACGTGTCTTCCGCTCCCAGCCCAGACCAACTTCAGTTGAAGCAAGGAAGCAGGAGAAATGAAGGATGAGAAGATTATTTATTTTTCATAGATTTTTATAAAAAATAATTATCAAATACAAAAAAATAAAAATAGCAGCAGCCTCCATTGTGAATAAAACCCTAAAGGGGACACAAACCACTCAGTGTTGCTATAGAAGAACAATATTTTGGTACGTAGAAGCTATCCATCCATGAGAAGCACAAATCTCCCCCAGCCAAGCCAGCACCTTGCCCACCAGTCTTTTTGCCCATGGTGATCTGGGATGGGTCATGCCCAAGACAACGATTTTAATGCAAAAAAAGAAAAAGTCAAATGTTGGCATCTAAACACATAGGTGCCCAAGTAGAGTTGATACTGAGCAGGTGGCAAGATACCAGGGCTTGAAATTCTCCTATCTACCTCCGTGTGTCACCTGCACTCCATGTATGTGTGGCTACCATGGCCCCATGGCCAGCAATTCCCCGAGGTGTCCCTCAGTCCTGCTATGTCTGTGATGGGGTAGGCTGGGACACCAAGGCAGGAGGAGGCTGGCCGTGGGGTGAGGGATAGGGAAAAGGCTCAGAGAAGGTCACAGCATCTCCTCCTGCCTGGGACTGCTGGGATGTCCAGGTGCATTTGCCCCCCTGCTCCTTTCCTTCAGCCAAATGTTATTTCTGACGACGTGGGCTGCTGGAAGGATGCTAGCAGAAAGCTAAAGGATGCCTTGACAATCCCCAGTCTCTCCACACCGTGTCACCCTCTCTCCATCACTGGGTGCCAGACAAACCTTGGCTCGGAGCCTGGCTCCACTGGCTCAGCTCGTGCTCTGGGGATGTAGTGGGGCAGATGTGGGGCTCCCAGCCGCAGAATGGGGGTGCAGAGCTCCTGGACAAGGATGGGTTTGTATGCTCTTGCTCCATGGTCTGTTCTCTGCTCTTTCCAACCCTTTTGTCTTTGTAGCATAAAAGCAGCAGTGACAGTCCCAGTTGAGCCAGTACCTTCCCTACCCTCTGTCTCTACGGGGCTGTGTCCAGACTCCAAGCCTGTACAATCAGCCCTGGGAGCCAAGGTTTTCTGCTGGGCTCTTTCGAGGCTAGGAGCAAATTTGAAGGTTTTCGCTTGGTATCTACAGGAGGAAGAGACCCAAGAAAGGCTGTACTGGGCATGCAGTGCAATGGGCCACAGAGATGGTGATAAGGAAAAGCTCAGTGGGAGATGGTGCTCAAAGAATCCTCATGAGTCACTGGGGTTCTGCCCCTCCCTGTGCTACAGGGCCTGATCTCCTCCAAGATCTGCTGACTGCACTGTTGAAGCTCATGTTTGGAGATACGGGGAAAGAAAAGGAAGACCCCTTCAGCCTCCTTCATTGCAGAGCATCACAGTTATTCTGGCTTGCCCATCACAACCCTCAGCTATCTGGGTCTCAACAGCCAAGGTAAGTCTAGGGCACAACATTCCTTTTCAGCCTCAAACTCCTGTTCCAGGACCAGAGCAAGGCAAAGCTCCAGTGAATCCCAAGGGCAACACTTGCCATCAGCAGACACTGATAGTACCTCGAGGTCCTGGCCTCCACACCATCCACCAGGAACTCCCTCCTAGCTTGGCTGGGATTTTTGGCTTCTCTCTCTGTCGTCCTTCCAGCTCTTGCTCCGCAAACGAGGGGAAATTCCCTGCTCTTCCTGCCCTGACCTGCACTTTTTCCAATGGTTTGTACTTCACAGCAGCATGGGTGTGTGACAAAGGGTATCCTTTCTCAGCTTCATCAAGAGCAAAGAAAATATAATATATAATACTTTATATATATTATATATATATATGTATATATATATATATATATAATTAAGTTTAAATATTTGCAGAGATCACAACTACCTCAACCTTGCTAAAAGAAGCCTGTACAGCAGAGGGAGGGGAGTGAATAGTGACAAAATCCAGAGCAAAAATGCTGCACCAGGACACATGTCTGCAGCCGCGTCCAAGCTCCCGGTGCTGGACCCCACGCGGAGCCCCTTGGGCTGGACCCGAAGTCCCCTGCAGGAGCCTATGGGGATGGGGATGGGGATGGGACCACCTGGCCTCCTTTTCCACACCCACCACCTACTCGTCGGCCTCCACTGCCATCCTCCTGTCTGGCTCATCCTTGTGCCTCCTGCCCCGGCACCCTGCCGCCTCCTTTGGTGTCCCTTCGCTCCTCCGGCACTCGCCTGACTGATAGAGGCCCTCCATGCCACCACTACTGGTTCTCCTCAGCCGCCGGGTCGCGGCACGTACACTCGTCCTGGTCACAGTCAGCAGCGAATGGGATCACCTGCAATGACGCAAAGGAGATGTTAGCTCAGATCAAGCCTCCACTCTGAGTTCCCTTACCCACCTCCGTAATATTTCTCCATCTTGGTATGGGCAGGCTTTGGGCTGAAGGTGGTGTGGAGGAGACCACCAGGCTTCACCATCACTGAGAAACAGCTCTGCTAAGGGGTGTCCCAAGCTGTGCCCCATGGCTGAGCTTTGTTCTTAGTGTTTTCCTCTTCAGCAATTTGCATTTCAAATTTTGCCATCACTGGTGAGCTGGAGTCTTGTGCCCCAAACATTAGGGGGAAATGCCCGAGGGGCATTAGCCATTTGGACTAGGGGAGATATGTCTAGATTTCAGTTTTACTTTGACCCTCGTTGTCTGTGTCTGAGCCCATGGTCCTGTCCTTCCAGCTGTTCCTGGTTCTCCAGGCTCAGCCATAGCATGGCCTTGTCCTTTCCACCTCTTGGAGGAACTCAGCACCTCCCACCTACAGCAACCTCCGTATTGCCTGGAGTAGGAACCAAGTTATATGCCTACAGTTCTTGTACACAATAGATAAAGAAAAACCAGGCAGGCTGGATGCGATGTGGGCAGGAATGGTCTTCAGCAGGAGAGGCAGTGGGTCCATCTATGGTCATCCACATGCATGAGAGAAGGTTGACTACATCAACTGTATCCAGCCAAGCAAGCTTATGTCACCTCAGCTGATGACAGCAGAGCAGGGTGGAAGGGCACCAGCAGAATATCTGGCTCCTAGTCAACAGATGCCCAGCAGTGGGACATGGGAGTTGAGGTAACCAGTTCCTATGGAGACTTTATGCAAACCAGGGTCAGAGCCTGGAGTTTTTCTTACTGTGGGAGCATATCTGATTTTTGACAGCCAGTGAGAGGCTGGAGAATTTGATGTGTTCTGTCCTTAACAGAGAAACACAAGAGGCTCGTGCTGCTGGAGAGCTGCCTGGAGGGGCACACAAACTGGGCTGTGTCTCCTTGGGACTGCCTGTCCTTTATTTTGGCCAGAGATCCAAATGCCTCAAACTCTGAGAGCCATGCCCTGCTCTGAGATGTGCTATCATTGTGGAGGTTTCACTCATCACCTGGCTGTAAAGCCTCTTCTTTCCTATCTCAACTGGATCTTCCCAGGATTTCATTTTTACCTTACTCTGTGTGTGCGTGTGATGAAAGGAAAAATGATTCAAGTTCCACAACAAAGATGAGAAGATCCAAATTCACATATTTTTGCACTGAGAAATTCTCTTGTGCCCCATGGTTTGTTTTGCTGCTGGATATGTTTAGGAAGGATAGGCTGCGAGTGCTGGGTAGCAAGTTAGGTGGGAGGGGTGGTTGTGGTGGGAGACAGAAGAGGGTCTGCACAACTCTAATGCCAAGTTTCTCCCTATGCGCTATTTCTCTTTTTTTTTCTTTTTTTTTTTTTTCCCCTCACGAGTAGAACTGGGAAAGGCAACTCATAGCAGATGCCAGTGGACCATGCCAAAATGCCAAATTCCCTTGAGATCACTCAATTTTACAACAAGGTGACTTCTGACTCACCATGACTAGCTCTACATCCTATGGAAGGCATGTATTTGGGACTTATTTCCCAAACTGAGAGGGAATCCTGTGAGCCTCAGCAGGAGCTGGGTTTGAGCTCTCCGTCCCTCTGGCATGGGTCCAAACCTCACTGTAATCAGTGGAATGATGTCTATCAGCTTCAGCTGGTTTTGGTTTAAAATCATGGGCTTGTTGATGGGAGAACTGTGTTGCAGGCCTGGTTCCACAGCCAGCAAAGCATGGCTAATGGTGACCACTTAATCCCAAGTGCCCATACTGCGGAGAATGCTGACTTACCTTCCTGGAGGACAGCGTGGAGGAGCAGCAGTCACCCCCATCATACTGGCAGTATGCCCGGTTGTTGATGGTGTCACACCAGCCATCTGCTAGGAAGGGCTAGAGAAACGAGATGTTGCTGAAAGGGTTATTCAAAGGTTCCCCCCCGGAGAGCAGAAATCCCATGTCCTCAGCAAGCCCTCAGTGCACTGCTCTCATGCAATGGCACTGCAATGCAGCTGTGCATGTTCACAGCCTGAGAAGGGCTCTGTAAGAGGTTGACCCAGCTCTTCTCTCCATCACCACTCTTCCCACCAGAAACCCTTCTTCTAATGAGCTTGGCTCTGAAGTTAAGCTTGGTGATTTGACTTGGGCAGCTAAGAGCAGAGAGGCAGTTAGGATCAATAGAGCATCCTGCTAGAGGGTTGGCTTTAGGAAGACAGATGCTTTATCTCCCTTGGACTAGGGAGTCCAAGGTCAGGAGTCAAGAGTCAAGAGTCCAAGGTCAGAAGATCTTCTGCCCAAGCCACGAATTGACAAGCACTGGTGGCAAGTACTAAGCCTTTTCCAGAAGGTTCTTGGTCTGGCTCTGACATCAGAGGACATGTCCCTACAGTACTCTAGATTCCAGAGGCAGCTCTAGCCCTCTCTACAGGACACAGCTCCACCAAACTTTGCCAGTCTGGACTACAAGCCTACTAATACAGAGATCAGATGGGAAAAAGAGATCTCCAAGCACTTACTCCCTGCACTCAAAATCCAACTCTGGCTTGAGTAGGAAAGGTATTAACCCTACTGATAATGAGAAATATTGGCAACACGGCCACCTTCTAGCTTCAGACTTGGCCATCTTCTTTTTCATTTCTCTGCTTCATGGCTCCGTACGGTTGAGTAGTGGGGGCCTTTCATTGAGTGGCACAGCCCAGTGCCCCTTGCTGCTCTGCTTTGAGTCACCATGGGGTCTCCCTGATCTGCTGGGGATGTGCAGAGCCTGTCTTTGTGCAGCTCAAACTAACACCCCAATATTAACAAGCCTTCCTTACTTTCATTTGTATTGTGGAAGCAGAAAGCTATTCCGGTAGAACAGCTTTCTGACCAGAAACATTAAACGGCACGAACAGCCATTCAGAAATCCACTTTTTTTTTTTTATTTTTGTCTGGCTACATGAGTCATCTGATTAGAGAAGAGAAACAAGTTACTGGGGCTGAGCAGCAGCCAGCCTGGCCTGAGAAACAACGCTGCACAACTGGTGCAACCCAGCAGCATGCATGGGAAGTGCTCGCAAAGAGCTGTCAGGAGCCATAGCCGAAGTTTATTTAGCACAGATCCACATCAGCACCGCCAAGCAACAATGGGATGTGCTAACAGAATGGAGAGGACATTCATTATCCAGGTGATGAGCAATGAAATATTTCTCCTGCTCTGCACTGGCAGCTACTGGCTGAACAAATGTGGCCATCCTCCTGCTGTCATCAGAAGAGGCTCCTGGTAGAAACCTGGCCATCCCTTTGCTCAGGAAAGCAGCCACCTCATTTCACTCGGTCTAGTGGTCCCAAGTGATAAATCAGAGTACTTCAGGGTGCAGTTTCATGAATACAAAAGGGTGAACACTCCTCTTCCAATGAAGATCCCCAATGGCTCTTAAAGAATAGCGAGTAGAAGTCTCTGGTGAGCTGGGGCTGGCAGGTGCAGGATGCAGGCAGGGGACTGGCCGCTGGTGGGGACGCGCGCTGGGCGTGATTTTCTTTCATGGTGGAGTTTTTCCTTGAGCTTCACTCCATGTTTCATGACTCACTGGCAAAACAACACCCGCTGCTTCTGTAGTTTCCATCTAATTACCGTAGAGGATTGCTGGTCCCAGCTGCGCAGGTCTGAAATGATTTCCAGATCATGCTTTGTGTGCAAGGTGGGGGAGGTCAGAGGCAGGAACAGGATGGGCAAGGAGACACTCTTGCTTTCTCTCTATAACTATTAGGGCTAATTGCCCCCTTTCCTCTATCCCCCAGAACACGTACCCCACCCCAAACAAATATAGGCTCCTATGGCAACACATGTTGGGGAAACTTAACAGCTCATGCTCCAAATTACATTGGAAAAACATATGAGGGAAAAATAAGAAATGACTAATTGGACTGGAGACTCCTGAGAGCCAGGAGTATGGGTTGGGGACACTGGCCCTGTTCCTCGCAGCACCAGGACAGGTTCAGCCTCATTGCTTACAGGACAGTGGCGGATCAAGGAGAGCAACCAGAGTTGGGCTGATGAGATGCTGCAGCCCTCATCGGATCTCCAACGGAGATGCCATGAATCCTGCTGCTTTGCCAAAGAGCCTCTAGATAGCTCCAACTTCTGCAAGCAGAAAGAGCGAACTGTGGTGCTGCCCTTGGCTTCCCTTGGTCCTTACTTGTGTTAGTCTCATCATGGTCTTGCAAGAGTCTAGGGAAGGAGACAGACAGTGCAACCAAGTACGAGCAGGTGATTTGAGAGAGAAAGTCAACTATGGATGCTACCAGCCCACATTAAAACTGCGTGGCTCTGCAGAAAAAAACACCAGCATGGGGCAAAGAGAGGCTGGACTGTGCCAAGGTCTCCAGGAGGACTTGGAAGTGTGTTAGAACATGATGGGGAGCTGTCGTGCCAGGCTGCATGCCACCAAGAGCTGGGCTTTGTCATCCATCTCGAGTCTTGGCAGAAGCATCACCAGGGCATGTGTTAGCACGTGGAGAATGGCACCTGGTACCACAGAGCCAGGCAATGTGCTGCCCTAATAAAAATAGTAACTGTGCACCAAGTGTTTTGCTCAACATTTTCTTTCACCCTCGTAGAGTCCTCAGAGTAGGAGCTGAGGCTGCTGGCTCTGTCCCTGCAGATGAACCAGACCAGACAGTATGGGAGTATGGGGCCACCTCTTTTGTTCTTGTCCCAAAGTCATCAGCTAGGTGGATGACGTCCAGATGCTTTTCTTCAATCTTATATGTAGGTTGATTCACTGTGAAAGAGCTTGGAAGGGTGTGACAGGAACAGTGGTGAGCAAGGCAGCCAGAGAGGCTGGGTTTGGGGAAGGCAGCAAAGCAGAACGGATAAACCACAGATGCCATCAGTATTGCACATAGTTTGGTGCTGCGTCACGGGCACTCGGTGAACAGCATTTCTCAGAAATGCAGGCTTTGCTCTGGTTGAGCAGACCTGAAGGCCCAGTACCTGCTTACTGGCAATGACCCATTCCAGATGCTTCAGAGAAAGGTGGAAAAAAGAAAAAAAATGCAGTGTACACCTGGCCAATTATGTTCTGAACAGCTCTTCTGTGCTGCTGTGGAAAATGCTTGCGATTTCCATCTGCCTATAGCTAGAGAAAGCCCAGATCCTAGTTTCAGAATTCAGCCTCCGTAAGCGAAATGTTTCCTCCCAGCCTCTAGGATGCTGTGCAGGTCCTGCGCTTTGCTTTGCAGCCACACTGATTCCGTGTAAGGAGGGCGTGTAGAATGCTCTTGTGCTTTTACCAAGCCATCAAACCTCTTGCTGTCTTTGTGCCCTTTCCTTTGGGCAACAGTATTTTGGGCATTGATGGAATTCAGACCCTTTGCATTCTGGGATGGCCATGTTTTATGCTGCAGGTGGCCTTTGTTCTCAGCTGTAGCTCTCACAGCAGCCCCAGAAGAGCAGGGAAGCACCATTTTGGCACAGGCAACAGGCAGAGACCAGCCCTGGAGATGTCACTGCCAAGCTCCATGGGAAGACTGGAGATCAAAGGGAATTGGTGCAGTAAAGAAGCAGGGTCATGGCTGGGTGATAACCTCTGCAGGAACACGCCTCTACTTGCTGTGTGCATGGTTTTCCACAAGCATCAGCATGTGCTCAGCACCAGACACAAGAAAGCAGTGGCTTTCACCTTGCACAAGTGGGAACCAGTTGGTGGTAGATGAGTATCAGCCGAAAGCCAGGCTGATGGCCACAGGACATTGTGCTGTCCTGGGGCTGGAGGCAGGGCTCACCCCCATGCCTTTCCTTCTTTGCCACCCCATTGCAGCCTCAGGAAAGCTCTGCTATTCCAGGAAGTCTCCAGGAGGAGTGCCCAAAGCCCTGTTAAAAGCCAGGTTTACTCAACCCTCCATGCATCCATCACCCCATGGTCTTCACTTGTGTCCCTGGAAAACCCCTCATGGAAAACTCCTTGTCCTATCCCTTCAGCATCAGTCCAAAACACTGTTCCCCTATAGAGAAAGCAGGCTGCTCTCCATCCCTCCAGCCACAGCCACAGTTAGAGGGATGCTACAGCACAGTGTCCCCAGGATGCATCCCCTTCCTTGCTGCCGCTGGTGGGGCAAGGAGCCCGGCAATTCTTGGCTCTCCCAGCTTGCCCAGGGAAGTTGACGGGGAATGCAGACTGTGGGAGGAAATGACAATGTTCATTGTTTGGATTGAATATTTTTCTTGGCCCTCTCTCTATTGCAGCGTGCCTTTTATTTCATTATTTTTTCTCCCCCCTCCCCGACACCCCGAGCATGCTGACTCTCCCTCTCTCCTTCCTGAGGCTCTCTGGCACGCAAGGAGGAAATCAGCTCTGAAAAACACAGAGAGGGACAGAGAGGGAACAGGGCTGGCATCTGGTCAAGAAGATTTTTGGGATGCCTCACTGCCTTGAGCCACTCTGAACAGCAAGTGAGTGCTGCCCAGCCTCTGTGCCCAGGAGAAGAGACCTCGAGGGAAGAGAGCTAAAGAAATTTGGCAAGAAGCACCTGAGACCAAGTGTCTGGGAGAAGACGAAAGAGGAATAAATTCCTGCAGTCCCAGTGTTTTGTCCGCTATTTTTGTGTCACCTGGTTTCTGTCCCCCGAGCCATTTCTGTGCTCCTTTTAGAATCACAGAATCATTAAGGTTGGAGAAGACTTCTGAATCTCCAAGTCCAATCCCAGTGCACCCCACCATGCCCACTGCCCACGTCTCTCAGTGCCACGTCTCCATGGTTCTTAAGCACCTCCAGGGATGGCGACTCCACCACCTCCCTGGGCAGCCTGTGCCACTGCATCACCACTCCTTCTGAGAAGAAATTTTTGCTAATTGTTGCCCTTGGAGCCACATGCCCCCAGGATGGCTTGGAAGTGAAATGAAAAAGCGTCAGCTGTTTCTGAGCTTGCTGGTGTCCCCAGGCCATTTGTTATCAATCACATCTTCTCAGGTTCTCCAGGTGTCCCCTTAGCTTTGTCCCTTGTGCAGCCTGATCTCACTGCTCAGAGGATACAGACGGAGGAATGACCCAAAGGCAGGAAAGAACAAACAAGGGAGATGCCACATGCAGGCAGCATTCCTGGCAAGCCCAAGGGTCTTCGAGGGGTGTCCCCAGGGCTCCCCATCCCATAAGCCTGCCATCCTGCCCCCAGCACCATGCCCACTGCTGGCAGAGCCACTGCCTGCCAAGCCCTTTGTGCAAAGTATGTTGCAGGATAGGACGGGTTATGGAAAACAAGCCCTGAAAACCACAAGGGCCTCCTGACCCACTTGTATCTGGTTTCTGCCAAGTTCTTGTTACAGATCTTAAACAGAAAGAAAAACAATGTACGAGGGATGAAGGAGCTGAAGGGGAATATTCGTGTTGGAAGAACAGTTGGCTGGGCTGCTCTCAGAGATGTTTGTTTATTGTCAAATGCAACTGAATGATTTTGATTTCAGCGGGTGCCTTCAGTGGTTTCCCACTCCTGTCTGCGTCCCCAGCTGCATGATGGCAACGTCTGAGAGAAGAAAGCAGGACGTGGGGCTCTGCGGCCTGTCCCTGGCATGGTGCTGCTGTGTGGTCTCTGGGTGCCCTTCCATTTGCTTTGCCTCTTAGGAAAACAAACTCCACCTGTGTGCAGGGCAGGAAAATCATGCCTCAGGGGAATGCTGGAGGAGAAGCAATCTGTGCCAGGTCAGCCCACAGCCGGAGGTAAGCAGCATGGAGATGTGCCCAGCAGGTACCTAGACAGCTCCATCTCTAGAGAGCTGCCCGCCACCCAGGGCTTTCCCCTCTCAGGCCAGGGGCTGCGTCTGGGCCCACGATGACCACAAACTGCAGTTTAGTCACATGGATTGCTTCACCACATTCTCTTGAGACATGGCACACACTGTCCTACATGGGTGTGTGCCAGAGTCTTGGGCAACTCGTTAGGTGTGTGCTCACCTGGAGCACATGGGCCTGTGGGCTCTGGTGGAACACCTGAAGGAACAGTAGTCACCCTGCTTCTTGCAAAAGGATCTTCTCCACACTTTCAAGGTCAGGTGGCAGACAGAGGAAGAGGGCAGACTGGATGATGGAGTCACAAAATGATCCCATGGAGGGAGCATTAAGGTTGGAGTAGACTTCTAGGATCGCCATGGTCAATCATGGTCTGATGGTCAGCCCACCCCCACCATGCCCACTGACCACGTCCCTCAGTGCCACATCTCCACGGCTCTCGAACACCTCCAGGGATGGTGATTCCAACACCTCCCTGGGCAGCCTGTGAGAGTGAATTTAAAGGGCCGTGTTGAGATACCTGGCTGCTTTTCAGAGCAGCTGGGGCACCCTATTGCCCTACGGGCCAGGAGCACAGAAGAGGCTTCTTCCAGCATTATACTTCTGCCTGGTTCCCTGTGCTGAGCACAGTGTAACAGAAGAGCCCCTGTGGTGTGGCAGCAAAATGTCTCACAGATGTGGAGAAGAGGCAGCCACCTGCTGAGAGGCCCCATTTTCCTCAGGGTCCCATCCTATCCCCCATTGCATTAAGTGGGACCCTGATTTTAGGTGAGATTTCCCTGTCTCTACTGTACATGCTGTCGGAGGGGTTAACTGTGGCTGCCAAATGCTGGACACAAGCCATGGAGGTGACAAGGGAAGCTTTTGTGCACAGCACTGAGAAGAGCAGAGGACCCATTGGGTCCCGGCTACCTGTTGAGTCACGAGAGGCGAGAACAGCCTGCAGCCACAAACACGCTTCCATCCCTAACTCATAATTTCCACTGCAATTACTCAGGAAAACCACAAAAGAGAGAACAGCTTAGCATTTTACGATCGTGATAACATGATCGGCAGCGCACGCAAGGGCAGCGAGACCTTGTCCTCATGGGGGAAAGACCTGCAAAATCCCTGGCAGCTTGCGCCAGCCACAGCCTCCTGCCATGGGCTATCACCCGTGGTGGCCTCGTGCCGATGTCCCTGGCTGTCCCCCAGCAGGCCTGCTCAGAGCCCAGCCAGGAGGACTTAGGCAGGGCAGGCAGAGCCTGGGAGCTCAGGCCAGCTCCTGAACCCCATGTGTTCCACACTAAGAAGGCAGAAAGGGTGCCTACACCTGCTACAGTTAACCCTTTGCTACCTGTGCAAGTGGAAATGGTGCAGAAGGGCTTGCCTGCCCATGTCTGCTTGATCGCTGCAAGAACAGCCTACATTTTTCTTCAGGATGGTGGTCTTACTCCAACCTGTGAATATGACGATGATAAAAGAAGTGGGCTTTTCCACCTGAGCCACAGTGTTCTCCTCCTGCAGTGGGGGTAAGGAGGGTGCAGAGCTGGTGGGCTGAAGACTGCTTTGCTTTCCCAGGTGTGACAAAGACTACTAGCTACCCTCGTGCATGGACTCACACAGCACCAGGTCAGCAATGGGGACGAGCAGTTTCCCTCCTCCTCCTCTCAGCCCCAAGCCCCCTCCCTTCTCAGTCCAGTGCTGCCATCTGTTTTCCTACTGATGGAAGGGGATGAGATGTTCCACTGGCCCTTGAGAGGCAAAGCGTCTCGGTGCTAACTCGTATTCCTGATGGGCTTCTGGAAGGGTTCACATCACTCCCTCTCTCCTTGAACTACGTGCCTCCGCACGGAGGGGATGGGGAACTTGGCGCAGAGCAGCGAGAGACAGGAGGCAGATGGATGGCCAGATTAATGGAAAGGGAAGGGAGGTGGGGAGAGGAGTGAGAGGGATGAGCAGGCAGGCTGGTCTGCTGCCAGCGGAGGAGAGAGATGAGCGAGAATCTCACTGATGCCATTACTTGGTGACTTGA
This sequence comes from Perdix hodgsoniae, assembly GCA_035772895.1. NCBI lineage: Eukaryota > Metazoa > Chordata > Aves > Galliformes > Phasianidae > Perdix > Perdix hodgsoniae. The sequence goes on along the minus strand of JAPSGF010000009.1, from coordinate 13,519,545 downwards.
AATTTCCAGCAGGAGGTTGGCGAGGTGGGGCTGGGTTGGTCAAAGCTGGGCTTGGCTGCTGCTCACTGTGCCTTAGCCTGAAGAGGACCCTGTGGGGAGGGACTGTGCCAGCAGCCAGGAGCACCGCAGTTCTGAACAGGGCTGTTCTCTGAATAAGGCAGCCAGATGAAAGCAGTACCTCATCCAGTGCACTCATTTAGAGACAACAGCATCTCCAAGGGGTGACTCAGACCTGAAAGGACCTGGGGAGGCCACTGGAACAGCGTGAAGAGCAGAGGCTGGGCTCCAAAAGAGGTGCCTCCAATGAGGGATTACTGCTAGATAGGGAGGAATCTGGGCCTAGGACGTCCCACACAGCTGGCAAGTCAAGCTGAACCATGCCAAACCAAGAAGGAGCTCCAAAACCAGAAGATTCCTTGTGCAGGCAGATGAAGGAGACACGGGGATGAGTGGGGAATGTCATGCAGCAAGGCCAGATTATGGGTTGTATTCCATCCATACCCTACTCTCATTGTCTGACATCTCCATGGTCCACAAGAGATTGGCCCTCAAGTGAAATGGCTTCTAAGATCACCCAGGGAGATGCAAGCAGGAGAGGAAGGGGAGTAGGGGTGTGGGAGTGCAAGAGAGCACAGATGAGATGGAAACCAAGTTTGGGGCACTTCCTTTGGTCAGAGAAGTGGACTGGTAACACTTGTCATCTTCCCAGTGCCTAGCAGCCCTCTGAGCTATACCTTTGGGGAAGAGTTGTGGCAATATAATGTCTACTAAAAAGCACGTATTAAAAGATTGGCTTATCAGTCCAACAAAAAGAGGAATCAAAGACATGAGAAGAAAGGAGGAGAGCAAGGAGGAGGTGGTTGTGAGCTGTTTCTGAAAGGAAAGCATCAGGGCAAAGAAAACAACCCGAAGGATGAATCTTCATTAGTATTGCAGTGAGTAACTGTGACCTTAAAAAACAGGCCTGGCTGATGAAATTGCTAACAAGGAGGAAGGCATTGTTCCACAAAGGAGGATCAGGATATCTGACAAAGAGATGACCTGCGGACTAGAGAGAGAAACAGGATGACATTCACTTGTGTAAAATTGAAGGGCAAGCTCTTGTGCTGATAGTAAAACATCTGCTGTTAGCTTGGAGCTCATCAGTTGGAAACAAAGGATGCAGAGAAAGATCTGGGTGTACTTGCTGACCTCAGGTCTCTTTGAGCTGCCAGACTGATGCAACTGCAGAAATGACAGATGCGTTCCTGGGTCTTATCAAAAGAGATTTACACATAGGCTTTGTGCAGGGATTTGGTGAGACTGCAACTGGAAGAGCATGTACTGCTCGGTCATTTCTACTGGAAGAGAAATTAAAAGCAGAAAAGGTGTATAAAAGTATATGATAGTAATGACAAGAGTAGACTATCTGCTTTTAGGGCACTGCAAAGTTTTGGCTTGCTTAAGTTATAGCTGTAGGCTACAACTCTTGTCTGGGAATACTCCCTAGAAGTGAATGAGGATGACAACATCCAGAAACAGAAAGAGCTTGTGTTGACCATAAGCATGCTTAGGTGGCTGACGAGAAGACAGAGAGCACTGCTATGAGACACTGAGATTTTAGAGTCAGTGCCTCTCTCTCACACACACAAACAAGCTGGCATTTTTCCATCATCCTGTATGGGATCTCGCACTGAAGATGCAGACACAAGGTGAGCCACAAAACCTTCCTGCTTCAAATATACTACCCTAGAGCTGAGCATTAGAAGACATGGAGCTCCCAAGGCACTGGATCCAGCATTGAGCTCTGGTACTCAACCATCCAACTCCTCTCTAGCACACAGCAGCCTATTGCCTTACAGATTACAGGAACGAGACACAACAAGCCACCAGGTTTGGTAGATAACTGCTGCACGTCCTGCCAAGCACATTTCCTCCCTGGGGATATATCCACTGCAGCATCGAGGCCACACGGTCACACACAGTCACACGTGCTGCCCTTTATTCACCCTTCAGCTGACAAAGAGCTGAGGTAGGCAGAACTAGTGAGCAAAACCTGATCATTTGCATTGAAATGAGTGCATTTAAAAAAAAAAAAATCAGCAAAATCCAAAGCTATTTTTGGTGTGTAGACTTCATTTACATTTTCCTTTCTGGTAGAAATCCCAAATTTTCAGCAGACAACATTCCAAAATTCCCTCTTTGCCCTTCCCCCCCTTCCCCCTTTTATTTTTTTTTACCCTCAATCATAATAACAAATCGTGCTCGACAAAGACTGCCTATTTTTCATTTCCTTTGTGAACCGACTCCAGGCTGCCTATGATTTTCTCTTGCCGGGTAATTATTCAAAACCAAATGAGTGGCTAACCAATTTCTGCAAGGAATTCTTTGTCTGCAGATTCTTGGGGAGCGGTTTGTTTTGCACACACGACGCTGGAAATCCTTCTTGTTTTGGTTGGACGCGTGAGTCACGCAGGGCTTTTCTGGACCCGTATTACTCTAGAACTGCAGTTCTGGTTAAGGAAATATTCAGGCTTGGAGTCAGCACGCGCTTTTTGGGGATACCCCTTGCCAGTGAAATCCTTTTGCTAGAATTTTCTTCCCGGCTTGGCCGAGAGGAGTGCAAGGAAGGAAACGCGGCATGAAGCCCTGGACCCATTCTGTGGCCACGCGGCGCATTGCAGCTCACCCCCAGCACTGCCCTGACCACATGCTCCGGATGAATGCCAAAACACTGAAACACCAGCAGACCTTTTCTGTGCCAACCCATCGCAGACCTCCACTATGCCAACCCATCGCAGACCTCATCTGGTCATAAAGACCCCATGTCCGCGCTACCCAGCTGCACCGCAGGGCTGGAGCTGTCCCACGTGCTGGGAAAGGGAGCTTACCTCACATGACTGGATGCAGTGGATGGCAGAGGGGTCTGGGTACCATTGCAGCCTGCCCGTGCATACGATGTGCTACAGAGGAGGGAGAAAAGAGCCGTTAGGGAGATGGTGGAGGGAGGACACAAGCATGCTCCCAGAGGTGTAGGGTCTCTTGTGGAACTCCACAAGGCAGAGCAATGCAATCAGTCCTAGGACCTTCCTGCATCTGCACCCAGAGGAAACCTTTTGGAGCTTATTGAACCCAAGCTTTGCCCACAAACAAGACAACACTACTCAAAGCAGAGCCTGGATAAGAGATAGATGTATGTGTTATGTATATGTATGAACTCCCAGGAGAGGAAAAGGGGAAATGGCAAGGATCACCAGAATCTGGATTTGGCTGGCAGCACTACACATGGTAGGCAGCAGCCAAGCTGGGAAGTCGCCATCCAGGACCACCACAGATGGAGTCCTCCATTCATCTCAACACATCGTGCTGCATTTAGCAGCTTCCCACTTGCATTCTGTTCCAGCCAGCTGTCCCTGGACACCAGCATCAATGCACCCTGTACAGCTCCAAGAGCTGTGTCCACAAGGGAGACACCTGGGGACTGAACTCCCTGGACTTGGCTGGTCTGGATACACCAGCTTCACGATCACCCACGCCGCAGAGGTATTTATGAGGTTTTAAGTCAGCAGCTGCAGCCAACTGGACATGAGAACTGAATGCGGAGGACTGAGTTTCATCTAACTGGAACGCTCCGTCCCCATAATTCAGAAGGGGGATGCTGGGAGCGCGCATGATTATATGGGGGAAGAGAAGCCCCACCACACAGGCAATTTCCTCCTTGTAAAGCTCAAGCAGGCTTTGAAATCTGAGGCCCCATAAAACGACGGCTGGCCTATGAAAGTGTCCTAGGATGCCCTGCACAGCATGGCTGTTACATGGATGGACACGTCTTTCTTCCACCAACGTGGCTTCAGCATCCTCAGCATGGGATGAAGCAGCTCTGCCTCAATCTGCTTTCATGGGGTGCTTTACTCCTGGGTTTGTACATGATGGGAGGGATGAGGGAGCTACAGGCTGGCTGGTGGCATCTCCGTCCACTTCCCATGTACTCCAGGGTAGTGAATGATGGCCAGAGAGCAGGGTGGTAGTAGCACCCTTGCAAGTGGCAGCAGGCAAACTCCTGTGTTTCTACCGTATTTTTCAGCTCCTTCTTGCTCCAAGTCTTCAGTCCAACCCAACAGGTTGCCAAGACCAAGCTCCAGAGGTAATGTCCTCAGCCAGAGCAGGGAAGGCAGCTGTGATGGGATGGGACAGAGAGAATGGAGAGAGCAATTCCTGCTCACCCCAAAGGATGCTTGGATCCCAACCCCATTGGATGTGTTGTATGTGGTTGCTGTACAACTTGAATGAGTTCCCAGACCTTCTTGGCTGTGGGATGTGATGAATGAGAGCATAAAAAACAACAGTGCCCTCCCCAGGCAGCCTCTGCAGCCCCAGTGTGCTCTGTCACATCCTCCCCATCACCTTGGGAGCGTGGCAGCTCCTGGGAACACAAGCACAGCAGGATGCAGAGAAGAAAGCAAGGCAGACCATGCACAGAGACGCTGCTAGGGTAGTGCCAATGTTTAAAATAACACAAATCTTCACTTCTCCAAAATGTTTCCCTTGCATGAGAACCTGTGGCCAAGCCACCCAGTGATCTGTCCAAGACTCAAGCTCCACAATCCCACACGCCACGGGCATCCTGCTGCTGCAAAGGCATGGATACATAGAGTGGGGATGCTGCTGGGCCTCCTGCAGCTTCATAGGGGGAAGGGAAGGCCTGGATAGGGGTGCCAGCTCCCAAAAGGACTGTTTGTTTTCCTTTCTTCCACCTCCTTCCTTCTGCATCTCGTTTTTATTTTAAGAAATATTACCCCGTTGGAGCTGCATTTTGGGAAAGTAGTGCCATGGAGATCCAAACTATGTGAGCTATTTGAGCTGTTTTGCCTACAGAATGAGTAAGGGATGGGGAGGGAGAGGCGAGCGGGTGGCCAGCGGTCCTGGCAGCAGAGCCAGCTCCCAGCTGATGGCAATGCCTCCTCCCTGGAAGGGACATGCTGCCCAGGGCTGCACTGCAGCTGCCAGGTGTACAGGGACCAGTGCTTGTGCTTTGCCCTCTGCCAGGAGTGAATTCTGATCTGTGCTCTGTCATCCCAGTACCTTGGCTGCCAATCGCATGTGGCACATCCCAGATGTCAGCAGGATTCCTGAGTTTAGTTTCATTCACAAAGGTATCCTGCAAGTACTGGAAAGCTCACGTTACAGCCAGTAGCTTACACTGAGCTTTGGTCTCATAGGGCAGGAGGCCGTGCAGTAGCATCCTCAGTGTGTGGCAGAGGAGGAAGAAATACTGAAAACCTGGGCACTGGTTATGAACCAGAAGAATCAGCCTGAAGCCTCATGGCATCAGATGAAGCAGGCATGATGCAGAGGGACCAGGCACGGCTTCTGCTGGCCTGGGTGAAGCAGGTCCAAGATGTATCTGGGAAGATGAATGTGGTCACTACAGAGACCTCCACCAGGGATAACCAAAGACCAGGAAAAGGGGAGCTTGAATATCTACATGTATCCATCACCAGCTGCTACACCAGCACCACAGAGATACACCCAGTAAAGGTCCAGATGGACAAAGAGCAGCACTATGGAAGAGATTCAATCTGTATGCCATGCTGTGGGTAACATTCACAAGGACCAAAGGTCACTGATGAAGGACTTGCCTCTATGTGTAGCAACTGCACATCCGGAATCATTAAGGTTGAAAAAGTCCTCTAAGATCACCAAGCCCAAGCCCAACTCATCCCACCATGCCCATTGACCATGTCCCTTGGTGCCACATCTCCATCTTTCTTGAATGCCTCCAGAGATGGTGACTCTACACCTCCCTGGGCAGCCTGTTTCAATGCATATGCATCAGGATGCATCCTGTTGGAGTTCATCCCAGGCTCCAAGTGGACATCAGGGCAGAGGTGGCCGGGATGAGCAACCAGCAGGCGTCTCCTGAGCATGCACTCATGGAGAAAACCAGCCAAACCCGAGCTCTTCACCCAAATTACTGCCCCTCTTTTTACCAAAAGCAAAGAGATTTGTATTAAAAAAACACTGGATAGAGAGGAAGAAAGACTGATTTGACCACACTGTAAATATTTTGAGGGTCCCCATGTATATGGATGGTGAATGCTCTGTTGGAGCAATGCTCCCTCCTCACCTGGACTCTGGTGGGTTGCAGGCGGTGATCCATAGTCTCAGCAGTCACGTTTTCAGGCAGTATGACTGGATCGCTGGGGGGGATAATGCAGGAAGGCGCACACACAGCACCTGAGGAAGGAGAGACAGTCTTGAGGAATTGCAGCAGGAGCCAGGTGACTGCCTGCTGTGGAACAGTGCCAGATGCCAACATACTGGCTCCTCACTGAGGGCAGAGGTGCATGTGAAGGAGATCCTACCAACAGTTGACAATTTCTTCCAACAGCCCTGACTTATGCAAGAGTTTACAGAAGCTTTTTGCAGCTGATACCTTTCTCCTGAATGAGGTAACAAGTAAACGTGTCTGAATAGGTGAACCCAAGCCATGATGGCAAGATGTAGGACACAACATGAAAACATGTCTGGCCTAGATATTACAGCTGCTTGTTGATGTGTCAGAAAGTACTTCTAACAGTTCTTTACCATGACTTCCTATGACCTAAGAGGAAAAAAAGCTGTGAAACTCCCACTTGGCAAAGCAGGTGGGTCCCAACCTCAGTCCCAGCTTCACATCAGGTCTTTCCCAAGTTTACTCTTGGCCAAGCCTCAGCCAGTTTTGGGTTTTAAACTAATGTCCCATCCAACATGATGCAGGGTGGGATGTAATGACTGTGACAGCATTGCAGCTGAAAAACAACCAAGTCTTTTAGAAAGAAATGGATGATGTGGTCCCTCGTCTGGTGAAAGCGCCCTGTTACACACAGTTGTCACTCCAGCTCTTATCTCGGACCTGCCCCATTAACCCTGCAGATGTCAGCTGTCACATTAAGTGCAGAGTCTGCAGTGCGACTGAGAGTTGGAGGTTGAGATGAAGCACTGCAGAGGGCTGGGCTTGCCCTAGATATGAGTCAGTCCTTGCTTCTGAAGAAATGCTTATGCCAATGCCAATTCTAACTTACCAGGGGATGCATAGGGCAAAAGCCACCCTAGGGCTCATGTTCAAGAGGAGATTGAAGAAAAAACAATTTTTTCATGGATTTAATGGGAATTGGCCCAAGTAGAAGAGTCACCGTGACCTTCCAGCTGGCTCTCCAGGACAGCTGACTCAACACAGGGTCTGGGTTTCTGCAGGGTGTTCTCCTGCCCTCACCTATGCCGTGCCCCTGCTCGCACTTGTACTCCACGAGGTTGAGCTCTGGGGGTGGTGGGCAGGTGCCCTGCAGGCTCTTGCACAGCTTGAACTCTTCTGTCCACGTGCCCTCCTTGGTGCAGACAATAGGGACCTGGAGAGCAGAGAGAGACCAGAGTCTGGAAACACCCTAAGCTGGGATACGTCCCATGCTGTGAATGGCACCCACACCACCACAGTCATCTCCAGCAGTGAGAAGAGCTCTGTTTTTGCTTTTATTGGTACCCAAATGCCCCAACATGCCGAGCCCTGCTGTTTTGCAGTGCTCTGAAGCCCAACGTGTGGTTGATCCCCATCCGTCCCATCACTCACCCGTGATCCTGGTGGCTCACAGCTCAGGACACACTGGCTGTCCAGCTCAAAGCCCTGGGTGCAGTTGTACATGCCCTCAAACACTGGCGGGGGTGGCTCGCACACCACGGGGACGCAGCGTCCCTCCTCCCACTGCCCGCTCTCCAGACACTGCACCTTCAGGAACTTCCTGGGGAGAGAGATGGAGAGAAAGCTGGGCTGCAGACTGCAGAAAGTATCTTTCTTGGCTCCGAAACCCCCATGCATGGGGCTTTCCCATGATGCTCTCTAGGATAACCTATACTCAACCAGGATCTTTCCTTCCCCTTGTGCTGATTTAGGAATCCTGGACACTTCTCACGCTGCCCACCACCCTATCACACCGATTTAGTAGGCATGATGGCAATGGGTTGACAGTTGGACTAGATGATCTTAGTGATCTTTTCCAGCCTTAATAATTCTTTGATTTGGAAGCCCTGAGCACTTTTTCTCGTGCTTCTCACAGCACTGGTATTGGAGCACCAGACACTTTTTCCTGTGCTCCCCACCACTCTCCATCCTTTGTAGCACCTCCGGATGATCTCTCCCTGCTCGCAGCCCCCACGGGTACGTGCATGGCTGCCTTGTCCAGCCGCCAGTAGCTGCATACTTTGCCAGAGGAGCAAGCCTCCCCTGTAAATCCTGCTGGCCCATGCCCAGCCCTGCTGAGGCTCCTCTTTGTACACCAGCCAGAGCTGTCAATCCCACTCTCACCGAGGAGCTGCCGCACCGGAGCAGACCAACACCAGCTTGCACTGCTGAAACAGCCCCAGCGTGAACTCCTTGCCAAATAGAGGATGAAAAAGAAGGGGAGAGAAAGGCCAGGAGCAGAGCCCACCCACTTCTCTGTCTCCTCGCCTTGGCAGGAAGACATACTTCACATCTTCTGCACAGAAGCATGAAAACTCCAGGGCTTTGGGCAAGCTGGGGACACATCATAGAATCATAGGGCATCCTGAGTCGGGAGGGACCTATAAGGATCATTGAGTCCAACTCCTTTGACCCAGTTACTGACACACAGCTTTTTACAATGCTGATGAGTTTTACCTGTGCTGATTCCTTGGTTCTTGTTTCATTTTTTTCCTTTCTGTAGCATCACTCCCACCAGATGCCCATGCCTGCTGTTTACCTCTGCTCACTCCAGCTGCTGAAGCCAGCAAGCAGGGCTCCAGGCATCCTGCAGAGGAACTCAGTGCTGAGTTGTAGAAGCCCCTCAGGGTGGCACTACATTGCCCTTGCTCTGAGCTCCTTCCTGGGGCCACCTGTGCTCCCACCATGCACCACAGCAGTGGGGACCGTGGCCATACCCCGCTGTCAGAGCACAATGCAGCGGGCTTGGTGATGTCTCGATCAGGTCAGCCCCCACTTCTCACATCCATTCATGCACCCTGCTCTGTTTGCCCAGACACTCAGCCAACCCAGAAGGCTGGAGGACCATGTGCACATGGGGAGAAGTGACCCATGATCCTAGGCAGCACCATGCTGTGGACAAGTGTCTGCCTGACCCCACGGCAGGTGTGTATGTTTCTGCTGGGTGCTGCTGGACAGGACATTTGGGAGTCTTTTCAAAACATTCCTGTTTTTTTAAATATTTGAAGCTCTTTGAGAATCCCCTTCTGCTTTCAGAAGTCAGAGACCTGTTTTTTTTTCCTAGAAAATTTATAAAAGTGGCAGATGTTTCCTGCTCTGATGAACACATGCAGTAACACAGGGAAGGTACAGGAAGGAAGGGGACATGGCAGGGCCCCCAGTTCAAGCAGGAGCCTTGAATTGACCAAAGAGAACTGAAACTACATCCAATCTTGGAAGGGTGGAAGGGAGAAACATCTCTAGATCTCGCAGTGGGCATCTGCAGCTTCAGCCCACTGCTGGTTTCTTGCTCTTGCTTGTTGACTCTTCCACCAGGATGATGCTCACCGCCTTTCAAAGACATCCCCACCAGATCTCACTGCTTTGAACACTTTCCTCTGTCCAACACCTCAAGCAGCAGTTTCCCCTTCTGTCATTGTGTGGCACATGGAGTAAATCAGAGCAGAGAAGGGCTTTCCTTGCACTGCTGTGTCGTAGCTACACTGGAGGCTAAGCTGATGGCTTTAAGGGAATAGGAGCAAAGCAGTGGTACAAAGCCTCCAGCACTGATCAAAACCCCTCCTCAAAGCAGCAGCACACCTGGACACCTGGGTATAACTGATGCAGCCACTGCATGCCACTGTTGCTCTTCCGACCTGTAGCAGAGGCCCTTTTGCATGGAGCTGGGGATGGCTGGGGAGAGGCAGCTCATGATCTTTGCAAAGACGCATGCAGCCCCATTGCCCTCACTGGGGGTCCCTGTTGAGGTCCAGGGTAACCTCATGCATGATCTCTCCCTGTCCCTCCACAGCCCATCCAGATCTGGACTGGAATCCCTCCTCACTGGAGGCTTGTCCCACTGCCTCTGTGCCTTCAAACTCCAGGGCACGTGGACCACCGCTGCACATATGAAGCTTATATTCAGGCATGTAGGAGGGAAGGGAGAGGCTTTTAAAAAAATAAATAAATAAAATAAGAAATACCTTGAAGCAGCTTGAAGTTTCCAGGCCCCCTGATTCCTTCTGATCTGGCTTAGAGGCATTTTGCAAGGATTAATGAGGAAGCCAGGAAAATCAGAGTCAACGCTTCCCCCTCCAGCTGGGCAGCGTGATGTCTGATGGGGAAAGGAGACCAGGAGACGCCTGGGGCTGCACCCAACGTGAAGGCATGAGCCCCATCCACTCCCAGGGCTGTGGGAGCAGGAGCGTGGCTGTGTTCCAGCCCCAGGATGGGGTCCACCACACAGGAGTGGTGATGAATGAGCCCAAAGCCACCTCATTTCCAATGGCAGGGGACTGGTGGCTTCAGAAAAGAGGGGGAGGAAGGAGGGAGATTCGATGGGAAGTTAAAAGAAAGCAAGGCTAGTTTGTAAGGATTCTACAGCCTGGGCAACCTTGGCAGTAAATCTTTATCAAAAGTCTTAGAAGTGGAAATGACACAGAGCCCTGCTGACAGCCTGTTTTCTTTACCTGGCTTTTGGCTCTCCCGCCTGCCTGCGTGTTTGTCTTTTATCTGGAAGGGGCCAGATGTGGGCAGGAGAAGCGAGAGTCCCGCACCTTTGTACCCACCACAAATGTGCATGGCCCAGTGCCCTGCTAGGCTGTGATATCCCTGGGCTGGGTTGTCCTGCTTTGCCCGCTGCCGTCCTACTGATGCCATTCCAACCCTCAGCCAGCTAATTCCTTCCAGGCCACCTTCCCATCCTTGTTCCCCACCTCCTCTTTCTCCCTCATGGTCTCCACCAGACTGCTGCTGTCTTTGAAGAGGGCAGGAGGTGGAGGGGCTGATGTCTCCATGAGGCTGGGCTGTCTCATGGATCCCCTGATCTTGGTGAAGGGCCATTTATTCCTCAGTCTCACTAGTGCATCTCCTGACAGTCCTGCCAGCTTCTCAGGGCTCATCCCAGGAATTGGTCATGGGGAAGGAGGGAGCAAGCAGGAATAGGAGACAAAAAGGCCTGTTTTCTTTTTTGCTTCATTCCCTCAAGGTAACTCTGAGACCTTCCCAAGAATCATCCCATACTGGGGAAAGCAAACAAGGAGCTGAAGAGATCTTTCCAGGGTTTGGGTTTTCCAGTTCCCAGCTCATTGTATTACCCCTGCAAATCAGTACCCCTCCAAAGGTGTATGGGCAGGGGTTTGGCCCCCGTGGCAGAGAGGTTGGAACCTGATGATCATTGAGGTCCCTTCCAACCCAAGCCACTACACTTTTCTGTGATTTTATGAAAAGATGGCCTTAGATGCTGCTGTTGGAGAGCTGCTTCGAGCACATGCTTCAGGCATTTAGCAGTAGAAGAGACACCAGGGAACAATGTGGGGTGGGAGCCATGCTCATTTTCCTGTTAACTGTGTGACATTGAGGCTGGCTCTTAATGCTGAGCAGTGCTCTTTGGTGGTTTGTTGCTCTTGGTGGTTCAGATGGGTGCAGTGGTGCTGCCTAGTCCCTGCCCCAGGCCAGACTTCCTGTCACAAAGCATCAGTGTGTATATGCAGCTCCCCTCGCTGCTGTTATCTGGGATCTGGGTCTGAAAGCTCAGCTTATGAAAGCAGGCTGTTCCTTGGGCTCTCCAGCCTAAAAACAGATCTCCTTTGGAAAGAGCTGAAGGAACTTCTGCTCTTCATGTCAGTCAAGAGATCCTGCGAGCAGAAAGGCAGCACATCTCCAGCAGGACTTAATTACACAATCAGCATTCCCTCAGGGATCCCTTGTTGACTGAGCACTGATCTGCGAGGGGCTTTTCCTCACCCAAGTTAACAGATAAGAGCATCTTCTCTGAAAAAACATATTCTGTCATCCTCTTTCTCTTCCACAGATGCTGCTGGATATGAACTTCAACCGAGCTTTCAGGAGCCTTCTGAGCATCCTTGAATGAGTGCCTGCCCCTGAAGTAATGTTCACCTAAAAGAACAGAGCTGAGGGAATCACATGAGCATCTGCATCCAAAAGGATTTGGGCTTGGGTAGAGACAGCCAGATTCCAGCCAGGGTTCAGGCCAGAGGGTGGTGGTCGTAGGGGCAAAGTCCCAGGGCTTGTACTGCCGGTACAGATGTAGCAGCTGTGGTGATCTACACAACATATGGGAGAAAGGCACTGCAGGAAGCTGATAAAAAAAAGCAGCAGTCTTGCTTTCTTGTGTCCATTAGCACCTGTGCAGCACTCAGTCCTTTACAAGTTTGGTACTTGCTTTACAGTCTGTTCTGACCTACACAGATGCCACACACACACCAGAAGAGCATGAGGTCTCCCAGGGGACACACAGTGTCTCCCTTTGCCACAGCAGTGGTGGCAGCAGGGCTGGGACTGTGTTGATCTAACTGCACTTCCAGCGCCTGAATGCCACAGGCATCCAAGCTGCTCCACAGTTTGCAAAGCAGCCCATGTGACTGTAGCCATAGTTGTAATTTGCTCTGCTCCTCTTGGCCCAAGAGATCCTCCTAACACTGTGAAAAACTGTTTACAAAAACCACTTCCTTCATTACCAGGCAAGAAATTTGGCAGCTGCTTCCCAGTGCACAACAACCCTACCCCAGAGCAAAGTAGAGCTGAAGTCTGCATCCAATTTAAACTAGAAGAGGGCATTAAACAATTAGCACATAATTATCAGATTGGGGCTAGCATTGGGATTCTGGGGAGGACCCTGCTGGTGCCAGGGAATCTTTTGCGACCATACGAAGGGGACTTTAGCTGGAGGTGTCCCAGACAAAACATTGCTCAGCCCTCCAGCATCGCAGTGTTGGTAGTGAATCACCATGATTTTTTCCCCAAAGCACTGGGAAAATCTTCTCCAATTGAAATATGAACACTTGAGATCAAATTTAGCCAAGACGTGCAGGGGGTAAAACATTAACCCCAACAGAAGGCTGTCATTTGTTCTTACAATCCTGCTTCTGTGACCTGTTTTGATCACTTGTCACCTTACCACATCCCTACTGAATTACCCGAGAGCCTGCAAACGCTTTTGCACATGCTTACTTTTCAGCAAGAGGCAAGTGCATTGGTCTGCACCAGACAACTCACATGCTTCAGGTTAAGGCACTTAATATACACAGCAGCTTATATGGAGTTCCCATCTGCTTTTCTAAAGTGGGGGAATGCCTCTCATATTTGAAGTAATAAGCATGAGAGCAAGCTGCTCTGCTCATATCTCTTCCAGCAGCCCAAGCAGTGCTTTGATGGAGAAGAATACCACGACCTGTCCTCTTTGTTCATGAGAAGGAAGGAGAAGTAACAGCAGACCCATCCCATACTTACTTCTTAGGTTTGCCTGCTGTGTTCTCTGCCACGTGGTACCCAGGCTTGCACTTGTAGCGGCAGACGGAGCCCACGTCGTGGTTGCCCTGCATGCAGCGTGGGACCAGGAGCCTGGCGTTGGGCACGGCAGGTGGAGCATCACACTCCAGCTTGCAATAGGCCTCGGGGAGCGACCAGAGCCCGTCCTCCAGGCATGTCAGCCATTGGTTCGTTCCTGAGCCCAGGAGAGAAGTAGAAAGTTTGGGTCACTGCTGGAGCACCTCTGAGGGAAGCTCTGAGCTACCAGCAACATCCTCTTGTTAGAATGGCAACAACACCATGGGATGCAATTCATACAAAGATTATATGTGCAGTTGGACAGCTTCAAAGAGATGGATAAACACTCTTCGTTCTGTGTATTTCCCCCAAGCTCCCCCTTAAAACCCCTCTCTCTGGTGATTCCTGAAGAGAGCCTTTGGTGGGCTGAGGGCTTTTGTGCATGACAAAAACACAGACACGGGCCCTTCCTCACGTTTAGTTCAGCACAACTCCATTCACCCCACATGACCTGCCAGAGGAACTCATGCCAGCCCATCCACCATGCACTAAGGATGCTGCTTCTTGCTGAGCAAGAAGAAAAGTAGAACTGAAGAACTGGGGCTTTCTCTTGGGAGCTCTGTATTGGGCCTCTAGCAAGTTCACAGTACAGCCAGACAGCTCCATGCTCCTTCCAAGCATCATTTTCTTTTTATAGGCTCACCTCTCTGCCTACAACAGCTCAAGGCTGTGCTCCTGCACAGCGCCAGCATTCCTGGCGGCTGTGGTGCATGGGCTGTCCCCACCTCTGAGTGCCGTGACAGGAGCCATGTAATCCTTTCCTTGCCTGTTCTTAGTATTTATGAGCATTGAGAGCCTTTGGGGAGAACAAGCAGCAGACACGTTCCTGCCTTGACGACTCGGCAGTCCCCCTCGCCTTGTAGGCCTTGGCGGAGCCCCACCGGGACTGCTGTCAGCTGCTGGAAGCCACCCGTGGATGGGACGCCAAGGGAGCCCGTGGCAAACCTCCCGTTGACTTCAGCAGGAACAAGAGGAGGCTGTCAGGGAAATATCAGCTTCATGCTTGCCCTCAGTTGACCCACTGAAGGCAACGGCATGGCTCTGTGTGGAGCTTGGCCCGTCGAGCTGTCGCTCGGGCGCTGCCCTTTGATCAGCTCACACTGGGATCTGCAGCGCTCCCTCCTGTCATGAAACGAGACCTTAATTCTCCGCCGGTTTTGCTCCTTAGATTTAACTAAAAAAACAGTAAATGATTTTCATGCGTTTCGGCTATAAATGTCGCCGTAAAATAGGGCACCCATTAAAATGATTTGTTGCATGCGATTGTTCAGAGCGAAGGCACTGGTGGAAACTCACATAAAGTCCCAATGCTTGAAGCTGTCAAGGCAATTACCCCCGAAATCCCATCCAGCTCAGCCTTGCATAGACAGGAACAGTAGCTCTCTTTCTCCGACTTGGCTTAAAAACATTCCTGCGGGTATTGATGGAGTCGGCAGAATGAAAGCCAGGCCGTGGTGTGTCTGCAGGACTGCTGTGTGTCTGGGTGGTGCACATCTTGAGACTGTTCTGCAGCTGTGGGCATCAGTCTCTATGGCGTTATAAGGCCCCAGGCCTGCTGAACCACATGATTTCCCACAGCCGCCAGGCACCAGGCCATCTGCGGTTCTCTGAAATCCTCTCTGTTTGTCTGCACTCTTGCTTCACTCATCTGTGTAATGCCACAGCCAACCAGATTTCACCAGTTAGCAGAAGACATCCATGAGGATGTGGGCTGCAAACCAGGAATGGGGATCACAGAGCATATCCCCATGCCATGGTGCCCCTGCTCCGGAGGGATGCATTCCCATCATTTGGGGAGGACTCTCAAAGGCCCACCTGGTTGGCAGAAGCAAACTGGGAAATTCAAAATATCACTGCTCAGTCCTGAACAACCTTGGGCAGGCACCAAAAAGGGAGACTTAAATCCCTCAGCACGCCAGACTGTACCTCGAAGCTTGGCAGGGTGGATGCAGGAGAAGGAGCATCTCTTCAGGTAGGTGGTCCCCTTGGGGCAGGAGAACTCCGCGTAGTAGACATGCGACTGGTCAGGGACACCACAGTCAACAGGGTCACAAGTCACAGATTGGTCCCACCGTCCCAAATTGCATGTCAGCACCACCTCCTGCTACAGAGAAAGTGAGTCTCCATCAGACCCCAGCAAGAGAGCTCTAATGCAGAGTTTTATTAACTTTAAGGGAAAAAATAAACATTTGAAAATACACAACAGGTTCCTAAGCACAAAGTTATTCCCAGCTCTGCACACTACCATTTTCTTCCCCCCAACATCAAATTTTAACTCACGTATTGATGGGTACCTCTCCTGTTGATTGGTCTTCCTCAAATGTCCTGATCCTGTCATGCCCACAGCATGATTTGTAAAATCTCATTTACAGGTTGTCATTACATAGCCCGTCTTACACAGCTGGGTGCCTGCATGAGAACCTGAGTCCCAGCTGCTAGGGGTTCCAGCCCTATATATGATTAATACAGGGTACTGATCTTGCCAAAACAGAGCAGTACATGATAGTGTGCTATGATTTCCATCCCCAGACTCCTAACCCAAAGAGGGTGTGCAGAAAAAAAAGATTTCTTTCAACTCTTCTCATTGTTCCTTCCTCATGTGAGCAACATCATGCTTCTTGTGCACTCAGACCTGTGATTTGTGCTCCCAGCCAATGCGTTTTGCTGGAACCCAAAAGCAGTGGGTGCTTCTTGGCGCATGGCAAGGTCATGGTGCAGAGGACATCCAGTGGAGTGCTGTGCATTTTTTCCTAAAAATGCCTGGAGGTGTATACTGGAATGTAGGGTCATATAGCCAAATTGTTGAAGAGCTGGGGAAATGTGGAGCTGTGGGCATGGAAACCAACCTGTTGGCCATGCCATGCTCTCCTCCCTCTCATCTGCAGACTAGGACAGGACTACGTGGCACCTCTTTTCTTGCAGCAGCACTCATCATAGAAGTTTTTATGGTATTCTCCCTTCTACCAAAGGATTGCTCCATATCAGACACCCCAGGGTGCCCTCTCCCACACCCAACATAGAAGATCACTTTGGGATCAGGACAGGGCCCTGTAAGCTGCTACTAGTTATGACAGCCACATGCCAAAGCTCTGTCCAGAAGTTTCCCATCTTGCTGCCCAACACAGAAAAACTGTCACCCAAAGCAGATTTATTTCATGCAGCTTCAAGTCTGATGATACTATTTTGTTTTCCTTGTGTGATAAGGGCCTGCCTTGGCCAACAGAGCTGTGGTGCCATGTAATTAATAACCTCACCAGTGACTAAGGGCTGAGGGGTGCATCCCTCCTGCCTCACTGCACTTCCCAGTGCCTAACAGGGCGAGCACTTGGGGATCTCCGAAGGAAACAGGACCCACCCTGTGCCCGTGGCCTGATTCACCTTTGCCTGTCTCCATTTGGGCGAGTTCACACTCTGCCTTGGGCTTGTGGGGTAGCCAGTTCAGTCCTGGAGACTTCAGTCCCCTCTCCAGGAATAAGCTAAGGATAGGATGCACTGTACCCAAGGCTCTGCCAAGGTGGCTGCCCACATCCAAGCTGCTCTGCTCTGAGGACCGCCAGCCCCAGGTCTCCTCATCACTGGCTGAGAGTGGAGCTGGCTCAGAGCTTTACAAGGCAGATCCTGGCCTTCTGGAAAGCAGGATGAGCCTTTTCATGCTGACCTCTGCCCTGCCTCACAGGCTCGGGCAAGAAAGCACAAAGGAAGAAAAACTCCCAGAGGTTGTTCTCTGTAGCTGTCTAAATATAGTCACTTTGCAATGACTTCATTTTTTCCTCAAGCCACTAACTTAAACTTTAAAAGAGAAAATGTCCGTGGGATGTTTAACCCTCCCTTCCAGAGAAGAGAAATGGCTGCCTCTCCCTCTGCAGGAGCATGTTGCCTTGGCCTGAGATGTCCCCTGCTGTGGCACTTAGCCTGAAATAGCCGAGGACAGTTGGGGATGCAGGAGGATGACAGCAAAGCAGGACAACCAGCACTGCAGTCCACCATCAGAGCTGCTTTTAGACTGCCATATGCTGGAAAAGCTGCAAGGAGCCTGGGGTTGGAAACCTTTGGAAATCAGCTGTCAGTTAAAGGGTCTCCACCATCCCGGTGGTACTCACCTGTGCATAGCCCAGGCTCTTCCCATTGCTGGAGCGTGGCACAAAGCCCTGTTCACAAGTGATGGAGCACTCCATGTGCCTCGGACCATCTGAGGAGCAGTTCAGGCTGGCCACGTGAGTGAGAAGTGGCTGCGAGCAGCTTCCCAGCCCTGTGCAGGCACCATGGGCACAGCTGTGGAGGAGAAGAGGGAAGGATCAGCCCCAGGTTCCCAGCATTCTGCAGCAAGGGACTGACCAGCTGGTGCCTGCATGAGATGCTCAGCAGGTCATGGATGCATGTGTAAGGAAAGATGAACGGAGCTCTGGATGGAACAAAGGTCAGGCTAGCCTGGTGGTTAGCAACCCTGTTCACGGCAGCTGTTGGAGTTAGATGATGTTTAAGGTCGCATCTCACCTAAGCCTTTCTATGACTCTATGATTCTATGATAAGACCTCTACCATTAGAAGGGCAACAGGTATGTCAAACCCTACACAAGACATCAGAGAACCCCCAGTGCATGTCCAACCGCAGGAGAGAGTTTAGCTGGAGAAGGAACCTCTGCAGATACTCAAGAGCCAACCATGAGACGTCCTTCCAAATACCTGCCAGGCTCTTTGAGAACAAGACCACCTCAACACGCATCTGTCCAGCTCTAAAGCTCCTCTGTGGCCACCAAGCTGAGACATGGATAAGGGAAGAACAACTATCCTCTCTGAACCATCTCAGGTTGTGAGAGGGCTGAGGAGATCTGCAAGGTGCCACCTGTTCCCAGGAAACAAGGAGCCCTTTCCTTACTACAGCATTTCCCTGCCAAAAACTTGCAGTTCATTGATTAAGCATCACAAAATACCTCAGAGCAGAGAGCAACACTAGCTAGGAGACCAAGTTCTCCATCAGTGAAATGCACCAATTGATGAATTAACTGGGATGGAATTAGGGCACGACACGGGCTACAAACACAACTGCTCCCATAAGCTTAATGCCCAGGACATTTGGTGGTCAGGACTGTTTTGTTTCATTTGCTTTCTTAACCATCTGCAAGCAGTACCAGTGCCAAAATGCCAGCAGCCCCCTAGCACTCCCCCTGCTCCCTGGCCAAGCCTCACTTTGCGTGGGACTGCCCACAGCTTTGTGCACTGTTTGGCATGCAAAAAGCAAACACTGTGCTGTCTTTGCCTCTTGCATTGCCCGACCCCACCAGCCGAGGACGCACGGCCAGGAATTCCACAAATGCACAGAAACTGCTGCCAGCGGGGACATAAAGGGAACGCAATGTGCTGTCAGATCTGGACAAAGGCACAGTGGAAACCTGTGGGCCACAGCCTCCAAAGAGCTGGTGGGCACAGACAGAAGTGAGGAATGGCACGGGAGGGGACCACAAAGGAGAACAAGAAAAAAGGGGCTGTTTTTTCAATGCAGACCTGTTTATGAAGTGAGAAATGGTTTCAGGGCAACTGCTGCAAATTCTTTCACTAGCTTATATTTCCATTTGCTTCCTTTTTAAAGAATTTGTTTTACGAGCGCAGCGTTTGTCAGGTCATTAGCTTCTGAGGGCATCTGGTACCAATTGCAGCCCTCTCCCCTCCCTCCTGCCTGCAGCCACCTTCCCGGGCCTGCTCTGCTCCCGCCAGTGCCCTCTCCCTGTGACAGAGCCTCTGCCCTAGCCCTGGGTGCGAGGGGAATGGGACCAAGCTGCCCTCTTCTACCCTTCCTTTATCACATAGGAAATCAGTGCATGGGAGTGTGCTGGAGACCACAAGAAGCACTGGAAAAAGCTGCCCAGGGATGTGGTAGAGTCATTGTCCCTGGAGGTGTTCAAGAACCGTTTAGATCTTGTACTGAGGGACGTGGTTTAGTGGGAAATATTAATGATAGGTGGATGGTTGGGCTGGATGACCTCAGATGTCTTTTCCTACCCTGGTGATTCTACGATTCTCTGAAACCGCAAGCAAAGAGCAGCATCCCTCCTGCCTTGGTAGGATGGACCATCACAACACACCACGGCAAGGAACTCCTCACCCCTATAACCTCTGGGCACAGGGGGATTATCTCACCAAGTCACAGCCCTCCCAATGAGGAAATGGCTGGGGGTTGAGCAGCGGGATGGCCAGACACCTGTAGGTTGGGTTGCCCCACTGGGTTCTGCACAGGTTCTGTGAGCCAAAGCAACGTGACACTTCAAGAGGGTAGATTTAGGCTGGATATGAGGAAAATGTCCTTTACAGTGAGGACAGTGAGGCACTGGCACAGGTTGCCTAGAGATGTGGTGGGTGCCCCATCCCTGGAGACTTTCCATGCCAGGCTGGCCCAGGCACTGAGCAACCTGATGGGTTAGTAAATATTCCTGTACATTGCAGGGGAATTGGACCAGATGACCTTTAAAGGTCCTTTCCAACTCTAAAGACTCTGTGACTCTATGAAATGTTCTCATGAAGCCACGATGAGTTTCAGAGGGCATGCTCACCCCGGGCTGCATGGTGGTGGCACCCTATGGGCGCATCCAGCCAGGACAGAGCTGGGATGGGGCCACTCTGAGGGCGCTGGCCGAGTGGTGACAGACGCATTGTCTGGGACAACCATGCAGCTGGGACGATGCCATCACTAAACAACAAATGTCAGAGCACAGATCGCTTTCAGCACCGCCAGGCACAGCTTTGTTTTCAACTCATTAGGAAACAGCTGATGGTGCTGGTAGAAAGCAGATCAGGAGACAAGCAAGTTTCTTTCCTCATTGTATATGGACAATATTATGTAGAGGTAGTAAGAGATTTATAATTCTGGATCAAAATGTGAGATTGAAACATTAATTTTTATATGCGCTACACATGTACACTCATGCACACTGTCTGTATGTGTATATAGCTATCTTTCAGAATAATAATTAGCTTTCTCTCCTTGCCTCAGAAGATAATTAACCTATCACCACTCTCTGTGTGACTAACAAAAACCCACCACGCCTCAGCTGGGACATGATCTGAGGCATGTACCCGAGCTTTGAGTGGTGCTGAGCTCTCAGACTGATGTTGTTATTCCAGACCCAACGAGGGGCTCACATTGCTGAAAACTGCTCTTCCCAAATACACCAGTAAGCTCAGTTAAAAAAATATATCATTCTACCTACACCCTTGCTTCAATCATTTCTTTTATGGTTACCAATACTGTTGTAATGCTCTGGGACAGGATCCTTTGAGCCTGTTGACATACAAATGCAGGACAAGAAGAGCCCCATTGCAACCCACATGCCTTGCTCACTCAGGTAGCACGATGGCATAAATCATTGCTCCCAGCTGCTGGAACACCCCAGAGAAGGCTGGACAAGGAAACGGTGCAGTTAGCCCAGTTCTGATCTCAGCATGAAGGAGATCTTTCTCCTTTTGATGATAAATGAAATTCCTGCATCACAGCTGCAAACCCCTGACACTTGGCCATTTCTGATTCAGGCCATACAAGACGTATGGCAAGCCAGCATTTTGGCTTTCTTTTTTCCATTTTCCATTTTTATCTCAGCATCTTTTGAAGCTCAGACTAATGATTTGTCAACAACATTTTTACAAAATACCAAGCCTTTTCTCCTAACTCCCTCCACATCAGCACCAGCCTGCATGATTTCTGGGCTCATCGAGTTCCATAACTCACACATCAAAGAAAATTTCAGATCTGGAAATTTGAGAAATTCTGCCAAGCAATGGCCCTGATTGCTCTGGAATGATAAGAGCTTTGTTTTGAAAATGGAACAGTTCTACGAAGTTAGAGTAGAGCTTTTCCTTCAGGATCCTTCTTTAATATAATGCTAGAGGCAACCACCTCCAAGGGAACACACTGAACCAGAGGTGAGTGTGTCAGTAAGAAGAGCTAATTTTGTTGTAATGAATCCCAAATTCTGAAATAGACAAAGTTTTGCATTTTACAATCATTATTTCAGAGGATTCAGAGAATACTGAAGGATTTACTCAAGTCAAACTAAGCCAAGTCAAATACAGTGCAGCTGCCTAAAGTATAATAAATCATCCATAAATTGCTGTAGTATCTACCTAAGCTTTCAACCCAAACATTGCTGCTAAAACAGCTCAAGATCCAACTTTAACAGGGGAAAATTATTATTATATGAAGTTCATCTCATAGTGCAAATCTGGGGGGGGCTATGGAAGGTGCTGATGGAAAGGCAAAGCCTTCAGCCAAACCTCCCGAAGTTAAAAGTAGTCACTGCATGTGCGCTGGTGGAGTCCAGACTGTAGCACAGAACATCAGGGAGATAAAAGATGTTTACTCCAGTGTTGCAAAAAAGGATAGCTAGGAAATGAGGAAAGGTGTTTTGGAAATACTTGGGAATTTCTTCTCCCTTCGGGCATGTTTCTCATGAAGAGGAAAGGTCTCACAGCATTACGGTAAATCTGATGGCAACCATCCTTGTGGGAGCAGGCTGCATGTACAGACCCAACGGTGGTGATGCTTCTTGATTAAGATCTTCACTGAGGTTGCCACCTCAAGAGAAGGTGTTTGCTTCTCTACGTGACTCCCAAAGAAACTTGCCAAAACAATAACATCCCTGTGAGTCATCCACTGTCATCCACCCTGCAGATAGAGAGAAGGCACTGACTGCTAAGATGTCAAATGATCTTTTGGCCTTCCTGTAGCCGTAGGAGGCAAAAGCAGAAAAAGAGGAGCTCACTCTTAATATATTTCCAGTGCGTTCCTGTTGTTTACTGCACTGAAATATATTTACAGTGAAGAAAGTGGGAGCTTTACATCAGTCCATCCAATCATTATCACTGGTCCATCCAATACCATGGTGGTACTGAGGGATGTGATCAGTGGGCACGATGGTGATGGGTTGATGGTCTGACCAGATGACCTTAGAGGTCTTTTCCAACCCTTACAATTCTATGATATAGATTGATTTCATTATTCATTCATGTCATACAGTTCCTCGTCCAATGCTAAGTCACAGCTTGAAGCAGTGATGGAGCACCTGGTGGGAAGGCAGGGTCAACCCAGGGGAGCTCAGGTGTATGCAATGAACCTGAGTGATGGAAGGGACGGAGCCAGGATCCACCCCTTTCCAGACCTCATTTAAGGGTTGGCAGTGGAGGTGAGAGCCTCTTGCTGGGGATCCCTGCCTACCTGAGGCCTTCTAAAGGTGAGCAGCTTTTTTTCTTCATTTGTTATTGTTTTGTTTGTGCTTGTCCCTATTTGCAGGTGTAAAAGACTTTGCCACCCTGCTGCTATTGCTGTACTTTTCATCCCATTATAGTGTTACAATTAGGTGGCTCTCAGTCTCTGCACAGGGGCTGTTCTCCCATCTTTGGCACTCCTGTGATGGCGGGCCTGTGTGGAGATGCTGGTGTGCTGCTTGGGCTCATTCTTAGGGAAGTTGACTCTCGTTAGGATGTTCATTCATCCACTTCATAAGTGTGATTGCAGAGGGCAAGGTGAAGGCAAGCCTGTGCTTTGGGGAAGATGGTGGTCAGGCTCAAGATCCTCTGATTCTTGAGAGGTTCTCTCCTTCAGGAGAGGGTGTGTGCAATGTTGTGCAGGCAACCTGCTCTGATGAGCGGCTGCCTCTTGGGAATGTGTTAAAAATGCTCCTTCTCTGTCTGATTTTTCTCTCCCTGACACCCTTTCCATATAGAAAAAAGCCAAAGCCAGCTCTTGAGTTAAATGAGCTTTCTGAGGGTGTCACACAGGAAACACAAACACAATGCAGACTGCATTTTGCAGCACCTCTCCTGTTAACTTGCCAAGTCACTTCCCAGCATACGCTAACATAAAATAAAGCACTCTAAAAACAAAGCTGAGCTAAAAATAAAAATAACAGAGGAAATGAACAACGTTCCCTTGGTTCGATCTATAGCCTGTACCAAGGAAAACAGGAGGATTGCGGCTCACTTCTTAAAATGTAAAGAAAAGCATGGAAGTTAGAGAGCTGGAGCTTGGTGGGATGGCATCCTGATGGGAGTAGCATTCCTCGAGCTGGGTGCAGTTTGGGGTTGCAAGTTTGGGAAGGGACAATCCCGAAGGAGAGTCCCTGGGTCAGGCTTCACATCAGGCACACCCATAACTGCAGATGGGAATTCTCAGGAAACTCATTAAAAGCCTGGATTCTGCTTGTCCTTGCCCTATTCTAATTGCATTCAGAAGGCAAAATGTGCCCTGGCTGAGACAGTGGAGAGGGGACTTGTGGTGCTGGGAGCAATGTGTGAGGAGGAACATCTACCTGCTGTGCCCTTCCACCTGTGATGGCCAAAGCAGCTCTGAAAGAAGGCAGCTCTTTCCTCCAAACACAGATGTGCTTTCCTAGTGTCTAATGCCTGCTGGATTTCACCAGCAAAAATGCAATCCCTTTGTTTCCCTAAGCCTGCAAAGCACTTTGAGATCCTTCAAGATGAAAGATGTTACAGAAATACCAAGCCACCATATTTATTATTTTGGCAATGAGCGTTTCTAGACTGAAGTCAGCAAACCTCATTTCTTTCTTGCTTTTGTTACTGTCCCTCTCTTGCGTTATTTTAGGAAAGCACTTACATGCACATACTGTGTATGTGAGGCTGGGTGCGTGCGAATGGTCCATTCAGCTCCTTACTGGAATAATACAGATCTTCTGTGATCTTTTACAGTCGAATATCTCTAAACCTCTTAAGAATTTATATTCCTGTTGGTTTTCTTTTATAGGGGATTTTCCCTAGACTCCACCTGTCTTTATGGGAAACCAATTATTACTCCTGAAAAATAGAAATATCGCTGTACATTTGTTTTGGAGATGAAATAGATTTTAAAGAATACAATAAGAGAGAAAAAAACGCACTTGGATATTTCCTGCCTTAGCAGAGGCAGATCCTTTATTATTAGTGAGACTACTGGAGATCGTAAATCAGAGCTTAACTCCCTCTCTAAATACTCAAGCCTCTTATCCAAGAGAGTAATACTATAAATAACACTTCCTAGTCTGAAAACTCTGTGGATCTGATTTACTCAGTGTGTTAGCTAAGGGCATGAGCATAAGCTGTAATTTGACATACTATCACCTCACAGCTGGTCAGGGAAAGCCATGCAGAGAGGCGAGCAGCCTGTGTTTGGGGTGCTTGGAGCTGCCTCATGGCTCTCTTCAGCTCTCTGTTGGCACTTGGCTGTTCTTGCAGCCTGGCTGATGAGCAGAAACATCTTCAGACAGTGTAATTTGGATTATTTCAGCCCTGTGCCCAACCTCTGCTAAGGGCTGGAATCTCTGGCCTGGGGAAGCCACTCTAGAATATGTCTTTCTCCAAAGACTAGCTCCTTGGCTGCCTTCCTCTTGCCCAGCCGTGGCACTGCACCTTCAGAGCTCAGTGCTGCAGGTAGGAGAAAAGAGAAGGGAGGCTCAAGGGTCCCATTGGGTCCATCCATGGCCATTTGCAGGGGACAGCAGGCACTGGGTGCTTTGGTGCTAGGGGAGCTGGCTTCACACAGGCTTGCACTTCATCACTTGAGCCTGTTTGCTGTGGGAGACTTAGAGTGCTTTTCCCATGGGTGGGATGTGCCTAGGAGCATTTTCTGCTGTGGAGCCACTGTTGTCTAACAGAAATAAGTTGACAGGATCTTGGACTTCCTCCTCTTTCACCAGCTATGTGTTTCTATGGAGCTATCAAGAGAATAACATTCACTTTCTGCTATTTGTCCTTTTACATCTGCCCATACACAAGAGATGCTCGGATATGTCTGGTCAGTCTGCTCCTCCTTTCCATCACTTCTGAGGGGGGATGGGAAGCTCCCAAGCAATGAGAGAATGAAATTATTTTAAAGGATGAGAAAATGTAATTGAAAAACCACATCAGTTGGCTGGGGGCTTGGAAGCATGTGTGTACATAGCTCTAACAGCTACCAGGAGGAAAGAGTCTGCATTTCAGGTGGACGCTGATCCTTTAATGTAAGGCTGAGAATAATATTTATACACTGACTCACCTTGATTTATGTTTCTTTATAAATCACACATGCACTTAAAAAAAGTCAAAAGCGACTGCAGGATGTTCACAGCTTCCAGGGCTCCACATAAATCAATCACACCGTGGTCACACAAGCTTTTAGACACACTCATTCATTATCAGGATGTTTGTCCATCCAGGGTAATCAACAGAAGAAAAGTAAGCATGGCAGCAGCGATATGATGACCCTTTGTTCTCAGTGCTTCCACAGCTCAGGCTCAAATTCAGCACTCCCAGTTGCATGGATTTAATAACCAGGGACTGCCAGCCCCACTGCCCCTCCTGGATGAACCTGAGCACTATCCCCTCATCCTCCTCGTGTCTGCATTTCTGGCATGCTCTTGGCTTAGTCTACCTTGGATATTGGTCCTTCCTTGTGTTTTTCCTCACTCTTCTTGCTTGGAAAGAGCTCCCCATTCTGTAAACACTGCCTCTCATTTACAGCTTTATAGAGACAGGTGGGCACCGTTGAGTGCCTGACATCAATTAATTAGCACTGTGGCTACTACTGTCACACCAACGTGTAAGTCAGCACAGGGAGGGTGCCAGTTGCTGTGGGGACCAATGTGCCCCATGGTGTGTGGAAGAATGGGGTGAGATGATACTGTATTGGGTATGGTGGTGATGGGTCGGTGATTGGATTTGATGATGTTGATGTTGGTAAAGCATATGTAGAAGAAAACCATGTTTCAGCTTCAGTAACCTTCAGTAGCAACTTCTTAGCAGAGATAACTTAGTTTTGCCATCAAGAAATATCCCTCTAATGTAGCTCTATACAGATGCACAGGCCATAGGCTATTTGCCCTATTCCCTCCACAGCAATATAAATCAAGTCTACTGACACTGGACTTTCCAGTGACAGCTCTAAACCCATCAGAGAATAGCCATGGAAAAAACTCAAAGAGTGAATCTCAATTATTGGGGTTGCAATGGACCTCTGAAAACCATCGGATCCAACCCCACCACTCAAGTTCATGCTTGCAAACACATAGATGTAAAAACACTAAAATTGAAGCCCAGAGCCCCTAGAGAAAAACCTGGGGAGGCAATACCTGTAGTGCTGCTGGCTGTGTCCTTCCTTGTGCTGCAGCAGGCAGATGGGGGGCTCGGAAGGGCTGGGCACAGCCAATGTCCTTAGGGCCACAGCTGCAATGCCCACAAGTGGTGAGGAGAAGTTGAGCAGCATTGATCCAGTCCAGAGGGATGATGGCTCCTGCCCGTGGCTCACGCTAATGATGAGTGGGTTTTGCTGACATGACAGTTCATGTGTCCCTGAAAGAGATAAAAGTTGCTAGCTGGAAGCTTTTTCTCTCAATTTGGTTTTCTTCCCCTGCTTGCCCGCACATCCTGATGGATCAGCTTGGAACCATGTTTGGGAAGCAGAAAGTGTTGCAAGGTGAAAGATGGATTCCAGCTCCCAAATTAGTGACAGATGGCTGCCAATGGCCCTTTGACACTTTGGACAGGTAGCGTAGCGCACAGGATGCTCACCCAAAGAGTGGTTCAGCCCATCCACGTCACTCAGCTGGATGGTCACCTGAGGCTTGTGCTGGTTGCTTGGGATGGTGCCATCAGAGGCCAGGAACAGTAGGATGGATGTTGGCACCACAGGTCTCTCGAAGCACACCTGGGCAAGGAGAGCAAAGGAGAACCTGAGAGTGAGGACACCTAATGTAACCTTTGTGATCCCATGAGAGAGGGAGAGAGGTAGGCAGCACCTAACCAAGACCCAGGCAGCCCTGTCTTTCACCCTCCATGCACCCCACAAGTGGTGCATCCAGGGAGTATGGCCACAAATAGTACCGCTGCAACACTTCCACTGAAGAATGAGAACTGGCCCCAGCACTTGGAGTGATTGTGGGCTGTCTGTCAGTCAGCGTGGGGGAAGACTTGTGGCAGGATGTCTTGCCTGCTCAAGGAGCCAACAGCTCCCTGTTTGTCTGCAACCCTGAAAGCTACAGTAGACAAGCAGGAAATGCATGCCATCAAGCATGGTGGGGCAGATGTTCCTTTGAAGTAAGAGGGTAGAAATGTTGTTCTCCCCCACCCCAGCACCAAGATGTGTTTTGATCCAGATCCACTCTACAGAGTGTTTTTGTTGAACGTAGGTATACTTGGATCCCAGGAATTCAAAGCAAAGCTGTGTCTGGGAGAAGTCCCAGCTGATCACATCAGGCATTGCTTTTAGGCACTGCTCTACCCCAGTGCTGGTATGGGGCTGAGGAAGGTATTATCCCCACCATTCCCCATCCTCACTTAGTAGCCAAAGGGTGGAAGAGACTTGGGCATATACTGGAGCAGGAGAAATCCTTCTGCATCAGCTCAGGCCTGCCAGCCTGCAGAGTGGCCCCAAGTTAAAGCCACAGCAGCTGACTCATCTAACATCCCAGTTCTTTCCTTTTTTTTTTTTAATATTTTTAATTTATTTTTACATATTTCATGCTTGACCACAGCAAGCTATCTTAATTTCTCTTCTCCCTCTCTCTCCCCCTTCCCATTTAATTTCCTGTGTGTTACGCATCCTGACTTGCCTCCAAGTGATTTTGATTCCTTTCTTCCTCAGATGTGTTGGAAACAGAGAACAAAGCATGGCCACAGATCTGCGAGTGGTAATTATTCCCATCTGCACGGTAGATGCCTCATTAGGTGGCACAGCCACGTGCACCTCTTGCCCTCGGCCTGCCTACAGCCTGACCCAAAGTTTCCCTTGCTCACTGGTGCCACTTCTTCAGCAAGGCAGTGGGAAGTAATTCCTACCCTATGACAAGCCTTGTGGCATGTTTTTTAGCCCTGGTGACACAGGTGCAGCTCTAAAATGGCCACAGGGATCAGTGGCCATGAAACTGTGCACACACATGTGTGAACAGTTCCTGCCCATGCAGGCGGGTGTGCTAAGCAAATTGTCAACAAGAATCCGTCTTTCTCAACCCAATATGTTACCAATCAGGCAAATTATTAAGAAAAAAAAAGAGAGGAGAAAAAAAAGAGGCATATTTATTACTAGTCCATAAATAATTTTATGGATGGAAAATAATAGCACTCCTAAAGAGAGCATGGAGAACCAGTAATGAAAGTCTTTAATATAAACATCCATAGAGGAAGAGAACTGACCACAAGCTCCAATAAAACTGGAACATGCTTTAACCCCTGGTGAGAGGTGGAAAGCAAGCTTTCATCTAGGTATGGCAGAGGGAGATTTCTGCCTTCGTGCTAGCAAAAGAAGAAAGGAGGTCCATTTGTCATGGCTGGCACCAGAGACTGAAGTTGGAAAGTAGGTTCTGAGCACAGACAGAAGGAAAAAAAAAACACTTAAAGGAAGTTCTTTGGAGAGGCAGAGGAGCTCAGAGGGTAGAGAGACAACGGCAAAGTTGGACTCTGGTTTGAGTGTGTGGCAGTCCTGCACACCGCAGGGGGTTGGAATTATATGATTTTTAAGGTCCCTTCCAGCCAAAGCTGTTCTATGATTCTGTTGTGTGATTCTGAGGGCCCCAGGCTGATGTCTTGTGCAGAAAGCCTCCCGCAATGCAGGCCAGGTGCTCCTCAGGCTGCAGGGAGGCAGCAAGCCCAAGCCCAGCTTTCCAGAAACACCAGGCAGGAACCATGAAACCTCTGCACCATGGCTGTGGCCAGAAAAACCAGTGCTGTAACAATCACTTATGCTTAGCCCTTGGCTCTTCCCTTCCCTGCTCCTCTGTCTGCTGGGGTGAAGAAGTCTGATGCTCCAGGCTCTCTCCCAAAAGCTCCAGAGCCCCCAAGACTGGTATGGGGTCAGCAGGGACAGGACCTGCGTACCGTGTCTGGCTGCTGTGGGCTTTGCAAAGAGTTCAGTGGGATACACAGCCCTGTCTGAGCAGCAGTTAAGACTCCTATAGCTCTTACAGAAGGACAGAAGAAGAGTGGTCTCGGTCACCTAAGCGCTGGGGCAAAGGCAAGTGAATCCTCTCATCCCTGACTGCACACCTTGCTTACCTTCAGCCAAACTCTTTCTCTGCTCAGGGGCATCTTCTCATCTGGATCTTGAGCGTTCTCTTGGCTGGGAGTACATGGGAACCAAGCAGTCTGGGAAAGGTCCTTTGGCACAGTGTGAAGGTAGGATTTACATGCCTGAAAGGAGAGCATTTTTGGTTTGCTTTTTTTTTTTTTTTAAATGCAGAAAGAAGAGAAGGAAGTGGGAGAAAGGTTTTTTGCAGGCTCTCTTTAATTCTCTAAAGTAAGGCACAGTGCAATGTGAAGCAGAGATACAATATTTCCTAGCATGAAGGTAGTTAGGTTGTGGGATTGGCAGCTCACCACCCACCACATGCACATTAGGCTTTTGTCCTTTTAGGATGCTGTAAATAAGATCTTGAGGTACTGCCCGTGGGGCCAATGACTGGCAGTAATGGCCAGGCTCTAGGATGGTAGGAGAACTACAGTCTCTGTGACTGAGTCAACAAGATACAAAGATGCAAACTGTTTGCCAGAATGTCGGATTTCAGCCACATCAGTAACCTCAAGCATCTCCATAGGCCTGCAGGACAAAGCCTAGGAGATGCATGTACATGTGTCTGCCAAGAGCAGCAGGTACCCAAGGCCAAGGCTGCTCACTGAATGCATGAACCAACAATTCAGTCATGATTTGGGTCTTGTGAAGAACGTACCTTACATCAGGTCAACTGAAGAGCATGTGCAGATAGCTAAATATGTGCCCTCTCTAGGCTTCTTCCCCTTCTTCAGTTTGTTAGCAAAGAATATACATACATTATGTTAACGCTGATCATGTGAAATCCCGTTCTAGACCTCCAGGGCCCTGCTCCAAAGCCCATATGAAAGATGGGAATTCTCCCATTGATTTTTGCTTTGGCTCCAGAACAGAGAGCTTGAGAGCAACACAGATGTTGATGCACGTGTGATTTCTATCCTTTCAGGCCCTGACCTTATAAGGTGTTCTATTTATTTATTTATTTGACTTTGCAGCACTACTTGTACGCTCCAAAGTTGTACATCAAGCTGGTGAGATAGGGGTGGTCACTATTTGTCAAACTGTATGTGCAGAGGAGATGGTCCTTGTTTGGATGAGACCTCCATGCACTGCAGTTCCTGGCCCTAGTAACTGCTGAAAGAGGGATGTAAGAAATGTCCCAGTCATCTGCTGGCTCTCTGCATGGGAACACAGTAGTCCAGAGTTGCACTGATTTATTTTTTTATTTCTTCTTTAGTACACTCCTGCACAGGCAGTGAATTCCCCAGCTTTACTACATTGCTAGAAAAGACCTAAAGACCTTTTCTTTTTTTTTTTTAATTTATTTTGATCATGCTTAGTCTCACCTTTGCAACGGGCTCTCCAGTGACCAAGGAAACAGGGCAGGACTTCTCATCCTGATGGGAGGCAAAAGCTTTTGCTGCCCACAGGTCTGTGTATCCATCTGGCGTGTAGGGACCACAATCCATGATACTGGTGGTTTTCTCGAAGGGCTCACACACGCCGTCTCCGTCATGCACGTAGCACAGGCTTGGCTCCCCTAAAGGAGATGGAGAATGCCCTGCTTACAAACTGGGATCCAGCCACATATATCTCTTGTCCTAGGAGGCATGCTGGCTACTTGGCCTTGGGATTTCCCATCTCAAGGACCTGGCGTGCCTTGGAGATGACTTCAGCTGCAGACCAACATTTTATTGTGATGTGGTGCTATGGACTGCTATGAGGGAGTTGTGAGCAGTCCACTGGTTTGATTCCTGCTGAGTAAGGTTGCCTAAATCCATTTGGACTCACCAACACAGTTGAAGCCTTTTTCCTTTTTACACTTCCTGGAACAGCCGTCTCCGTCCAGCAAGTCCCCATCATCACATTCTTCTTCCAGGCTCCTATAAGGACACAGCAGGATTTTTTCACACCTTTAACTCACATTTCCTAGGTGCTTCTGCCTAATAACTAATGAAGACTCAATATCTTGGGTCCATTTCTGCAGAAGGACAACGTGAAATAAAGGAAGGAAGAAACCACATCTTTCCAGGACATTAAAAATGGAGAATGTTCAGGTTGGATTGCTCATCCAGACCCTGCCCCTTACACAGAGTGCCTCCATCTCCTGTACATGTGATGTTTTGAAAAACACAAGCTCTATAGCCCATTCTGATGGGAAGACTGAACGCAGTCATATACCCCGGGTGGAGGACCAGCCCCGTGCTTCCCTTTGGGGCAGGGTGACCTGACAGCTTCAAGACCCTCAGCTGAGAGGAAGAGGTTTCTTGACTTACACAGTCACCTTCCCGTCCCCACAGTAGGGTGCTCCGTGGATATGTACGAGTGGTGGAGATGCTTCTCCCAGGGTTGTCCCAGAGACTGCCTGCACCTGATAGCGGTACACTTGCCCAGGTGTGACTTCCCTGCAGGAACAGAAGGCATGAACAAAGAGCAGCAGAGAAGAATCCATTCATCTGCAACAAATTTGCTCACCCAGGCTATAGAAATCACATGTCTGTACCCAGGCAGCATAATGGTTTGATATATGTCTTTGTACATTAAAATGCCAGAGGCAGGGGCTGTGGGAAGAGGGCTGCTGCTAGGTCATGCAGAGGGGCCTGCCTTTTTTTTTCCCCTGGGGTCTGAGCTGGGGAGAAGTTGCATTAACTCTAACAATCATTTTACTGGTCATGTTTCTGGGTTTAACGAGCTGCTTCTCGTTAGCAAGGGCTGTGCTAGTGCAATGGGGCTGCAGCAAGCTTCCTGACCTCTGAACAAGGAATCTGCTCACAGCACTGAGTGCGGCAGTTCTCACAATAAGAACTCACACTGGGACCAAAAGGCAGCACTCACGTGTCGACAAACTCGCGGTGCACCTGCACAGAGGTGGCAGGGGAACCATTGGCAAAGGGGGGATCCCGGAGGACGCGGTACCAGATGAGCTTACAGGAGGAGCAGAGGGAGCTGTGAGGGAGGGAGGTCAGCAGGGCCGTGTCTATCTCCATCCTCTCGTCGAAGGTGTAGATTTTGACCCCAGACACCTTTTTGTGGATGTTGAGCTTCACGGTAAAGGGAACGTCACAGTAAGTGTCCAGCGGGCCCAAATGGATGGACTCCCCTTGCTCCATCAGGATTTCAATATCAGCCAGCGCCTTGGGAGCATCTGTGGAGAGGTACGTGGTCCAGAGAGTGAGGGAGTCGGGGTAGACAGGGTGCAGGAAGCGCAGCTCCAGGATGCAGCCATCCGGCTGGGGACAGGGCACCGTCATGTTCATGTGATAGAGGTGGAGCTCCGGGCTCCAGGCCTGCAGGCTGGGCTCACAGGGCTGGTCCACATCCGGGGGGCCTGGGCAGGAGGAGCGAAGAGCAAAGGGTGAGGACCCACCTCCCGGTTACACGCACAAGCATCAGATCTGCATAGTCTTGTCTTACCGCCATTCAACCAGCGGAGATAAGGACATGGGGATGCATGCTGCATCAGGTGCAGACCTAGTGCACTTCCATTGCACTCAGCAGGAGAAAGATAGCTCTGGGCTTTCAGTCCCACCAAGCATCACCAGATTTCTGCCTTAGGTAGGGAAACGCTCTCATCTTCACCAAAAACTGCAAGCATCCCCTGGGGCCCAGTAGTTCAAAGTCTGCATCTGTTTAAAGCCTGCATCAGTCTTCTAAAAAACCCCAAACCTGTCTCTCTTTCAACAGAGCCAACATGCGCTTGTGGTAATTACAGGCTGATGCAAAGGAGAAAATAACATCTAATACTTCCAGCTGTAGTTTTAATTTGCCAGTGAATCAGACAGGCGGGGGAAACAGGAACCACTGAAGATAAATGAGCCAAGCTTTCATTTGTTTGGTATCACTGAATAAGCACAAATTTGTGTATTTCTTCAACTTGCCTTTGTGCGTGTATGTGTGATTTGTGCTGCTGGCAAGCGATAATTCCATGAAATGCAAAATCTAGAGATGAGTTTTCAGATGCTGAGCATCAGCTACATCCTGACACTCGTGTTCTCTGCATGGGCTTCCATCCACGGGGACAGTGAAGTCCAAGCTGTACTTTCTCAGCCCTCACCCATTTCTGTCAGCCTTGGTGGCTGTTGCACACGTAAATGCACAGAACCAGCAGGTCCTCTGGATCCACACGTTCCAACAACAGCATGGACACTACAGACAGCCTGTGGGATCACTTCACCTGGTCTCCTGCATTAGCGAGCCTCCCTGACAAGCTGACAATTCGCTCTCTCAGAGAAAGGCTCCGTTTTCTTTTTCCAACCTCACCTCCGCTCAGGGGATTCACCAAGCCAAGGAAAGAGAAGAGTTTACCTTCTGCTTCTTCTGGGGTCCAGTAGCCAGAGGAATCACAGACCCGAGGGGATGAGGCCTCGTGCACATATTGCCGAAAAGTGCCATCCTCAGCACAGTCATCGCAGAGCGGGTCCAGTTCCCTGCAGATCAGAGATGCAGAGAAACAACGTGTGTAATTGTGACCAGTTCATTTACCATCCAAGTTTACCCAGGCAGGACTGTAGTCTACCTAGATTTCAGCCTAGGGGTCTAGCCTCTTCTCCCAGGTAACAGCAATAGGACAGAAGGGGATGGCCTCAAGTTGTGCCAGGGGAGGTTCAGGTTGGATATTAGGAAAAGCATCATTCTCAGAAAGCTGAGGCTTCAGACAAGCTGTCAGGGAGGCGGTGGGGTCACCGTCTCTGGAGTTGTTCAAGAACTGTGGAGATATATCTCTGAGTGATGTGGTTTGGTGGGCATGGTGGAGTGGGCTGATAGTTGGTCTAGATGACCTCCGAGGTCTTTTCCAAACATCATGATTCTATGATTCTCTCTGGGTAGTCCCAGAGAGTCCTGGAAGAGTCCACTCACAAACTACTCCAGTCCCACCGAAGTGATTTGTTGGATTGACTCAAGGCCATGAGCACATGTTTGGGGCAGGGATCAGGCTCTTGCCCATCACCTTTTCCTTGAGAAGGCAGAGAGCACAGACCCACTGCTTGTCGCAGCTGCCCTCAAACAGTGTTTTTCACTTGAATTGCAAAGGACAGCTTTGCAAAAAAGCTTTAAAACAACTTCAAAGCCTCATCAAGATATGCTTCTTGTCCAATAATAAAAGCACAGACCCGAAACCTGGTGGAAACTGGACAGTTTTAGTAAGGGGCTGCTCAGCAGAAGTGCTGGAGGCTTGTCCAGATCTTTGTTGACCTCCCAGCGCTATCAGGAGGAAGAGAAGACACTAATGCTGTGCACAGCTCACTAGCTCAATGACTCTGATTCCTCAGCATCGTTTCTCCTGCTTGAAACGTTTCCTGACTTACCCCCAGTTACTTACACCGGGAGCCTGTGACAGCACTGGGAACGAAACCCAGCTTTTGCGGTTCCAGCTCCCTGCCTTAACCACAAGGCTGCATTTCCTCCTAGTAAATGGCTATTTTATACAATAAGTGCTAAATGAAGCTCATTTTTCATTCCGTGATTGCACTCTTGGGTTTAAGAATTGGCATCGCCTCTCGGCGCTCCTTGGCTTCCCCTCCCAGCACCCCGACAGCAGAAGGCTGGTGGCAGAGACTGGTGCAGCAGCCTGCTCTCATAGCAGGGGGCTCTACAGGAGCTGCCCAGGGGCAGGGAAAGGTTGGGGGCTGTGTATCTCCCCCCATCACCAGGCAGCTGCGGGGATGGCTGCCCGTATGGATGGGCTGAGGCTTGCCAGCTGGCGGGGGGTGTGAGAGGCATGCCAGCCCCCTCAAAGACTTCACTGACTCCAGAAAGGCTCCTGTCCACCTCCCAGCTCTGTGCTGAGCAGCTTTGCCATCAGATCCCCACTCATACAAGCCAATGCAAGGAGAACATTGCTCACGAGGCTTCAGCTGCAGCATATGGGCACAGAGCCTTAAGATTGGGTCTGGACCACAGGGGGTTTCTTGGACCCTCATCAGGCTCCTGTGCAAGCCCCAAACCATCGCAGCAACCATCACAGCAGCAGCTCTCACCTCTCGTTGATCACACCGCTGATGGGTGGCAGCCAGTAGATGCTGAGGGAGTCCTGCGTCTGCCCCGTGACCATGGGTGGGATGGGGATGGGCGTGGGCTTCTTGCCCTGGCTCCAGCGCTGGTACACCAGATCCAGGTAGCAATGCATCCGGGCCACTTGGTTGGGGGTGAAGGTGTTGGTGCAGTCATCGTCTGGGAACGAAGGGGAACAAACAGGTCGGGCTGGGGGTGGCAGAGCTCGGATGGGGAGCACGGCAGCGTGCACCTTCCCCGATCCCCAAACGCTCTTTTGGGGGATGCGTGCGAGACGCCTGCGGCTCCCCGTCCAGGTTCCGCGGGTGTCGTGTGTCCCCAATGCCACAAGATGGCACTGCCTCAGCAGCCGCACGGAGGCTCCGATCCGCGGAGGCTTTATCACCCTGCGGTACAGCAGAACTGCTCTGCGGGCTTCGGTGCTCCAACGCTGATAGGAGGAACACCGACCCATCTCAGCACGCCCTTAGAAATAGAACCCAAAGGGCCGAACTTGAAGGTCCGACATTACATTCTTAAGTGTCGAACTCAGCCCGTCGCATCCCTGCCCGCCAGAGAGGAGCACACAAGGAGAGGGCTGTGTGCGAAGGTGGAAGAAAGAGAAACCCAGCTTACTAGCAACGCTCGCCCCTTCCAATCTCTAGCAGCTCACCTGTGTAACTCATGTAGTTGTTGAAGGGTGTTCCCGTGAAATACATCTGGCCACAGGTGTCGTTGGTAGGGTCTGGGTCCCGGCAGAGCTTGCTCTTTGGGGTCGGGGCGGTGTCAGCACAGAGGTCTCCTGTCTCCATGGATGGAGTTGTCTCCCTGCAGGGATCATCACAAGATTCCCGCTCGCTCACTCCCTTGAAGACGTGGTACAGCCCCAGGACGTGTCCCACCTCGTGGATCATGGTGTTCGTGTGGCCAGGCACGCCGTAATACGCAGGGTTGAGGACAACTCCACCTGAAATTGCAAGCACAGAGGACATCATCGGGAGAAAGTGACAGCGGGATGCAGTGACTCACCTGTGCTGACTGAAACTCCTCTCTCTGTGCTGCTCAGGTCACAGCTGAGGTGTCAGATTCAGACCTGACGGTGGACATATCCACCATTCCTGCAGGAGAAGATTGAGTGGTTTCTCCTCTTTTTTTTTCGCACTGATGCCCTCAAAGCTTTCAATAATTTCAGCTAGTATTTCCCTCTGTGCCTTTTCCCACAAGTCAGCGTCTGCTTTGGTGCACACAACTCCAAGCAAAGTCTGGAGCCAGAGCAAATGTAATGAGTTTGCAGTGATTGTCTTTTGAACCAGAGGACAAAAGACCTCCCCCTAGGTTAGACAGCTTGCCTACAGGCTCAGGTGGCTAAAGCATGTCAGCTCCTAAGGCAGAAGAGGAGGACAAACTGCTTAGCAAAGTCCTGACACACTTGGCTTTGCCAGCTGGAAGCAACATTCAGCATGAGCCCAAAAGAAGATTGAAAAGCATGGGGCAGGTCCATGCTGACCTTGTCCCAAACACCCTGCAGGACACGGCGTTTCTCCTTCCTGCCCACCTGCCTGCAGCGAGAAGAGCAAGGAGCAGTGATGCTGAGGAAAGCTGAGAGGAGCAGAGCTTTTGCTCAGTGCCAACATCTCTACTTCTGCACCAGGGTGCAAGTTCTGTAATCACTGTACGCCACACCTGCTGGGAAACTGCCCATGCAGGGTGCTCCAGAACAAAACTTCTCCCTCTTCTCCTCTCTCTTCCTTCCCTGTCTTTATTCTGCCCAAATGCAGACCTCAGTGGAAACTCTTCTTCTTTTCTCCCCGTTCTCTTGCTTTTCAGTGGCCATCTCCTCCCCATTCCTTACTCCCTCCACTCCTCCATGCTGCCTATGGTGCAGGAGCAAAGGCTGGAGAATGGCATGGCAAGCTGGTTTTACCCCACTGCTGTTAACCTAGCTATCCTGAATGGCAGTGCAGTGTACAGTTGGCTCCAACACAGTTTGCTCCTTGCTTTGCAAGGCCCTGGGGGATTTACTGTGCCAGTTACCTCACAGCAAAGCCTCGGCTACTGCATCTTTGCTGCTGATTGCTGCCCCTGCCAGCAAAGTTAAAACTGGCAGAGGGCCACGGTGTGATCCCATCTCCAGCCACAGCATGGACAGCTTGAATTCTGCTCCTGAATCAGCTCCGTGCACTACCAGACTCCCTCATGTCCTCGAGTACAGGGCATTCCTTCCAAGAGAGGGCTGCCTCCAGATCACAGTGTCCCTGGCAGGAGATCAGCAGAACTGTGACTCCTCTTGTGGAGCCATGCTGGACAAACACTGGGTTGGGCTGGAAAGGAGCCCTTAGAGATGCCCTGAGCAATGCTTACAAACCCAACAGGTTGAAAGGGGGGTGAAGAAATAGGGGTGGCATCTTCCATGGAGTGTCCTGTGTTGTGTGATGCGTGGAAAGGTGGGAAACAACAACAAGCTGTGATGTGGCACCATATCCTAGCTGAAAACTCACGCTGGTTGTTCTTCCTCCTGTGTGGAGGGCAGTTTGTTGGCCCAGAGCAAAGGATGGTTACAACACTGCTGTGTTCTCTTTCACTCCAGTTGTAGAACACCAGAGCAAAGGACCCTGCACTGCTTAAGCTCCTGGTCCTACTGATCAATGACTGGTTTCGATCCATAAGGAGCTAAGGGGTTGAAAATCCTTTCAGCACCTCCACGTTCAGTTGTATCCTCATTCAGAAGGGCTCTGCACGCTGCCCCTCTCCCATTAATCAGGCTGGTAAGTACTACAGAGGGCACCCCATAGATGGGGAGCCCAGTGGGCAGACAGAAAGCTACTTTTCACTTTAGTCAAAACAAAACAGAAAGAAAAGACATCTCTGCAGCCAAACCCAAGCCTGAACAAGGCAGGGAGCTGCCTGCCCAAAGGTCTGGAAGGAGGAATGTGCATGCAGAAAGAAAATAATATTCATAAATAAAAGAAGTGAGATGTGAAAGCCCTGCATGCATCCTGCAGCACTAACCACAGAGACGGTCAGAGGGGCACCAGAGGCTCTGCAACCAAACTGTCCTCCTTCCAGGAGAAACCCGATATTCTTCCCAAACAGGGGGAAAAAATGGGATTCCAATACAAGGAGGGAGAGAGCTGTCGCAGGGGAGGGAGAGATGCCAAGGCTGGGATACCCTATCGCTCCCTCCTCTCTGCTGGCTTCCCCTAGCCCATTCCTCCCCCACACTCCATGAGGACATTCGTATTTTTAGTACTTTGTGTGGCTAATTAGATGGCAGGATTAAAAACAGCATGAGAACTGCGCCTGACTTTCAGAACCTCCATTCTTCCCGCAGCTTCCTGGTGAGGAAAGAGCTGCAGAGAGACCCTGCTTCAGACCCAGATGCTTGGTTTCCCCTCTTGGAGGGTCCTAGCTGCGAACACAAGCTATGGAAGTGTTTGCATCATCCCATTGCACCAAGACCGGTCTCCTCTCTGGCGCTCTGCACATCAGACCTTCCCTCATCTCTGTCTCTCCTCCGGGAGATGGACTGAACTGAGCTTTGCATGAGCCCTCCTTCTCATGCCTGACCCCCAGGATCACCGTTTACACAACCAGGTGCTCCCAGTCCCAGGACCTCACTCTTCTTCTGGCTGTAGTCACCGAGCAAATGCAGAGGGGCTCTGCTTCATGTTGACCCCAAAGAAGCCAAGCTGCTCTTGGTTCAGGGCTGTTTCAGAGAACACATGCTCAAGAAAGGCACACTGCAAAGCTAAACCTGTCTCACAGGCCAGCCTTCCCCAAGCACTGAGTCATGGCAATTAATGGAACAAACCCATGACCGTTAGTCAGACAGGAAGATGGCCATTGCCTAAGGTACCTTTGATGGAACGACTGGCCCTCCTTCAGGATCCAGTGACCTCAGCCAGATATATGAGCTGGCCTCCGCTTATATAACTACAGAAGATGGCCTCAGCTTATATAACCACCGAAAATGTTTGTAACTTCAAATATTCATGATTCTGTTGCCTTCCTACTGTGTTTGTGCAAATACAGTTCTCATGCAGATACATAAAATTTAAAGTGTTTATGTTATTGCGTTGCTGGGATTCTGAGATAAGGCTTTTCGTTGCGGAGGGATGAATTTTGTATAGGATAGGAGTTCTTCATCCCTGTCTTTTGTAGTTAAAGAGATGCACATGAAAGTTCTCAGAATATGAATTCTGGATTCCAAGCAAGAACACGCTGAATTTGAGAAGAACTCACTGCGAGTATAGTGAAAACATCAAGGTAGTAAGGATGGCTATATGGAGCAGTGCAAACAGACTTCAGATTTTGCCTCTGCTGCTGGCTGGCTGGCTGCAAGTTCTCTCTCTCTTGTAACAATACAGCAGCTGAAACATGGCCTACAGAAACATCACAGGCTGGGTCACCTTCTCTAAGTCGGTCACTGCATTTTGCACTTCAGTGAGCATGGTTGCTGCTTGTTGGTATTTTGTAGCAGAAATGCTGAGTCACAGCTGGAAGCAGCGATGGAGAACCTGGTGGGAAGGCAGGGCCAACCCAGGGGAGCTCAGGTGTGTGCAATGAACCTGAGTGACCAGAAGGGATGGAGCCAGGATCCACCACTTCCCAGCACTTATTTAAGGGCTGACAGTGGAGGTAAGGTGGTCTTGCTGGAGTTTCTTGCCATACCTGAGGCCTTTTGAAGGTAAGCAGTTTCTTTTCTTTGTTTCTGTGTTCATGGTTGTTGCATTCATGCACAAACCTCACTTACTACAACACAGGACCTTGCTGCTCTGCTGTTATTGCTGTGCTTTCCATCATGTTATCAGTTGGCTGATGAATTGCAGGAAGTGAAAATGCTTGTAGGAATGTGGAGAGGGCCTGCTCAGTGGACATGCTCAGGTGTTATGAAAGCGTTTCTACAGTGTTCAAAGCTCAGACTGAAAAACTACTGGAGGAGTGAAGAAAAGTAATTTGGGAACAGTAGTTCTCTGAGCTTTGTGATGAGAGAAAGGGTTGAAACAGAGGAAGAGTTGAAGAAAGAAGTCTCATGGTACTTGAAATCATCCATGAACATCCAGTTCTGATAGCGATGTGTAAACAAGTAGAGAGCAGAATGTGACCAGAAGGTCAGTTAGCTTCTAGGAGAAGTCAAGTAGAACTTGAAGACCAATTTGATTCAGTAGGAGAATTGAAGTAGAACAGTTTCGGTGGAGTGTTGTGTCTGTAGAGAACAAAGAGCGTGGCATCTCTGATGAGAGAGAACAGTCTGCAGGCTGGCCTTAAAATGCGACCAGCAGGCAAGGCAAGAGCCTAGCAGGAATCGGTTGAAAAGAGGGGAAGGAGTGTGTCTTGTTGCAGACTGGCTCCGCTGTTCTGTGAAGACCTGTCACCATCCCTTGCCACTGCTAGGTCCTTAAAGCTCAGGAAACTTTCTCAAGTTACTATTTGCTCCTCCCAAGGCTTCCTTGCTCTTTCCTCCCTGCTGTACCTTCACATTTACTCAGATTCTCCAGTTACCTCCTACTCAGTCCTAAATTTTTTCTGTGCTGACAATAATATACATTGTGTGTGGTACGAAACACTTGACGAGCCTACTGTTTACAGAGAACAGAGTCAGTCACCCTCCCTTCCCAGCTCGTTAAACCTAAACCTAAGGACAGTCTCTAACCAAAGCCTTTGGTCTGTGCCAGAGCCTTGGAGAAGTTCAGATCCAACTTCACACTTCACAGCTCTGGCACCAGAGCCAGGCCAACACCCCTCTTCCCCTGAACCTCTGCGGTAAAACCCTGATCCAACATTTCCAGATGGTGCCACTCTGCCTAAGGGCTCTGGCTGGACACGGGGCTCCAAGAGCAGAATTAAATGCAAGCTTTTGATTAAAGTGGTTGCCCTGATTTCCCTTCTGTACAACCCTTTGCAAGCCATTGGGTGGGGTCTGACAAGAACATGTGTGGCTGAAGCACTTGCTGTAGGAAGATGATTCTCAAGCTGAACCTTGGAAACGATTTCTGGAAGCTGAGGGAATGAATTTCGTGGAGATTTGCCTTCCTCAACTAGCTACTGTAGCACTATGCCATTGGAAAACCATTGAGGGAGGGAAGCTGGCAAAGAAGAGATTTAAAACAGGTCTTTAAGAGCAGTGTAAAACTGAAGGGTTGCACATCATGCGCTGGTAAAAGCAGAAGGTCTAGGTCTGCTGTGCAGGTGTCACAAGTAATTATTTCCAGTAACTTATTGAGAAACACTTTAGATGTTTTGACTACAAAGTGTAAAGAGCTCTGCCAGAAAACTCTGACATTGAAGAGGTGGAGGGAGAGGCAGGAAAACAGTAGAAATAGGAGAAAACACACAGTGCATTTACATTCTAGTGAAGCGTTGCAGTTTTAACAATTTTGGAGCCTGCCAGGACTGATGACCTTTATAGGCTGCCTTGAATTCACTGAAGCCAAAGAGTACCATGCCTTCAGCAAGTAGCAAGCCAAGTTATAAAAACATGGTTTAAATTCGATAGTTATCCTCACATTTGCAGCTGGATTTGGAAGTGGATGATGCTCGGTGTTCTGCTCTGGAGTGGCTCATATCTGGAATCTTGGCTCTGAAGTTGCTGAGACTCTTGGTTTATGGTTGTCATTGGTGAAGCTGATCCATCATAGCATCCTGATGGATGGGTCTGGATGATCTGAGACAATCCACCCTACCCAATTGTAGGATCAGCCTTTCCTAAACCAACTGGATTGAGGTGACTCTTGCCCCCTCTCCAGAGCCTGCAGCTCTCCCCACCATCTCTCTGAACAAAACTGCTCAGTGCCAAAATGTCAACCCATGCCAAAGAAGGGCTAAGCTGGAGGACCAACCCCGAAACTTCCCTAAGCATCCCGTAAGTGAAGACAAAAGTCTTAAAATACGAGCTTTCTTTTTCTCCCAGCTCTACCTGAGAAGAAATTCTAGTGCATCTTTTCTAACAGCCAACTGAGAGAGATAAGTGAAAAACCCTGAGACCCCATTAGTCAGGCAGCTTGCTTACCCAGGTGACTAAGGGCCTCTTTATCCCATGGCCAAGTGGCAGCACCAGCCAGCTCTTCCCTCACTGAGCTGGCGAAGTAAACATTGAGGAAGTGGGTGCTGTTCAGCTGCAGTGCCTCCTTCAGCTCCTTCACACTCATGTATGCCCTGTAAGGACAAGGGAGAGCAGACAGTCAGCAAACACATCGATGCAGCAGAGAGGACAAGTGAGAACAGCCCACGGTTGAGCTGGAAGGGGTTAGTGCTGAGGTTGGGTGGGATGCAGTCATGCAAATCCAAGGAATTGTTTCTAATCTGTTTGTAGGATTTCACAACCATGGTTCTACCCATTTCCTCCAGGCAACAAGTATGGTGGGTGGTAAAGAAGGGGGAATCCCTGCAGGACACAGGTATGTACTGCATCAGAGGGTGTACAGCCTCATCCCCATGCCTGCAGCTTGCACAAGGAATCAGAGTATGAACAACATTTTGCTCCAACACATGTCTTTTCCAGCTCTATTCAAAATTGAGCGTGGCCTGGCCTTGGAGAAATTCCTTCTGAGTAGGTTGGGCTGGGATGGCTGCAGGAGAATAGAAATTCTGGAGCTCTGAGATAAGGGAGAGAGAAGCAAATTTGGAAATAGCTCCACCAAAGGGCGTGTTTAGTGGGGAAACCTCATGGTGACACTGCTGCCTGTCTCTCCTCCAGTCTCCAAACTGCAACTAAACAGTTATTGGAATAAAAAAAATAAATACCTGGTATGGGGATATCCAAGATATCCATTTCTGAAGAGCACAAGAAGGTGATGAACTGGGAGAGGTGAGAAACATTGCACCCGTCCTACAGCGAACAGCAGAGCTGCAGCTCTAATGGGTGCTGGGGCATCTCTGAAATGATCCTTGCTGCATCAGTGGGGCTGGCATGTCTCAGTAATTGAAAAAAGAATGGTAGTCAGGAAGTTTAGGTCTTGATCTCCCATCTATGGGGTGCTTTTTGCATAGGTCAGATCTATTCTGCATTCACTGGTATACCAGAAGTGTTGATCTTTACAGAGTTCATGTCCTCAGCTTTGTAAAAGGATCAGGATCTAACTCAATAACAACAATTCCAATAAAAATAGTAGTGGGATTGTAGGGCCTTGGGCTCTGCTGCAAGTGCCAGGTGCTCTTTTAAATTAACTACTAGTGTTTCCACTATCGGTGCCATGAACCTCATGAGCTGAGACAGCACTGGGACAGGTAGCCCTAGACTGTCTCTGAATCTTCAAAATCTGAGGAGCCCACATTTCACGAAGCCAAGGGGAAGGCTGCATTAACTTTAAGAGATCCTAAGGGGAAAGAAAACACATGGAAAGGCTTCAAATACATCACTGTGGAATGATGATGGAAATGCACCATTGTGGAAATATGTCATAAGAATGACTAAATCCCCAGCATAAGGCCAACAGCAACATTAAGGTGGTGAAAAGCATTTCACTTATTCCCATGCTTCCAGGAGCAATTGGCATCCTCGAGCCCCACGGAGGGATCACGAAGGGAATGCAACCATTTCTTTACACTGGACCAGCCATGAAGGCTCACCGGCTGTGTTTGAACTAGCAGCTTCTGTAAAAGTGGTATCCATTAGAGCATTCCTCACCATGCTGAACTGTGGAAGGCAGAACTAAAAGTTAAACATGGCTAAGAGGAAAAAGGCACGTTCTCGTCCAAGATGTGAAATGAGAAGGGAAACCAGTGAGAAATGTGCAAATACACTGTTTGAAATGGCAAGATCCCTCGTGGAGTTATTATACCAACAGACTTGTTTAGAAAGAGAGAGGTTGCTACAGCAAATGGAAGAAAAGGAGGAAAAAGTGAAGCAAAAATTTAAAGGAACAAGACTTCAAAAGCACGCTAGAGCAGGGTGGCATGTGGGAAGTGGCACACTGAACCAACCGTGACCATCTCCTTGAATCTGAATGAGCACAGGCTTTCAGAAGTCGTTACCAGCTTGGTGAGTATCAGATAATTGGAATCTGCTGACTACGCTCCCCGTACTTCCATTCTGATAGACCGTCCTGTCCTGGGTGTTTCAGACACCTTCTCTGTGACAAAGCAGTTCCAAAACATCAGCACTTCATAAAAATCTTGGCTGAAGCGTAAGGCAACATTTAACGGTGGGATGAGACGCCCATCCCTTCTTCACCAGGCCCTGAGATCTCCCACCACAAAGCAGCATTCCCAGCACGTTTTCCCCAGGCACATAAGCTTGTGGAAAGAAAAACTCTCCCAACCGGAAACAGCAAATTAGGATAACATGATCTCTTATTTGTGATGTCTCGCCTGAGCATCCCAGACACGCGCCATGCTGACGCCATCTCTGCAACCCAACCAAGATGGGAGCAGGCTGGGAGGAATA
This sequence comes from Perdix hodgsoniae, assembly GCA_035772895.1. Lineage (NCBI taxonomy): Eukaryota > Metazoa > Chordata > Aves > Galliformes > Phasianidae > Perdix > Perdix hodgsoniae. Next base: position 13,474,654 of record JAPSGF010000009.1, on the reverse strand, counting down.
GATAGAGAGAAGAATAAATAAACCTGAAGGACATATTTGTGGCATGACTCAGAAGGAAGAAAAGCAAAAATTTCATAGAAATAGAGTACAAGGAGGGGAGAAAAAGCCTCCCTTATGCACAAGAGCTGCTCGGGGGACACAGAATTAAAAATAATGTTGATTCCTGACCTATGATATCTTGGAAAAATAGCCCCAAACCCTTCCAGGCTGTCCAAATTCCGAGAGCTAACGTCAGCCCTATTCAGAGGGATATTCCCGCTGCCTCTCTTCTGGAGACATCGTGTTTTTCTGGCTGTCGCCTGCCATTCCCTTGACACCAGCAACATTTTTTGGTCAACCCTTAATTATAAATAACTAATTTCCTCCATTGAAAGATTTGGATGGTTCAGGGTTGTGTTAAGGGTAGGGGGACCAGTTCCAGCATGGAGATGCTCAGATGGATTGGATGGAGGAGGAGAGGAAGGGACTCCAGTTTCGCCTATCGTGGCAAAGAGAGCAGCACATCTTGCTAGCGTCCCCAACGACATGAGCAAGACCAAAACAACTCTAGAATGGGCAAATCTGATTCCTTTCAAGCCCTCTTTTCCATTGGCATACTTAGCTGAGACAAGAAGCATGCAACTGGCGTCTTCGCCTGTCACTTACTGCCAAGGTCATGCTCTCCCTCCTTTTCGGCGCTTCTGTGATTTTCTCTGGGGATGGCAGAGAAGCTTTTGGTCTCCGTGAAAGAACCAAATGACAGACATCTCTTCTGCTCCCCAAATAGCTTCCCAGCTCCTTCCAGATTGGAGAATTCCAAACTGGATGGTATTTATGGCATGGTGGGTGCTGCAAACTGACGCGCAAGCACAGGGAAAGCCAGAAGGATATGTGGGGGGGAAAAAAATAATGAGGAAAAAAAAACCAAACACCCAAGAAATAACACCCTTTCTGCACAGAGAATAAAGGCAAGGACAGAAAAGAGGCATAAAAAGGTCTTCAGTTTTGCAGACATTTCTCCAAGAACGTAAATAAACTCAGTGGTGAGCAGCTAGAGGCGTGGCAAAGCAACTTTGGCCTGGAGAGTATGTGTACCCCTGGGAGAGTGCAGTTGGCAAAAGGAATATATGCAACAGTGAATGGAGAGTAAGGTAGGAAGGATCATAACCTGCCATTATTAGCATGGAGTGTGGGTGTGAACACCATTTGGAATGATGATGATGTTTGAAGGAGTGAGTCCAGATATGAGGGCTTCCATCATGCCAGGGCTCACCAGTACTCACCTATGGCACTGCTAACTGAATGGTGCTCATGAATAACCTGACTGCAAGGCAGGCTTAGGTACCATGTGAATGACTGTGGGACTCACGGCTGCTGGAAAAGCAGGATGGGGAAGCCTCGATCTTATACTGTTCTACAGTAGTACAGTGGAGCAACACTGATACTTTTGTGGTTGTGGTAATGGGTCAGGAGAACATGACTGCGTATGGGACAAGATGTACTGTCACTGTGTGAAATTTCATGCAATCAGTAAAGGAGATGAAAACAGGAAGTCCAGCAGCTTCCATGACCATCTCCAAAGAGGTGTGGATTCAGAGACTCATAAGTGAGCTGGAAGGGGCTTCCACAGGTCATGTAGTCTGACCTCGTAAGGTACAAAACACGTCTAATTACATCAGGTTGCTCACGGCCATGCCCAGCTGAAACCTGAACTGCTCCAAGGACAGAGGTTTCACTACCTCTCTTGGAAACCTACTCTACTATTTAGTTGCTTTCATGGTAAAAAATCCAAACATCTAGTCTAAATTTCTGATGTTCTGATTAAGGTTTGAAGACCCAAAAATTCCATTCTAAGCAGCTGAAAAATCATACTTCGTCCCAAGCCTCCAAGGAAAGCCTTTATATCCTTTCTTGTGTATTTACTTGCACCATTTTTTTTCTTAATCCAAGGGGAAGACAGAATCTTTCTACTCATGGTTATAAGTCAAGGTCTGTGTTGACTTAGCCAATAGAGAAGACTTGGTGTTCTTCAGCAAGCAGAAATTTCTGGCAAAAAATAATAGGAATGCTGCTGGTGCAGAGGTGGGAAAGAGCAAAAGGATCTGCTAATCTACTGGGTGGTAGAATGGGCAACCAAACTCTAACTCAAGTTTGATTTTGTTTAAGTTGAGAGAAGAGAAGCAAGAGCAGTAAAAAGTCTTGGTGCCATAAAAATGGCCATTACCAAGGAAAGGCAAAAGATGGCACTTCTGAATGAAAAGCAAGACCAATGTGTACCATGCAGCACTATAAATCAAACTGAATTCTCTGGGTATTGCAGAGGATACAGTGTGTAATGCCACAGGAATTCCACTGCAATGCAAAAATAGAAGTATTTTCCCTGTAGGCTTTTCAGAAGGGATGTGGGAGTGGGGGTTGAATGGAAATTGTCCAAGTGCCCTCCATGGACAGCTGGAAAATACTTGAGACACAGCCAGTTCCAGGCTAACCATCCAGCCTAATGAAGTCACAGGGGATTCTGCTTTCATGTCTCTCATCCACCACAAGGAAATTCCTACTCCTGCCAAGCAGGGAGGATCCTTTCTTTCCCCAAACCTTCTCTTGACAAATGAGGAATCTCTCAGGCTTCCCAGGAACATGAACCAGCCTGCCAGTAACTTGTGCTGACGGCATGCTCCCCCAGGGCTGCAAAGAGTTAACACAAGGTGTTAAAGACAAAGAGCCCCTGCTCAGTCCACGAAGACAGGTGCTGAGCCAAGTGGCATGAATATCATCAGAGGGCAGACTCTGAACTCTCCATCCCATCAGTGAAGTGATGCTCCTCCAGATGGCGAGCGGAAGCAACGATCTTCCATTCATCCCTGCCATGCCTCTCCCTCCGTTGCAACTCCATAAAGAATCTAAAGAGGTGTGCTGCTAAACTCAGGCTTGCATACACAAATCTTTCTAGGATTTGGGAATCCTCATTCCTATTCCCAGCACAGGAACTCATGGATGATGTGTAACCAGAAGTCTTCCTGTACTTGTTAAGGCTCTTCAACTCCCCGAGACCACAAACCTTTGAGGTCTGATTCCAGCCCAGCTCTAGGCTGCCATGCCACAAGCATCACTGCCAGCATCATGTAGCTTAAGAAGGCAGCTCAGTCATCCGGGCATCTAGCAGCACAGGAAAACACGAAACTTATCTGAGGGGCAAAGGAAAGTTGGAGGAGCAGGCAGACCACTACCTGGGCTGAAAGGAGGCACAGCACCGCTGGCAGGATGCCCCCTGTAATCCTTGGGAGTCCCTCATCAGCTTCACTGTGTGTTGGACTCCAGCACAAGAATCCAAAGCCATTTGGGTGCACAGAGGACGAGAGCATCTCATCATGTCTTGGGTTTGCCTGGGAAGACCATCCCTGAGGCCCTGATAGCATTGGTCAAAGAGCAGCAGGGAGCAGCCATCACTAGCAGCATTGTATGAGGGACAGTTCAAACTTCTCATGAAGGTTTGAGTATCCAAATGTCAGCAAGGATGACAGGCCAAAATGGTCCTATATGAGGACTGTGGGGTTTAAGGTTTCCTTCCCCAAGAGTAATTCCTGTTGCAGTCAGAGGAAAACCTCAGTCTCTGTGTGGGATGTGGATTTGGCTTCGGTACTGAAGAAGCAACAGCAGATGCTGCAGGGTCAGAGCTGTACTGGCACAGGTGCAGACAGGATCATAACAAGGGTTGTGGTTCGAGACTGTGCCCCTTCCACACAGATGTACTGGGCTCAGAGAGCAGAAGGCTGCTGAGCATAGCACACAGCAGACCCACTGCCAGCTACATCAGATGGGAGCATGTAACTTCCTGAGGTCAAATTTGGGTAAAAAAGAACAATACCATCAGTGTCAGACTAGAAAGCTCTGCAGGGCACTTTGCCCTGAGATAGGCTGAAGAATAAATGCTGCTCACAACAGCACGGTCCAGTTATTCCTGGAAGTGCTCACTAACAAAATTCTTTAGTAAATCATCAGCAGAAGCCAATACTATTTTCGACAGGGTTTTGGTAAGCAGTGTAAGAATTATGAAAGAGCTGATGAAAGAAAGAAAACTTGTCTCAAACTAATTACGGCTTGATTGAGATTAATTTAGATGGAGGAATAAAGACAGTTCTTGAACTAAGAATGGAAAAACAGGACCAAGCAGCAGGCATTTCTGCATTGGAAAGGCTGGGAGAGCAGGGTGGAATGGGAATTCCCTGAAGTCAGCCTGACTCCAGTGAAAACAAAGAGCAGAAGGCCCTTTCAGAAATAAGAAAGGCAACAGAAGAAACGGGGAGATCTGCTGAACAGGGAATGTGGGGCTGAAGGTCAGTTTAACTGAGATTAAACTGCAGAAATCAAGGTGTTCACAGATTAAAACTCGGTGGATATTTGCAGTGGGAGGCTGAGGAAGTGCCACCCTGAATCCAGGACTGGCACAGGGCGTGTGACTGGAGAACAGCCATTGAGATACATCATCGGTGTCTGTGAAGGTGAACAAAGATCACAACAAGATAGGCTGATCCAGTTGTCTTCATGCTGACAGACCTTAAATCCACCTGCAAATCTCAATAGACTCTCAGCTTTCAAGGTCTCCAAGTCATTACTTCCACCTTCCCATCCCATTTCCCGAAAAATAATGGAAATTGGTGGTTGGATGGAGCTGAGAGACTGTACTTGAAATCCCGTTCCACCAAGAACGGAGCCACAAATACATAACTTCTTCCTGCATTTCAGCCCTAAAGCATCGTTTGCTTCTGCCAAACAACCGAGGCCTACATACACTTGAAAATTCATATACGCCAAATGTTACCCAAAAAGGTCCCACGGGTGCCTGGCTTTGAGTTTGTGCTAGAGCTACAGATTCACCCCATGAACCTTCCTCCTTACCCCCTCAGGGAAGACTAACACATGCAACTCCCATAAACTTCCTGGCTTATGTGACAATTCTTGTGTTGCTTAAGTATAATGGACCATCAACTTTCCCCTGGGATAAATTTGTCCCAGCAATCTGTGTTTTAGTGCTCTACATCTTGAGGGAGTTGATAGCATTTGGGATTTATTTTAATGGGAGTTGGTAGCTGTGATCAATTGTAGGAGCTCTATTTCCACGGAAATGTGTATTTAATAGATTTTTGAAAATGGTAGTTATTGACCCAATGGGCCTTAATGGCTTAAAACCCATCTGATTGTAGTATGTAAGAGTAAATGCATATGATTTTCAAATTAATACTGGAATAGGTAGTAAAAACCCTTTTAAATTGCAGGGACGTGGTCAATAGGGAGTTTCCATTTGCTTGTTTGGCCTTTCTATTTCTATCAGCATGAATCACGGCCATCTCTTCCTCAAAGAGACTTTCAATTTCCTCACAAGTGAGATCATCTTAAAATGTGCGACACATCTGAGCCCCGTCGAGGTAGGAGGACATCTTTCATTACGGGAGAGCCAGGCTTTCAGAATGGCTGGCCTCTTGTGGTGGGAGCAGAGGACACGTGGAGCATCTCATCCTCCCTGGCCACACGCACTGTCCCTTGCTTCCAGCAAGCGATGAAAGTCAGAGGACTCCCGGGATTCAGCTCAACCTACAGGTTCTCACTCGAGGATCAGACGCTCAAAATTCCACGTTCCAAGAAAACTTGGTTCATTTGGAGGTTAGCATGTCCCAAAAATTTAAATAGGAGTGAACTCTAAAGGAACTCCAAACCCACAAGGTGAAATGTGGATTTAAGGTTTTCCAGCCCCACAGCTCTCTGGTATCTCCAAAGCCTCAGCAAAGGCTGCAATCACTTCCCACCTTGTACTCATCTCCTGACTGCAGGAACATAGGTGCTGAATTCTTTATTTGTCTGAAACCAGCCTGTTGGTTCAGTCTTTGCAAAGAGCATTGTGAACTGGAACAGGCTGTCTAGAGAGGCTGTGAGGTCTTTTTCTCTGGAAGGATTCAGAACCTTCCTGAACATCTACCTGTGTGACCTCCTGTAGGGAATTTGCTTTAGCAGAGGGTGATGATCTCTAGAGGTCCTTTCAAACACCTCCAGTCCTGTGATTCTGAGACATCATCACCGCCAAACCCACGAGAGTCCAAGCCATATACTCAGCAACAACATCGTTGAATAAACAAGCCTGAAAACTGCAAATCTGCAAAAGGGACGTTGTCCCTCCCGCTCCCTCTTACCTTCTCTTTCATAAACCCAACAAAGGAAGTTCTGAACAGCAAGCCATTGGGAAGGAGACAAATATTGTCATTCACTGCCAGTATTCCAGCCCTGTAAGGCAGTTCCAGGTGTCATATCCGAGGTGGTCCATAATGCATCCAACCCTGAAAGTACCCATACTCTGAGAGCATGCAAGGAAGGAACGATGCCCCTGGCTAAGTGTAGCACTGTCTGGGTGCATGACAGATAGGACCCTGATGGACTGGGCTTTCCACCTGTGTCCTGTGCTGACCCCTCACTTGCAGCAGACACGAAGGATGCTCAGTTGGTTGTGTTGGCTTCTAGAGAACCACCCTCCTTCACCCAAGGTTTATGCTTGGCCATCTGCAAAAGCACAGACCTAGCAAGTGAAAAAGCCCCTGCAGACCTACCAGGGCTGCACGGGGACTGGTCCCAGGGAAGAAGAGTAGAGCTGACATCATGGGATGTCATCACCTCCAAAGCCAGGGAAACGGCACTGGGTGCGTGACGGGAGTTAATGAGAAGACTGTGAGAGAAGCAGAACAGGAGACCCGGATCAGGAATAGGCAGAGAAGGCAAAAGCCTTGCAGGGAGCACGGCAGCAGAGCGGCGAGGCCGGGAGCCCAGCATCTCTGCGCGTGGTTCTGCTCCAGATTCCAGCACGGGCAGCTCCCGGCTCCAGCACACGCCAGCACGCCTCGGAAAGCCTGGCTGTCCCCCGCCTGGCTGAGCACCCGCTGCCTTTTCCCCGTGTTGATGCTGGCTGCTGAGCCACCCGCGTTACACAGAACACGTGTGAAGGAACATGTTTGCAGCCCCTTGCGGTTTCGCAAGGCAGAATTCAACAGTGGCAAGTTATTGTAGAGCAGGCTCCAAGCTAAACAAAGCCAGGTATGGTTCGGTTTCTGCCTGGGTTGTTTGTTTCAAAGAAAAATAGAAAACTTCCCAGGCCAGGGCTGAGCCTTGCAGCGCTCTTTCCCTGCCTCAGACAGTACAGATAAGCTTGGTCTCCATCTAAACCGCAGGAGATCTGCTATAAATCACCTCTCTCTTCCTTTCTGCCAATGAACGAAGTGGCAGTCCAGGTGCAGGGAGGTGTCCCCAGGAGCCTGAAGCAGGATAACACTAGTGGGTGCAAGTCTGCTGCTTCCTGCTGCCACTGCATGGGGAGCCAGCTAAGGGCTGGGGCAGACTATGCAGATAGCCTGCTTGTGCCTTGCATTCAGTCAGGCCTGAACAGCTTCATTCCCTTTCATTAAATGCCTCTTTTAACTACCCGGGGCTAGGAGGCAGCAAAACAGAGCCCTAACACTACATTGCCACACAAGATGGCTTAGATTTTTGTGCCTCATTTTCCCCATCTGAAGAGCTGGAATGACCCTTCCCCACGGCACAGGCAGATGGGGCCTCAGAAAGATAACCTTTGCTGTGTGGATGAAGGACTTCTCCCAGGGCTGGCAGCAGTGGGTGAACTTGCTGAGCAAGGATGAATTTGCTCATTGGAGGGCAGATACTCTTGATGTTAGTCCAGAAGGAGATCAATATGGAGAAAGAGAGGAAAATAAATATATTCAATCCAGACTTCCCCCTCCCTCTTCTTAAATAAGAAAGTAAGGAGGGAAAAAATCAAGTCCCCGGTCCCCAACTTATTTTCAGGCCCAGGCAATCGGGCATCCCAGCCGTAGTGCACACAAGCCAGCATTCTAAAAATGCCTTTCTCACGAGTGTAAAAACGATGCAAGATAATTCTTTGGGGGAAGATTCGTAATGTAACAGCCCTATGTTAACCACAAACAAGAGAAGCCCCAAGGCTACCACTGCTCCCTTCCCCAGAGCCCTCTGTCTTGCTCAGTTCTGGTGGGCTTGGGTCGCGTCGGATCCATCCTTCTCCCCGCATCACCCTCTGCAAAGGGACAATTTGATTTCCTATATAACGGTGTCGGCAGAGCCAAGGCAAACTAAAAATGGTATGCTCGTTCAACAGCTCCAGTGTCCGCGGCGCAGCCTGCCAACCCAAACGTGCATCAATCATCCACAAGAGCCCATCAGCGTGGGGCTGATGGAGTCCCACCAGCATGCTGCCAAGCACCCTGCTGGGTCATTTCCTGGGATCTCAGCTGCACACGGACAGACGAGTAGGAACCCCAGGGAGTGCTGAAAAGCTGGAAACAGAGTGACTCCCCCCCTTCTCCAGCCCAGCCCTCGGACACACGCTGTTCCTTCACAATTGTTGTCTGGATTCGATCAGCCCCCGGGATGGTGGTATTGCTAGAACAATAGCTCACATCTGGATGGGTTGTTTTCCCTGAAAGCGTCTGGGCTCCTACAGCTGCTGGGCAGGGACGGCTGCTCCCGCTCACACGCGGATCGGGTTGTCCTCCTGCACTGCCCCAGCCACCCTGGGGCACCGGGCAGGTCTCTGGCAGTGTGTGCTGCTCTTCCCTTTGCCAGCTCGAGCCGGAGGTGTTATATCCCCCTTCTCACAGCTTCAGGAGAACAGATGCCCTGAAAGCCCTCTGGGATGCGCAACTCATAGCCTGATGTATGATGAAGTTTGGGAGACCTCTCTCCTCCAAGAGGCTGGAAGAGAGGCCAAACCAGAGAGACCAGCACATCCAGCCCCCCAGAGACAAGGACAGACAACTGCATCCCACAGCAGGGAAGGAGCAGCTCTCACAGCAGACAAGAGATCGGACTGAAGAAATAGGATGTCTAAGCAGAGAAAACACATCCCACGGGGAAGGCGAAGGCAGCAGTTGGAGGCTGAGGTGAGCAGCCCCCCAGAAGTACCCGAGGGTGACATGAGTGCAGACACACCGCAGGGCTCGGGAAGTCACACTGACCAAGAGCAGAGCCTATCTTCTTACCACTCCCTCTGAGTTCATTACTCCTCAGAACACAACTCTACTCTTGGGTTCATCTTTGGCACAATATATCAGATGCAAAGGATGTGTTAAGCGCTTTCTGATGTATTTGGGCTGAGAGGATGAAAAGAAAATTTGGGGTCTTTGACCCAAACCAGGACTCTGGGTGAACTCAGCTCTGGCTCTTTATGAACACATTATGAACAAGCACCTCGGTGGACATTCTGTCCTCAGGATGCAACAACCAAGGACAATCCCATGCGTCTTTGCCAAGTTTTGAAATTAGTAATCAATGGGAAGAGCCCAGAGAGAGCGGGCTCTCTTTCCCGTTCAGCTTTTTTATGAGCTCAGTCTGACCTCTCTCATGAAACTTTAAAGAACCCACCAAGGAATCCATCAGGCTCCAGCAAAAAGCCCTGTTAATTACTGCACCTGCCCAGCCCCAGTGGGCCTACCAGCCTGGGGAAGTGGCCACCAAGACCAGTACCGCTACCATTGGGGTTCCCTCTGGGGTTCCCAAGATGCCCATCTCCTCACCGCCATGCTTACAACCCCCAGACCTGAGCTCAACACTTGTGGGCTGCTCGCTATTCTGGCTCAGGTTTCCTGTAGCAAGGAAAGGAGAGTTTCTGAGTGATAGTTCATCCTTGGGGTCTGTCCACAAGAGACACTCGGTGAGGTTAATCTGGATTAGTGCTTAAAGAAACCGCTTAAACAGCAGGAGGCTCCCCAACAGCCCTAACCCAATTAAGCATCCCTCCCTGAGGAAGGCAGGCTGGCTAAGCCTGCATTAAGGCCCATCAAGCATCCTGTTGATGAGATAGACCCAAACATCACAGCTGTGGCCATCCCAGAGGAGGCAAAACTGAATTTGCTACTCTGGAAATAAGGGGTTGGCAAGAGGGAAGGGAAAATGTGGGGCAGGGAGCATGCTGGACAGCCCCATTCAAGCAGTGCCCCTCAGCTTCCTAGCCCGCAGGGCTCTGTGCCTGTGGATGTCCTGAATGACAGCACCTCCACCACCAATTCTTCTGTTTATTGTGTTATTACTGTTCCTTCTGCTGGTACCCAGGCTGCCCTCCAGTTGCTCTTTTCACACACACTGTGTCACACACCAGGCTCACCGAGTAACTGCCCCAGGGGGGCCCAGACTGAGCGTTAATTGCTGTTAATGAGCTGTTGCTGCTTTCCTTCCTAGAGCGCCAATTACAACAACACTCGAGCTCTGTAAGAAGATGATGTCTGCAGCAAATGAACACAAACTTACTCCAGAACCCTCGCATTACATTGCCAGCAGCTCCTGGAAAAGCAGGAGGAGCTGTGTGCAGGATGACAGCAGGCAGCTCTCCTGCTATATCTGTCCCCTTGTTCTTTGTATGGTCAGTCATGTCCTTGACTTGCTGTCCACATCTCCTACCATGGTCATGGGAAGGGCTCAGTACCACGGTCTGGCTGTGCGCACACCAACACTGCCATGGGTTCAGCACGGCTCCCTGCCCCACAGCTTTGCCACTCTTCCTTCCAAGCCTCATCTGCCTGCTGTGCTACTGATATTGGATTACACTATGCATGGCCAATATGCTGGGACCAAACATAGCTCTAGAAGCATGCAGAGGCTTCCACCAGCCGAGAAGCACTAGAGCTGCCTCTGCTCTCTCCAGCAATCAGATTAGTCTCTCTCAAAGATGCAGCCATAGGTAAGGGCTATTCTAAGATAGCAAAAGCTTTTACACGTGCATAACATCATGCAAGCCAAGGTACTGGGGCCCTTCACCAAAACAACAGCATCTGTCGACAGCACTAAGTAAGAAATTGTCCAGTGTCTCGCGCTGACTTTCTCCTTTGGATTATTTTTGGCAGCGCTGAGAAGCATTCGCATCCAAACCACTGCTTTAGAGAGCCTTGAAATAAAATATGGCAGAGCTGATTCACCGCGCAGAAACCCCAAAGCTCCGTTGTGCCACCTTGACCCGAAAGGAGACGTCCAACAACATGTTTTCCCCCGCCCATCTCCATCAAAGACAACACAACTCTGTCCCCAGCCACTGCTCTTACCTCCAGGCACCTGGCTCCTGTCGTGCTGCCTTTCCTCAGTTTGTTAAGTTTTATTTTCTGTTATTCCTCCCGTTTTGGCTTCCACCCTAAAAATCTTCCTGCAAGTTCCCCAGCTGCCCCACTCCTCATAAACACTCATTTAAGCATAATGCTTGATGGCCAAATGCCTGCTTGTGCATTTTGGGATTAATCCCCTGACCCGTAGGAAGGGCACCAACCCAACCAGCTCACCTCACCTCTCCGCTTCCTATACTCACACTACAAATCTCCCATGAAACAGTGGGGTGCAAATTCAGGTTGTACCTACCCCAACCACTGTGGTACCCATGCAGGCAGGGGATAAAGAGCTCAGGAGCTCAGCAGCAGCAGGATCATAGAGTCGTAGAATCTTAGGATGGCTTGGGTTGGAAGGCACCTCAAGGATCATCAAGTTCAACCCCCCTGCCGCAGACAGGATTGCTAGCTGCTAGATCAAGTACTAGATCACATTGCCCAGGGCCCCATGCAATCCATGCCCCCAGATTTCCCACCCACCATGCAAGATGGGTTTCCCTTTCAGAGATTTGCCTACAGTCCTGTCTTGTCTGCAGACCACTGAGGGCTGCGGAAAGAAAAATTGCAAAAGTTTTGTTATTTCCGTAGTGTTCCCATTTTCCCACAGAAGCAAGGTTTTTGTTTTGTTTTGTTTTGTGTGTCGGTTTTTCGCTTTGTTTTGTTTAGTTTTGTTTCTTTCCCAACTTTCAGGGGAAAATCCTGACAAATGGAAGCCCTGATTCATACCAGCAAAAATTCAGCCTTTTTAAATTTAGGTGGAGCCCTTCTTGTCCGAGGATGAAAACATTCCTCTAGCTGCACACAGAGAGTGAGGACAGAGCCTTGGCCATGTCTCCATTAAGTAGCAAAGCCTCTTCTGGTGGCCAAGCGGCAGTGGGCGGCCATCCTGAGCAGCCATGTGGCAGGCAGCAGAACCGCTCACCACACCAATAATGAGGAACAAGAGGCCATCAAATTTCATCCCAGAGTGGGAAAACATCTAGGGGTCACATCTGGTGCCATGGCTGAGGGGGAAGCACTGAGAAAAGGGCTCCCTGTCCTCCCCCCATGCTTCCTCAGATGGTGAGAAAAGCTCAGGAATGGATAAAGACACCCATTGCCACTGTTCTGGTTACAGGCACCTGCTTCCTACCTTCTTGCATTCCCGCTGGGGGATCAGGAGCTGGCTTGGGAATGAGGATGTGTTTGTAGCAACAGCCCAGCTGCTCCCACAGCATGGAGAATAGAAGGGAAGGAGAAAGACCAGAGGAAATGCACATCCCTAAACCCTCCCTTGAATGTTGCTCTCCCTTGGGGAGAAGAGCAATGTATGCAGAGCCTGCATGGCAGCAGCTGCCCCCATGCCCTAGCACTATGCACAGAAGCTCCACGTAAGGCATTTTGCACCCACAGTACCTGCAACATCCCCAGACAACCCGCACGGTTCACAGCCTGGCTCCTTACGTACCTGTATGGCGAGTCAGGGTCGAAGCAGGTCCTGGTGACATCGGTAGCCCGTGGGTCACAGCAGTCGCCGTCATCAAAGTCATCCAACATGTTGTTGCACTCCATGTGGCAAACACCATCGCGGCGCTTCCAGGAGAAGCAGCGCCCGGGTCGGCGGCAGTCCCCACCATCATAGCCGGTCAGCGGGTGCTCACACTCGGGGTCGCAGCGCTCGTTGCCCACCTTACTGGGCTCACAGCCCAGCAGAACGGCACGGCGGCGCAAGGACGAGTTGCGCACCTCCAGCAGGCTGAGCTGCCACGAGATGTTGTAGGGGTGGAAGGCTTCGCTCAGCGCCCGGTGTTGCCGCCACACCTGCTCACGGCTCACCGTCGGCCGCCCGCCGCTGTCCTCGGCCAGGCTGACCACGCGGTACCTCACCACCTTGGCACCGCGCAGCGGCCAATGCCGGTTGTAGTGGGAGACCAGCTCCACGTTGTCGCACGCCGTCTGCCCGCAGGCTGGAGGACCGAATGGCTGGAGGATAGGGGGTACGGCGGGAGGCAGGACCCGGCGCCGGGGGAGCGAGGCTTCGCGGAATGGCACCCACTGTTGCTCCAAGGCGTCCAAGCCGGAGGCCAGCACTGGAGAGCCGCTGGGCACCCCTTCAAGGAAAGATCGCTGGAGCTGCGCTTGGGGCAGCGCGTCCTGCCATAAGGCCAGCCCGGCCACGTGTCCCCGAAAAGTATGAGCGTCCCCCCAGGCGTCCCCTCCCAGCAGCAGGGTGCGGCAGGAGGCCATGAAGGTGCTGTGCAGGGGCCCTCCCTGCCCATCAGCGCGGCCCACCCGCACCCCGTCCACATAGAGGGCCATCCAGTGCCCGTCATAGCTGGCGGTCAGGTGGGTCCAAGTGTCCGGTTGGTAGCGGTGGGACCCCGTCACCTCGGTGGCGGCGGCCGCTCGGTCCGTGCGCAGGGAGAAGAAGAAGCGGGCGTCCTGCTTGCCGCCCAGGCGCAGGGCACGGATGCCCAAAGCCCAGCCCTTATTGCTGGCCGTGTGTGAGCAGTTGTCGAAAACGCCTGCAGAGGGAATGGGGTTGGAGAGAAAAGAGGGAGGTGATGAGGAGTGGAGAGCATCGCTGCTCCATGAGCATCCCTGTGGCATGCCACTGCCTCCCGCACTGAGATGACTCTTAGGGATATGGAGCACAAAAGAGCAAAGCACACATCATCGTGCTTCTGTGTTCTGGGGAGAAGGAGCAGAGCAGAGTCATAGAATCACCGAGGTTGGAAAAGACCTCCAAGATCATCCAGCCCAACCGTCCACCTACCACCAATATTTCCCCACTAACCCATGTGGTCACATTGGATGAGACACTGGCAAATGAAGGTGGACAGGGTCCGGGCAGTGGGCACTGCTCATTATTTGGGTGAGCAGGTGGAGGAGTCAGTAGGGAAGTCAGAGCTAGGGAGGCTGGTTGGAAAGGGCATGAAGAGCTCAGCTAGTTGGAGAGGAGAGGCTAAAGAGCAAGATGTTCCCATAGGAGCATGACTGCAGGCTGGGGTGAGACACTGCACTTTCAAGAACTACAGTAAGTCAATCCAAAGCAAAACATCCTGTGTTCCTAAGTCTCCAAGATATCTCGACCTTCCATCTCGCAGATTTCCCTCACCCTGCAGTTAATGGCCACAGGTGACTGCATGCACCAAAGCATTACAGACCTATATGAGGGCACAGTAGATGCTCTCAGTAGGACCTTCAGGCTCGTGTCATAGAACCATAGTATTGCTGGTGTTGGAAGGGACCTTAAAGATCATCCAATTCCAACCCCTGTTGTGGGCTGGTTGCCCCCCTCCAGATCAGGCAGCCTAGGGCCCCATCCATGGCTTTGGGCACCTCTATGGAGGTGCAGGGCAGCCTGTGACAGACCCCCACCATCGTCTTGGTGAAAAATTTCCCCCTGACATCTACTAGGACCTCCAAGTACTTCTCCATGGAGCTGCTCTCAGAGACTTCTTATTGCAGTCTGTCCATATTTCTGGGATTTGCTTGACCCAAATGCAACACCTTGCACTTGGCCTTGTTGAATCTCACTAGGTTCACAAGGCCCCATTTCTCAAGTTTATCAGGGTCCCTTTGGATGGCATCCCTTCCTTCTACTGTAGCGACTGCACCACTCAGCTTGGTGTCATCCACAAAAGTGCTGAGGGTTCACTCAATCCCATCAACTGTATCACTGATTATGTTAAAAAGTCCTAAGATGAGCCCCTGAGGGGCACCACTCCTCATTGACCTCTGCTTGGACATAGAGCCATGGCCGTAAACCTGGAAATCAACCAATTCCTTACCCACCAAATGGTTCACCCTTCAAATAAATCTCTGTCCAATTTAGAGATAAGGATATGGTGTGGGACCATGTGGGACCAAAGGGATCACATCCAAGGGAACCAGGCCACCATGACCCCACATATCCCTTCCAGCCCTCATAACCTAGCAGCAAGCTTCGCAAAGGTCACTTCAATCACTGCTGGACTCCAGGTGTTCTTTGTTCTCATCTCCTCCATGTAGGACAAGCTGCAGCCATAGGTGGTCATAACCACTCCAGCCAAGATGCTGGGGAAAAAAACAGCAAAACACAAAGCCTATGTTGACAGATGGGGCTTATTGATGCACGTTATTGTGCATGAAACCAGAGTGCTGGGTGGAAGTGCTGGGACTGATCACTCAAAAGCCATCCTCTAGGATTTGCTCATCGCTGGGACAGATGAAACAGGGCTCGGGACTTCCTCCTGCAGTTCACTTTGTGATAATCTAGGGTGCCCCAAATTTGGTTAAGTGCAAGAAGAGAGCAAACAGCATTGAGGAGGAACAGCCTCGTGTGGAGAATAGGACCCAGAATCCTTGCAAACACAGTCTAGGTGTGCCCCATAAATTTACAAGTGGCCCACCAAAAGGGAAAGAGCCTTTGCAGAGGAGATGCAAGTCTTGGCATTCACAGGTCTAGCTTGGCATCTAGTCTATAGGATGGGAAAGGGGAAACATAACCTGGTTTGTGACTTGTGCCCAGGATTAGAGTGATAATGCTGGATTTAAAATGAGTTGTTGGCAACACCAATATGCAAAAAGCTGGCCACAAAACTGCCCTGGGGTGTAAAGTTCAGGCAATGGAGACAGAGAAGGAATAAATAACCCTTTTGATTTGACTGCCAGGAGAGTGGTGCAGAAGTGCACAGCTTTTTAAGGACCACACAGAGCATCCTTTCCCCCGGGGCTCCTCCCTGAGCAACAAACACCCAGTGCTCGATCCCATCCCAGCCGGGCAGTAGGGCTGGAGGTCCTGGTGTCACCTGCACACACAGAACACAGCAGGAACTGCTCCATCCCTGTCCCCATTACCACGGCCCCGCATTGCCAGCTGCAGGGCGCGGGTGGGAAGCTGCGGGTGACTCAGCCAGCCGGAGGTGCGTGGGGCTGACTCAAAGCCTGGAGCGGGGGATCGTGCCAGTGCCAGTGGTCGCTGTGTAATGACGGGCCCACCCTCCGCTAAGGGAAAATTAAACAACAACAAAAGAGAGAAAACTAGCTGGGGAAAGTAATGCAGAGCACCTGCAGGGCTGAGCTCCAGGTGCAGACAGCTGTGAAAAGGGTGGGTGGGAGACACTGGCTCAGCTTCCCTCTCTGCCACCCATCCACTCTCTTCTTCTGCATCCCAGGGAGAAAAGTGTAAGTGTGGAGCCCAGCGGTAAGCAAAGCAAAGGGGTTCAGTGGAGGGTTGGGGAGTGGAGAGGCGCAGGCTGCCCAGAGATGCGTCAGTGCCCTATTCTTGCAGACAGGCTGTGTGGGGCTCTGAGCACCTGATGGAGCTGTGAGTGTCCCTGTTCAGTGAAGGGAGTGGGGCCAGATGGTTTTTAAAGGTCCATTCCAACTCAAACTATTCTAAGATTCTTATTGTAGCTCTCCATCACCAGCCCCTGGCTCCTGGGTAGCCTTGGGTTAACCCCCCGTGCCATGTCTCTCCCCACGGAGAGAAGTCCCCCTTGGCAGCCACGCAAAGAAGGGACCCCGGGGGGATGCAGAGCCCGGGGACACCGCGCAGCCCGGGCCGGGGCGGTGCGCGAGGTGCGGCTGCCACCGTGCGGCCACCGCTCCCGGGGCTCCGCGGGCCGGGGGGGGATCCGCCGGGAGCTCCGTGCCCCAAACCCGGGGGAGGCGAGGGGCCAGGAAACACAGCCCGTCTCCCTGTGATTGCCCGGGACGCGGGGAGAGCGGGATTTGGGGTGCCGGTGGGACGGGACGGGTGCTGTCACCTGCCGCAGGTGAGCAGCTCCGGATCTCGGCTCTGTCCCCGCGTCCTCCCCGCTCCTCCCGGCCTCGCATCGCATCCCTTCCGCCGCACCCCGTCGAGCTTTTACCTGCGATGACGGCCGGGTTGCTCTGTCCGCCCTCCGCCTTCACCCACAGCTCCAGGGTGAAACGCTCCCGCGGGATGTGAGGCAGCGCCTCCGGCCGCGCCGCCAGCGTCTCCCGTCCGCCGGCGAAGTACAGGGCGGGGAGCGGCCGGCCCCGGGGGGGGCTCGGCACCCGCGCCGCCCGGCCCCGCAGCCTGCCCTCCGCCTCGCCCCGCGGCTCCTCGCCGCCTCCCCCGGCTGCCCTCGGCCTCCGACCCCGCTGCCTCCCGGAGTCCGGGGGGGCTGCGGCTCCGAGCCCCCCCTGCGCCGCTCGGCCCGGGTACAGCCCGTAAGGATGGTGCGGCGGGGCCGCCCGGCGGCTCGGAGCCTCCAGCCCGCACGGCTGCGGGGGATCGAGGGGCCGAGGGTCTCCGCGGGTCAGGCTGAGCGCCGTCAGCAGCAGCGCGACCAAGGCAGTCCCGCGGCTCTGCATGGCCCCGGGGGGACGGGGGATCGGGGGGCGGCGGCCCCGGGACTGCGGGAGGCTCAGGGGGGCGGCGGGCGGCAGTCGGGGTAGCGCCGGGGCATCCTCCCCCGGTGCCGCTGCCCCCAACTTTTTCCCCGGCGCCGCTCTCCTCCCCTCTGCGGGCCCGGGAGGAGGAGGAGGAGGAGGGAGAGGAGGAGGAGGAGGAGGGGGAGGAAGAGGGCACGGCCGCGGAGACCCCTCTGCCTGCGGCGGGGCCGGAGCTCGCTGCCCGCCGACACCGGGAAGGAGGGAGCCGAGCGCTGCCTGCGGGAGCGGGAGCGGGAGATGCGCCCTTATCTAGAAAGCCCCGAGGCGCTCGGCTCCCCCCGCCGGGGAGGGGTTGGGGGGGGTGGGGGGGGCTGCCTTATTTAAAGATGATTATGTCCAATCTAATAAACCCCGAGCGGAGCATCGCCCTCCCCTCCCTCCCTCCGCCTTCCCGGGCGCTGCCCAGGGCGCAGCACCCCGCCGGGACCCGCTCCCCGCTCCCCGCTCCCCGCTCCCCGCTCCCCGCTCCCCGCTCGGCTCGGCACGAACTCGGCCCCTGACTGGGAGCGGATCAGGAATGGGAGCGGTGCCGTGGCCGCACCTGCGGACACAGCGCGGGCTGCCCCGGCTGCCTGCTCCGCTCGCTCCTCTCCGCGCATCGCCGAGCAGCCCGGCGTGTTTTTCTCTTTTTCCTTTCTTTCTTTTTTTCACCCCCCCCCCGCCCCATCCCTCCCCCACTTCTTTCTTTATTTTATTCTTTCTAAGATGAGCCGAGCCCACACTTCGCTCCAGTCGTGGCACAGTCTCTATCCTCCATCCCATCCCTCACCTGACAGACGGGGCCATACCCAGCCCTCCCCACCGAGAGCTCAGTGCAAGCAATCCGCACAGCGGAGAGCCCCGGAGTGCCCCTCAACCAGCGATCTCCACTCTTTCCCTATTTTTCCCCTTTTTCCCCCTCCCTGAGCAACGGTCCCATCTGCTTGACACATGCAGAAAGGTGGGCTGGTGGCACGCTGCCCAGGCTGGGGGAAAACACAGCCCCCCAGGACCCACCCTGGCACATCCTCACCCCCTCCAAGCACCACGCTGCCAAACCTCCCCTGAGAAACCCTCGGGATGGTCGGGTACATCTGTAAACCTCAGTGAGAAGATGACTTTCTTTTTCTTTTCTTTTCTTTTTTTCTTTTTTTTTTTCCCCCTTTTATTATTATTATATATTTATATATTTTTCATTTTGAAGCACTATCTGTGGCGGTCAGTCTGAAGCAGGGCTGCCAGCAAGAGCTGGGAGGCCCCTTCCAGGGTACCGGCTTGCAAAGCAGCCAGGCAGGAGGGAAGGAATTGAAGCACAAGCAGTGGGAGCTGCACGCACGGGGCTTGTTTGCTTTCCATGGAGGTGGGGGGGTTGACGCTTTGGGCATTAAAAATAGCACTGGGAACACTGGAGGGGTGGCACAGAGCGTCACCAGGACACAGGGATGCAAGGAGAGGAGGAGAGGATGTGTGCGGGGTGCATGAGGACAGGGATAGCTTGTGGAGGGGGAGCTCCACAGTTCCTCAGGATGGAGATGCTGCCCATGGATATGGGATGGACCTCAGCCCCCTTCCAGCACAGGGGTCCCACCCACTGCTGGCATGGGTCAGAGGCACCACTACCCAGCGCTTGGCCCCACCAGAGTGTTGTGCTAGGGCAAATGCCAGCGGTCCCTGCTCACAGTGCGTGTGAGTTTAGGAATGAGCCGAGCTTCTGATAGCCCTGTCTACCAGGGGCTGATATCAGTGGGTCCCATGGGATGGCTTATTTTCAGTGGTGGTGACTTTATTTTAAGCGGTTATTCATCATCTTGCCACGCGCCCTGCTGTGCCAGCCAGCCGTCGCACCAGGAGCCTGCACCCCAGCAGCCCCAAAGCACGTGTGCCAGTCCTGTGAGGATGGATCCTCTGGGGCTGGAGCTGGCTGTGAAGCAACAAAACCCTCCAAAAAGGCACATTTCCTTCCACACACACACACACACAAAGAGCAATCTTGCCTCATCAGTGCTCCTGTGTGATGGTTTCACTGGTGTAATAAATGGCAGGACCTGGGGATAAGTTAAGGGAATAGGGACAGCAAGTGCTTTGCCAGCCTGCCAGCCACTATGAACGCTGGCACACAGAGGTTTTCTGGGCAAAACCCAGGTGGCAGGAAATACGGGGAATCATGGAATCATTGAAATTGGACAAGACCACTAGTATCACCAAGCCCACCCACAATGCATCCCCACCATGCTCACTGACCATGTCCCTCGGTGCCACTCCTCCACAGCTCTTGGACACCTCCAGGGACAGTGAACCCACCACCTCCATGGGCAGCCTGGAAGAGCCATCCCCACTGCTCTTTGCTGTCAGAAACAGTCACCAAGTCCTTTTCTACTGGTGCTCACAAATGGGAGCAGGTGCTCCAGCCCCTCCTCCAGCTGCCCCTGCTTTGCAGTGCCATAAGGTAATGCAGTTCTGCAGCCTCCCTCCAAGATGTCCAAGGAGGGAGTGGATGTGTCCCAGCTTGGAGCCAGGATGCTTTGACTGGAAATGCAGCATCTCGTGGGCATCCCTACATCCCATTGGCAGCCCTGCTTTCTTTGGCATCCCTGCATCACAGGGACACCCCTGCATTCCAGGGGCATTTCCATATCTCGTGTTCATCTCTGCATCCTGTGAACAGCCATGCATTCTGTGGGCATCCCATGGGTATCTCAGCATCACATGGGCTTTCCTGCATTGTTCAGGCATCCCAGCATCCCATTTGGCACTCCAGCAGACAGTGCCTGGATGGAGATCCTCACCCCACAGAGTCCAGTGCAGGAAGGCAACTGTCTGCAGGTCCCTGCTGTGCTGTGTTTGGTCCCTCTAAGGCCCATGTGCTCCCCAGGGTGATGATGCTGGGGCAGGGACAAGACTGCAGCCTGCTCCATGGGAGGTGAGAAGTAGCATTCGTGCTGGAGTTGAGGCCAAGCTGTGCCTATCCCCACGCCTGTCAAGAGCCATCAGCAAAACCTTTCCTCACCCTTTGCTCCTCCATAGGCAATCACTGGAGAGCCCGACATGGGAATAAAGGCACGGGGAGAAGGCAGCTTTTTGTTCACGGCCGGGCAGCCAAATCCTGCAGGCTTGCAGCAGCAAGCCTGATCAATCAAAGCAGCTCAGGGCACAGCCTGGTTCCCCCCTCCCTCCATCCCAGCTGTGGCATCTTTTCCCAAGCAGATTAGGAGTGTGTTCAGACAGCCGGGACCCCTGAGGTCAGAGACCCCGGCCCCGCATGCTGAAGGTTGGCTTGGGAACGCGGTGGGTTTCCTGCCTCCGACTGCTCTGCAGATCAGCACTGGTGAGCAACCTGGCTAAAATTCTGGCATCAAACGTCCAGGTCCCCTTCTGCTGTGTGCCTTGTTTGAAAAGTGATGTCCGTGACCCCAGCTCCTCTAAGCACAGAGCCAAAGACTGAGCTTTAAATAATGAGGAGCAAGCCGGCAGGGCGCATCTCCGTCACCCTGCACCTGCACCTTCCGTGTGCCGATGCTGGGGGGAAGCCCATGGGCTGAGCATTCACCAGTGAGCCCCCAGTACACACCGTTGGCTCTCAGGCAGGAGATGAGGATGCTGCAGACTCTCACACCTTGATGCAGGGGAGCTGCCCACACCCCAGTGCTTCGCACATTGCCGAGAACTCACAGGCTCTAAATTAAGACCATTGAGAGAACAGAGCACGACCTTTGCCAGATGGGGTGTCTCAGATATTGAAAGTGATTCTGACAGCTCACAAAGGGCAGAGACCTGGCTGCCTTTACGTAACACTGCTCCTCCAGCAGCCATGGAGGAAAGTGTATGGAAAAGCAAGGAGAGATGCTGGGGCTGCTCCGCCGCTCTGCTCACTTGTATCCTGCTGCTGTTGGTCAGGAGCTTCAGCCCCATTGAGTCCAGATTTTCAAATGTATTTCTGTGTCCCAGCAAGGTGGGAAGTGTCTGCTGAAGGGGAAAGACAGGGAGGAGGAGGATGCTGTGTGGTCCGCATGCCAACGGCAGAAGCACAGTCCCAAGGACATCAGCTCAGCCACCTGCACGAGGAACATCTTAGTACAAACACAGTATGGGCTGGAACTCACATCCACAGAGCCCTGAGTTCTGGCAGGAGCTCCAGGAGAGCACCACGCTCACAGCAGGTAAGTCCAGGTGGAATAATGACGCATCCTTGCTGCATTTCCAGTGTCCCCCTGCCAACACTGACATCTGCTTGCTGGTTCCCCCCGGATGTGTGGCTTGCATGGTAGCATCTCTTCTCCAAGTTACCATGACTTTCCTTGCCTGAGTGTCAGTGTAATCACTTGCACAAACCTGCCACCTCCAGACAGCTTTTGCTCTGCCTTCTATAGTTATGTACGTGCTTGTATTTGCCACTCGTTGGTGCTAGGAATTAGAGGTCCATCCTGATGGCTGCTCCAAAACACACCATCATTCTGTCTCCTTTTGTCCAGGTTCATCACAAATCCAAGTGCACCATTGGTCCCCAGCCCAGGGATTGGGATTTCCTTCACAAAGATCTTGCTGACAAGGACCATCCTTTCCAAACAAGAGTCTTCCTGGATGCTATAACCCACTGCATATTTGCAGCACTGGGTGTTCCTGCTAGGCTGCCAGTGCTCCCCAGAAACCCACTGCATCACCACCAGAGCACAACGGAGCCTCCCAGACCCCTGTAGACCTTGTCTCCCCTTAAGCTTGCATCTTGACATCATCACCTTTGAGTGTGGACCTTCACCAGAGGGCAGCAGGAGGAGGTATTCCTGCATTCCCCTCGGACAGAGCGAGGGTGAGATTGCTGTGCGCATGCAACAGCCATAGGTAATGCTGTCTCCAGCTTCAAACCAATGAAGAAAAAGGGTGAATGTGGGCAATGTGCCTGCAGGACTTGCTTTTTGTACATGAAAGGATGGCCCTTGCATGGCTTGGTGGGGGGCTGTTCTGGGGACATCCAAGAGGCATCCCCTGCAGAGAATAGCTGTAGGGCAAGGATGTCATTGGCTGCCACTTGACGGTGTGCCCACATCCATTCCTGTCCTCTGGGCTCAGATGTGACCCTGTTGTCTTCAGTTTCTTCGTTTGCCCACCCTGAGCTTTGGACAGGTCACCCCAGATGAGTCTCCCATGGATGACAGAGAATGGAGGAGGATGCTCCCAAACATGTCATGATGGAAGTTGATTCTCCCAAGTGCATTACAGTGTAGGATGATATTTCCAAGCATATCATGATGGAGGATGATGATGTTTCCAAGCATATTACAATGGAGGATGATGATCAAAGAGGATGATGATGTTCCCGAACTCATCATGATGGAAAATGATGATGTTCCCAAGTGCATCATCATGGTTTGACAGCAACCACATGCCTGAACCCCATGAAAACACCGTGGTTCTTGGTCTCCCCCCAGTGACCAGACCACAAATAACAAAGCAGCATGTTGAACCCAGGCACCAGGGGTTTCCAGCCCATCAAGCAGAGCTCCCAGAACAGGCGTGTTGTTACTGAGTAATTATACTAATAAGTATTTCTCCTAATCCTCCCAGTTAGTGAAACCCTCTAGATGATGCACCCGCTCACTTTTGCATATTTGGAAACAAGAACCTATTTCCTCACATGCATGAGCACTCCAAATGTATATATTCATTCATTAGGGAGCACTGACACCGTGGAGGCAAATGACCTGCCAACAGATTTACAGCAGGAAGTAAGTCACTGCCTCTGAGCCTGCGCTTTTAATGTAATTAAAGTCCTCTGTTTGGAATTCGGTGCTAATTAATATTCATGCTCTGTTCCCCATCTGCCATTCCCGCGTTGCTGGTTCCTCCTGAGATTGATCAGAGGGTGATTAAGGCAACGAGCAGACAGAAGGAGGGGGAGGCTGGTGGGATGGATGGAAGGGGAGAGGGTGTGCATCCCAGACCCTGGCACAGCTGCGAGAGGCTGAAGCGGGGAGAAGTTATGGGGCTGATGGGGATGCAGACCCTGCTGGTCTGCTCCTGGAGTCCTGCAGGGTTTGCCTGGCCCAGGAGGAGGGTGAGAAGCATCTCCAGAGCCGGGCTACAGAGGACAAACCAGCAGCTGTGGTGTGAATGAAAGCCTAATTGAGATAGAGCCTAATCAAGATAGAGTCTAATTGAGATAGAGGCTAATTGAGAAGGAGCCTAATTGAGATGGAGCCTAACTGCCAACTCTTGTGTGTTCATCATGGGGTGCGAAACATGGAGCTCACTGGGACGCTCTGCATGTGCCCTTGCAGTCTGGAAGCTCACCATGGCCACACACCCACCGGGACAGACACCTGTCCTGCTCCAAAACTATTTGTCTGAAGCTGGGCACACACCGTCCAGCTCTGTGCATGAGAAATATGTCCACATGCTCTGGGCTGGGGGCACGGTGGGTGGCACGGTTCACAGGGGACCAGAGGGATGCGGGCTCTGGGCCAGGTGCCGGGTGACCCCAGCTGTGCAGCAGGTGCAGGGCCAGGGGGTTCCTCAGTTAATGAAGGGCATTTCAAAATCCTCAGAATCCACTGAAGGGCTTCATTTTGATGCACCCCAGTTGGAGAGCTGAGTCCCGCAGGCATCTCCTGTTTACGTACGAGCAATCAAAGTGATTTATTCACCCGTCTGAAGCACGCTTGCTCTCTGACCGTCCATCCATTATGCTTATCTCTCTGTCCTAGTTACCAGCCTAGCAATCCATCTCGCCCACCCTAATGCATGTCCAACCACTCTACAACACGCCATGCAATGTGCGGGGCAGGCGGCGCTGGCCTGACTTTGTGCAGCACTGACGTCAGCCCAAGCTGCCCACCAGCACCCTCCTGGACAATTAGGATGATGGAGCTTGAAGCCATCTGCAGCCATAATTGGGACCAGCTTTGGCCAGGGCCTGGTGATGCCACGCAACGGGCGCCTGGGAGAAGCCCTCCCACGCTGACACTACACGCGCATGAGGAGCACACGTGTGCAGGGAAGCTGTGCTGGTCCATGAACCTGGGCTTCGTGTTTCTCCTAATTGAATTGCAAAAGCAGTGCAGTGCTGGAGCGGCGTGTTCTCATCCATTATTGAAAGAACACGCTGCTCCGGTGTTGCAAAGCACCCAGGAGAGGCAGCTCCTCACTCCTGCTCACCCCCAACAAGAGGAAGGGGAGGTGTCCAGGAAACACCTTGCCACCTCTCTGCTCTTACATTGGGGACGAGTGGCTGAGACAGGCTGAGGATGCCTGCCAGACCTTTTCCTGCAGCACGTGGGCACCCAGTGGGAGAAATGGGGTCCCTATGCCCTGGTTCCATCCTGAGCTCTATGGAACAGGTGGGAACGTGGCCATGGATGAGGCAGCTTTGATACTCATGGTTGCATGGAGTTCTCCAGTCCACACAACACAGCTCAGGGTGGGCAGGCACGCTCACTGCCCCATGGTTGGCAAGTCCAGCTAAGAGCCAATCTGCCAGCTCAAATCAGTTACTGAAGGGCATTGTGCTCCTTTCAGTAACCTGGCAGTGGTTTGCAGCTGGAAGAGAGCACAAGCATGGACCCCTGGAGAGCTTATCCATAGGTTTTCTCCTTTGGGTAGCATTAAGGGTGCGCTCTCATCAAAATTCCCCATTTTCTGATGAAGCACAAGATGTTACGGCGGTTCTAAGAGGTTTGGGAAGGGTGCTTGGGCACAAATAAACCAAATGTCATTCCTCCACCCTTTTTCCTGGAAAGAGCTGACCCAGTCTGGCTGAAGTTATCCATAATCCAAGCTGAGGCAAACCTTAGGCAGATAACTTCTGCCTAAATGGTCTCAGTTTGGGTACTGTTCTAAGAAATGGGAAACAGCCTTATAATGGGAAGTATTGGGTAACCTAAGCAGCATTATCTCCCCTGCCTACAATAAAATAATTAACTCTCATTAAATTGCCCTCTCAGCCTTTGAAGATCATTTCCAGCCTGAAAGAAAAAAAAACATGAGAAGGAAGCAATGGAATCAGCCAGCTCCATTTGAACTCAAATCACTCCAGGTGCATCTGCAGATGTGTTAAATGCTTGCAGCACCTGCAGCATCACTTTAATCCATGCATCGTGGGCAAGCAATGCTCTTGCACTGGCATTCTCTGTAGCATTGGCAAATGGGGTTTACTCCCTGTCTGAAAGCAGGAGTGATCAACATTTTGTGTAAAAGCTTACTTTTGAAAGATTTCCAGGGTGAGAAACTCGCGAGGTTTGGATAATCCAGAGCAGTTCCATGGAGGTGACTAAATTTTGGGGGATCCCAGAGAACCAGGGCCTCAAGACTTGTGCCTACATCAGGTAGCAGGACGCATCCCCAGCTCTGCTGCCTAATGGATGGAGACACGGGTACGTACCATCGTCTTCCTGATGGATGGAAACATGGGTACCATCTCCCTGAGGATGGGGACGTGGTTACCATCTCCCTGATGTCTGGAGAATGGTACCATCATCTTCCTGATGGATGGAGAACGGTCTCCATCACCACCAGGAATGGGGCAGGAAACACAGCCGTCACTACATTCCAGTTCAAACCCCATTCTCTATCACACCCGATCCACTTTTATTTCCCCTTCTTGACTCATTCTGAGCCCCGATCCGTTGTCTTCTGGAAATTCCTGTCTGGGTCTTGCAAAAAGACCATCCGGGTTTGATAAATTTAGCTTTATTTAGTGTGAGATGTCTCCGTCCACAAGCCGCAGTGACTTCACAGCCGGTGTGAGCACGGGGCACTCACCGCCAGCTCAGAGAGGAGTCCTCCAGCCAAAAAGGTGCTTTTGTGCCGTGAAACTGTTTTCACAGAGCTGAAGTCAAGCAATGAAATATTCATAGGACACTAAAGCAGTGGGCTCACTGGCTGCCTTCTTATGGGAATTCAATAATACTGGAGACAGCCTTAATTCAATATTCAAAAAGCCTCTTTCTCTTTCCCCCTCTCTCCATCTCCCGGCTGTCTCTTTGGGTTTGGAGATCTTTTCCGAAACCTCACTTTTATGCACCGGATCCATTAGCAGAGAACGGCGGGGAGGAGAAACAGGGGGAGAGGAAGTGGAAGTGTGAGGATGGGGAGCACACGCAGGGTGCTGGGTCACCAAGTGGTGCTCGGTGGATGGTCTGAAGCAGCCCTTCAACAAATTGTCTGGACCCAAACCTGTTTAGGGAAGGCTCAGGTAGGAAAGTCCTCCAGGGGCTATCAACACACAGGTGGAGTGCCTGGAGAGCCCTCAGCCACGTGCTGTTGGAGGCTGGGAGAATCTCCTTGTTAGGAAAGGGGGTGCTGCTCCTGTCTGGCTGCCCACCGTGGTGAGAGGCAGATCTGTGGGACGAAGTAGGGGGGTAAGCCAAGACTGACTGCTAGCAGGGCTGTGCAGGGCAGTGACATAGCTGTCACCTGAAGCTCTGGGCTATGATGCTCGATGGGACTTGCAGCAAAGGGGAGATTTAAGACAGCACAGCTTTCCAAGCACTTAATGGGTTTTTCTTTCTTTATAAAATCCTGCCCAGAGAACATTTAAAATTAAATGATTTACTCCACAATGCACTGGTTATTTGGTTTCTTCTGGCATCTCCCTGCCACGAATGCCCTCGAGAAGATCAGTTTCGACCTTCAGAAAACCTCTCTATTAGCATTTGATCTTGTCAGACTCTCTCTACAGCCGCTTGCAGAGCTAAGTGGCATGTCTCAGTGGCTGTCTGCCATGCATGCAGGTGCCAGCTGGCAGGGGCAGCACGGGGAGACTCCAGCACAGCAACACCCATACAAAGGATGTGCAAAAACCCAGGGGGAAGTGGGGGAATTGGGGACTCAGTGCAGGCTCGGATGGAGCAATGGCTGTGTCCCCATGGCATGGGGGTGCCTGGAGCACCTGGAGTCCCCAGGTCCACGGAGACAAGTGGAGGCATGGGGCACCCTAAGGAAGCCCAAGGAATTTTTGGTGGTCCTTTGCTCTGTTTTTCCAGTGCTCTTGTTCTCTGCCAAGCATCTCTGTTTAGCTACCGCTATTGACAAAGTACAAATCCCCCTAAACACAATTTGCTCTCTACAGCAGCATCCTAATGGAAAGCCTTATTTCTTTCACACAACGTGGTAAACCCCACAGCACGGCCAACCATGACCCTGCCCTAAATGCAGCTACTCTGCCACAGCACCCACGTGTGTTGGGGCACCTATGCCTATTTCATACTTCATAATTCAGCAAGTATTTTCTCCTGATGTAACGTCTCACTGGAGGCAGGTAATTATCTATTAGATGCACAGAATCAATGAAGCTTTATTTTCTCCAGCTTTTTTAGTCCTCGATTCTTTGCTTTAGCTCAAAGCAAGGCTTTTTCTGCACTTGTGGTGATCTCTCTATTCCGTGCAAACCTTGCCTTGAGCCCATTCTTTCCAAAGGCAGTTTGAAACACCAGAATGTCTCTCTTTGCCCAAAGTCCTGTTGTCCCAAGGGTGAATGGTGATGGGTGAAGGACCAGCTCCATGTCCCCCAGCTCCTTCTTTCACGGAACACCCGGTGGAGCTGGCTGCAGGCCCACAACCCTCCAAAGAAGCCCCTCTGCGAGGGATAACATCACTAATGGACATTGCGTGAATTGTCTGCCAGTAGGTCAAGGATTACTCAGATGTGTCTGTTATTCCGAATTATTCACTGATTCACGCGGCAGCTTACGCAGGAGCTCCTTGATTAGATTCCTCAATATCGAACGGCCCGCTCTTTGGCCCGACCTCCCCAGCCACGTAAGCCTCCAGGCCATAAAGCACTCTTATCCAAAATCTTGACCTCATGTTTAATTTTATCACCGTTGACGTTAGCGGAGGTTAGTTAAACTTAAGCACACGCTGGAAGCGATGCCTTCCTGCGTCGGGGCCTCGGGACATTTCCCACTGCTGACTGATGACCTGAATTCAAAGATGCCTTTTCTCTGGCTTTGACGGGCTTCAGCTTGGCATGCACATAATTCCTGGAATCAGCTTTCCACCACAGATGATTGTGAATCAATCATTTGCTTTCTGAACGTGTTCCACAAAATTCCCTCAGCCTTCAACGTGCTGGCACCTTTCCTACCAGAAAATGAGTTGGCTCGACAGCTCTTGGGATAGCAACCACCCCAAGTACAGCTCCCGCCTGGAAACAAATGAATTTCAACACTTGAACTTTTGTGGGATGACATTTTTCAGCACTTTCCCAGCTTTGGTGAACACCACTGTCAACAGAAATGGGTCTGTGGGCAGAGGGTGGCTGAAAGGTGTGCGCCAGGGCTGGCATATGGACACTGCTCAGCCCAGGGTGGTCTAGGAAAGGCTTTCATCCATTCAACGGGCCGTTGGGTATCTCACCTTCTTTGGATAACTAACTCCACGGAAAATCCCTTCAACACTTGGGATGACTTCATCTCACCTCACATTCGGTGTTTGGAAAGCTAGTTGTATGAATGAACCGAGTCATTCACGACCTCTCTCTGGTCACTGAAGGGATGAGCAGGAGCTCAGGGGCTGCTGTACC
Organism: Perdix hodgsoniae; assembly: GCA_035772895.1. Lineage (NCBI taxonomy): Eukaryota > Metazoa > Chordata > Aves > Galliformes > Phasianidae > Perdix > Perdix hodgsoniae. Next base: position 13,445,638 of record JAPSGF010000009.1, on the reverse strand, counting down.
CTAGGTATCTGAGGCAACTGGTTTGGATGACATCACTCTCCCACAGCTACTCGTTCCGTTCTTTGGCCGTTGAGGGAACCCAGACAGCAGCTTTTGCTGCCGCAGCTGGCTTTTGGATGGCTGATATGGAGAAAGTGAATCCTGCCCTTTGGTGCCCGTTCTCAGTTTCACAAAGCTCCCCGCTGCCTGTACGTCCCTGCGTGCAGGCACATGTCCCTATGGTCACTCCCAAGGCAGGACAAAAGCCCTGGAGGAAGAGGACTCAGCACAGTGACCTGCTTCCCTGTTTCACATGGCACTTCCCATGCCATCTCCAAGAGGCTGCATCCTCTTGTTTTACCGGCAATAGGGACTACCGCAACAGCGGGGCCCAACTTTTGCTGTAGTTGAAAACAGTCCCTCTTTGCCTTTTCCTCTAGGGATGGTTTCATCCTTGTCTGGTGGTTTGGGTGCATTTGGAGCCTGTCTCTGCTCTTTCCCCTCCATGTTCTCTGCTCCGAGGGCTGAGCTTGGGGTGGGTGGCTTTGTATTGCCACAATGCAGAGCACGTTTGCAAAGTAGAGTGAATCATTTTTGCCTATGGGTTTAATCGTCAAACGCTGCCTCTCTCCCCGAACCGCTCTCAAATAGATGACAACTTTCTCTAATTTAATCATTAGTCCTAATTATTCGATCCATCTCTCCTATTAATAACACGCAGTCAGCAGATTGACAGTAAACAGCTCCGTGCAATTATTTTGCTGGGCGAAGTTGGAATCGCGAGCCGTGCCAGGTATTTCAGCTAGGGCAGATTGCATGGTGCATCTCCGCCTGCCGACCGCGTGGATCTGAAAGCCTAGAACTGCATTTCTGGTGTGAATGCCCCTGTTTGCAAAATGAACGCGTGCCAAAAAGCTGCTGGTTCCCAGACTCAAAGGCATTTGTGTGAATATCTGTGAAAAGGGAATACAAAGAAGGACCGAAGCAGATATATTTTAAATAGCTCAATAAATCATCAGCCTTGAGTTTTCAGGAGGCGGCTTTCTTTGGGCTCACCACGTGCCCACATGCAAAGTTACACTGGGAATTTGCCACCTGAAGCTAAGAGTGACTTATGGCAAGAGCACATGAGAAGTGCCCGATATTTAATTAGCGTGATGTTAATCGGCTACACTGTATTCTGTTCTTTCAGCCACACCGAGATTCCCCTTTAGCAGCACGTGAAGCCTCTGCCTTTCTTTCCCAGAGCTGCTAGGATCACAGGATCATGGAACGATTTGGGCAAGGACATCACCAAGCCACCAGCACATTCCTTATGGCTAAACAGCTTTGAGTCCACTTGTGAGGCTGCAGACTTATATTTCACATCTAGCAGGGAGCAAACAGGGATCTATATTACGTATATACAGACCTAAATTTAAAGCCACTGGGGCATTCACCAAAAGAGGCCCTGATGCTCTGGCTCCCAACAAAACCCCCTGCGAGGGAAATCGCATCAACTTCTGATGGGGAGCACTCGTTCCCTGGTTTTGAATTCACCCAAGATGCAGAGTTTATTCAATTATTGGCCATCTAGAGAACAAAATGTGGCTCCGATCCAAATACCAAATGGGCAGGGGAAATGATGACAGCCAGGTTAACCCTTTGCTCACCATCCAGCTGGAAAGCAGGGTAGCACTGAGCTGTCCTACAGGCACGCACCACACACCGCCAAGGTTTGATCCATTGGCTCAGAGGTGGAAAAATCTCAATATGATGTGGTACCCAACACGAGGATGCTCTATACACAAGCTTCCTTTTGTAAGGGGACCCCACGGAGCACAAAGGGCCTTCTGTCCTCACGGGAGACCCACGGCTGGAAAACCACAAAGAGAGACACCGGGAAAGCGTCTGGTTCATTATTCCCCTCTGAAAAGCTCTCCAGCGACAGGCTTTTTGAAGGAAGAGCCGGGGCAAGGAGGGGGTGTGGATTAAGGCTGAGATGTATTGGCAGAGGCAAGGAGGGGGAATGCAGCAGTGGGGCTGGCGAGATGCAAGCCCTCGCCAAATGCCCCGGGAGGGTCCCAGATGGGGCTGGCAGAAGGACCTCGTGCCAGGATGCGGCTGTAGCTCACAGCCTTTCTCCTTGTGCCACAATCTGAAGGGCTCAGGAGCACTGCCCTCGTGGAGGATGCCTTCATATGAGCTGATCAAACACAGGGAATGGAGAATATTCGCCCAAACTTGCTTGGTATTTTGGGACTGCTCCCTGTCACCCAAAGTCACCGCACATTCCCAAAGCAGGTTTTGCCAGGGCTGTGCAGCCACACTGACAGTTCAGGGGAGCAGCCTCACTCAGCACTGCCTTTTTCCATCTCAAAGCCCATCATGAGGTGTCAATAAGATTTCCACCAGAGGAGGTGAGGCTGGAGAAGGTTCCTGGGAACTACTCCTGTGTTAAACTTGGAGCTGCAGAAGCCTTGCAGCACCCTCCTCACCGTTTGCTGCTGGTAATCTTGCAGAGCAGGATTTGCTGTCCGGGGAACAGGGAGGGAAATCTTTGCAGGGAGGGCTCGCCTTCCCAGTCTCCTGCGGGACAGGCAAGGGTCGGTCCTGCCTGCCTTTGCCATTACCCAGCGGCAGGAGCCTGGCAGCAGGCAGTACCGGCTCTCGCTTGGGCTGAGCTTGCCCTCTGATGGCAAAGCCCGGTAGTGAGAACAAGACGGCTCTGCAAAGCCCATTCTCTGCCCGGCTCCGATGCTGCTGAAGCATTTCAGGGCACTGCTGCCATGCAGGCACCCTCAGCTCCTGGGTTGAAGCATGTCCGGAGAGGAACCACCTAGGGATGGAAAAAGTCCAAACTGGGGGGAGAAGCCCAGAACTGAGATTAAATACCTCTCCTGGGCAGAGGATGCATGGCTGAGGTCCAAAGGCAGCGAGGACCGCTAGGTGCTGGATTCTGTGCATAGTCCAGTCTAGATATCACAGAATCACAGAATGGCTTGGGTCGGAAAGGACCTTAAAGGCCATCAAATTCCAACCTCTGCCATGAGCAGGGCTGCCTCCCACCAGCACAGGCAGCCCAGGGCCCCACTCAACCTGGCCTTGAGAGCCTCCAGGGGTGGAGCACTCACAGCTTCTCTAGGCAGCCAGTGCCAGCATCACATTATATTCCTCTGGCCACACGTGCAAGGAGGGACGAGAGCAGTGACAATGTGATGTCTGTTTTAATCAAGAAAAATCCACATGGTACCTCGCCCATGAGCCACAAGGCAGCATCACAGTGATCCATCCTGGTGAGCTGATGCAGGGGAGCAGAGCCTGGCAAAGCAGTGAGCAGAAGGCAAGAGAGGTTCTCAGCCATCAGGGAAATGTGCACGTGGATCTTCAGACAGTGAAAGGGACCTCAAGACAGGGCAACTTTTCTTTGCCAGCTCCAGAGCCCTCAGAAGACTTCTCCCCAGCTAATGAGCAGAAACATTGTTTTGTTTCTGGTTTCAAGGAGGAGATGCAGCAGGCACTGCCTTGGTCGGTTTGGGCAGTGAAGAATAAGCACTGCCTTGCACAGGCTTGGTTTAGGTTGGATTAAGCTTATAAACTACATTGGTGTCAATTCTGTTTCATGGGAAAGAAATCAAACTGGACAGAAACGCCAAGCTTATCCTTATCAACATGATTAGTACAGTTGTACAAGCAATGAATTTCGTCAAGGTGTACTTAAGCACAGTGTATTAGTGGAGAGTCAGAGTGAAAGCAGGGGCTGAATTGGGCCAGATTTGGAGTTCATGGCTGAGAATAAGTGTGATGGATAAGGAAGCTCTGTGTCATGCAGGGACCTGCAGCACCCTGGGACAGATCCAGGGGTTGCATAAATCAAGGCTAGGGTCAAAACTGTGTGTGAGAGAAACTTGCACTCCTCCTGCTGATGCCAGGCAGTGGGCAGAGGGTTTCACCCATCGCCTACAAAGCCCACTCTTCGAATAGAAGGTTAAAGACTCACAGCAAAGATTTGAGCCATAAGGTAACCTTTCCTCTACCCCTGGCTAAGTGCATTAAATGTAGTGTTCAGCAGTAAGATATGTTTTTCACCTGTTTGTTTCCCCCTGTAGAAGAGGTTTCATTATTCCAAGCAGCAAAGTAGGTTCTTCTGCTTGGATAGAAGTGAGACCCTCCTTTCAATTTCATGTGAGTTCCATCAAACCAAATGCTGTTTCAGAAAGACCCAAATGATGCACTTAGCAGCACAGAGATCACACTCCAGATAACTTCGGGTTTTTTTTTTTCACTTTAAGGGATAAGAGATGTTTAAACACAGCAGTAAATGTAAATATTTTATTTTGCTGATTCTTCATCTCTGAAAATGAAAATGCTTGAACCACTTTTGCTCAAAATCTCTACACTAGCTTGGAGTTATGTTGTAGCTAATGCACAAAATTTCCTCTGGGAGAGGCAAAGGTGTTGCCATTAAGCACTGAAATTCCTTTTTCTTTTTTTTTTCTTTTTTTTTTTTTTAATAACACTGTATAATGCTAACTATATCAGAGGTCAGTGAGCATCCTCTCTCCCAGCAATACTTGATATTGCACTGTTAAACTAGAAAAATAAATTAAAAAGGAAAACAAAACAAAACAAAACCAACAACAGTGCTGCCCATCCACCATGCCCTGCAGATCCCCACATCTCTGCATCTGATTTCAGGAATTAAAGTTTGGAGATGTGTTTCTTCCCTTTAAGCAGGGGAAGGAATGTGTCTAATGGGTAGGAACGGGGTCTCCCAGATAGCTCTGCTGCAGGTTTGTTTTAGGAGAAGTTGCTGACAGCCTAATTTTCAGATTTATGGAGCATTAAAGTTCCCATTGACTCCGTAACCAGGTGATGAATCTGTCTGTGCTTCATTTTTCTCAGCTAGAAAATGAGAAGAAATGGCATTTCTGTCACTGGCTAGCTGGGAGGTTAATGCAATGATTATTAATAAGGCTCTCTAATGACCTCTGGAGCAGCAATTCCCCAGCCTAGGGGCAGCTCCTAGCAGGGGCTGCAGTGCTGCTGAGCAGACCAACAGGCAAAGGAAGCAGAAGTAATTTTCCTAATGGGTCACTGGCAATCAGCAGTGGAGCCCAGGACAGGACTGTGGCTTCCCCATACACCCGGCCTGTGTCACTCTGCATGGAAGGAGATGAGGTCTCCCTGGGGTTCTGCAGCCGTGCTGACAGCAGGTATCACAGCTTCAAGTTGCACAGGTAAATGGAGCTGCAGGCATTAAAGGCACAAGCTTATAATGAGCAGGATTTATGCATTCAGAAGAGCAGAACCCATGCTGCTATTAAGGCTCACTCATCTATAGATACCACTTGTCTTCTCCTTCCTTTAGTGTCAGGTTCCTGCCTCATCCAACACATGGCTGTGCAGGACATGGCCAATGATCATCTTCAGAAGGTGGAGAATACTGTAAAAGAAGAGCAGCTTCCTACAGTTTTCCAACATTTATGTGATAGGACAAGGGAGAAAAGTTTTAAACTAAAAGAGGGGAGATTTTGATTAGATGTCAGGGGGAAATCTTTCACTGAGAGAGTGGTGAGGCCCTGGGACAGGCTGCCCAGAGCTGTGGGTGCCCCATCCCTGGAGGTGTTCAAGGCCAGGTTGGATGGAGCCCTGGGCAACTTGTTCTAGTTACTGACTTAGTGGTTGGCAACCAGGGAGTTGGTATTAGATTATCTTTGAGGGCCCTTCCAACTCAAGCCATTCTATGATTCTGTGATGAGCTTTAAACCCATGTTCTTTATCCTGGTACAGTGCACAGATATCTCTAAGTAGTAGCATCTAATCTTCCCCTACGCTGCATGAATTGATTTTGGAACTGGTAATGCAAGGTAACCAACCCAGGAAACGGGGAGGAAAGGTCTCTGGTGGTTAGCAGAAGCCATAGGCTGCTCAATATTCATCAGGGAAGCACAGAGAATGACTTTGCTGCCAGAGCCTCCAGGAACTCATAATGATTTCCTGAAGCTCAGTGTTGTAGAGTTGGCCTTCAGGCACTGCAGGTGCCGGGGCTCAGCTCCAGCCTGCGGACATGGGCAGTGTTGTGAAAGACAGCTACACGAAGGGAAAACAGCTCACCTCCAACAGCTTTCACCTGTGCCATGTTTTCCTCCCTGGGGCACAGCCACCAACAGTATCAAGAACTGCGTAGCTTTTCAATGACCAGACAGTATTTTACGATGCATGAAGCATGCAGACATACTATTGCCTTTCTTATTGCTTGCTACAACTTTGTTTTTTTCCCTGGGTAACATAATAGTCCACTGCGGACACTCATCCCTGTAGCTTCTGATTGCTCTGGAAGACAAGAAAGTGTTACAGAATCACAGAATCACAGAATGGCCAGGGTTGGAAGGCACCTCAAGGATCACGAATCTCCAACCCCCTTGCCACATGCAGGGCCACCAACCTCCCCATTTAATGCTAAACCAGGCTGTCCACGGTTCCCATCCATTCTGATCCTGAACACTTCTGGGGACGGGGAAACGTGTTGCTTTCCTTTCTTTTAGCAAGAGGAAACATAATGCACACAGACATCAACAGCCAGGCTCAAAGAAAGATATTTTATTTCTCCTCTTTGGCTTCCACTGAAATTCATGGGGACTCGTGTGTCTTGGTGTCTTTGTGGAGTTAGTCCTGCCACTTGCTAGCCAGAAGGCTACTTATTCTTGCAGGGTGCAGAATCTTCAGCTCAAAACAAAACAAGACCCCTCAAAATCCCCAAGAAAGGAATGTCGCTTCAATAGCAGCAACAAAGAGTTAATTCATAGGAGTGACCATAATGGCAGATGTCAGCTTGTAAAGGTGAGACTGCTGACCCAGTTTGCAAAGAGAAGCAGCTTTGACTTCTCTGGCTCAGGATTGTCAGTCTGTTTCGATTCGTGCTTTGTGGCTTTTGGGTTTTTTTTAATCAACATTAGCAGTAAATACAAAGGCAAATGCCCGACTGTATTCTAGAGGTCAGCAACAGCGCTCCACAGCTGTCCTCGCACATCAGGACCCCTGGAACATAATCAGAGCTGCGTTTGCGCTCCTTTTGGGAGATGCAGGATCTGGCCATCCATGGCACACGCCAGATAGCTGACCAACACTGCCTACCCACAGCCACCATTTTCTCCCAGACCAGTTTTACCAGCTATCATACTGGTTTTGCAGCCCACTGAAGGTGCATTTGGCTGCCTGCGCTGGGAGGAGTGCTGCAGAACTCAGCTCTATGGCCATTTCCCCA
>JAPSGF010000009.1:13055460-13438013 GCA_035772895.1 Perdix hodgsoniae | reverse complement strand
CGGCCGCCGTGTCGGGCTCGGCGGCGGCGGCGGCGGGCGCGGGGTTGGCCCGGCTGGCGGCGGCGGCGCGGCCCGGCGGCGGCTCGTCTGGTGGTGGCGGCGGGGCGGGAGGAGGGGGCAGGAAGAGGCCGCTGCTCACCCCGCTCTGCAACGGGCTGCTCAACTCCTACGAGGACAAGAGCAACGACTTCGTGTGGTGAGTGAGGGGATGGGGCCGGGCCCTCGACCCTCCCTGCCGTCTCCCCTTCTCTCCCCTTCTCCCCCGCTGTTCCGTCCCCGCTCCGCAGCTGCCGGGCCGCGCGGCCGGCCCCGTGGCTTGGCTGCTTAGGTGGCTGCGAGGAGCGGTTCAGAAATCCCTCTGCTGGGGGCCTGGAGCATCTGTCTCGTTGGTGAGGGAAAGCTGAGCTCGTGGCTGTTTGTCCGTGCGATTTGGACCGGGTTCTGGTGCTGCCCGGCCGCAGGACGAGGGACGGTGGGTGCAGGTTGTGAGGTAGGGAGTTTCGTACCAAAGTGAGGAAGAAGTTCTTCGGGACTCTGATCCCTCTGTGTAAGTATCTAAGGTGCGGTGTGCAACGGGCTCTTCTCAGCCCTGTCTGGTGACAGGGCAAGGAGGAATGGCCACAAACTGGAGCATAGGAAGTTCCATGCAGATGTGAGTAAGGACTTCTTCACGGTAAGGGTGACAGAGCACTGGAACGGGCTGCACAGGGAGGTTGTGGAGTCTCCTGTGGAGACACGCATCCAACCTGGGTCTGTAGTACCTGTGCAGCCTGGTCTAGGGAGCCTGCTTTGGCAGAGGGTTGGACTTGATGGTCTCTAGAGTTCCCTTCCAGCCCCTACCATCCTGTACTTCTTTACTGTTCAGGTGGCAGAGTGGTGGAACAGCCTGCCCAGAGTGGTGGTGGAGTTCCCTTCTGTGGGAACTGGGGATATTTAAGGCCGCTTCAGCGCTGTGTGACCTATTGTAGAGAATCTGTTATAGCTGAGGTCCCTTCCAACCAACCCCCATGATTTTGTGTCCCCTTGGCCATTGCTTTTATTATTTTGGGGTGTTGATCACTGTAAATACAGTAAAACTGGTGTGGGCCTTCCTCTGTTAGTTGGAGGTGTTTGTGTCCATCCAGCATCTAAACCCAGATGAGCAGGGAACTTCTGTGATGATGAGAAACATTTTCTTCCTTAATCCTCTACATATGTCGTTCTTCTAATGTTCAGAACTTCTGCAGTGATGAGAAAAGCTTTCTTCCTTGAACCTCCCCACATGTCATCCTTCTGATGTTCAGCCAGGGCTGCTGCTTGTAGCTGAAAATATCCATCCAGCAGATGTGGAAGACCAGGGCCCAGTGCTGTGTCTGCTGTGGGAGCTGGTGGTAATTCTCAGTTTAAAGACAGCTTGCTGGTAATGGGTTTCAAATCTTCAAACATCAGGAGGTTTAGTGTTTATGGCTAGATGGATGTACTAAAATGTGAGAATAGGAAGGTAGGGTGAGTGCACTCAGCTGATGGTGATATAAGACTGGAAACAAGTGTGAGCTGTAGGAAAGTCATCGACTGGAAGTACAAGAGGAAAAGAAGTGGACTGCAGCTGCCAGGGTGGGCCTGTCTGACTGCTGAGTTACAGGGGAGGATTGGATGTTTGTGTCTGCTGGACAGGTGCCATAGCAAAGCCCCATGGACTCGATCCTAAAGCGGTCTGTCAGAGTAGATGGGAAGTATGCTTGTTACTTAAGTGAAGCTGCTGTGAAGTTGGTGGCAGGAAAAACACCAACTACTTCTTTCTAGTAATAGAAGTAAGTTTTGGTCATTACCTGTTGCTGTAGGCTTGTTCTGTAGTGGAATTGGGGTGAGCAGACAGCTGCAATTGACTGGTGTGCTCTGTCTGAACAGTGGGCCACGTGAAATGGGTTTAAGGGCACTTGTTTGGGGGAATAGCTGCTTTGCTACTTTTTTTCTGGTTATAGTAAGTGATGGTGAATGCCCTTCATAATAATAATGTATATTCATTAGGCTCTGGCCTGCAGCCATCACTTCTCATCCCTGTCCAGTCAGTTTATGCTTTGTTGGGAGTCACAGGAATAAGGTTGCTGAAAGCTAGGGACAGCAAGACCTTACCATTACATTTGTAGGACAGTTTGAATACTTTAAGTCCATTCAAAGAGCAGAGTTTCACACTGCTATTTTTTTTTTCCCTGCAGGTAAGTGCTGCAAGGAGAGTGTATAGTTAATTGTTTTCTCCTCATTCAGGAATACTGCTGGCTGAATAAGTGAGAAGGGGAAAAGAAAATCAGCTGAGCTATAATCAGGGCAAAATGCCTTTACTGCCCTTTTGTACTTTAAAGGAGAGCTACTCTGGGCCTACTTAACTATAGGTCAGAAGCTTTAAGAGCAAGTAATTATAGTAACTTACCTGAGTTCTTCACTGCTGTGTATGTCAGTGGGCTGTAGCACCTGCTATTAACAATAGGTTTGAATTATAGCACCCATCTTGTTTGTTTTTGTTTTGTTTTTTGAAGTAGCAGTACAGTTATGCAATACAGAAGTGAAAACTCAACTGGCAACTTTGAGTAACATCCAACAAGACAGGTGTCTGTGCAGGTTTGAAGAATTGGTTTAAACAAGCTTTTGCTATCTTATTCGGAGAAGAGGGAGCTTTCAATATGCAGCTTTTCCAAGGATGTTTTCAAGACTCTGTCAGATGCAGGGGTTGTTCAGTGATCTTCCTGTGTATGGATTGTGAGTTACTGCTAGATGCAACTGGAGATTTGGCATCAGATCCTGCCTATACCAAACTGAAGCTGGAGGAAGAAGGGCCTTCACGTACACAACTCACCTGAACTTCTTTGTGAAAATCCTGTCGGTAGCATAAGCGTGCACAGCCTCTCTGTCTTTCAAAAATGTGCTCTCTGAAATGTCAGGCTGAGGCTTTAATGCAAATGCTGGCATACGCTGCTAGTCTGAGTTGTGAAATCTTGAGCTCAAGGGTTTGCAAATAGGTACTGTTTGTAGTACTTTTCAGCTTCTGCCTGGAAATGCGTTACGCCAGACCAGGAAGGCACATATGTGTGGCTTACTAGACAACTTTATGGTGACAGGGGAAACTAAACTTCTTGTTCCTCTTGGTGTAGGATACAGAATTTAAGACGGAGTTTGCTTGTGTAGCCAAGCCTCTTTCCAGTTGCCTCAGGAGTGTCTGACAGGGAATCCTCTAATTGGAGGATTTCCTTCTCTGCAGCAGTGTAATTGCCTATGGTTTTCCCAGGCCTTGCCTTAACCCTCCCAATTAATGGTTTACTAAAACTTTCTAAAACCAATTGCCAGTTGTTCTGCTTCCCAAACCGGGGGAGAGGGGGGTGGTCTGAACTACAGGCTGACTTTTCAGTGGCTGCTTCATTTCAGTGCTTGTTTGAGCTCTGACATCAGTAAGAGCATATGGAAAAGAGTATATTGCATACAGAGGTACGCCCAGCTAACTTGGGCGTGGGAAGCTCTGCTTGCTACCTTTAAAGGTAGACTTGTAGGTCTTTAAAACCAGTTCTTTCTTTAAAAGTTTCCATGTTAATGATGACATGTATAAGTATAGTTGTTTGTATTCTGCTGTTACATTTGAGCTTTGTATCGAGCAGATACTTGATAACAGTGATCTTTGTTGTTTACTTAGAGCTTGACCATTCAGGACCTGTAGCCAGTGCTGCTCCCTTAGATGCCAGAAGAATGGAGTAGGAGGGAGAAACTTTAGCAGGTTTGCTTTGCTGCGGGACAGAAGGAAATATGAAATGTGCTTGAGTTTTGTAATGACTGCTTCAGCCAGATGCACAGATAAGCCTTTGTGGTTTAGAAAGCGTAGGGCAGGTAATTGTTTAGTCAATAAGGCATCTGTATCTGGTAAAGAGCAGTGAATCTGGTGACTAGCTGGAGTAATGTGCTCCTGTTTTATATGACTCTGCTTCTTGAGTCCATCAAACAGCCAATGGGAGCTACCTCATGTGGAGGAGCCTTGGTTTCACCGTGCCCTGTGCTTCAGTGGGTGCTGCAAGCTGTAGTCAGTCTCAAGTTCCTGTCTCATGCCTCTGTTTGTTTCTTAACTTTCCCTCCGTTAGACTAACATAAAACAACTGGTGCACAGCAACTTCAATGGGTTACAGCCAGCTTGGCTTTGATAAGTATTAAAGACATCAATCTTGTTTCCCCTTGTAAGTCATTGAGTATCTGGGTTGAGAAATGGTTCTGAATGGAAACGTCAGGCTCTGTTGAGAATGACTCTGGAGCCAAGTGGTATTTTTGCAGGCTCTGCTTGCTTTTTCTCAGCTGTTTTGGCTCTGTCACTTCTCCAGTCAAACTGGTATGAAGAAGAATAAGTTGGGAAACAATGGTCTTGGATAGCTGTCGTGTCAGGAGGGTGTATTCCTTCTTTAGCTCTGACTTGTGATGTCTTGCTGCAGACAGAAGAGCCTTGCAGTTTTGTTGTTTCCAGCACTTATTGCAAGCAGTGTGCTAGGAGTGTACCAGAGAAAACACATCTGATGCTGCAGAAAACAGCAGTTTTTAGCCCCTGTCTCCAAATAATGCCATGTTATGTGGCATGGCTGGAAGGCAGCAAAGTGATGAAACTCTTCATCACCAGTGGGGAGAGACCATCCTCAGAGACCTCCCCCCCACCTCTCTGTAATCACAGGTTTTTGACTCTTTCTATTCTGTTAGCTAGCCCTTCAGAATGCTTGATTTATTTTTTTTTTTCCCCTTCTGGTTCATACATCCTTGTTGGCCAAGTTTGTTGAGAACTTCCTCTAACTAAAAAGTGCCTTGAAACTAAGTTACTCCGGTTTCGGAAACTAGTGACCTTAAAGCCTGGTGTTGGTGCAACTTGGGACAACTGATTCCCCGTAAAGGATCTGCTGGGGCACAAGAGGAGCAGGTGCCTGTTAGTGACTTCAGTGGCTTCTTTTGAGGACCAGGAATGATGTGAAGAATAACGTTCTGCTTTGCTCACAGTCCAGTTGTGTTCATGTAGCAGATTTTCTGGGGTGTTTAAGACAACCTAGTTTGTGTATCAGGTTGAACAGACTTAAAGGCATCCATCCTTCCCAATTTGGTCACTTTGAGGGGGATTTAGTTTGCAGCGGCCATGGCTTCCACTCTTTATGGGCTTAAAAGATATTTTAAGAGATGCTGCTCTTCCTTTTAAATGCTCATTGAGTCTCGGCCATTAATATCCTATGAAAAGAGTGGTGGGATGTGGGGAATAACTTCTGCAATAACTTTTTCAGGCTCCAGGGGAGAAATTGTGGTGAAATAGAGCCTGCTTAGCTAGGCATTGCCTGTTTGGTCTGACATCAAATGCTTTCATCTTAAATGCAGAAAAGATTTGTGCAAAGGCTGTTAGCAGTTCTTTAACAGGTTGTTCTATGAGAATGCATCTCCTAAGGGGAGGCTGCTTCTGAAGAAAGCAACTGCTGGTTAACTCCTCTCCCGGTGGAGATTTGTATGGGCTAGCAGGAGTGTGAGGACAGCACTGGGATCTTGAAAGCAAGGTGTAGCTTATGGCACATCTGTTGCATGTGTTACATAGACAATTGTGATACTGTTGTCCACAGCACCTTGCTAGATAGCTGGTCAAATTCTGAAGGCATGTATGTGATAGTATGTCTTACTAACCATCACTAATAGCAAATACAGCAGGTACTGGCAGTCAAGTGCAGCTCTTCTGCTTTTTTTTTGCCTTCCATTTCCCTTCCAAATTCATTGCAGCCACTTGTCAAGGAGGCAGGTATTCTGTATTGCCATTTCAGTAGATCCCTTCACCTCCTGCCTGTCCCGGGCTCTGTGGAGCACTGCCTGGCTGCGTGTCTTGCTCTGAGTGCTGTGCTTGTGTTGGTTGAGAAATAGTTCTGGAAAGAGCTAAAGCTTTGCTGTCCAGCTGCATTCTCCTGTTTTCCTGGTTTGGGTTCCCATGTCCTGTATTGTTTTCTCCTGTGATTCTGAACGCTGCTGGCCTGTTGGTTCCCACTTGTTGCACCATACCTTCAGGCTGTTGGTTCCTACTTGTTGCACTATATACCTTCAGGTGTCCTTCAGCTCTGCCTGCTGTCTGGTGTGCCCTGCAGGGCACAGCTCTCACTGGCACCTGTGCCTTAGGTTTATTACAGCTGATTCTCATAGCATCACTACTGAGTCATTTCTTTTAATTGTGCCTAGCTATTGGCTGAAAAAAACAAAAGAAAAAAACTGATGTTGGTGTCACCTAGACATAACTTATGTTAAAAATAGTTTAAGGTCAGCTTGAATTGGCCAGGAGGTTCTTTTCTTGTCATTGGTGCTCTGGCTTTGAGTGGTTTACAACTGTTGAAAGCTTCAAGGGTGAACACATACCTGGTTTCTAGTTGAAACAAACTGCAGTATTGCTCAGAGTTCAAAGAACTGCTGATTGCCCTTTTGATCTTTATACTGTCTAGTTGCTGTTGCACTTTTTTTCTGTTCTTTTCTATTTTACAAACAGAAAAGATTACACTTGTTTGTGTGGTTGCTTCAGATTAATAATACTTTAGAAAAACATAACTAGTGTTTTTTTTTTTCTTCCAGTCCTATCTGCTTTGATATGATTGAAGAAGCTTACATGACAAAATGTGGACACAGCTTCTGGTAAGATCTTTGTATTGCACAGATCATCCATCCTGTATGGTGCTTGAGACCTAACATTGCTGTGGATCACTTTTCTTGTGGGTTGTTCCTTCTGATTTCTGGCCTTACATTGAAGACAATGAAATCAAGTTTTAAGAGGTGGTTACCGTCTAAGACTAAAATACTAAAATACTACCTAAGACTAAAATAAAGAAGTCTCCCAAGTATTTAAAATGAAGCTTAGTGCTACTGTATTTCTCTGTAAAGAAAAAAATGGTTGCAAACTGTTGGTAGCACTCCATGTCCAGGGTCAGGGCTGTTTCTGCTGGAAATGAGAAGTTTTTTTCCTGTTGCCATCTAAAGCAGTGGGTGTTGCTGTTATAAAGGTCATGAGAGCCAGTGTTGATGTTGGCAGGTCCTCTTTGCTTTTGTGTAAGACCTTATACAATTTGAAGAGGCCTCCACATTATCTATTGCAGTTCTGTTGAACTTAAGAGAGAAGGTATGCTTCAGGCTGGCTTCTTTATTCACTCCTTTATATTTTTCTCTTTGCAAAATGCTCACTAGGAAATTGTTACAACACATTGGCTTGAGGTTCGTGTATTTTTCAGTATGTTATCTCTGGCTTTCACAAGGAGCAAATCTTCTTTGGGGAAGGATGAGAACACTCCAGGTGCAGTTGTGGAGTTACCTGCTTCCCTGGCTTCAGCTAGGGGTTGGAATAAGTGTTGACCCATGTACTACACTCCTACAGTGCCTGTTAAATAGAAAGATAATCTCCTACTTTTTACTAGTGGTATTTTGGGGGCATAAAACAATCACCTTGAGCAGCAGATTCAGTTAACTTTCAGGGTATGTTTTGTCCTGCATACAGGTAAGTTAACACTTGATTTTGTGCTTTGTACATAACGTTTCGTTATAGATCACTGGAATTCTTCTTAAGAAGTCCAAGATGAAAGGCATTAGAGTACCATTACTTAGGTAAAACAGAGCAATGATGTGTCATTGGATGTTTCTTTCTTCAGTTGACTTGAAGCTAGGTAGGGAGTGAGGTTCTTTAGCTCCATGCTGAAGTGCATCTTGTTAGTCCAGCCCTCAAATAGCTAACTAGTTCATCACAGCACCCTTGGAATGCCTTGTATTAAGAACCACCACTGGGAGGTGGGGGAGAAAATTGTGAAACTCTTTTAGAGGTCTGTGCACTATTATCTGAATGTGAAGTAGCTTTCAATGTCATTTGCAAAGTATTTGGCTGATGTAAAAAAGTTGCTTCTTAATAATGCAGCCCATCTGCGTGCTCTACCTGTGGAAGAGGTGCATGAATTCAAGATGCAAGCATGACTGAAGAAGCCACATTGTCACAGTTCTTACTGAAATAAATGAGTGAATGAATAAATGAGGACTTAAACACAATTTTGTAATCCTTGCCAAGAACTTCAGTTTTTGCTGTAGCATGTCCTTAGTCAATATTGGAATGCCTTGACTCTACTGTAGCATCTTGGCAATGCAGCTGTTAACTAGCCATCCAAAGGAAGTACGCATTATCTAAGGTTTGTCCTTTGTGCTTGTTTACCTTTTTATTTTCTGTTTATTCACTTGTATTTTCTTTGGTTTTTTTTTTCTTAATAGCTACAAATGCATTCACCAGAGCTTGGAGGACAACAACAGGTGTCCCAAATGTAATTATGTTGTAGACAACATAGATCATCTTTATCCCAACTTCTTAGGTGAGCTCTAGGTTTGTTTGTGTAAGTAACGTCTTAGTTGTGATGGGAGTCATGTACTTGTAAATTCATCCTATAAATAACCTGCATGCAGAGACTGAAAATGAAGTCCAAGCATCAGCCCTTTGGTCAACTGTGTTTTAAAATAAATAAATACACGTGGCTAGTAGTATAAATTGTTAATACTCCACTGCCTCCAGCAGTTCTGTATGCTGAGTTATGGCAGCAAGGCTGTGACTTGCTTTTTATAGCATGAAAACAGCAGCAAGATGATGATGTTTTATGGTGAGTAGAGATTTCAATCTCTATAATTACTTCTGATTTCTTGTGCTGCCATTTGTTTAATAACCAAGAAGTTGTGCTGTTTCTGAAGTACAGATGCTGATGCGGGAAGGCTGAATGGTGCTACTTTGAGTGTGGTTCATGTGATGCATCTTTGTGTCTAAATTACATGCAGAAAATATTTGTACGTGTACACAGTACTAATTAATTGCTGCAGAAAGAAAGAAGGGAAATAGTTAAAGACTGTATTACAGGGAGAACAGATCCAAGTGAATCATGTTGGAGTATAAAACATCAAAATAGAACAGATCTTGATTTCATAGCTGGGATATCCATTTAGTGATAACCTCTGAGCCACAATAGCCAACAGATGTTTCAGAAACAGGCACCCTGACTTAGCCCCAAGCATGCTGTGCTGAAGGTGGTGCTAAGGCAAGTTGTGGAGGTTATGTTAGGCTGAAGCATTGTTTCTGTACACTTACAGTTAAGGGGTCTGTATTGGGAGAAAAAGAGGTGTATGTATGGGAAGGGGTGAACTTCTGTCTCTTTACACTACTGGTGTGAAATAAAATATCTTAAGCAGTGAATGTAGTAATATAAAGGAGTAAGTTTTTGTTTGGCTGCACTTGTTTTTGGCCTGTAGTAAATCTGCTGATGTTTTATCTCCTTCAGACTTTTCTGTGATGTGTTTTCCAGTTCCAAGACAGACTAGCTGGTGCTTAGAAAAATGAACTGAAGCAATTTTGTTAATGTGTAGGCATTATATTTGTTGATGACTTAGGTGTCTTTATACCCTTTGCAGAAATTTGTCCAGATAGTAGATCGATCAGAGGAAAATATCAGTAACTTCATACTGTTTTAGTTGTTAGTAAACTTTCTGTTGTAATTGAAAATAAAAATTGGGATGGATTTTCTCATATTTTATTTGGGCTCTTAAATCTCTCTTCTGATATCTGTTGTTTTTTTTGGTTTTTTTTTTCAGTCAACGAACTTATTCTTAAACAAAAACAGAGGTCTGAGGAGAAAAGATTCAAACTGGACCATTCAGTGAGTAGCACCGTATGTTCAACCTTTCTTACTTTATATTTATTTAAAGATTCTATACAACAATTGCCATTATGTGTCTGAATTGATTAGAGATTATATTGTCAAGCTGGTGTTTTAATATGCTTTGTGGGGGAATAACACCAAGCACTGTATCTCCACAGCCTTATTAACTTCAGTTCTTCCTGCCAGCGTTCATACAGGTAGAAGCAAGTTGCTAGTTACTTAGCATAACTAAATGTCACGTGATGTACTGAATATAACCTGAGAAACTACCCGTGAAAACACACTTATTTAAAGGTAACCATCTTTATTCAGTGCTGGAAATTATGGCTACATTAAGACTAATAAGTAATACAGGCTTGTCTGATCATGTGTGAGAGGTGAGGTTCTAAAGAGAAATTGGAGGAAGGATAATAGTAACCACAAGAGGGAGAAAGATGTGTTTGGAGTACTGCTGTACTGGCTCTGATCGCGGATACAGCTGCCTGGTTCTCTTCTAGACTTTGTTCATGTTGGGGAATCGGAGTGCAAATTAGGCTGAGCTGTGCTCTCTAGAGGAAATCCCTCTGCTGTAGCAGTCGATGGTGTTGTACATTTAAGATCAGAACAGTATATGATATTAATCAGAAAACTTGCATAATATTTGTCTTAGTTCTTCAGGCTTCCTTCCTTGGCTTCCGAAACTCGTAAATAAGGATGCAAAGTAAATGTGTTTTGTTCAGTTTAAAATGAAATCTCTATTGAGGCCTTATTAATTTAGGGGTTACATTGTAGAAAACACTGCTTCCAGCAGCTGCGTGCTTCAGAGAAGAGTACACTTACACTTACCACCCATTTTCTACCAAAGATAAAATAGAAGGGATTTAATACCTAGCTTTAAAATTCATACAGCTAACCTGAAGGAATGTGCAGTAGCTTTTTGGAAATCAATTCTGCTTTCTCACAGGCACCATTAATACTATACTTCTGGATGCCTCTACATTAGATAACTGTCAGTAAGTAGAAAATCTACCATGACCTTACTCCAAAAACATTATTAGCTGTTTTTGCCAGCAAACAAAAATACCACATCTTCTAAAACAAGAAGCCTTGATGCTGCATGTGCTTCTTAATGTGCCTGTTCTCTTAACATCAAATGTAATAAAAGAAGTTGAGACATGTTACAGCAAATGAATCCTGTGCTGAGCACCGTTTCTTGGCAGTGGATTTGTCTCATTAATTGAAGAAACCACATTAAGGGATCTTTGCAACTTTCTAAATCATTTAGAAGAATCCATTAAGTAATAGCACCAGAATGTAAAGATTGTTTTCTGGTCCCTTTGGTGATGGCTAAGGCAAAACTCACGTTGCATGTAGCATTAGCAAATCTACAGCATTCTTGTCCATGCAGAAAGTGCAGTTCTAAAATCTGATATCTGCAGATATGAGTCTTTCTTTCTCTGTACATCTCATTTTACTCAAATACCTCTTTCTCCTCAACCTTACCTAATGAGCCTGACAAGCCTTTGAACACTGTTCCAATTACTTTCCATTTCTGGAAGGAATTTATTTCCAGATTAATAATTTTCGAGTTAATATTTTATCTCTTTTATTACTGTCCTTTCAAAATATTAAATAAATAAAAATCTTCAACAGTTCAGCAAGTTCACTGTTAACTTCTCTTTTTCATGAATCTGATGCTTGTTCTTTCTTTCCATTCTTAGAAGAGTAAAAGTACACCCTGAAATTTATTCTAGGCTGTATTATTTAAAATTTCTCTTTAGCATATTGACTTGATTTGAAGTGATACATATATTTTTTTTTCTAGTTGTTCCAGATTGAAATTGAGATTTTTGTCTGTGCTGTTCCCACAGGTTTTAAGTGTTGTGTAAAAAGGAATAATGTTCTATATGGATGTTACATTATTTGTCTTAATGTAGCCAATACAAATACTCTATAGCTTCTTAGAAATCGTTTGCTTTAGATTGGAAGGCATTTGTAGTTCTTGCAAACATAAATATCTTGATTTAGTGTCATAGCTTTTGAGGACAAGGTTTTTGATCCAGCTTTGGGTTTTAGGAGGCCAAAAGACCTCTCAGCTGCATCTTGAGTCTTCCTAATGTGAAGCTATGCTAGTGTTGACCTATAATTCAGCCTTTTTTCTTCTGAAAGATGCATTTTCTGCCTAACTTTACCGAGAAAAAGAAGGGCAAACAACCTTTAGGGAAGGGAGTCTGGGCTGTACAGTGGTGTGCTTGCTCTCCAAGGAGTCCTTTTCAGCTCTAACAAGTTGGATGAAAAGATCAGCCTGCTGAGCTCTGTCTTCTTTCCTGCTCTTGTGTTTCCCATGAAAATACACTTAAGAGGAATAGTGTGGGCAGGGGGGGCATAAAAGAAATGGGCTGATGCTACTTTCTTCCATTTGAATTAGCATAAAGGCTTTACCTGTTCCTTGGTTAAAAAAATTAAAAGGTATTGCCACTTAACAGTATTTCAGGTAGATATAATTCAACTGAGTTTCCGTAAACATGCTTTCTTTTCCTCCCCATAGAAATATGTTCTCAAAAACTAGGGCACAAATCAAATAAAACTGTGGCTGTGTAATAATCTTTTCCTAGCAGTAGCTGTGTTTTCATAAAGCACGGATTCTCAAAATATCTTCCAAACAAGATAAGCAGTTACAGAGAGCAGTGGGACAGAAGAGCTATTTCCTGTACATGTGGGAGAGTTGGAGATTTTGATTTCCAAAAACTGCTTTGAATTTTTTTACAAAGGGATGAAATAGTGCAGATTTGATACTTGTTGCTGGATATTGCCCTGAATTTCTTGAACCTTCTGTCCAATATCTGTCATTTTTCTTTCTAGAATGGCCATAGGTGGCAAATAATTCAAGATTTGTTGGGAACTGATCAAGACAATCTTGACTTGGCTAATGTCAACCTGATGCTGGAGCTGCTGGTGCAAAAGAAGAAGCAGTTAGAAGCAGTAAGTGTTTGGGTGTTTTTTGTGCTCTTGTATATTAAGACATTTGAAGATCTGGGCAGAGTGAAGCAAGCTGTTCCTATGATTGATCAGTGATGTCATTGGTTTGGGGAAGTTGGATATTTAGCCATTCCATGCCATTGGTCTCAAATGACCATTTTAGTTCTAAGAGCTAGATCTTCAAATTAAACTGGATTACGAACTTTGGATAAGGGAAGTTTGAGTAGTATTGAACAGGTGAGGAAAAGTTGTATTGGAAATTGTGTATCTTATTCCTGTAGAATCAGTATTTAGTCACTTTGCCTCTGATAGTGGGGGAGAAACACAAAACTATTTATTCTAGCAAGATTATATCCCTCTCTTGGGGGCATGGGGGTGAAGTTTTGTACGTAACTCTTTCATTGTCATTTGGTGATGACAGGGTGGGAGTATAGTTTCTAGTATCAAAGTAAAACCTCTTTGTTCTCAAGCCTGTTTGTCACTTGGGTCAAATGTGAAACAAAGAAATGTGATTGAGCTTATAAGTACTTCTGAGCAGGAAAATCTTGTAAGGGTACTTAACTTTCAAAAAGCAAAGTAAAAGCCATCCTCTTACACTTGAAGAATGCTTGACTGCATTTTTCTTGCATTTACTTGCTTTACTTTTTAATTACAGTCACAGGAGTAGGGAGAGAATAAGAAAATTACAGGGGAGAAAATGATTTCCTTGTATCCTAATCTCCTTCTGTTTTCTCTCCCCTTTGCCCTTAATGGGTTGTGTGTGCTGATGTCATGAACTTTTTTTGACTGAATATTCATAGTCTTTCAGTGACAAATGTTTCTGCAGACTGTGAAAATAAACTTTGGAATACTGGAATACAGCTATAGGACTATATTCTGGAATGTTTTTAGTCCCCCTTGTGGTTCTCCTTCTCTTCTCTTTTAAGGTTTCAGCAAATTTGGGTGTAATTATTAAGTTTGATGGAGATAACTTAGTATGGAAAGACTAGAAATATATGCTTTAGTTTCATCAATGGCTTTGTCTTCCATTCAGGAAGAATCTTCAGCAGCCGTCATGTGTTTTTACATAATCCCAAGTGTTAGTTTTGGGAGATGTTTTTCATAGGAGTATTTCATACTTCAGTACGCTATTTGCAGAAGTGAATGCTAACGATCTTCCAGGATAGACAAGTGTGCAAAGAATGTGTGTTCCAAAAGCAATTTCAGGTGCAGCAGAAGGGAGAAAAAAGAACTTCCTTTTTTTTAGTAAGCCTTCAGAAATACACAAACAAGAACTGTTACAAGGGTTTCTTTCGTGTTAAAACTTGTCATGAACCAAACAAAATCTTTAAAACCTGTGAGGCAAGTAAAACTACTGTTCTTAAAACTTCCTTAATAATCTGTTTTCTTGTCCTCATCTCTGAATGAAATCTGTTCTTTGCTAAGAGAATATATGGATGCTGTGTATGAATGCTTCTTTCCTGTACTATGAAAGAGTTGCACACCCTTATTTATTATTTTCCAGGAGTCCCATGCTGCCCAGCTGCAGATCCTTATGGAATTTCTCAAAGTTGCCAGAAGAAACAAACGAGAGGTAATGTGTTTTGTTTTTTCAGTGTGTGAGGTGGTGTCTGCTGCTTTCTGTCACTTCATTTCTATTTAAGTGATGTGGAAGTCTGGCACTGTCTCAGCAAATAAAGCAAGGCATATTTGGGCAAGTCCTCATGCAAAGGACAAACATTTTCCTTGCAGTCTAATATATTTACCACGTGACAGCTTCATCTTTTTTTTTGCTTTTTCCTCTCATGCTGATGTGAATTTAATGCAGAATTTTTATCCAAGTTATTTTGTCACAAAGTTATTTTCCGTCCTCCAGCATGCATCACGAACCTCTTCAAACAAGTTGTTGTGGGGTTTTTTTTGTGATGGAAAAGTTGTAAGACTGAGAAGGAGTGAAACTGTGGTCTGTCTTAATTTGATAGCATCGAATGCCATGACGAATGCTGTGTCAAAAAAGAATGAATAGTCTGTGCTCTTTTCTTACTTGTCTCAAAATGATTGTCTCGAGGAATGAAAGATGTTTCCATATCATGCATTTGGAACTTGTTGCTTACTGTCATACAATAGTATACACTTTGGTAGCAGAAATTTCCCGGAGACCTACAGAAATGATGGTGAAATCCACAAACAAATGAGCTTTCTAGAGGCACTGTTTTTTGTTGTTGTTGCTGAAAGAAAAATCTAAGACCCAACAGCGTGTCTGCAGCTGATTGCAAACTTGAATCACGTAAAGGTGATGCACGTGAGCAACCTTGTTCGGAATGGCATGAAGATGTGTTTATACAAAACTTCTTAAAGGAAGTTTTCCTGTTATCCTGAACCTGTCTGCAAATAGACATCCACAGCCTTCTAATGAGAACCACCAACAGGGGTAACAGGAAAAAGGGGGAGGAGGAAAAAAAAAAAAGATGGGTACAAATTAAAAAAGATGGGTACAAATTAAAGATGCTTGTGTGGAGTTTGAGACTTGCTAAGCTAGGTATACAGCCTCATCTGAGAAGTGGTGACAGCATTGCTGATTAGAATGCCTGAGCTTCAAAGGAAAACATACGCTAGAGGATACCTTGGGTATCTTATACTAGAGGTGTCAATGAAGATGTCCACTTATTTTGTTGAATATGAAGCTATTTGTCTGAGCCTTCGAGGTTAAGAAAGGAATACACGTTCCTGTGTTGTTTTTCTTGTTTCAACAGCAGAAACTTGAGCACTGCTTGAAACTGCTAAGACATCTTTAAGCTTTCATTTTTTTATAGTTATTCTGTAGATTGAGGAGTGCTGTACGTCTGCTATCATTTTTTTCATATAATATTTAGGATTATGCAGATAATGTCACAAATTTGACCTGTCTTTACAGCAGAACTCGTGGGCTCTGGCCACTGTCTAATTGCATTCAGTAAGTACCTTCTGTGAAGATTTGGTACAGCTAGACGGACTGAGAGATTGCCCAAGTTTCATAGTGACTTTGTCTGGGAGGCTGATACAGAGCTTGGCTGGGGTGTTCTTCAGTTGAGAAATCCTGGGATGGTTCAGCTATGCAATGTTTAGGTCAGTGCCGTGAAAAGAAAATGACTCTGCTTTGCAGTACTGCAGCTGAAAGAGTTAAAACAACTGTCACAGAAGGTGAGAGTTTTCTCTGCTTTAGTTTACGTTTGGGTGGAATGCATAGCTTCTGTATGTTTTTTAATTTTTAGCATGTACAGTGTTCCTCTACTGACAATAATATTCAGCACCTGGGAAATGTTTCCCATATCATCTGTGTTTGCCCTTAGCTTCAGTTGTAGTGGACATCCATTCTTAAGGCTAGGAATGGGGTCTGTGGAGCATCCTGAAGCCTGTTGGGACAGAGCATCTATTTCAGGTCCTTTCTGTCCCTGCTTATGTTTTTCTTCTGTTGCTAAGACTACTTCTGATGTTGTTTCTTATCAGCCCCCCTCCCCTTTTGTATTCTAACATCAAATGCAGACTGTCACATCTCAAAAGACATTTGTGCAAGCCTGTCATTTCTGAGCTTGCTGTAGTGGTTAGCATCTGGCCTTGCCATTCATCTTTTAGGAAATGAAGCCTTGTCAGACTTGCACTTGTAATCTTTCTTTTCACTTGATAAGGAAGATAAGAAACAATGGATAGAAGTGTGGAAAAGACAAATTAGTCAGTAGGAAGGTTTTAGAAAAACTGTTTTCATCAATCAAGACTCCAGTTCTACTAACAGACTAAATTAATCCAGTTGGTTCTTTACAGTAATCCCAAGATCGTTCCCATAGTCAGCAGTGTTTGTAACAAATATTCCATTCTGTTTTTGAAACAATTTCTTTCAGAGGAGCTGCTGTTTGGGGAAGGATGTGGTCTATGTCTATGGTGATGGTGCATCCCAGTCTTAACCTGCATGCAGATGTCTGCAGAAAAACTGAAGTATTAACTTGGAAGAGGGGTTCAGATCACTTTCTTAATAAAGCAGTAAAGCACAGGAAAGGTTATCAGATCTTTTAACAAATTTTAAGTTTCTTTTGACGCTTTAATAGGTGACTTTAAGAAATAAAGGTGGAACTCAACGTGGAAAGACTCTGGAATGTTTAACATTTGACAGAGCTGTGAGTCACGTAAGCAGGCTTTGTTTTTGTGGGGAGAGTTTGAAGGAACACTACTCTTTTGTTTTGTTTTTACTAATTCAAACCTGGTTCCTGCAGTACAGATGACTGCAGAGTGAGTAATTGCAACTTCGCTCCGTAAGTTACAGCTTCTTTTGTGTATGATTGAGTGTCTGTTTCAAATTTTTGTTTTAAATCTTCAAAGAAATACAAAATTGCCTGGTAACTTTGTTTCCTAGTGTGCCTCTTTGAATATTATTTATTGCATGATTTTATTAACAGCTTTTATTAATTACAGACTGCAATATCTTCAGGACTGTCAATTTTGTTAGTTAATACAGATCTTGCCCTGGAGTTAGTGTACTTGTATAATATTTCATTACAACGTGTTCAGAGCATATAATTTACCACCTGTAACTCTGCTTATTTCACTCATAAAAGTTTTTTCCTCCTGCCTTCATGAAATGGTGATGACTTCACTTATTAAAGGGGGAGTTACATCTAGAAGAAAACTCTACAGACTCATACTTAAGAATTCAGAATATTGCTGTAGTCAAGTCTTCTGACAAATGCTGCTTTCTTGTACTTTCATCATTTCTCCAGAAGATAAATGTGAAGTTCAGCACACGCAGAAGTTTCCATTAGAAATTCTGTTTTGATGTGTTCATAACTTTCCAAAACATTGATCTTTCAAGCTGAAATTTACTGCATGCATTTTGCACAAAGGTATTTGCAAGTTCTTTTTCTTTTAAGGTTAAGTCTTGTTTTCTTTCTGACCTGTGACAATATGGCTAACAAATAAAAATAAAAAAAATCTTGGCAATACTAGCAGGAGAAAAAAAAGAATCTGACTTGGAAAAAGATTGAAAACAAATGGTTGAAGCCTGAAAATATTTTCTAAACAAAATAACCGTTAGTTTTATAGTGGATGGGTGCACTGATCATCCACAATAGCTGATTTTCTCAAAGACAAACTTAGCATGGCTGTGTGCCTTTCCATATGTGTGCAGAGTTAATTGGATGCACACTTCCCTTTTTTTTCCATCTATCGGGCTCTTCTATTAAAATCAAAGATCCAAGGAGTCTAGGAGGTCAAGTTTAATAATGAAAAGCTTGACTTTGTGTTTTATTACTGTTTTCAAGGGAAACCAAATACATCAACCTGTGACTCTTTTAAAATTAGTAATTTGATGCCATTACCTTAGCTGTGTTGCATAAATACTTTACTCAAGTTTAACTTTGTTTATTTTTGAATGATTCTTCTTCACCTTGAACACTTAACTGCTGTTATCAGCTCTCCTGCTACCAAAACTCTACTCTGTTATCAGTTTAAGGAGACTTAACTAATTATCTTGTTGTGGTTTGAACGCTACTGCATGAAGCTACGTACCACCATATCTATGAATCTGTGTATTTTGTGTGTGTATTTAATTTGTCCTAAAACACTTACAGCACAGCTGCTCGATGGGGAGTCCGTTAAATGCTTCTGTGAAGTAGCACACTTACACAAGAAGGGTAGCAAGTTTAACAACTGATGTCACAAATCAAGTTGTGTAGGTGGTATCGGCTAGGTGCATCCATGCTTCTCTTGGCAGCTGTCACTCACTACTTCACGTTTATGGGCTTTTTATTTCTAATAAGGTCACATTAAGTCTCTCCTATTTACCAAACAAGACCTTTTCAGTGTCAGCCAATGCAAGGGGGCTGTCTTCATCTCTTAAACATTGCGTGGCAGAGGAACAATCCTGAACTGTTCTCAGGCTGTCTGTGTTGAATGCTTGCTCAGCATTTCAGAATCGTCACCCTTTTCAGCCTCAGATATGCATCTATCCAACCGTCTCCACTTACTCCATCCTGTGAGCATGTTAAATACTAAAAATAAGAGGAGTTATTAGTTATTGTGGGGTAATTGCAGAGAATTATAAGCATGAATTCTCCAGGGATGTCATTAGCTTGTGTTAATCACTTCACCTGTCAGATCTTATTGTTCTGTGCATACACACATGGATGAACTAATGAATAAGCAAGAGGAGGTGACAGAACTAGAAATCAGTCATGCTCTTATGTTGTCATATAGTCTTGATTACATTCCAGGGCTCCTGAGGTAAATTTATAGCTATGGTACTCTTTCCCGTGCATTGCACTTAAATAACTGGTATTTTAAATCTATTTGCATTTCTAAGCTGCTCAATTAGACATGTGAGCTCTGACTGTAGTGGGAAGCCAAGAATGCAGTTAGGGTATGAGCAGACAGCTAGGGATTACCATAGAAATATCAGTGTGTAATAGCTGACTGTTAATCCTTACTGAGCTGGGGGAGATCTCACTAAAGAAAGGAGGTGCAACCTAATGCTAGGAGTTAAGTGGCCTTGTACACAGATTTATTAAACTGTATTGATCTCAGTGTTTAAACAGTTTTGTTCCCTGCCTCAGTGATCTTTCTCTTGTGGTGTACTTCTACCTGACTGTGTCAGCAAGCGTTCAAAGCATCATCTCTGCAACCTGAACTGGAGGATTTATTTTAAGAGGGCTTGGGAGAAATTACAAGTGTGAAGCATACTTGGTTAGCCAGCCATCCCCCCCCTCCTGCCTGCAGGAATTTTGTGTTAACCAGGATGTAGTCTTCAAACCATTGTTAGCTCTTCCCCTGCTAAGAGGAAATATGTGCCATTTGGAGGAAGTATTGACTGCAGGGAAGAAATATATCATTAAGACAGGTCTTATGGGTGGCCTGCTCATATGTCTAAAAGGCTTGTATCCCACAATTAACCCATGAAAATAATATGCAAAGACTTGTACAAAGATAAAAAGAATGCTTCAAAAGAAACCTTGTATTGTTTTCCACTCATGCAAAGGCTTCATCAGTAAAGTTGTCAACAAATGGAATTTGATGTCAAAACTTGTGGTTTAAAGGCCTAAAATCTCTTTCAACTTTGAAGATTGTTTCCTTGCATACTTGATCTATGTAGCAGGCTTTATGTGGTAATGGAAGGAAAACACTGAGGCATATGAGACTTTCAACTGATATCCAGGGAAAGCTGATCTGAGCTGTATTTGAGATATTGAATTTTATGGGAAGAAACTTATCCTTCTGGGTATCTGACCTGAGGTTCAGCTATTGATACACTGAGTTCATATTCAGATTTGCTAGTGGCCAAGGTGGTAGAAGGACAAGATGTAGAAAGAGGATGTTGTGCGGGGCGTTTTTGTCTTTATTGTGTACAGAACAATGAATGCATGAAGCTTTTGGATCACAGCGTTGTAGGAGTGTAGATGACACAAAATAGCTTGTTTCCAGAAGCGTGAATCCAGAAGTTCTATTTAAGCTGTTCAGTGGGAGTTGCATCAGGGATTTCTCAGTGTTTCCTTAGAAAATAACTTCTGCTATTTCTTTCTTATCCTTTTTCTAGAATTGGAAAGCCAGTTGGCTGAAGGTAAATGACTGCCTCGTGAGTTTTTCTTGGCTGTTTGTTTCCAGGCCATCTCTGTGGCACTGAGAAATTCTGCTGAGGTGGTAGCACCTAGAATTCACCAGAATGAATGAAGAAAGTTCTTGATCCATGAAAAACAAAAAGCACGAGGATGAAAATTCCCCCACTGTGCCTAACTGCATTTGCTGCTAGATTACCAACTGACATCAAATTCTGACCGTGGTGTTCTGTGCTGTATAAGCTGCAATTAGTATTCCTGGCCTAGATTCTTGAATGGAAAGTCAGGAGCATTGTGGTGTTGATGGTGCATTTCTCTCTGCGTAACTGTAGCTGGAGGATGGCCTTTCATATGCTGAGTCCAGAGCTGAAAGTTGATGGTAGAGAAGTTTATATCCAGACTACCCATAGGTAGTATGGTTAGGTTAGGTTGCGGTTGGACTTGATGATCTTTGAGGTCTTTTCCAACCTGAGCAATTCTGTGATTCTAGACAGCTTCAAGCTCAAACCAGAGGGTTTTTGAGAACTGCTTGGGGATCTGAAAGGGACCTGATCTGTAGGGTTGTGTAAGAAGAAGGCTATGAGACCATACATTACCTACTGTGCTAACTTTTCTTTTGTAACTGCATAGGGACCACAAAAATGATGAGGGTGCTGGACTATTTCCCTTGTGAGGAGAAGCTGAGAGACACAGTTCAGAAGAGTGAGAGGGAGATCTTTTTCATTTACAATTATAAATGGTAATGCAGGTATCTGGTGGGAAGGAGTCAAGTGGATGAGGCTGGACTCTCTTCAGTGGTGCCCAGAAGCAGGGGCTATGGACACAAACATAAAAGTTCCATATTAACATGAGGAAAAACTTTTTTTACTGTGAGGATGACAGAGCACTGTGATGGGCTGCCTAGAGAATTGCTGGAGTCTCCTACTCTGGAGATACTCAAAACCTACCTGGATACTTTCCTGTGTCACCTACTGTAGGGAGCCTTCCTTAGCAGCAGGATTGGACTGGAGGATCTCCAGAATCCATTCTAACCTCTGTGGTTGCGATGTCTCTTTCGTTGGCTGTTAGTTTTACTTGCTATTTTGACATATTACTGCTAGTCTGTTCATTTGAACAAGAATATTGCCAATAGTTACACCTTTTATTTTGTTAGTTCTTCAGCAGCCCCTGAAATGACTGAACTTGGAAGAGGTGGTTCTTCTGGTGTGGGAGTCAAGTTGTGCACTGTGCAGCTGGTTCACTGCATAAGCTTGTCTGTCTTTCGCAGTTTTGCTTAGCTGAGGCTAGCTCTGAGTTGTACCATTTGCTTGTTTTTCTTAATTGCCACGCAGATCTATGACATCCTATTTTTCCAGTCCATTAGTTCTTGACTTGCATGTTCTGAAGTTCTTTTTCTGGGACCAGAACGTTATATACCTGCTTCTTGTAATGTATTCACAGTGGAGCTGAAATGACTGAGCTTGTTACAACTGCTGAATTGAAGACTTCTGCTTATTCCCAGTGGCTCTTTCAGTTTGGGGAAGGCATCCATGTCTGAGAGTTCATAATGTCTCTCTTTTTGCATTTGTTTAACCATTCATTCTAAGCATTATGTCAACTTAAACTAAAGCTTGATGTAAATGATTCTGCCCATCAGTGAGACAGGACTTGGCTTGCTTTTTGAGCCCAACAAGAGTGAAAATCAAGCAAAGGGCTTATAAATCTGGGCATATTATGAGGACTGTAATTCATTTAGCTTTCCTTAAATGTTTTGCAGTGGCAGGCAATTATAATTTAGCAGTCTTGTTTTTCAGAGTAGAATTAGAATGAACATGGACTGATTTAAGGACTTTGATGGACTAAAGCAAGACAGTGAGATATTTGAGCTACCAAAAAAGAAGGTCACAGTGCAAGGACTGGTAACTGATTTGATGCTTATGGGGTCAGAAGACTCTTCCTGAAGCAAACATGCAACACACTTACCTCATTTTTAGACTTGCTGCTGCTTGATAAATTTAGTTGCTTGTCTAAAAGTAACTGGGAGGAAGAATTAGCAACAGCAAACAAAGTCTTGGGTACTTCTGGCACTGTGCAGTAGTTACTAAAAGCTGGCTGGTGCTTATAAAAAGGTCTTCTGGTTACACGATGGCCACAGCCATCAGCTATTTTTCAGTCTTCTAGTTTGGCTGTGGTCCAGTCCATTGTATAATAGCTCACTTCCTTGCTGTAATTTTGGAACTTCTAAGTGAGGTTTGTAATTTCTTTTTAAATAAGTTTATAGAAGCAGGGGACTAATGGTATTTGACTGCTAGAGCTGAGCACAGGCAGGGCCCATACTGTGCAAGTGTCATTTAGCTTTACCGCTAATCTTGGAGCTATAGCACCACCTGCTATTCTTGCTGTAGGTTTTGCAAGTGAAAATGGAATTATCTGTTATGTGTAGTGGTTTGTAAATTATCTGTGGCACTCTAGGTTTAAACCATTAAACCTGTGTTGTCTGTGACTGAAATTGTGAACTGAAGACTTCAGAGTAGGGTGGCTAGGATATAGGTTCAGCATCATCTCATTCCAAGGAAGCTGCTACCATCTTAGAAATAGGTGTGAATGCAGCAGTGCTCTCCTGTCTTCAGGCACAGAAGCATTCTTCGTGTCAAAAAGGTAGATTAAATGAATGGATTTTCTGATGCAGAGCATGCCAGTGTTTGCAGTGATGGTCAGTAGTGGGAATTTTAGTCTTTAAGCAAAAGATTGTCATTTTAAGGAGCAGGGCCCTTGAGGGAATAAGTCTTCAGAAGCAATTTGCCAGACGTTCTTGGGAATGTCGTGCTAAGAGTATCATGTAATGCAGTACTAATAATTATGGTTTTGGTCAATTTGGTGTGAATACAGTAAGGCAAAAATGTGACTGGCCTTCAAAGAATGTTGTGCTTAATTCACTCGCAGTGGACTTGCCAATTTGATAATAGCTTCTGGTCAAATGCTACAGTGCTAGCTGTCTGTAGATCTTTATGGCAAGGTGAGGCAAGTCGGGTGGACTTCTAGTTCTCCTAGTTAGGGTTGTGCACATTGGGCTGGCACAGAAGCTGAGGTTGTCTGTTTAGGTCTCTCACCTAGCATTGTGCGTGTGTTTGGGTCTTGAGAGGCTGGGCACATGGGTGTCGGGATGGGAGATTATTGTGAATGAAGAGAGTGAGAATTAGAGCTGGCAAGCAGGTGATACTCTTGCTTAGGAGTAAGCAGTAAGCACCAAGTCTGTGGCTTCACTGTGTGTCTGAGTCAAACCAGGGCAAAATCTGATTGGAGAGGGGGAAAAAAAATGTATGACCCCAAAAAGGTAAAGGAAATGGTAGCTGGTGAGTTTGGAAGGAGTTTCCTTCTGAGCCTTTCACAGACAGACCTTGGTTAGATTGGCTGGAATCTGTGGTGTAATCCAAGGTTTTGCACCTTTTAAAGCGATGCCATGCTTGCTTGATATCAGGAGCAAATCTCTCCCTGGTCATAATGGGTGTTTCTGCCAATCTGAAAATCTTACCAGAAAGTTTAACTTGTCAATTAGTAGATTAACTGCTAGAAAAGGAAGTGCTCATAATTCTTTTTAGCTAAGTATTTCATGTTTTCTTCAAGGATGAAGTGATTGTGGTCTTGTTTATGGTGTCTTTGCCTGATCATGTTCAGTGCTTGTAAACAAGTTATAAGTATCTTGCATGGAAGGTGCTATGGGAGTGTAGAACTGTAACTTTGAATAATGTGGATCTTTGTGTTTAAAATCGAAGTACATCATGCTCTTGTTTTGTACCATTTCACGATAACAACTTTGTCTTAAAAGTAGTTTGTGCATACTTATGTTAATCTACACATGTGAACATCTGCCTAGCGACTTCTGAATCACTTACAGTTACAATAGTTAAGGTTTCTCTCTGAAAAGATCTTAATTTATCTTGGCAGTGGTGCTGTGCAGATTGATTTAGATTTCTCCCATTCTCTTATCCACAGCAACTGGAGCAGATCCAGAAGGAGCTAAGTGTTCTGGAAGAAGATATTAAACGAGTAGAGGTGAGGTGCCCAGACGTTGTTCTGACTCTAGCAATTTTTCTTTTCCATCAAGCTGTCTGCCTTGCTGTGGGGCTGATGTGTTAAATTTATGGCAGTTGCTTCAGTAATGGGAAAATGAACAGATGATGCTCTTTCTTTAATTTGTTCACGTAGTTGATGTGTGCAGACTGCAGGTTAGTAAGGGGGGGGCTTTATTGAAACCTAGCTCTTATATAATCATATCTTTCAATTTCTTTGTGAGTAGTGTTTTAGAATAATTGCTAGAAATCAACAGCCAATTTATTGATCATGATTTATGGTTTTTGTGTTGCCCTATTCTGGCTGTCTGTACAGGCTGTTTAAATCTCAGCGATGTGCCACAGTAGAAATGGAGATGCATCAGGGGTGCCTGAGAGCTGTAGTGCAGAGACAGGGTAGCAGCAGAATCAGCTCCTACTGCATGTCAGAACAGAAACCATCTGCTATTTCCTGATCCTCGGGATCCTCCTGAGATTTTTTTGTTAAGAATTATTCTCTAAGTGTTTGTAAGCCCATCAGCTCAATCCTGCTATCTTCATTCAGTCCTTCAGGTTTCTGCTTGATCCTTTCCCCCAGTCATTCTAGTGTTTTGATTGTGAGGTAGGAAGCTGTTTTAGGAATGCATCAGATTTTGCCACCTCTCTAAGTAGATTTCCCTTAGAGCTTGTTGGGAATCAGTTTGCATGGCTGCTGTTCTTCTTGCTTGCCTCAAGCAGTCAGTCCCATCTCCCATCCACTGCCCAAAAGCCTCTTAGATTTCTACATCTATGTTGAATACATACACATGCTGATGAATTATCAAAGTATAAATAGAACTGACAGCTGCAGGAACTTCCCTTCAACTGATAACTATGCAAATTGTAGTTCAGCAGATAACACTGTTTCAAGCTGGCTTCCCTGAATCTTTCTCAGCTCTTGGGAAATAAATATGCCTTAGCTTGCTAGACTGGTAAAATAGGCCTTCAAATTTAGGAGAAGCTATTCTTAAAGCTGTGGGGTCCCTTGGAGAATATCTAGCTACCTGCTTTTCTGCTCTTTAATCTGGGAGTTCAGCAGGCTGCAGCTGGGGTGTGCATCCAGTGTGTGACAGCGACCTCAGTGCTGACCTCTGAAGCCTGGGCTCTCTCTTGTCACAAATATCTCACTTTCTACCAACAACTAATGGGCACCTAGTGGGAATTTTAAAAGTACCAGTAATGGCCTGGAACATTTTGGCCTCCTAAATAATGAGCTGCAGTATCCTGCATAGCTTCAGTTTCTCAGATACAATTTTGTACTGGGTGCACTGTAGTGATTTAGTCTGGAAGTGACAAAGCTGAGCTCGTGTGTAAAGTTTCCCCTTGTGCACCTACTCCACAGAAGTCTGATAGATGCTCTTTTAAGTCTAGGGCACAATACCACCTTTGCCCTGTTGTCTTGCGGCTCTTCTTTCTTTGACCTACATCTGACTTGACTTTATAGCTGCAAAGGCTGCTGGATGAAAGTTAGCATGTGTCTCAAAAATATGCTTAGAGCTTGCTTGTTCTGCTGTGCTTAAGGGAGGTGCTGGGTTAGGGACTCTTGGATGTTAACTAAATCCACTGGTGTTTTCTTTTTGTTTGAGTATAAACTTTACAACTGCCTTTTGTGGGGCAAAAAATCACTGCAGCTGTGTGGCTTCATAAACCCAGTTGATACCTGGGTTTGTCAGGAACAATACCTGAAAGAAAAAGTAAAAAGAAAAAAAAAATCAAGGCTCCTCCACGTATTCAGCTTCAGGGGGAAGCTTCCAGGAGGGAAATGAAGAACTGCAGATACAGTTCATTATTGCCTTAGGAGAAAAAAATAAAAATAAAAATGCAAGGAAGGCTATGTAAATTCCGTGTATTAAAATGTGCCTAATCTTCATGTTTTGTCAGCTTTGCTGTAATCTGGCTTTCTGTTTCAGGAAATGAGTGGCTTGTACTCCCCAGTCAGTGAGGACAGTACGGTGCCACAGTTTGAAGCTCCCTCACCCTCTCACAGGTATGCAGCTTGTGACTTGGAACTCGGATCTCCAGCTGTACATGTTAGTCCTCTGTGTTGTACTTGTTAGCCCTCTCCATGCCATGCATGGAACACAGGCAAAACTTGAGTACCAGACAGTATTTACCTGTTTTGATTTTACTGGTACAAATTCACATGAACAAAGCAGTGAAAAAATTGCCCTCCGAGCTTACAGTTGGATGACAAGTCTTCTCCAATCCAGATGGTGGTTTTTGATGTAGTATGGGTTAGTTAACGAGTTATAAGCCTTTGCTATGGTATGAAATATTACTATTAAATATGTGTTGAACATTGTGCAGTTTTTTGACATATGAAGACATAATTTTGCAAGATGCCAGTGTCCTCTGGCTTTTCCACTCCACATGAGTGACCAGAGGTACAGGCTTACAGAATCAGACTGTAAAATACACATAGTGTTGATTCAGTTTATCTGCTGTCTGCTTTGATTTAATGAAATGCCTTTCTAATAACATATTTTCAATGTGGATTTTAGTCTGGAATATTGCATAGTCTGGTTTCTTGATGACAAAATTGCAGATGCTTCTTACATCCAAGTTGCATGTGCCAAGGTTTGAAGTGCTCTGCTCTTTATAGCCATATTTTTTTCAGTTGGAAGAAAGCTCTGATTTTACAGGGCCAAGTTACGTTATTAAACGATTTTCTCTCCTACCTCTCCCAAGTGTATTTTCCTAATAGCAAGAGTTTTGTAAGTAGTTGACTTCTGTTACAGGATTTTCTTGGTACCATTACTGCAATTAGCAGCTCCAAACCTGGTAGCTCAGAAGCAAGCTAGACAGAAACGATCAGATTTCCTCTCCTGGAGAGATGTAGAAACAATGCATTGGTATGGAGTGCAGCACCAGTGGCTGGGAATTTTTACTAAGTTGCTATTTTTGGACCCAGAGAAAAGAATCACTAGTATTTCTAGGAAGTTCTAGTTGGCTTTAGTGGAAATGACAGGAATATAGCAAAGATGGACGGGAGCAGCATTTGTTGCTTTGTCCTTCGCTGCTTGCCCAACTTTTGGGTGAGGGTGTATTTTCCATGAGGGTTATTGCTGCTTTGCTAAGCAGCAGTTTTGTGAGGCTGATGAGACTTTTGTCAGGTTCTGCTAGTTTTCTGGTTATTGGCTATTAAACAGATAGCTTGTGGTTTGTTTCATGCCACTGCTGCTTGGGGATAACTTCAGCAAGGGCTGGGCTGAATTTGTTCCTCACATGTTGAGCGCCTTCAGGCGTAGAAACCTTTTTTCTGAGAAGATTGTATTTACGAGTAGAAATGTATCTTTGTTTCTTGGGGCAAATTAACAAACAAGCTCCCAGAGAACTTTACCTATTGAAATCTCAAGTAACACTTAAAGCCCAAGAGGTTTTGTGAGAAGGTTTGAGTATCTGCTCTGTGTGACCTACGATGGTTTCAGTCTACTGAGAATTTCTTACTATTTCTTATGCCTCCTTACTTCATGTGCTAGGGTCAATTATTCTCTGTCCTTGCTTTTGAAGATGTAAGATAGTGTCCTGAATAGTTCAGGGAGTTTCAGCTGAGGTCTGCTGGGAGATGGTGGTAGGTCAGACCATTTCAGGTGCTGAGACCATGGGACTGTTTTCTTACTGCGTCCTTCTTATGCTTCTTCTGTTCTATCTTGGCTGTGTCTGAACCTTTTTCCTTCCTCTCTTGTACAATGTAATACCAGGACTGTGATATATATATATATACACACAGTATATAGTGCCTTTCTGTATTTTTGCTGATTGCTTTTCTGTTTCTTGATGGCATTGCTGAGTTAAGAGGTAGTTGTGAGTAGTGCAAGAGGAAATGGTAGGTGAAGGCAATGTCTGAACAGGCATCCCTTGTTACCTGGTTCTTGTGGCTTCTATTCCCCCTGATCCTGACAGATGATGTGGTTTTATGTAATACAAGTAATTGAATTGGCTTAAATTACATGAACTCTGATTCCGGATATTTCTACCACTTGAAATTCTTTTTTTCTTTTTCCTAACGTTAGCTCTAAGTTTTGTGGAGTATCTCCCAAATTAGCTGTGATTTCTCCTTGGAAAGAGTGGTGCAGGACAACTGACAGGAGCTTTAAAATCTGTGGGTTTTTCCAGTTCTGTGGTAGCTGATATATTTAATCTTCCAAGTGCTTTTTATTGATGCTGTGAATCAGAAGGGATGAAACACAAATATTTTTGAGGTAGTTTCACTTCTCCATTAAATATTGTTAAACTGGCAGAGACTTTTTATATTTTACCTGAATTAAAATGGTATATTAAATTGGAATATAACTTGTTAATATGCTAAACACCTTGATAATGAAATGCAATCATATAAACTTACTACTACAACTCATAAACAGCACAAGGCTATCATAGATCTCTGCTGAGATATTAAAAAAACTCTATAGCCTTTGACTTTAAAGCTCAAGAATATAGTTCTCTGCAATTCAGAGCTTTATCTGGTCTCCAGTGACTTGCCCTTATTCAACTACTTGCTCTAAATTACAGCCTTGCTTCATTAATTCTTTTCATTGTTTCTTGCTTTTTTTCATGCATCCCCAAGATCTTCAAAATGTGGAATTACTGTGCCTCCCCCCATCTTCCTTTCTGAGTCCCTTAGCAAGAAAACAAATACAACTATCATGTTCAGTGTGTTCTCTGCTTCAAGAAACAAGTGTTTTTTCTTTTATGCTTGTACAGGGCGTGAGGAAATATTCAATTGAGTAATAGCATGCCACTTGTTTACAGGACTGCAGATTGCTGGGTTTGTATACTAATAGAGAACGAGATGGGAAGAATAGGGAAAAGAACAAATAGTTCTGGGTTTGTCAGAACAGGCTTGTGTGCTATTTTTGGTATGGGTAGATGGTGCAAACAGGAGATAGAAGCAGCAGCTTCTCCGTGGCTAGGTATTCAGGCAGTAATAGCAATAACAAACCATCACTCTAATAGGTGTTTCTGGGGAGAGATTCTGATGTTTAAAAAAAAGAAAAAAAAAAATTAGTTGCCTGGTAACTCGGCCTCAGTTACCAAAATCCTGATCTCCTTCCCCTGCATTTGCTCTTACCACCTCATAAGAATATAACGGATGTGTTTTACAGAGGCAGGTTGCTGCGTTGTTGTTCTCGTTCCAGGTTTCTAAATATGTCATTTTAGTGTAGCTGAATTTCCTCACTAAGCCTGCTGCTACAGCTTCTTAAAAAGAGTTCAGAGGAAACTTTGATTTTTCTGATTATTTGCTTCCTGTTTTTTAAATGGAAAACACATGAACATATGCCATCTTAACTCTGCTTCAGGCACCATGCAGAAACAGCTTTGAATTTGTATTCTGGTTAGGGAAATGACGTCTACACTCCTGAAGGCTTTACATCACCAGACAACCTGCAGGAGAACGAGACTAGACACCCGAAGTCTGTGTGTTTTGCTGTTAATTGCTGCTATACCTGTCTCAGAGTGGAGGACTTTTTCATTGCTTTCCAGCCAAGTGTCTTATCCATGATGTTTCTGGCAGGATCTACTGTATGTGCTTCATTATTTCATGTGGCCACGTCCTAATTTAAAGTTCATTGTCCCTGACCATGCTTGAAACAGCTCTGCTGTTTCTCCTTTGCAATAGCTAGCAGCAAATAATGATTTCTATCCCTTAGATTTTCTTTGCTTGCAGCTTTTGTCTTGCTTGTTACAGAACTCCAATCAATCTCATCTTGCCGGTTAGCCACTAGCGATGCTTTAAAATCATCTCTCATCTGTTTCTACTTCCTTCTACTTCCAGGAGGGCTTTAAAGCATTCAGAGAAATATTTAAGCACCAGTACCACTACTTCATCCTCCTGGACTTGCAGGTACCCTGACTGACGTTCCAGCCAGATCACTTGATTCATGACCAAGAATGTCATGTCTGCCCATCTGTTCTGGCAGCCATTACCTAAACATCAGTACATACAACCATCTCTTCCAAAACCAGGACTTATAGAAATGTTCTGGCAGCTTTTTAAAGAA
The DNA here is from genome assembly GCA_035772895.1 of Perdix hodgsoniae. Classification (NCBI taxonomy): domain Eukaryota; kingdom Metazoa; phylum Chordata; class Aves; order Galliformes; family Phasianidae; genus Perdix; species Perdix hodgsoniae. The sequence continues at coordinate 13,407,762 of JAPSGF010000009.1, read as the reverse complement.
ATGTTCAGCTCCTCCCAGGCGGTGCTTAAATCTAGGGTTAACTTATAAGTAAAGCTGAGAATAACGAGCATAGCTTCTGTCCAAATCAATTGAAATGACACAGCAGAAGTGTTAGAGAAAAAAGATTTTTCAGAAACAGTGATACTTGTAATGTGTTCTTTGCAATTAATGAAGTGGTGTTGTGCATTTAAGATTTTTGAATAGGTGTGCTTTAAGCTGACTCCAGTGCTTTATTTATATTTTGCCCATAAGTGAGAGCATACTTACCACCTTCTTTTTGGCTCTGTCAGATACCTTTGCATTTGTGAAAATGAAACATTTGGAGTTGGCATGTATGTGCTGTTTGAAAAGCAGTGATTTAGATATGCTGTGTAATGATAAATACTAACTGTGGAGCTCTATGTAGCGTAGCAGTTTCTAGTAATAGCACTCTTGGCCGTTGGTATTTGAGTTTAGCTCTGTATTTCATTGCTGGTGTCTGTTCTGTGTGTGTGTTCAGAGATGTCTGGAACACTTGTGTCTTAAGCTGGTTCCTTCATCTTTTTCTTCACACTGCTGTTTCAAATGCAACAGATCTTAAACTTCTCTTTTTTTTAATTTAAAGGAACTGAAAACCAATGGTAGCATGTTATTTTTCAGAATGTCTTAGCCATGCAAAAGATACACATTTGCATTCTAATTAGAAACTATTAGATTGTACTGCACGAAATTGTGTGTGACAGTAAACAAATGTATGTACGGAGCTGATCAGCGTTCTGTTCTAGACATTGTGCATTTCAAAACAGAACAAAAAACCCACATCGCTCCCGAGTCCCCAAATAAAAAACATCACTGTGTTCCCTGTCTATAAAATGGACTTCAAAGGTAAGTATGCTACAGGGTGTAAGGAGGCTGGGGGAGAGTAGAGGAGGTTGGAAATAATAAAGGATGATTGTACAGTGATTTAAGCAGACCATTTCTTTTGTTTTTGCAGTAGTATTATTGACTCCACGGAGTACAGCCAGCCTCCAGGCTTCAGTGGCAGTTCTCAGGTAAGGTAATACATGTGCTCCACATCCACTTTTCCTTTCCCCTTGTGCACAGATACAACACAGACCATCTCCGGGTGCCAGTCAGCTGGTCTCTTGCTTTAACTGGTTATGTGGTCAAACTGGAGCTGGGAGTATAGCAGTAGGAACAACTGTGCATAGTTGTGAATATTCCTAGTGATGCAAGCAAAGAAAATAACTAACTTACTAGATGTGTGACTTGATTCCCAAAGCTGACTCTTCCAGGGCAGAAAGGATATTCTCTGCTTTTCATCTCTTCTCCCAAGTCAGCAGTATTTTTAGAGGAGAGGTAAATCCCTGACACTCTGCATTGAATTACATAGCATTGGATCAAGTCTGACTTCTAAACCAAGAACATTTGTTCTCCAAATGTACAGTTGCCTTGTAGTTTATCATTGTTAGGGCCTTACAAACTGTAGTAAGAATTCATACTGTAGAGGGCAAAAGGTTCAGCATACAGTGAGGCCATTTGGCAGGCAGCCTCCAGACTTGGTCTGACTCACACAGCTTCCCAAACGGCAAACAGCACTGCTGTGATCTTGCAGTTCAGAGTGGTTCATCTGAGCTACAAAGATGACACTGGTGTCCAGCTCACTGAGTCAGAGGGGTTTTGACCATAGGGGTGAGTTTTTATTTAGCTAGGTTGTTGTTTATGTGTTGCCTGAAGTGCTTCACTGTGTGCTGCCACAGGGAAACTCAGGAACTGGCAAATTAACATAAGTGCTGCTGGATTTTATTTGACTAAGTAACGGATATCAAGAAAAAGCACCTAAATTTTGAGCTTGAGTACATATGCAGAATTCTGTTTGCAGCTGTGTAACTTATTAGTAATGAGGAGTTTTTCCCAATCTGTAAGAAAAAAAAAAAAGTTTGTTCCTTCTGCTGCAGTCTGTGGGGTTTTTGCTTAAGCAAAATGTCGCATCTCTACCTTACTGTGAAGGGCACATGAAATGTTCATGGGGATTTTATGTTTGGGACTGATATGGTACAGTGTTTGTTCCCTACTGACACTCCTTGTCTCAGTACTTTAATTTTTCCTTTGAAATGGAGAAAAAAGTACCAGAGCTGTACTGCGCAGAGCAAACAACCTAGATTTTCTAGTCATTCTGTATGACAGTCATATTTGTTTGAGATTATTTTTTGTTCTCAAATCCAATTTCTTTGTCCTTGACAGTGCAAGATCTATACTCTCTAGTGCAAATTTACTAATCAAACTTTAATGTATGTTTGGATGGAGAGTTGAGAGAGAACTCTTAAACGCTTCATTCAAAGGTAGTCTCATTTCAGTATGACTTCACAGCAAAAAGTTTTTCTGCAGTAAGAATGTTTCTAAGCATTTAAATTCAGGTGTACACCTTAAATTGTCAGTCACAACAAAAATTGTAGACTTTTACAGCTGGCAGTGTGTAACCAAGCTAGAAAGGACAGTGTAGCTTGCTTTCACAGTGCAATTACTTTTTGCATTGCTTGCAAACATTCTTGAGGAAGAGTTTATGTGTCACTGAGCCACAGGACAGTTTTCTTGCAGAGGATGAGCTCCAGAAGAAAACAGTGGACATGTTGCATAGGCATTAGGGAGTTCTGCAGGTAGTGTTTAGTTGCAGTACCTGGCTTTTCTGCTGAAAATGAGGAGCTTGTGAGCAGCTGTGAAGGTTTTCCACAGTTGCTTGAGAGGACTCTTTAGGGTGCCTACTGGACTTCAGACAGAAGAATAACTCTTGGTAAGGGTAACCCTAATTACCATTCTCAACTGGAGAATATAGCTTTCTCAGTTTTCATAATATAGTGAGCAGCTGAATAAAAAGCACTTGGGTGTGTTTTCACTCCTTTTGCCTTATTTTTTTCCACTCCCGTTTCCTAGCATTGCTTAACAACTAGCCATCAAGCAGTCTTCTCTGTGTAGAAGCTCAATAAATGTTTTGATAAAAACCTGAGCAGCTTTAAACCTCTTGCTGCAGAGGCTCAGCTCAAGATGCAGTCCGATTGATTCCCAGCACAGCTGGGTCACCAGGTGCCAGTCTGAGTCTGCTCTGAGGGAATTTTCCTCTGCTGATGTATTACCCAGCAGGCAAGCTACTTCAGATCGCTGATGCTTACCTCTGCAGGGACTGGACACATCCAGCAGATCAGAGCCAGGCTTGGCTTATATCCCTCATCGTTGTCACAGGCTTGTTTGTCTTAACGAGACAGGAGTGATTGTTCCTTGGTGCTTGAGTCATCTTGAGCCCTAATCATATCTGATGTGTGGGGAGAGGCTGGAGCCCATGTGAGCAGGGGTGCAAAATTAGGGGAGCAGTGCTGAAAAGTGTTCCCTTACATCTCTCTTAGAGCTGTTACGCTTTAGAAAATTATATTCAAGAGGTGTTGAGGTAGGAGTGCTTTCCAGCGCTGGAGATGTGTTTTGAGATTGGAGCTGCTTTCAAGATGAAACAAGCTGTCGAGCCATGAGTCACGATGTCAGCACATAGCCAGGGGCCTCGCACGGGAAGTGGCATCTGGAAGTTTCATTGCTTGGGGTATGTTTCTTCCCTTGAGCGTTAGGTTACTGTTTGTACAGTTATAAGCAGAATCTCAAAGTAGGCTCTAAACTTCCTTTATTCTTGTTGGCTTCTTGACGGTTGTAATGAGAGCAGCCCCATTCTGCCTCATGATTTGAGGGGGAACTGAACCAGTGTTCTTCGTGGCACGTGCTGAATGGATTTTGTTAGTGCTTGAGAGGCACTGTACACCTTGTGTGTGTTCAGGGCTATTGTGCCGTAAGAAATCTTTGCTGCTGAGTCTGTTGGTTCTTTTAAAATTCCCCCATTGTCTCTGAGTGATGTGTGAGACTTTCAAAACGCAAACAAAAGCAAGATGCTCTTCATCCTTGTGCAACAGAGGAATTTGTTCCTTTCACTAGTGATTGAAACAAGAAGTACTTTGTTTTTCCTTTGTTTTCAAAGGGAGAGCTTGCTTATGTAGTTTCAGTCCTCCCTCTTAGCATAGATGCTTGTGTAGGTTGGGAAGTGGTGTTTTTTTGTGTTTCATGGGCTTCTTTTCAATTAACCTTTGAACTTAGTCTCTTAGTGTATTCCTGCTTCTTTACTTGTTCACTTTTATAGGTACTGAGTTACTTCAAAGGAAATAATTCACTGACTAACTCCTGAAAATAAACAGCCCCTGCTCTTTATCAGTGGTTTGCTAGAGATCTAGGAAGTAATTCTTGTACAGCCCATTTGATTTGGGAAGTTGAAAGGCTGTATGTTGGGCTTCTACTGTCTACCTGCACAAATGCAGTATATGGCTCCCCATGAATTGCTGTCATCCGTCCTGTGTGTGAAGCTAAACTTGCAGAGATCCAGAAAACCACTATCTAAAAGGAGCTGTTCTTGCTTCTCAGGTTAGAAGATGCAGTGCAAGACCCTGGTCATGACTTGATAGTAACAAGATATTCTTTATTGTCACTGTAAAATTCTGACTCATCAGATACAATGGATAAATTGTACTTCAGTTTCTTGGAATCTATTGAAACAGATCTCAGGCTTGACTTTTCCTCTCTCAAGAAGCATGTTCTCTTCTCCACTCAGGCCAAAAAGCAGCCATGGTATAACAGCACGCTAGCCTCGCGACGGAAGCGGCTCACAGCTCACTTTGAGGACCTCGAGCAGTGCTATTTTTCCACGAGGATGACACGTGTCTCAGGTGAGTTCCTCCCGCTTGGTGTTCAGTTCTGGCATCATTTACTTTTCATAGTCCCACTCCTCAGGAAAGCACCACTTTTAAGAGAGAAGCCTTTGCTTTTCCCCGCCTGGGTGTGTTGCTGTCTGTATGCAGGTATTACTTCGAGTCATCCCGTGTAGATTTTTCTTGACCAATTTTTGAGGTTTTTAAGCTTATCAAATGTGATACTATTGTTTCAGAGGGGCACGTGTCAACACACTCTGTAATGCTGTACTATGAAGGTTGTAACCACTAAATAATTTTTCCCAAATCTTTGTTCTGAAGCTGCAAACATCTGGAAGCAGTGGCTGGGTAGTCTTTCTTCTAGATGTGGAATAAGCACAGTCATTAAAACACTTATCAAAATACATAAGAGGTGAAAACAAATTGATAAATGTTCCCACACTTAATGTGCAGTACAATGCTTGGAGATCCAGATTGTGAGTCTTAGTTAACAAATGGCTTGAAGTATAGAAGCTGAGTGTGCAGCAATGTCATTATCCCATGGGGCGCACCTTAGATTTAAGACTTGTTTTGTAGAATTAGAAGCTGTTTTCACAATTGCCTAGATTGCCTCATTCATAATTGAGTAACAGTGTGACAGCAGCTAGAGTAATTGTTACATGGTGGATGGATGGCTCTTAATTATATAACAATATTCTCTCTGGAAGTGAACAGGTCAAATGAATGCCTCTTAAAGGAGAGGAAGGTCACTCTCTGGCTCCCCTGGGAAGAAGCAAGCTTTGGGGAAAAAGGTTTTGTGCAATGGGCTGTGTCAGGCAAGAGATATGCAGCACCAACGTGTGAGCAGCAGCTTATGCAAAAAGGGAGAGACTGCAGTGAAGAACAGAAAGTTACTGGGGGTTGAGAGAGCCTCAGAAGCACAAAAATAATGCAGGCAGAGGCTGCTGCAGCAGAGCATCTTTACTTACAGCCTTGGAAGGCAAGGGCCAACCTGTCAGGACACGAATCGGCAGGCAAGCTGGGGCACAAATCCCTGCTCCATGAATCCTCTGTTAATTTAGTTTGAGGTTTGGCCACTTAAAAATTATCAAGCTTTTAAAAATTATTAATAAACAAAAAAGCATAGCCTTTTCGTGTTCAAAGACTGTCAAGTGTTTTAGGAGATCTCACTCTTGGGAGGAAGATCAGGGCATGTCTGTGTCAGAGCAGTGGCTGACCCAGGTCCATCATGCCCAACAAACTGTGGCACGATGGGCTTCAGCAGCTGGAAGATGGCAGAAGGCAGTTGTGTATGACCAGCCGGGCTTCTATGAGGAGCTCTCAATGTTCTACAGGCTGCAGTACTTCACAGATCTTGCAGAGACGCTTCCATGCATGTTATCTTGGTGATAGGGAGCTGTGTTTTTGTTAAAATAATACGTTTATTAACTAAGGATAACAAATTGGACTTTTCCCAGCATTCCCTTGTTGAAGACATCTTTCTTCATAATTGGAACTATAAATATGAATGCGGAGAAGCTGTTTTGTTTATGTGTGTGTCAGCTGCACTGAAAGTGGAGGATTTGCTACTGCGGTTTTTGCCCTAAATAAGGGATAACCTGTAATGCTTAATTAGATTTTCTTCTCTTCAAAGTCATTCCTGCTTCTTGACACATTTTAAATAGGATTTAATACGGGTATAAAGGTTTTTGCAGGAGATGCCTGAAAATCTTCTAGTAAGGAGCGGAGCAGTAATACAGCTGGAATTATGAAATGGCCTCGCACTTTGACGAGGAAAATGTCTTGAGAAATAACATTCCGTTTTGCAGGCATAGATGCAGAATAAATTACAGGAGGACTGTGCTCTTGATCTCTAAATGAGGGAAATGGAAGAGCAGTAGCTATTTGCTCCTATTAAAGTGTCAAAGGAGGAATCAGTCTTTGAAAAATACTTACAGATGTTTACGTACTGCTTCTCGAGCTGTTTTCTGTAGTGGTCAGGTGCTGAGGGTTTAATTTAAAGCAATGCTTTGTTCATTTTGATCTATCTGACATGGGTAATGTACCCATGGCTGTACTCTATGACATGCTTATTACTGAACTTCATTATTTCTTTATGCAATCAAACATTAAACAGCTTGCAGGGGACACTTCAAAATGCCTCACTGTTACAAAGCAAAATCATTTCTGATGGCACGAAATTACCAAAGTGCAGCGATTTTAGAAATAACAACTGTTGCAACTTTTCTCCTTTTTTTTAACTCCAGTATTTCCAAAGACTTCCAGTAAGTTGAGATTTATCACTTTCTTATACATTTGATAAGAGAAGCTTAACTGTAGCATAAATTAGCGAGCTCAACTGCACAGGCAAGTGATGTGTACCTTTCTGCTGCTGCAGTGGATGCTGTGGTTTAATAAAAGGCAAAGTATTCAGTAATGTGACTTGCATACTGGAGTACCTAATCCAAGGTGTTGTGTGTTAGAGCTGTCACTGCTCCCTGAGCTCGTTCTTTTCCGTGGTATTGGAGCAGAAAGACAAAGCAAGACAAGGGGGAATTGCTGCAAATTCTGGGGGTAGTTACACAGCCTGAGGGCTCTGTCTGATGTTTGACTGCAGTTGCTTGATCATATTAGGGAAGCTGGCTTGTCCATGAGACATGGCTGTAAGTTAGGAATTCTTCCTTATATAGGAAATTCTAAATTTTGAAATGGTTGAAATAAAATTCCATTTGTACTGAAGAAAGTTAAGACTTGTGAGGTTTCGGGGAATAATTTTTAGCCATCTATACTGCAATTTAGTTTTAACGTTTGTAGTGAACTGTTCCATTTTCCACAGAATATTCATCATTATTATTCACGCTGGCTCAATTTCATCTTGTCTGCTGAAGGTCATAATTTCACAAAACTTACAGCCCATGGAGTCTTCTGGTTTCATGCTTGTCTCCTTTCTCTAGCCGTGAAACAGCTCTCCCTCAGCTCTGTTGCTTTTGGAGTAACAAGAGAAATACTTCTTGCTACAAGTATTTTGAATGTAATTGACACCAAATGTAGGCATATTGTACCTGAAGTACAGTTCTGGAGAAAAGGAATATATTTTCACTTGCATAGAATGTTAGACATTCTTTACCATGCTTTTTGATGTGCTTAAGGCTTTTCTGTTAATAATCCTTATGGCCCGTAGGCTTTGAATGTGACTAAAATAAGTGAGCTCATCTATCAGTAAAGCATGTTTATGATCTCTAGGCAAATGCTCAATGCAGTAGGTTCATTGGAAGGACTGAATTTATGCTCTGAAAATCCTGCTGCCTTGAGGGGATGCCAAAAAGACGAAAGAGAACCTATTTTTGACCGAGAATCCTCCCCAAATAACAAGCAGAGGTGGACACATGAAGACATGCATCATGTTTGCCGTTGTTTTCATTTATTTCTTTATTCATTTTTCACCCTCTGCAACTCTCCCACCTCTCCCTAGATGACAGCAGAACCACAAGCCAGCTGGATGAGTTTCAGGAGTGTCTATCCAAGTTCACGCGCTACAATTCTGTCCGGCCCCTGGCAACGCTGTCCTACGCTAGTGACCTCTACAATGGCTCCAGCATAGTCTCCAGGTGAGAAATATGGTGGCTCTAGCAGTGCATTTCGTGGTGATACAGGCTGCTGAGGCAGAGTTAATCACTTGTACAGATCATAACTTGTTTAATACACGTGTAACACTTCGGCTTCACCAAAATTATTCAGTGATGAATGTATGGTTATCACTGATCTGTGAAGGCACTTGAGTATCCAGTAGCACCTTTTCTTCCAGTTGATATAGATCAAAACCAAGCTCAGGATCGTTGAGAAGCCCTTGTGGTAAGACATGAAGGCTGCTGTAGGCTCGGTCCCCTTCATGGTACAATTGCATTAAAAATAATGGAGATCTAGCATTTTAAGCCATCTATCCTGATGTTGATAACTTTAAGAATCTGTGGTGTTATTAAATCTTGTTTGTGGAGCCAGTTGTAATGGCAAATAGCTGAGTTGTTTGTGACTGCGATTGCTTGACCTCTGGTAAGTCTTGGAAGCTCTTTTTGCTGTGCTTAAACTAGTGATGGGGTGATTATGGTAATGTCAACACAATAATTCCTTTCGTGCCAACAACAATTCTGCACCCTTTGCCATGTGGGATGGTCATGTCTTTTGCACCACTAAGGTCTGAACCTGCAGTGGACCTGTTTGGACATACAAGCTGGTGAAATGTCTTTCAACAGAATCAGTTTCTTCTAGTTTCATGTCATGAACCAGCTCCCCTAAGGATCAAGCCTGAGAAAACACACAGGATAGGGAGAAGCTGGGACCTGCCAACAGGCTGTTCTTTAAACTGACTTCAGCAACTGTGGAAGCATTCCCTGGGGGATTTAATTAGTCTGTGGTAGCCTGGTTAGAGCTGTTGGTGGTGTTGGAAAAGGTGGTGCAACATATTAATTGGAATCTTTTTTCTGTATGGCATACATGCAAGACCCACAGGCTTCTTACGGGCATGTTTCACAAATTTAAATGCAGTTGTGGAAGTAGTATTATCCCTAACTTATAGTTAGGCAGTGTGAGTTCCAAAGTGGCCATACCTGGGGTCTTGAAAGAAATTCTACAATGGCATGGTGAATTGAGCTTGGACTGTGAACCTTGGTCTAATGCTGTATGACAGAGCCATCCAGGCAGTGGCAGAACAGCTTGAATATTTCTTGAAAGGCTGCAAGAAATGCCTTCTGTGAAGGAATCAAAGCATGCGTAGTGTGAAATACATACATATTTTTTTTTAAGCAGCACTGATCCCTTAACTACTGCAATATGTAGCAGGAATGTATAATGTCCGACTTAGTCGCAGAGGTCAGAACACAATAATCACTGATCTGACGTGTATTTAACCTGCACTGATTGGGTTCATGCTAGCTGCAATGAAATGCAGATGGGAATCTCACTGCAACGTAGACAAACTTCCTCCGCTACCAACTTGAGCGTGGATTGGATTTTTCTCCTTTGCCCTTTCTTCTCCTTGACGTTCTGCAAGAACAGCATTTTTGTGGTATTTGGTTAGAAAATACTGGAAGGGCAGTAAATCTCACTCGGGTTTTGAAGGTATTATAATTCTTGGGTGAAATATACTTTTGAATAGTGCTTCACTTGTTAAAAATGAAGATAGTGTGGGTCCTCTGTCCGAGCTGGTGTTAGAATCTGTAGTTATGATTTCCAACCCTTTTAACCCCCCAAAAGTGTGGTTTCCACCTTAATGTTTCTCCCTTGCTTGTGCCTTTTTTAATCAAAGCCTTTAAGAAATGTTTAGGGGTTTCAGTGTGTGGGCTGAGTGAAGGCAGTTCGCATTTGAGTGTGTCCTTAAGTGCCTTGGTAAAGCTGCCAAATGTGCTGCCACTGCAACTCCTGTCAGCTTCTGGCTATCCAAACAGTTCCTTCAAAGTCTGAACTGGTTGATCAAGAGTTTATATTTAGTATTTGCTGACCAACATGTTCAGTTGTTCACCATTGCTCTTTAGCCAAATTAGTCGACTCAAGTTTAGAGAGAGACTCTTGAATTAGTAACTGAGCTAATCTGAACCAAGAACTGATCTGTCTGGGGGAGAGCATAGGATGATAAAAGCTTGTAAGTATTCATGATTGGACCAAATTAATTAGCAGGGTGCGACAAAAGGTTTCTTACTGAGTGAAATGCTGTGCAAAGTTTTACTGTTTATCTGATCCTCTGTTGTACTGATTCCTGAATTTATTTCTGGATCTGCTGTTGGAAACATCAGTGAAATAAAGGACAAAAGGAGAAGCCTTACTGCTTAGCTGCTGCGGTTGACACAAATACATTTAAATAAAAAGCAAATATGACTTATTAGTAAGTAATCCTCATCAATTCACTCCCCATCTCCCCCAAACAAGCAAACAAAAAAACCCCACACCAAAAAGTGGAGAAACAACCAAAAAGTGGAGAAACAACCAAAAAGAAACTCGATGCTACTTTTAAGGGATATGTCAAATATATTTAAGAGTGGAACATGGGATTGACCTAAAGTTCAGTTCCCTTGTGTGCAGTTTAGCTAGTAGGTTTTGTTTTTCAATAAAATGGTGGTATGAACCAACAGAATGCAAAGCTGTCTGGTTTGCATTGCTTTAACCCCATAGCAGTTCATATGCTGGACTTGGAGATTTCTGCTCTCTTTAACAGGGAGGTGTTAAGATATATTAGCTCTGTGTGAAAAGGATGTTAATGGAAACATGTTCCTTATCAGCAACGTTTGTTTGTTTAGAAGGGAAATAAAACCGGATTTATGGGTATGGGATGAAAAGTGTAATTAAAGGCTGTATATAAGCCGACTGAAAACCCCCAAAGCTGAGCAGCAGTCTCCTGAACCACTTGCCACAAGCATATTTATGAATGCCTGGACTTCTTGAGGGCTGGTAAAAGCTCATAACCAATCCTGGGCACGTTGTGTTACCTGGAAGTGTTTCGGTGAAGCATGAAGATGCTGCTGCCTGCCAGGACATGACAAGCCCTGCTCTTTCCCCAGCTCTGAGCGTACCCTGGGAACATTTCCTCCTGGCTCTGCAGTCCTGCTGTCCCTGGGCAGCATCCACACGGTGGCAGCCGCCGGTTGCGGTGCTGGGAGCTGGGCAGGGGCTGTGCTCCCTCTGCTGCATCGTCCATCACGCATCAACACTGACTGAATAAGATGCACGCAGCCAGATGGTGAGCCCAGCCTGGGTGATCTTCTTCACTTTGCTTAGAAACGGTGCTCGTGCATGAAAACTCCAACACGTCGTCCTTTTTCCCTTTATTTGCTTTGAGAAAAAGCTGAACAACGGCTGTTGAGTGAAAATACATGTAAGGATTTGCACTGACCAGTTGTTCAGTTTCACTTCAGCTTTAGGGGCACTTCCAACATGCCCGCTTTGCAATTGGAGCCTACGTGTAGCTCATTCTGCTAAGTGTATTTTTATACACTCAGTTCTCCGAGGACAAAGTATTTACATGGCTTTCACGAGTCTATTAAGTTTTGCTCGAATTGGGCCAAGGAATAAATTTTCCGTTCATTATGCCACCAGACAGAGCAGTCGTCAGAGCTCAACTTTTCTTCTCTCCACTTACTGAGGCAGTAAATAGTAGAAGGCTTTCTTTTAAAGATGAGACCGTAAACTGCAGCGTTAGCATTACAATGATTTATGTAGAAAATTGCTTTAGCGCTGTCAGAGGCCTTCAGAGTATAATGTGGCAGTCTTTCATGTTTGAAGAAACTGAACAGAAAACTACAAGAAAGACTGCAGCGGGATGCCTGCCCGAGGTTGGGTTATCAGCACACAGCTTCTCCCTGCTGGGAGTCCTCAGGTCGGGTGCAGACATGGGCATTTCTGTCCCAGAAGCCCTCGGGTTTTTCGGCCAAATGCTGTGTGTGGGTTTTTCTAATTGGCTCACGCTGCAGATTCTTCTGGGTTAGTTTTACCACTTCTCTGAAAGGTCTTGAAATGACGTCTGGGGAGGTTTGGATAGACAGAGCTCTGTTTGCCCAGTGACTTGGTGATTTACTTCATTAAAAAATAATAATGAGAGATATTTTTTGGCTGCTGATAACTTGCTGATCAAATTAGGGATTTACCTTTTGGAATCCACTGTTCATTTTTTGGATTTATTTCTTTTATTGCTTGCTTTTCATTCTCTTGCCTCTAAGCCACGCACAGGATGTGAAGAGGCATTCCTTGCACTCACACACACAATTAAGCCACTGTTTCAAAGTTGTGCTTTTGTTTGAGTTGACCCTTTCAGTAACGTGACCTGAAATTCTTTCCTCAGAGGTGAGATTAAAAGAAAAAAATGTCTATTAGGGGCATGTTTTCCATTGATTCACTGGACCATTTTATTTTTCTGCTTCCCTTTTTCCTCTGGCCTACGGTTGCTTTTCATATATATTGAGTTCTGTACTTAATAAGATGCCTTTTAGTTCTATCTAACACAAGTCTTTTTTCTTATTATTGTCTTACACCTCCTACTTTTTAATGCACTGGGCTGGCAGGGGTTAGATGAGCCATTTTATTAAGCTGACCGGTGATGCTCCTGTGTTGGTGGTAAAGATGAATGAAAGAAACGTGTGAGTGGGTTTATCCTTCACAGGATTATGTTTCAGAGTGCAATGGATGCCGCTGCTTGAGAAGGTGAGAAATGAGGAGGGCTGAGTTTTTCTTATGGCCCTTTCTTAAAGCGATCATTTTTAAAATAGATCCTTATTTAAAGGTGGCAGTTCTAAACTGTGGATGGATCTGTCTCCTTGGATTGTTCTCCATAACTGGATAGAGGAGAAATGGTTGGGTAAAGTGACTTTAACTCCAGAATAGCTGAGGGTGCTTGAAGTGGAAAGCCCTGAACCTCTTCGAAGTTTGTTCTTCTCCTCTGGCTCTGTTACCTTGATTCACATGAGGTTTTGGCCTACATGCCAGAGGTTGTCTGGGGCTGAAATGGAATTTTGTTTACTCAGAGCTGGGCAAAATACTGAGCCTTTCCATTACTTTTTCTCTTGAGCACAGAACTAATGCATTTCTTACTACATAATTGTGGTCTGGATCCCCGGAGCAGAAGCTCACTATGATGTGTAACCAGCAGAAGGGTTATATAGATGTCAGCATGCAACTTTGACTTTGAGGCCATCTCAGCTCCATGCTGTAACCCTCCCAGTCCTGAGGACAGAACAGCAGTACCAAAAGGAGCTGTGAAAACCTCTCCAGCCCTGACCAGAAATGCAAACCTGTGTTGCCGTTGCAGCAATATGTTCTTGCATCTACATGTGAATTTGCTTTTAGGGATGACATTTACATAATTTGGAATTGGGAAGTTAATGAATGAAAGTTTCATAGCCACCAGTGGGACCTTATTTTTTTCTCTTGTAATTTTGTACTATCTGGTAGTAAGAAGATCCTTTTTCCCATTAAGCTTTTAGTACTTCAAAGCTGTCTACAACTGCAGATAATTAGATGAGTTTTGTAATTTAAATCAAATTTTATGAATTTTTATAAATAGTCTGTAAAAAGTATTGAAGAGTCCTTGATCAATTTGGGAATCAGCTTTTAAGCCAAATGTATTAAACAGAACTATTGCTCTTCATGACTTTTTTTTTTAATAATTTGGAGAAATTTCATGCAGTTGATGAGAGCAATTCCTGGAAAATTTAGTATAGTGTTTCCTGGCTGCAGCACAGGGCAACAAGCATCAGAGCAGGCTTCCTCCTTCCTTGGAAGCCCCAGCTGAAGAGCTGACTCTGCTTTGGGTGGGGTGTCGGGCTGAAGACCTCCCAAGGTCCCTTCCAACCAGAATTGCTTTCTGTTCTATCACTAGGTAAAGCAGCTTGGAGCTAAATGCCATTTAATGAAGTTTTCGAATCCTCCAGTTTCCAGGTCTGTGTTCTGTACACTTATGCTGAATGCACACAGTCAGCTTGTTTTTAGGCTCTGCTTCCAGCTTCCTGCTGAGCATCTTCCTCTGGCCTTATGGTTCGAGAAGAAGCAATGTCCTCATGTGGCTTTTCCGCTGTGCAAACTGAAATTCACTTCCTACCTATTTAGGTGTCGATTTAAGCATGAGTATTATTTATCCTAATGAGGCTGGACTTCTCGAAACATAACTTTGTGGAAGTGCAGGAATTGAAAATGAATGCAGTAGTGTCAAGAATGTCTTCTGAGACAAATAGCTGGGAGAGGTAGCCAGGAGTGTGTGGAAGTCATGTTGCATCCCCGTGTCCACCCTTCTTTTATTGATCAGGACAAAAGGCTTTCCTGTGCTGCTCCTGTTTTTCCTCCTATTCGTATAAATGCCATCATTAGCCTGAAGTGCGGTGCTCTGACCTCAGACATGGGACTTACAAACCACAAAAGCTGTGGTTTCACAGCACCTTATCTGCAGAACTCAAATAGGGACAGCACTGGCAAAAGGCAGTTCCACAAGCTTGCCTCCCCCATTCCCAATTTTATAGCTTGCTTTAATTTCTGAGTTTTGATGCAGTGAGTTTCATAGCTGACTGCTTGAGGAAACAAAGCCTGTCATTAACAGAGCATGAATTTCAGTAGTTTATTAGTGGTCTCTTTAATTTTCTAGCTGGATTTGTTGGAAATGCCTCGCTTTGGTAGCAGGTCATTATCTGAAAAGAATTAGTGTGCCTTTGGATTTTTTGTTTTTCTTTCTTCCTTGCTTAGGGGGGAGTGAGGTTGTTAAATGATGGGCTGGCATGCAGAGTGGTGTGGGCTTGAATAGTTCTGAGGGAGAAAAGAGAGAGAAAAAGGAAAAAAAAGAAAAACCCCCAGCAGCTCAGCTTGGAGAAGAGGTTGCAGCTAATGGTTATTAATGTTGGCTGTACTAATAACTACAAAGCAAGACAGAGATGCTTTGGATCCATATGCTGCCTAGATGTTTTGTGGAATAAATTGTGAAGTGACACTGATGTTTGTGTGGTTGCAGGGCTATACGTGAATGTGTGTATATGTTGATGCAAATGACGGTGGGAGCGAGGTCAGGTTTCTCTCCGTGAAACTGAAACAAGGAAGAACCCTCAGAACCTTTCCCTGAAGAACCAGTGTGCAAAATATTGACCAAAAAAAGATTCGGAATGCTATGAAAGCAATTCCCTGAAACGGATTTGGCAGGTGGACTGAAAATGTTTCAAATGGCGTTTTAACCTCGTTCCATCATCGGCAGGCAGCAGGGCCATCAGAATTAATTGTCCCAGCCTGTTCTTTGGCTCCTCGACACGACTCATCTGCGACGTGCGGACACGGTATTTATGAAGGCTGGTGCCCTGCCTCGTGCTGCCTGTTGGATTCAGCCGAGGTGTCTGAAGAGGTTACTGTCTCCAGCTGTCCCTCCTGATGCTCTGCTGCAGGGCGTCTGGCAGAAGAGCTAATGGAGTCTGATGAATTCGGAGGCTCTGGTTAATTGTTTGGCAGACTGCGTGCCTGGCATGGGCTGGGCGCCGATTTGATCTGAGTTCCTCATTGGGGAAATGGGGAATCTGGCAGTGTGGTCAGCTGGAGGCAGTGATGCCTTTGGCGTGATGGAGAAAACGGGGAATTGGAGCCTGTGGATGGGCTGCATTGATTACAGTCCTGGTACTGATGGATGCTTCCTGTGCTGAGCTCTTTTCGGATGCATTTGTTGATCTGTTGCAGCTGTGATGCTGTGTTTTGAAGAAACACAATTTTGTTGGCACGGTAATAAATGTGGTGGTTTGAAAGGAAGCTTGCAAGCTTTTGATGGCCCTATATTTAGAGGGAATTTCAATCACTTTCAGAAGTTTATTCCTAATTCATGGCATCATCCTGGTAGGATGTACAGACAGCCTTCCAACTGGCCCGAGTTAGCCGTGGGGTGGGGTAAGGCTTCCTCCCTCAAAGCTGCTCCATCATACACAGCTCAGGAGGAGGCTGTGAGCTTCCTTCTGAAAACACTTCCCAAGCTTGAAAAGAGAGTGGTGAGTATGTGTGAAGACCTAAAACCTCTTCTGCTGTGATGTTTTGGAATGCTGAGGCTCTGCAGTGCTACCACCAGAGCTGTCCATGAACTCTTGTGTACCAGCAAACCGGGCGAAAATGGAGGATCCTGTTTTTCAGATATGGATGGGCCACCTGAAATACCGCAGCAGGCAGTCTGATACTTGGCTTCAGGTTTAAACAGCGTCATTAGAAACATCCTGTATTTAAGTGTTGGTGATTTTTAGTTAATGTTTGCCCTAGCCTAGCTTATTTAAAAATGGTGGCTTTGGAAAAACTGAGTCTAATCCTCATTAACTTGCATGGTAGTTGTTTGCAGTTGCTTTGGCTCATTGTACTTCGGTGTATCTGGCATATAAACCCTGGGACTGTCGTCATCTCTTCAGCATGCAGAAGAGCATCGCTAGCAGTAAAGTGCCTTTTTATCAGTACGCTTTATGTTCAGTTGCTTGCAAAATTCAGTAGTTCCCTATAGGTTTTTCTCATCATTAGTGCTAATTAAACTAGGTTCCCCTGAATACATGTATGAATAAAACTTATTTAGTAGAATAGTATGTCCCTAGCTACATGGTCTTACAGACAAAGTTAGAAGAGATTTTTGGGTTGTATTTAGAGGATATTATGTTCAAGGTTGCTTCCCCTCAAAACGGAGGGGGTCTTGATTTTGAAAGTTAAGCTGCTGTAGGAGGCACTGTCTCATTGAGTACAGTACATATTCTCCTGTTGGGTTTTAAAAAGGAATAATTCTATTTTATCTAGCGATGAGAAGGCATGAAAGTAGCTTTGTTGGTTTTGATTTTGGAACTGAGATGGATCTAAACCTACCAAACCTCCTCAATTTCAATTTAGAATGAATTGAGAGTATTGCTAAGTGGCATCTATTAGAACTGATGGCATTTCATTACACATAAAAGGATTTTTGGAAGCATGAAATGGGCCCGAAAGTAGGTCTAATGACATTACTTAGTCAACTTGGTACCTTTATATACCTTTCTTTGAAACAGAGCAGAATACAACTCCAGACTAATGCAGCTGTGAGAAGGATACTGAGTGTGACTGCAGCATGGTTGGTGCTATAATGTCTTCACAAGAGCCCAGAGCTGAGGACTCACCTTCTCTGTGCAGTGCAGACTTCAGTGAACAGTGATGTCCTTCCCTGTTTGTTCCCTAGCTGATGGGAACGGTTACAGGGAAAAGCAGATAATCAACAGGTGAAGGGCTGGCACTCCACTGCCTTGTTTCTGTGTTGCAAATGGACTCCTAAGCAGAGCTCTACTTGAAAACAATTGAAATGTGGAGGAGCAGTGGCAGGTGAGGTTACCTGAGGTGTGTTCAAACGTGTCCAGCATATCACAAAAAGCTCCAAGAAAGGGGATTAAACCCCCAAGCCCTGTGCTTTTGATGGGAAAATGTGCTGTTACCAACAGCTCAGCAGTCTGGGCTTTTGGTCAACATCATCCCTTCTGGTATTCCTACAGTGGTGAGGAGTGATGACGTTGTAACAGGACTGCTGAGTCCTCATGGTGCTGATCTTAGGGTGACATGGGGCTTCTGGATCTGCTGCTTTGCCCCTCACTGGAGATGCATGTGAAGAAATTGTCTCTCAACTCCAGCAAGTCCAGCAGAGAGGGACCTGAAGCCTCGCTGCATCCTCCATCTATGGCCTTGGTTCAGATCCAGATCTACCTTATATGCTGGTGTGGCAAGTTGACTGCGACTGCTAGAGTCAAACAGGAAAAAAAAAAAAAGAACAAAAAAACCCCAAAATTGTGAGCCCTTTAGCATGCAGCTCGTGTCTTTCATCATCTCCACTGAGTGAGATTTTTCCAGGCTGAGTTCCTGCTGTTCTGCAGCTTCCAAGTGTTTCTGAACTTGGTTCTTAGGACTATTCTGTTCATGGACAGAGACCCTTGCTTTGGGCAGAGAGAAGTATTTAAAGGTATTTCTCTATGAAAAGTGATACACTTAATTTTGAACAGGAATGCTTGCTTTGTAAAGCAGATTGCCTTTGCTAGAGGAGGCATAGGTTAAACTGGAGCTCTGTGTGCGACAGTTACAACAGATGTTCAACTTTCTTTTTTTTCCTGAAACTCGGGATGCACAGTTTCAGAGGGATCCCAAAGTCCAGCATTTCTGGCAGGTTTGCTGTGAACAGAATAGTAATAACTCCAGGCACCAAGTGAGCTTTAGCACTGATTTGAGTGATGGAGATCTTGTGTGGGAAGTAAATGATAACCACAGTTATGATCAGGGAATAAAGAAGGCTTTCTGAAGTTACTGGCTCATTCATTTTTATGCATCAATTTTCATGTAATTTCATCCTTTGGGCTGTTGGGACCAGAGGCTGTCATGCGCTGATGGACTTTCGTTTAATTAGCTGGGCTGTATGCTTTCTTTCCATTCTTTCTGTCCACTTTAAGTTTCCTTTCTGCTGGGTCGGACATGTGGCTGAGATGACTGAAATCATCCTTCTGGTTTCAACTTTGACTTGAATGTCCACAGAACTAATCCACGCTGCCTTTCTAAACGAGATGAAATGAAGCAGGAGGAGTGCCAAAAGCCCCAAACTGTGATTCCAAGTCATATCTGGATTATATTAAAACCTAAATAAAATTATCTTGATCTTTGGCATAGGGATCGTGGGCACAATGACAGGACAGGAGGTTTAAGTTGTGCCAGAGGATGTTCAGGTTGAATATTGGGAAAAAGTTCTTCTCTCAGAGTGGTGAGTCATTGGCACAGGCTGCCCAGGAGGAATGTGTTGTGATTACCATCCTTGGAGGTGTCACAAAACCATGGAGAGGGGGCACTGAGGGACGTGGGCAGTTGGCATGATGGGGATGAGTTGGGCTTGGACTTGGTGGTCTTGGAATCGTAAAGGTTGGAAAAGACCTCTTTCTGTGAAAGTGGCAGATGCTGCTGAATGATGGCCTCATTTTGTACTTGATGCTCATATACCTGTTTAACACCTTTGTGTCCTGATTGTCTGCTTGGGCCTGCTTTGGGGTGGATGTTTCATTATTGTCTTCTGTTTGGATTACTCTATAGCCTAGCAAAGAACAGATCAAGCAGCCTACAGAATCCACTGTCCCAGCATGGCATTAGGTGAGGAAGATGCACGCAAGTCACCACTTAAAGCAAATGAGTATATGGATAGTAAAACTAATCTCTGCTATTGGTTAAAAGGCTCTGTTCTGCTACTATATTTAGAGCTTTGTGCCCTGCAGGTTGTCTTCTGGGATGTCTCATCCACCAAAATTAGTTTTTCATCAGACCTCTGTTAGACTTAAATCTGATCCATTAAGAGGCCTTAATTGTGGTAGCTGAGACATCTTTGTCAGATTTGTCCTCTAATCAAGCTAATGTTCTGGTAATCTATGGTCGTGTCTAACCCAGGTTGATGCAGTTCTTAAGGATGAAGATGTTTGCTTTCTGATGATAGAATCCATTAAGCGGAGTCTCATTTATGTAGTTAACTTGTCTGTCTGTGTAACAGACTGTAGAATTGAAAGATGCTCTTTTTTTAAGAGGCCCTTCCTAAGATTTAGGGGCTGCAGTAACCTGAGGTTGCACTGTTCTTGCTCAGTGTATATTTGGAAACACCCTTAGCAGTACAGCACTTTCAGCTGGGCAAAATGTTCAACTGAGGGTGGTCTGTGTGTGTTCCTGTGGCACGGGTCAAGGATTTAGGGGCAGCAAGGAGTCACTAATGCAAATGTTGCTTTATAACTAAAAAAGAGAAAATAATTGTATCTTATGCACAGCTTTAGCATAACAGCTTTTTGATACTGAAACTTGATTGCTTTTTCTCAGTAATCTTAGTTTTTATACGTGCCAAAATTTTGTCTTTGAGGTGATGGGGTGCAAAATAGGAGCGCTGCCTGAACATTGCTTTGTTTTTAAAAGCTACAGATTAGTATGCTAGTGCATACTTAGTGACACTAATTACATTGCCTTAAAATAAAAGTCTGCTGTAAAAACAGTCTTTAAGGAATGTGATATTAATACCAATTTCTGTATTGGTCCCAGGTGCCAAACAGTCTGCAGGGCTGCTCATGGATTGGGTCGTAGCATAAATTTCTAATCTCTTGACTTCAGGGTCGGAAATAAGCAAGGAGGCTGCAAGCAATAGGATTTGGGACAGAATATCCTTCAGAATATCCTACTTCTCGGAAAGGGTGGTCAGGCACTGGAATGCACTGCCCAAGGAGGTGGTGGAGTCACCGAACATGGATGCGTTCAAGAGACGTTTGGATGTTGTGTTGAGGGATATGATTTAGCTGGGGAGTATTGGTGATGGTTGGACTGGATGATCTTTTAGGTCTTTTCCAACCTTGATAATTCTGTGATTCTGTGATTCAGATTCTGGGGGGTGGAAGCGCAAAGTGAGAAAGGCTGAAAGCAAAAGCTGCAGTTCCTTCTTCCCTCCCACCAGTTAACTTCCCCCCCCAAATTAGAGAGCATTTATCCAGATTGCTGTTGAATGTGGAACTGGAGATGTAGAAATAGAAACAGCACCATATTAGGTAGAAAGTGGAATTGAAAGGATTTGGTATATTCAGTCAGAAAACTATATATAGGCCCGTGGGGAGGGAGGAACTGAGACGTATGCTTTCTGGAAATGGCAACTCCTGCAGTCTCAGATTCTGTTACTGGGTCAGGACTTAAAGACTGTAGTAGTGATTGTAGAGTGTGTATGTGTACAGGGTTCATTACCAGTGTCAGGTTCCCTTTGACACCATCGTGCTGTGCTTGGAGCTTGGATCAGGTGTGTGTGTTAAATTGGGGGATGGGGGGGGAACCAAAGATAAACCTTCATCTGTTCCAAATCAGTCTTCTAGCAAAGTGCTTTCCACTTCTAATATGAAGCGGTTCACCATCGCTTTTGCTGTCACTTTGTTCATAACCACTGTGGCTTTGTACACCCTGCTTGTCCATTCCCTCAACCTTCTGTTTCCAAAGCGAAAGCCTCAGCCTTTCTGGCACTCCTCCTGCAAGGGAGCTGCTCCATCTCTTTAATCCCTGCAATTGCCCATCTGTATGCATTCTCTAAGTGTAGTGCATCATCCAGGGATGTGGCGAACGCAACCACGTGCACCATCAGGATGCAAATGTAGCAAGGCTTTATGCAGTAGTAAAAATGGGGAATATTCATTCTTCACTGTTTTCCCCATAGGTCTACCCTCAATACTAAGCCAAGGTCCAAGGCGTGTTTCAGAAGCAATTTATTTCATAATTCCATTTGTTAGCTGCAAGTGCTCTCCAAGGTCATTGGCTTTAGAATTAAAATGAAGAAGTTGATTTATAATCTCAGAGATTGAGAATAAAGAAAAGCAGCAGAGAAACCAGAACTCTTGAGAATGCATTTGCTTTCCACTGACTGTTAGTGGTATTTCCAGTAGATGCCGGTTGCTTAACTTAGGAGAAAGAAAGCAGTGATTTGGGAATTGGAAATGTCTCTTCTGCTTTCCCTAGAAGAAAGCAATCGCTTACACTGAATTTGACTTATTTATACATGAATTCTGTTGCACATTGATAAATCATTTTTTGAAAAACCCAGGAGTTTTTGCATCCCCAGAAGATTCCTGACAAAAAGTTCAGCTAGTTGCCTTTGTTGGAAACAAGGAGTTTTAAAAGTGCTCTTCTAAGTGGGGGAGAAAAGACAATTGTTAATGGTTCCTAATGTGCACAAATATGAGCAGCAAGGATTGCTGACAGTCCAAAAGGGGGCTTCACTGGATGTGTTCCCTGTTCCCCTTTGAGATGCTCTAAATGTCGCTTACCTCCACTGCTGCTTCCTGAAATATAGAAAATAATAGTAGAAACCACACTAGTGAAGTCACCTGTGTTTTCTTCTCGTTATTCATGCTTTGCTGTGACATCTCATGCTTCCTTGCTTCCTTTTCAGGCAGTTGTATGTTAGATTAAGCATGCAGAGCAGTCAGTAGCCATCTTTTTGGCCAGTGTGGGGCTACTTCTGATGCTGTCAGTCTCTAGAGGACAGTCTCCCATCTCTGGAGGTGATTGCTTCCGGCTAGGGCTGAGGTAGGTTTGTAGCTCCAGCACTGCTGTTCCCTCAGCCCTCCCCAGCACTCCACTGAAATGTTCATTGTTGGTCCCACCTTAGGGCTGCTTACAGCAGTGCTGTCAAAACGCACGGCTCTTCTTTCAGAAGGACATTAACATCCAGCACACGAGCGCTTCCTGCCTTGTGTTGGCTCGAAGGTGGCCTCTTGCTGCACATGAAGCAGATGCTAACTGCTGCATGTGCTGTGCTCTGGATGCTTGCTTTGCTGAGTGATGGCCTTTTTTTGACAAAAATGATGGTTATTTCCTATTACCCGATTGCATGTTATTGTTGTACTAATGGCTGAAACTTGATTTATTTATGTAAATTTGCCTATAGAAACGTGTCACCTGAAAAGCAGGCTGTTGTTTTTCAGAGCTAGCCCCATTGTGTCTTTTGGCAATATGTAAAACTGAGTTCTCCTGTGAATTTTCATAAAGATAAACATGCGCGTAAGGCACAGCTTATATTGAAACAAAAAGATTTGAGACAGTAAGTGACAGGAATACCAGTGAGCTAGTTAAGTGCAAATGAACCTTGCTTAATACTAAACATGTTTAGGAGACTTGTAGGAAAAAGTGTGGGAATGGCTGCTGCTGTGCAAATGGGGCTGTTTGTCCTAATCCTGATTAGTGCGGGGGGGAAATGGAGCTCTGCAAATATTAGCAATAATTTTGCATAGTGAATAATCTGCTTCCATTGGTTACTTAGATTGTTGATATTTTTCTTTGCCAGTCGCTTACGAAAATCTGACTGTCAGAAAGCTGGGATGCTTTTTCTACCAGCACTGCATGTAGGTTACGGAGGGCAGGATGAGATGCTGTTAGCTTTGCTGTTTTGGCTTTGCCTGCCTTCCTCGCAGTCACCAAACACATCTGTGCAGGTGGTGCTTCATTTCTGCATCAGTTTTCTCCCTGCAGTGTCTTTGATGCTGTCTGAAGGTCGCAGGTCTGACAATCTGTTTTGGTGGTTGATGCTTTTTATTATTTTTTTTTAATGGTATGCTAACTTTTACAGACATATAGAGGTGCTCACTTGTTATGTCTATGGTATATCTTTTAATAAAAAAAAAAATTGAACTAGTGCTAGAGAAGGAAACCTACCCGAGGTGAGACAGCGTTCTATTCCAGTAACTTGGCTTTTTACCAGACATTGTAATAAATTATTTTTTCTGCAGTAGCAGAAGGCTGGAGATATAAATTGAGTCCAGGCAGATGAATTGCTGCCATCAGTTTAGTTGTGCTCTACCTGAATCCACGGGGCAGCAAGCAGGAGCCGAGGCTGCAGTTCAATTAAGGCGGTGGTACGAGTAAATCCCTTCTTTTGTTAGGTGTGCTTTCAATTATACAATTCTCACATGGAGCAGAGTGAGCTGACAAGACAAGACTGGAAAGGTGCTTTTGTCCTGGCTATTTAGAAGGAGGTGAGGCTTGGGGAGGTCTAGGGAGGAGAGAAGCAGCCTGACTGCTTTACTGCCTGCTTTCTCTCTCCCATTTTTTATAAATAGATGCATGCGCATCCACTTTATTCCCTTATTCCCCAGTCATAAGCACGTTCCTTCTCTTTGCCTTTTGGGACTGTGATTTGGCAGGCTTGGCCTGACTCGCTCTATCTCTCCTGTAGCAATCAAGCAGTGGTGGAGGAACTGTCTCCTGCAGTGCTTTGGGGAATTTTAGGCACCTGAGTTAAAAGGCCGAGTTACAAGCTGCTTCATTGAATTACTGCGTATCGTCAGGCAGCATATCAGAAGTCCTTCGTCTCCATAGTTTAAAAATAACTTGATGATATCTCTCCTCTACAAGGATTTGAAAACTCTGCTGGCATTTGAAGTTCTCTTCCCTTGAAAACAGTGCAGTGCCTTCAACTGCTCAGCTATGGCGAGGGGTAAGAAACATGAGCTGTGGCAGCTGTGAGTGCTGCCTGAAGAGCCCTCTTCTCTTATAATTGGTTTGTCACTATCTAACTGTAGAAAGGTACCATAAGTATCCCTGCTCAGGCTTTTTCAGACTATATGAGTGTGAAATCCGCTCAGCTTAAACTGGGTGTTCTCTGCTATCAGTCAGAATGTGCTGTCTGATTGAGAAATGCTTCTTAAGAGATTCTGATAGGGACAGTGGAGATTGAAATTAATTATTGAATGGCAAGCGATAGTAGATTGCTCAGGTGGGAGACTTGAGGAGAGCTGGTGACTCGTCATAGCAACGTAGAGACTGAGGGCAAATGCTGCTTTCACCTTCTTTCTAGGAGTAACACCAAATTTTAGTCTCGCTGACAGTGATGTTCCTGAAACTAAGTAAGTGTCTGCACACATCCATCTTGCCACACCTTGTGCAGCGTGGGCTACGGGCTGGTAAGAAGCTACTTCTAGAAAGGAGATGTACTTCTCTGGCTACTAGATGTTAAATAGGTTTCTTTCAAGCCCTTCCAAACTGTGGAAATAGCAATGAATTGAGCTGTGTACACCCTGTTGCCTGCCTTTCCCTCAGACGTATGTCATGTACAACCGCAGGCTTTTCTCATTTGCAGCTTAACTTTGTTATAAGGTGACTGCTTTTACTTGCTGCTTTGTTGATATCTATTACAAACTTGCCCTGCAGTTCAAGAAAATAAGTGCCTCTGTTTCCAAGAGCAACCCTAAGTGGAAGTCATAGCATGTGTGTGTTTTACAGTATTGATGATATACATCTCAAGCCTCTGTTGTTGCTTAAGGAATTTAGAGGGCCTTTTCCAGAAGTACTGATTTGCTCTGCATTAATACATAGAGTTCACCAAGCTGCTGTACAGAATTGCTGAAGGACGGAGCAGTGCATCCAAAATAAATCAATGGGCAGGCATCCCACAGCATCTTGTTTGTAGACTGTGCAGCTGAATGTAAAGCAAGCTTCCATCCTGAGCCGTCAGCTGTGATGTTTGGGTGCCTTGTAATGTAGCTGGTGTAGTTGAACTGAAAAACCTTTAGAGCTTCTGAACAGAAGTTCATTTTGTAATAGGAAGAGTGGATGTGCTTGGAGGGGATGATTAGAAAATGGTGCCTGAGAGCAAGAACTCTGTGGTTGGTGCCACACCTTATATGTTGTTCTGTGCAGCATATTTGCCAACTGCAGTCTTAAGAAGGATTATTACCTTCTCTGCCATACTGAAATGTACTTACCAGCGAGGTATTTTATCATCTGAATATGTATCGTGTCGCGTGATTCTCAGTCTATGCTTTTCTTTCCTAGTATTGAGTTTGACCGGGACTGTGACTACTTTGCCATCGCTGGGGTGACAAAGAAGATTAAAGTCTATGAATATGGTACAGTCATTCAGGATGCAGTGGATATTCACTACCCTGAGAATGAAATGACCTGTAATTCCAAAATCAGGTAGGCATTGACTTTGCTTTT
Organism: Perdix hodgsoniae; assembly: GCA_035772895.1. Lineage (NCBI taxonomy): Eukaryota > Metazoa > Chordata > Aves > Galliformes > Phasianidae > Perdix > Perdix hodgsoniae. Next base: position 13,382,116 of record JAPSGF010000009.1, on the reverse strand, counting down.
ACATTCAGACTGCCTTTTCCACTAGCTTGCTTATGTGTTGGTTTGTTGGGTTGTTTTTTTTTGCTTCCTTTATCTGCCATGGGCAATACTTGGCTGGGAGGGGAAGGGGGGAAAGCAAGATAGATTTGGCAGAGAGCTTGCTGTGCATTCTGTGTGGGACAACATGGCACTAAGCACTCCTGCTCAATATGCTGGGCCCAGGTATTCAGAGGAAGCAGCTTATGGCAGCGAAGAGCCTTTGTGTTCCTTGCAAATGCTGTTGGATATCCACTTGGGCAAAAGGAGAGCAAAACCTGAGTTGTGGATCTACAGGCAATGTCTGAGTTTATACAGACAGCTTTTGTCCCCAGTTCCTTCTAACAGCCACCAATTCATTTGTGCTGTTCTATTCATTGGTAAGATCCTCCCCATTGCAACAAAAGGTTAATGGTCCTCAGGAAACATGCCTCATTTGCACCTTCTGCCTATGAATTTACATTTGCCTGATGGACCTCATAATGTTGAGCTCTAGGGAAAAGATCTTGCATGATTTTTGTACTTCTGTTGTTACTGTCAGTGTTTATTTTTTAATCCCTATAAATTACTTAAGCCCAAAGAAGCGTAGCCTATCCCACAACTTCTATCAAAAGAATCCAGCTAGCATAACTTAAAAAAATCCCAGTTCAAAAATTCTGCTGAAGTTCAAAAGTAAATAATGGAAGCCATCATGTCAGTACAGCACATTAATGGAAGTCTTCAGCATCTCATTTGTTTTGATTCACTACTCTACGTTTTGAAAGCAGTAAAGCACCTTACAGAAGTGTTAACAACAGATTTGTTTTAGATAAGTCCAGTTCCTACTCTGACAGAAATACTAATGTTTGCAGGTCTGTAGCGAAAGATGGTGGTTTTGTAGTTAATACATTTCATGAAGTAGATCAATCTCTGTTGTGTCACTTATGGTGATTGCTGTGTATGTGTGTGACTGTTCTCTGAAGGAGATATAAATGCAACTGCTCAGGGGTTGGCTTTCAGGGCTTTCTGACACGAGCGTTGTTGGGTGAATGTGTTCATTGTGGGCTAGGCAGCATACAAATATAATAGGCTGTCTCCCTGAGCAGCTGTGTGTTTGTGTGATACTTGTTTGTGTAAATGCACCTTTTGCTTGGAATGATCCCTTCATGACCAACTATTGGATTTCTTCTTCATTCTCTTACCTGTCTCCTTTTCACAGCACTGATATTTAGATCAGTATCATTCAGCTGTCTCTTCCCACTCTGATTTATCGCCTGTTTGGAGCTGAATATAAACAATATGAGAGGATCCTTTATTGATAAACCATACTGCTGACAGGGCTTGAGTTTTGCTGGACTTGTGAAATGCTCTTTTTTTGACAGTCGTAGCAGAGTTCACACTGTTCAGCTTCATTGTTCAGAAGAGAAGAGTAGAATAATAGGAGAACAATCTAGCAGCTGATTAATACTTCTTGCTTTAAGTAGAAGGGGGAAAGTAAAGTGAATTTGGTGTCTGAGTCTACTTCCCAACATACTGCTTCACATTTGATAGGAATCTGCCCCGACAGTCCTGCCAGGCATTAGGTAATTGTTTGTTCTCCCTTCCCTGGCAGCTGCTGGTGAGGAGAGCTGCATTAGCACATTCACTGATGTTACTCTTGTCAGCTTTGTGCTCCAGACAAGACACTACTTGCATTCAGCATTTCTTTTCCTTCTCACATCTCATGCATGTATATACATACATATATATGTGACGATGCAAATGTACTGTCCTCTGACACCCTGCCTCAGCAGAGATGGACAGGATCCTCTTCATTCATTTATCTGCCCTAGTTTTTCTCTTTCCTTCCAAAAAATGCTCTTTTCTTTTTTTTTTCCATTGGTACCTTCACATTATATCAACCTTCCTTCGGCATGTGGGTGCTTTTGGTTTTGACAAATAAAGTTAGGCTGTCAGTCAGATGCATCCTTGCTATATCCATTAGCTGTGCTGCCAGTCACTGGTCCTGGGGCTCTCTGTCACAGTGTAAAACAGTATCATAATTTGCTATTCTGAAGTGATGTAGCTTGAGGGAGAAGTTATAGGAAGGAAGACGGTAATCTCATTACAGAATATTGCAGTATGCTGAAATTGTGCCTGCATTACGGTAAAAAAAAAAAAGCCTTGGCTTAAGGCTGTTTCATCTTTAATTTGGGTGGAAATACAGCATACAGCATCTTCCAAAGGCTTATTCTAGCTCCTCACTAATGCCTTTCTATTACCAGGGACGAACATATCTCTGTAGCTCTGCATGGGTGGCACCTCTCTTGCCTGCTGTCTTGGATGGGTTTTGGGGCTCTGTCATGGTGTTGCCATTGAAAAATCCATTTGCTGTCGGGCTGCCTTGTGGGAAGCTTTGTGTCCCATCTGGTTATAGGAGGCCATTTAAAAATACAACAACAACAACAACAAAAGCCACTGGTATAATGGTGATCTGTGCAGGCAGCGCAGCTCGTAACATCCCTTCCCTCTGTGCACTGCACCGGGGCTGTCTGCAGGCAGTTTTGCTCTCCAAATCCATGTCATGGGAAGCTCACCCTAAATCGATCCTGGTTAACCTTGTTCGAGGCAATGACGCTGGGACATAAATCATGAGCTTAACACCGGTGACTCAGCTTTGGGGGAGCAGCGGCTCAGGCGGGCTTCCATCGAGCTGACAGGTGACAGCAGAGGCAAGGCCAAGCTCAGCCTGGTGCCAGGCCTGCTGTCCTAGAGCAGTTAGGGAGGGGAAGGCAAAGGAAAATGGGAAGGGAGGAGAAGGGCAGCCGTGGTTGAGGCTGGCACCAGCCCTGCCAGCATGGGTGTCCACTGCAAGCTCAGGTCTCACCGAAGCGCAATAGATCGTAGGCCTGCGTGGAGCAGAGCCCTGCACCAGCTGTATCGCAGCCTCTCTTCCTCTTTTCCAACCCCCTCTTTACACCCACCTGCTTCTCTAACGTGTTCCTTTTTCATCGTCTGCTGAGCTTTTCCTGATCTTTATTTTTTTTTAAGAATGGGGAAGGAAGTTGGTGTTTCAGTTTTCTGGTAAACGCTCATCGCGTCCCCCGGGAGCGACAGAGGCAGAAGCTTCCAGGAAAAACACAAGATGACACATAAATCCTCATAAAAATCCCATTTACAGATTCATAGCTTCAGCACAAGAAACAAATCCTGGCATTGTGCAGGAGCTATAAACAGCACCGTGTGAGCTAATTATGATTTGCTGTGTCCCAGCGATGGCAGGCAGTAGTCTGTAGCTCCCTCCGAGCAGGGGAGGTGGGAGAGGACCAGAGTGGTACAAGCAGCAAGCACAGCCCTCTTGTGATTTATCCAACAGGCAGAATGGCTGCTCTGCCATAGGCTGCAGCAGGAAAAGAAAAAATAAGAGGGCTAGCGTTCCAGCTGAAAGAAATTGGCTTTAGGCCTCGTTAATCCATAGTAGGTGATGTGCAAGCGTGGCTAGGTAAACACGCCTTTGAAATGCATGTTTAATATTCTGCATGCTCACCACTGGATGTGTTTGCAGCATCTGTACTTCGGTGATAGATGTTACCACAAGCTGCCCAAATCGGCTGCATCTATTTAGTCAGCTGCAGTAAAAGCTTGGTTGTTGGTTTGTGTGTTTTTCGGAGGCTGCCGGTATTTTACTGTTCTCATTTTTTGGCGTCAATAAATCAAGTGCACGGTTGCTCTAGCCTAATAGTTTGCAGGCGTATTACTGTCAATTTTTAAAGTGTCATTCAGTCCCCACTATTAAGCTTAAATTAAGCAAAAACTCAGTGTGGTGTTTTTCAGCTTAGTGGGCTAGTTGGAGAGGTATGATCTTTGTTTATGCTGGAAAACTTCAAGGGTGGTTGTTGGGCACCTGTATTTCTGCTGCAGAGAACAGAAACACCTGCAACTACCATTAATTCCAGCTTCAAGGTAACTGCCTTATTTTGCAGTGAGATGCTTTTCTTTAAAAGTATTTCTCTCTTAACCTCACAAGGGACTTTCTTTGGATTGATTAGCAAAAATATATGTATATATACCTGGTTTTAATATTTGCTATGATGCTGTAATTCTGTGTGCCTCTGAAGTATTTGGTTTGCTCACAGGGATGGACCCTACAGTAACAGCTCGTTCCTTTAAAGGCATTTCTGCCCTCCAATTACTGGCCATTACTTTACTCATGGCATTAGACTGGATCTGAAACATTTGGCTCGAAACTCGAAAACTCGAAAGCAGGTCAGCCCACAAGTAGTTTGTGCCTTATTAAAAGCTCCAGCTCCATCCAGTTGACACCTGGTAACTTCATTGTGGATTTGAGACTTTTCAGCCGTAAAAACATTGGCTCATGAAAGAAACATCAGCGCAGCTGACAGCGCTCACTGAGCTGCCCACTCGTGTCACTGAACAAAATGAGCATACAGCTTCCCAGGGTCAGGGATTCTGTGTGTCCGGACCAGATGCCAAGGTTAGAAGAGTGCTTCAGCAGGGGATAATTAGCTTTCGGTGAGACCTTCTCAGCAAATTTCTCCTAGCTAATCTCTTGGAAGGAAAGCTGTTATAAATTACAGCAGAGTAAAGCTCTGGTGCAACCGTTGCACTGTTTGTGGTCGAAAGAACAAAGTGAAAACTGGGAAGTATGGCCACTAGTATTTAAAATAAGAGATAACCTTCACCACCCCCTATTAATTATGCATTATCTCTGCCCTAGGTATCTATCTTTTATATCATACATCATAGCCTCCGCGTTTCAGTTTTTCCCCTGTATGTGGCTGCAGGCCATCCAAAGGTTGCCTACAGAAGGTCATTTCTATATACTCCTGGGGTTTTTGTGCTTAACTCACCTGAGGACTGAGTAAGCTGCATTTTTGGCCCATCTCCCCTTTGCCCTTTCCTTTCCCAGTCTCAACCTTGCTCACCCATGCATTTCTGAGTTTCGCTCACTTTGTTATCCATGATAACATCTTACAGGAACCCAAGAAGATAAAAGGCCTTCGAAATTTCAACACAACTGCCTGTGTTGGGCACAGGAAAATGATCAGCCTCTCCCCAGTCCCATCTGCAGTACCATCCCAACCCTATGTAGATCCCACAGAAGCCACGTGGAGGAGAGAGCTGTAGGTGTGCTCAGAACAACTTGTTCTTCATCTCTTTGCAGCCTTTACTCTATTTTAATACAAAGAACAATTAGGTAAAAAAAAAAAAAGTGTCCTTTACCTGGAGAAGGAGCTGCCCTCTCCCTTCCAACCCTGAATTGCGCTCTACGAAAAGTTACTTTGGAGGCTTTAAATCGTAAAGAAGCTCAAGTACTACAATGTCAAGGAGAACGCTCTGATTTCAGACTTTGTAAAGAGAGTTGGGTGGTGATGAGGGGGGAATTAAAGCAGAGAGGTGGAACAAGATTGTCTTTGTCTTATTATGATCCTTTAATCATATTCCTTAAAAATGAAAGATTTATGGCGTGTGTGACTTAAAAGGTGTTAATTGAACCACTTAGTTGCTGCAAATCCCCAAACATTTTTCACCTGTCAGCTCCTGTTTTCCCTCTCAGTCTATCCACAAATGGTTTCCAAGTGAGTGTTAACCCCTTGTTAACACTATCAGGATAAGTGGTGCAGAATGCTTAGCTTGGTCTTTGCTGTGCCAGATCTAATGGACATGCTTTAGGGCACAGAAACTCTTCATTTTTCTCTGTTTATATTGACTGCTGTGATAATCTATTACTTCTCCTTACAAGCCTGACATCCCTTACCTCCTTAGGCATTCTTTGGTCTAGCACATTTCAAACAGCACTGTTAAACTGACATTTATATTTCTCTATCTACTCTGTAGTTCCACAGTTTCATCATTAGGGATTTTGTTATTATTATTATTATTATTATTACTATTATTTACACTATGCGGTTACACAGTTACCCTCTTCACAGTTCATTTCTAACCAGCCAGGCTGGCACCAGCCCATCTGCCTTTCTCTGCTGATGCTGCCTGTCTGACATGCTCTCAAAGCTGTCTGGATGGAAGAGTACGTTTTCAGAGATTTGGCCCCGTGCTGTATTCTTTCTGCTCTTCTCTGATGGCTCTTCTGTGTTTTTCTTAAGCTGTCTCCTTAAAGTGCTGGCTTGAATGAAGATAAGATGACGGGAAGAGCAGGTTTAAACAGATATGTCTGGTGCAGTGCCTTCTCCCTGCCAGTGTTTGGAGACTGCTCCCAGCCCAGGGCCTTGTGCTGTAGCTGCAGGGCTGTGAGCTGCTGCTGCTTCCATCAGTGGTCACCTGGTAGCAGGACTCCAGATGTCAGCCATGGATATCTCTGGACTGCTGCAGTCCTTGGTGGGCAGTGCCTGCCAGCTGCATTTGGTCCACAGGGAGCCACTTCATTCTCACAATGAGGCTTCAGGTAAATCATCGACTCAAGATTTGCCTTTCTGTTGGCACCCAGAGGTGGTAGCATGGACATAATGATGATATCTCCTTAATGATACGTTTGGGGATGGTATCTACAAGGGCAGAAGACACGCTGTCTAATTAATGACTTATTCAGGAAAAGCACTGCCTGAGCAGTATTGCCTCAGCCCTTCTTTTAGCACCTGCTGGTACACAGCAATGATTTATATTAAGTGAAACTTTGAAATGCATCGGAATGTGAAGTTTTGCAAATAGTAGATGGCTGTTGCAGGAAATAAATGTCCAAGGGTGAGAACAGGCTCTGCATTGGTAGAGGTGAGCACAAGGAGTGCAGCCCTGCTAAAAGAAGTTGCCTGTAATGCACTGGGGAAGGAGAGTCCTGGAAACTTTCTCTAAGCATTGCACAGTGGTGTGAGAGATTTGTTGAAAACTGGTTCTGTTGGATGGCTTGGTCTCATTTTAAGTTAGATTAAGGTGTACGAAGAGCAAGTCAGAGCTAGAAGGCTTGGATCACTCAACGAAGTTTCCTGTTGATGCAAGCACTGACAGCATGTTATTTCTTTCATATATTTCTTTCAATTTGTCTTAGAAACCAGCTGGGTTCCTTGCTTCACATTACTCAAATCAACTTGTTGGTGCTACAGTTAAATAGCAGTCAGCTGAGATGAGTGGTTGGTACCCATAGTCCCCTTGTTTTAAAATTGACACCCCCAGTAAATCTGAGCATTGGCAAGAGTAGGACACCAGAGCTGTGCTAATCAAAGAACAATGGTGTTTATATTTTTGAACTGCCTTAACAAAGGAAAAGGATTTTCCCATATACAAGTGCCTTATTCCTGAAGAAAACAGGATACAAGTGTACGGTGGAACCAAGAATTTGCCAAGGTAAAATACTCCCAAGTGATTCCGTGCATCTACATCGTATTCCAAAGTGCAGCTGCAGCAACCAGAGGGGGGCTAAAAAGTTATGGAATCCTGGCCTTTTAGCTATATTGTTGGTTAAAACTTGGTCCCGAGGCTGCCCTAATCTAGTTAACTGTGTCAGAGTGGTTTGATGACCTGCATGAACTGGCTCTGTCAGTTCCGTTTCTGCTGCATGCGTAGCAGTTGATACCAACTGGCGTGCTTTTGTGCCAGATGGTCCAAAAATTGGTGAACAAGTATTACAAATTTGCTTACCTCTGTCACATTTTCAGGAGGCAGAGCGGAGGCATAGTGCCAGAGCGATATGAATGTGACTTGGCAGTACTGTTGGTCCTGTTTTGTCTGCTAGCAGTTAGTTTGTCAGTGGAATTGTCATTTAGTTTTTATGCCTACTTAATTCAGTTAAAATATAAACCCATGCAATGCACTTCCCGGTCAGCAGCACCTCCTAAATGGCCCATAGCAAACAAACTGCTGTTTTCTTCTGCATAAGAAGTGGGCTTTCCACATTTGCTGATATTTGGAAATACATTTTCAGAAGTTACAGGTAAGTAGATACATGTACACAGAACTATATATGTGCCGGGGGCAAGACTGTTTTGCCTTCTATGCAGGCCTGTGCTCTGCACGTCTAGCTTTTCTTAGGTAAGTAGTTATCTTATTAATAATAAAGTAGGAGCTGTTGGCAAGAGGGTAGGTCATCAAACACTAAACTCTGTGAGAGTTTTTGAGGAATTAAAGCCAGAACAATAGCTATATTAGAGATGAATATATCCAAAGAATAACTAACTGAAATCCTAGCACTTTGCTTGCTTAAGTGATGTCGCTCTGTCACTCATCCCTGTATAAAGTTTTTCTTTTAGCTTGTGGAGGAATGCTTGTTTTTTCTGGTGGTTTTTGGTTGTGTTCTTTCTCAAGTGTTTCAGTGGCACGGACTGAATGAATCACAGAATCACAGAGAGTTGAAAAAGACCTTCAAGATCATCGAGTGTTGCATGCTTTTTAAAGTCATATTGCAAGGTACGACTTAATGAAAATCTGACCTGGCTCTTTACTTTCTTTTTCCTAAAGCTGTATCAGCTGGAGTAGTTACCACAAGAACCTGCTAGCCAGCAGCGACTATGAAGGCACAGTCATCCTGTGGGATGGGTTCACGGGACAAAGATCCAAGGTCTACCAGGTAACATGTAATCATCAAGCAGCACTTCTCTGCACGACAGACTGTGTTGAGGGAGCAGCGTTCAGATTGAGATGCTGCTTTTAATCCAGCAATAGGTGAAACAGATGCAGCTTCTATTTGACAAATGTCTTATCCATGCAGTGTTATTGAGCTGTAGTGCTCTGAGTGAGGCAGCTCTGTCTCGTCAGTCATGAGGCAGTTGATGTTTTCTTGCCACCAGTCTTGCTGCTACTTCTAGGTGGGGAGTTTGCACAGGGAGAGATGTGTTCCTGGAACTTGTTTGTCTCACCCTTCTTTAGAAATCTTTGTCTGGCTCTCTCCATATCTGCTCCACGTCTGTTTTTGTCAAAAGCCTTTTGTGAAATCCTGCAGTGATTACTGTTATGGGTATTTGTAAAGCAGAAGAACAAAATGCAGGCTTATGTAGCAAGCCTAGGAGAATGGAACATTAGGCAGAAGGCTTCCCAGTACAGTCCTGTGCTCAGCAGAGTAGTGTGTGCATGTGTGGACTGAGCTCAACGGCGAGGCCTGTTTTGTGATAACTTGGTGGTACTTTGTCTTTTCATGCGATTTGAACGCTGTGTTTTCATTGAATGGATCTGAGAGCCTTGCGGTCAGAACAAGGAGGTTGGAAGTAAAGGTGGCCTGGTGTTGTGAGGTTGGAAGTGCTGCAGCGTGGTGTGTAGGTAGAACACAGCATTGAAACTGGTCCGTGCAGGCAAGCCTTCGGTTCTTCTTTCTTGACAGTTCCCCATAAGTTTTAATTCCTACTTAAAGCTTGGTTTACTTTATTCATTGTTTCAGTCATTTACAGTGTTTGTTTTCATTAATCCTGTACGTATGTCAATTAAAAAGAAGTGGTGCCGGACAGAATCTTGTCTGTTTTCCTCCCATATACGTTTTGCATTTCTTTGAGACTAAGTAATGAGCCTAGAGAGGACCCAGCTGTTGCTTGTGTTAAAACAGACTAATTTTGCTTCCTATCAGATCACTTGAATTTTTGATTTAGATTTACAGAGATAAAGGCACACACACTGACATCTGCCTCACGTGTACTAGAAATCCTTTAGTGACTTTGTCCTGGCGAGCTTTTCATGTTATCATCTTGTTTAAAGGCTTTAAACAAAGGGTTTGACCAAATTTCAGGTTTCATTCAGCACAGTGCTTTTGATTCCACACGAGATGTCAGCATAATAAATATAGCCCTTCTGTGTTTTGTGTGCAGGCTTGAAAGTGTATGTTTGAGTGGAGAAACACAGGATTAGACACCAGAAGTGCTGTTTAATAATTCAGTATGAAGATTGAGGGCTTCCAGGACTTTCTGATAGAAGATGTTTTAAGTGGCTTTGGACAGACATCTTAATCAGTATTGGGAGACAAAGCTGTATTTTGTTAGAATAATTAGCAGCACACATTGGAAAAACAGCCAAATGATACTGGAAAAATATATCTTTAACATATATTTCTTGAAACCATAATTGCTTCAAATTTAAAAATCAATTTGAAAAAAAATCAGCTTTAGTTCTTAAAATTGCTGTTATGCTGCTGACTTCTTCCAAGCCATGTTTAGCAGACTACAAGCATTAATCTGACTGGGAGAAAAGTTATTGAGAAACCACCAGAAGGCCCAGGAATAGCCTGACAATTTATAGCAAACAGCATGCATTTTTTCTTTCACTGTTTGATCAGATTACAGCTCAATGCCTTGAAATATTTGCCTCCTTTCTCTAAACAGGAGCATGAGAAAAGGTGCTGGAGCGTTGACTTCAACTTGATGGACCCAAAGCTATTAGCTTCAGGCTCTGATGATGCAAAAGGTATTGTGTTTTTTTTCTCCTGTCTCTGTGCAGAAGACTTACACTTTCTGCATTCCCTCTGAGGAACAGGAATGTGATAATTCAAGTAGCTGATTCCTCAGCTGCCTTCAATGTTGTTGGTGTGGTAATGTGTCAAGATACCACTGAACTGTTCAGAACTTAGAGTGAGAGCCTTTTTTGGGATTAAGATTTCTTGGTGTGACGTTCAGTTTTGGAGTAACGTATTCTCTAGCCAGCATCTTTCAGAGCACTAAAGAAAATCAGGTGTGTTTTAACACTAGTTAAGCTTGTTGAGCTAAAGCCTCGGGGTCTTTCAAAAGAACAGCATGTATTTATGTTTCAAAAAAGAAGGCTGTCAGGCAAAAAGCAGACGCTGAACAGCAGCAGGCATTTTTACCTATAGTTCTGAACATTAAATGTCCTGCACAACAAGAAGCATCTCTCTTTCACAACATGTAGGGTGTTTTTTTTCAGAGCTCAATGAGGTTGGGCAGTGGACTTGATGGGATGGTTGGGAGCAACTCTCAACTTTCTGTACTCAAAGATCCATTGGTCAAAGAGGTTTTGGAGAACCCTTAAGCGGCTCTTTCCCAACCTACCTTGTAGGTACATGTTCCTCTTCTAAGAGACTGGAAGCATCAAAAGAAGAAGAATAGCACTAAGGAATATGTAACACATGTAACATACTTCATCCCTAATGAAAAAGATTTTATCTGTAATGTGTTTACAATAACAAATTGCTTATCAAGCAAAAAGAGCTCTAGAGTTGTTTAATAATTTCCCTTTGTAGTCAGTGGAGATGAACTCTGCTAGATGGGCTAACAGAGCACTGGTCAGAGCTGGTCATGATTTGCTTTGAAATGATAAATTTTGCTCAGTAATTAAACCTTGAAAACCTCTAAAATGCTTTTAAATACTATTTCAAAAGAAAGCTGTATTATTAGTGCTAGTCAAATGCACTTAATGCTGTTCATGTCATTGGCAATTTCATTCAGAAAATGTAGGTTTAATGATTATTTTGTATATAAGGTGCTTTGTTTTTTTATATATATATATATATTTTTTTTTTACCCTTTCCCCTTTATGGTTGATAGCCAAGAGTGTTTTGTGTGTGCCTCAGTGCAGTGTGAACATTCACCTTGTAAATTATCTGCCTTTCTATCACTTTGCTCCCCACTCATGCTCTGCATTTGAAGAAGCTTATCTACCAGGTAGACACTCATTTATTAGCATGCTAACGAGTTGTCCAGTTGTGGAAAGCCAGCTGCAAGCAGAGCTCTTGTCTCTAACTTGTCAGTTCACTTCTTCAGTAATAGTTTTTAAGAATAATGTTTACTTAGAAATTATTGTAATAAAGTCTGCAGATCCACATAAATGGCATTTCAATCCTCAAAGGTCTTTTGAAGGTATGTTGGTGAGGTTTTTTTAGTGAATAGAACTGGCCTGGAACATTTTATCTTCCACCTCCACCAGTTTGCCTTTGATTTGCATACAAAACAAGCAAATAAATGGAGTCCTGTGTGAGTGTTAGAAATAAGCACCGCTTTTAAGTCTTTCAGGTACAATAGTAGCAAACATCCAAATTGAACTGCCATCGGTGTCCAACTTTCATTTCACATAAAAAGGGTTAAACTTGAGGAAAAGGTAACACCTATGAATTGTCTTCACTCATAAATTTGCATAACTTCTGTTTTTGTCTTTCTGCTTACCTTAATGAGTGCTTAATGTTGTTCTGGCCAGCTCTGGATGTGCATTAAGGACATATTTGGCCAGGTGCAGCATCTGGTGGGAAATACAAGAGCTGCATCCTCTTCCTGGTCTCTTTTTCTTACTTGCTTTTGTGAGGCCACGCTGGGCTTTCTAACAAGAAATTTCAGTGTTGATAGATATTGGTGTGACCAGAACAATCGGAGCTAATCTCTCCATGTTTCTCTAGAAAGCACGGGTGTAAAATTTTTCTGTCAAGCGTTCAGGACAAGCCAGCAGAAAAGTGACAGCTTAGCCAGTTCTTCCTGCTTGCCTGTGTATCAGCCTGTCTCTTCTGAGTCTTTTCAAGTCGGAGGCTAATTTTTAAAGCGCTCTGTATCCTCAGTAGGTATGTATTGGGAAAGGAGATTTTAGATTAATAATCCTGTCGTTGGTGCTTCACAACTGTCTCTGCCAGGGCTCAGATGCAGCAAAGAGGATGCTAATGAATGAAGTGTCACAAAGGATAAAATGCTTCTGATACAATAAGAAACAACGTCCTCGGGTCTTGGGTCCCGCATCAGCTTCTTCGTTAGATGAACATAATCCAGGATGCTTATTTGTGGAAGATCTTTGTACCTTAATAATAGGTAATGAGAGCGTAAAAGCATTAATGTACTTGAAATAGCCACCGTGTGCATGAAAGCACCATTTTGTCTATGGTTGTCATGCACTTCCCTCTTAAAGGGGCAAAGGTAGTTAAGTATGTCTATAGAGACCCAAAGGTGCGTGCCACCTAGATGGCAGACAGCAAAATTAGTGTTTACTTGTGATACAAGCAGCCTAGGGAAACTGCATGGCCTTAATTTCAGTCCTTTTATCTGCACAATAATGGCAGCAGCTATGATTCTCATGTAAGTAGGAAAAGGTGAAGTTCTGCTCTTTGAGCAGAGAGAATTTAATTTTGTGACAGCATACAGTCGATATTGAAGTGGTAGGTAGTGCTGGAGCTAGTGCAGGACTTGCAGCTCTTCCTTAACTCCTATGCTATGAGTTCCTGGCTGAGAATGTAGTTTAATGGCCGGAGTGAAGTTACTGAATGAGATAGTGAGAGCAAAATATTACATGTTGCCATGCAGGGAGAATTTCAGTCTTCACTGAGGCAGTTCTGGAGCAATCAAGTCTGTACCCTGTTCTGATCTTTTTGAAGCTCTCTGATGCTTGCAGAGATGCTAGCAATACTGACTAATTAAACTATAGAGGGAGAGTTGGCTTTGTCCTTTCTTAGTTGAAGTCCCTTCACTATTTCCAGTTCAATGGAGAGCTGGAGCAGAACAGAATCAGCTGTGAGGGCTCTGAGTTGTGGTGAAAGGTAACTTTTCATTGCCTCGTGGCAGTGGGGGAAAGCAAATTTCTTTTATTACATACAAGAGAAAATTATTTCTTTGGTAAGTGAGGCCATGGATGCCAATCCTGCAGCTGTTTCTCATGGTACCTGTGATGGGGCAACATAGATTCACTGAGTTGGCCTCGTGGAAGTGTACTGACAGCTGCAGGTCAGAGCATGTTTTAGCTGTGGTGAGGATATCAGAGGTTTGTTTGGTGCTTCATTTTTAATGACAGTTAGCTCCTTCAGCTTCTACTGACTCTCACTGGAGCGTTAGGTGTTTATTGCTCTTCAAATATCAGGCTGAACTTTCAGCTTGTTCGTTTTCCTGACTAATAGCAGTTCAGTAGCTTCCTGGAGCTTTGAGGGCCATTGTATTCAACTGGGAGTGCCTCAAAAGGTCAAGATGATGCTGATAGGTAAAGGGGCAACTCAGATACCTGACTGACAGTCTTAAACTTTCTGTGTGCAAGGAGTCATTGCCTGGTAATCAGGAGTTGATATTGTGCTCCTGACCTTACCATCAGTATGCTGATTTCATTCATCAGCCCTTTCAGCTATTGCAGTACAGGCTCCCACCTCCTTTATTAGTTAGTGTTTGGTCTACAAAAGATTAAGTTACAAATTTGGTCCTCAATAAAAAGAATCTTAAAAAGACTTAAGCATTTGAAATGGGGAAGGCCGTTCCAGAGCATCTTCTTTCTTGTGTGGTGAGGAGTGGCCACTTGGCCACTTGGAACTGCTCCTGTAGCAGCAATACTAGGAAACATGCTTTGAGAACATGTGTTGTAGCACTCGCCAATCTCAGAAGGTTGTTTGCCTCATTCACACAATTCTAAGTGATAAAGACATCTGTGTATTGTATAATTACTGCCTCGACCTCAGCGCTGAAAGCTACAGTAAATAAACTCTTATGAATTATGCTTTATTAAACTGTCAGTTCTTTATGAAAAAATAATGGACAGTTGCAGGTAGAACTTGACAAGTTTCATTATGTGTTGTTACACGTTGCATATATCCTTCTTTATGGCACTGACTAAGATATAATTGGAGCTTACTATATCCCACAGCAGTCAGATCACAGAAATTGCTGTAGACTCTAATCTGCATCTGTCAGTTGTAACGAATATTATGATGGCTTTGAGCACACAGGTTGACTCTTCTCTAGATAAATGGCTATGCAGTGTGACCTGAAGACTTGAACAAAAAAAAACGAAACTGAAACGTAGCCCTCATGTAACTTCTGCATCAAAACTGAGACCAAATGTAGAGATGGTTTCAAGAAGGAACTTGGCTACTTTGGACACTGCTTTAAACATCAGTTGAAACTGGAAGGCTTTGAGATGAATCTGTTTGCTTTTATTCCTAGGTTTGGGAACAAATCTAACAGAGCTCCAAATTGTGAGAACACTTAACTTCGCTGCATGCCTCAAGTTTAAGCAGTGTCTGCCAACCGTGTCCACTACAGTGACAGCATTATTTGCTTCCTGTACTGTCACATTCATAAATGTGATGTCCTCTACTGCCACTGCAACTTAGGGTGTATATATCTTGGTGTCAGTTCATTAAAGCAAAACACTAGTGTTATATTACAGCGCAAAATGATCTTTCCTAGCTTTGTGTTTCTCTTCTGTCCCCCAGTGAGAAACACAGTGGAGGAGGCATATCTTCCAGTCTGATCTGGGGGAAAAAAAGAGCATCTTAAGCCATGTTTACAAGGTTGTTAGTTTTATTTACAAACGTGGCTAGATGTTTAAGGTGAATATTATAGCTCAGGTAAATAAGGATAGATTTACTTCTGAAAACCAACATCGGTGTGGGTGCTGTTTTCATTGAATTTTACGTAATGGCTTTATGTAAATCCGGTATGCATCAGTGTTTGTGTTTTTGTTGTCTTCATGCTGCCTTGTAATGGTTCCAGGCAGCTGTCAGATGCCAGCATAGTGCTGTATTTGAAAATGATGTGTTGGTGTGCTCTGAGCAGTTGTGTATTTCCTCTATTCCTGCAGCCATTCTCCAAGGTATGTTCAGACACTGCCAGCTTTTCATTAATAACAATACTATTAAAAAGTAGGAGCATTGGAAAGAAGCTGCAAACATTCATTCTTTTCCTTGACTTAAGACACCCCCAATAATCCACACCGAAGCCTTGCTTTTCTTTCGGAGCTCCAGGGAATGAACGACCAGGGAGAAAGTACAGAGGAGTACTCTGCAAGCAGAAGGGACTTAGCATGAGACTTATTTCACTGATTTATTGACTACAGTGGGAAACAAGATTCCTACTCTTCTTTGCCGTTTTTATTCACTCCTTCACCTCCAAAGCAAGCCTTCTACCAAAAGATGGCAGAGATGACCGCAGAGAGCCCAACCATAATAAGCCCAACCAGCTATTGGAGCTGTTACAGAGTTTGAGCCTTTATGTATCTCCTATGTACTCAGTTTTTGGCTTTAGCTTGCTCTGCCTCAGAACACAGTCTGTGATGCTCAAGTACATCACAACTTGCTGTAGACTTAAATTAACCTTGCTGATGCTTGTATGCTGCCTGCAGGGCATCCATACCTTTGCCAGTGGTGTACATTTTCCAACTATCTTTAACTCCACCGAAAGCAGCATGGTCATCAGTCAGTGTGAGCAAAGTGACCATCCCTTTCTGCTCTGCCCTGTTCCATCTGGAGCACTGTGTCAAGGCCTGTATCCAGCACAAGAAGGCTGCAGAGCTCTTGGGGCAAGACCAGAGAGGGGCCACAAAGATGCTCAGAGGGCTGGAGCACCTTTCCTATGGAGAACAGTTGAGGGAGTTGGGCTTGTTTAGCTTGGAGAAGAGAAGGCTCCAGGTGACCTCACTGTGGCCTTCCAGTACATAAAGGGGGGCCCACTGGAAAGCTGGGGAGGGACTTTTTATAAGAGCATGTAAGAATTAGGCAGTGGTTAATGGGCTTTATAATAAAAAAGGGTAGGTGGAGGTTAGATGCAAGGAAGAAATTCTTCACAGGGTGGTGCTGGGGTGCTGGTACAGGCTGCCCAGAGAAGCTGTGGGTGCCCTGTTTCTGGAGGTGCTCCAGGCCAGGTTGGACGGGGCCCTGGGCACTACCCACAACAGTGGCATTGGAACTAAAGGATCTTTAAGATCCCTTCAAACTCAAACCTTTCTGTGATTCTGTCTTAAGAGTAAGTCTGACCACGGGGGGAGCACCTATCACTTCATCTTGAATGTTAAACGATGCTTGAAGTTTTTGTGGAGAGTGGAGAAAGCTAAATTTTGAAAAGCCACTGGTGTTTTCTGTTGGTCTTCCTGTGAAGCACTGTAGTACTTTTGGGGAAGAGCTTGTTCTGTACGGCATAGTTTAATCAGTGTTCACACAGCAGTGTTGAGAAACAGTAGAGTTCTTTGTACTGAGGAAATATATCATCATAGGAAGCTAGCATACTGATTTCTTTTCTGTCTGTGCCAGTTTCTTGAGAATAAAACAAGTTGTTCTTACTCACTTGTGTTTAAGCATACAATTAGGTGCATTTATTAAGTGCAAAGCAGTTCTGCCTTGGAGCATGGAGTTCTGTACATCTCAGCAAGGGAACAAGGAACAAAAGGGGTATAAACGTTCCTGCTCATGGTTATATGGATCTGCAGTCCAGTGGTCTTAAATGTTGAGACTGTAACATAACAGTGAGTCATCTGTTCGCACCCATCACCTGTGTGGGACGTGTACCTTCAGCATCTCCTGAGTGTGTGGGGATGAGTAGAGTGCTGATGTACCTGGGAAAGTTATCAGGCTCAGTAGCCATCAGTTAGAATCTGACCATTGCTAATTGTTAACATCTTGGCAAATGAGGTTGTTTGTAATCTTAATAATGAATGAGATTCTAAACCTTTCAGGTGAAGCTTGGTGTTTTTGCTTACTAACTTCTTTTTCTGTTTCTCTAGTGAAGCTGTGGTCTACCAATTTGGACAACTCCGTAGCAAGCATTGAAGCCAAGGCAAACGTGTGTTGTGTCAAATTCAGCCCCTCTTCTAGATACCACCTAGCCTTTGGCTGTGCAGGTAGGTGAGAGGATCTTTGAGCAGAGATATTGTTTCTTCTTTCCTTTAAGCTGCTTCTTTCTCAAGGTTGGCTGCTGTTCTTAGCATTGTAGTATCTTTGCAGTTAAAATGCCTCTGAGTAAGGCTTTTCAAATGTGCAGTCACCCAGAAGGCATCGTGATACCTGAGCGTCAACTCCTTCCTGCAGCTTGACTTTTTAATTTGCTCATGTATCAGAGAAAGAAAGCTCATGAAAGCGAGAGGCACAATGTGTTTATTAAGATAGCTAAGGCAACCAAGCAAATCGTAGCTTTGTGAGTCTTGAAGCAAGGTTAACGTGTTAACATGGTGATAGTTGTTCTTTCAAATTTACAGCATTGCTTATAAATAGTAGAAAACCATACTGGGAGTTCCAACTGGTTTTACTTGAGGTGTGCTGTAGAGCAGTGGCCGTGCCTGTTTCCCATAGCTGCAGCTATGATCCCTGTGCATAGGCTGATGTTTTCCTAGGTTGAGTAAAGCATCTCTGTTAATGGTTTTGGGGATTTCTTGATGTCACCGGAAAAGGCATGACGAGACTTCTATTCACTTGGATTAAATAGGTTTTGGTGTTTGTACAAAGTCTTGAAAGCAGAGTGGGTATCACTTCAGGAGGAAACTGTATTGTGCTATGTGTGCAGCAACTGAAACTTAGAGGTACCTATAAATGTTTAACCAACTCTGCGTTTCCTTTCTCCTCAGGGAGTTTTAATGTGCTTGTAACTTGATGTTCTGATGACACTTGCGATCTCTGGACTTTGGGAGATACGTTGATCGCATTCTTGCAACAGCTAGTTGGCCATTTTCTTTAGGTGTTCCAATTTCCAGACTGGTTCTACTTAGAATTGACTCTTAGGAGGAAAAAATACATTTGCATTTTGATACACTGCAAAAAATGGATTCAAGTTGGAGTGTAAAATATTGACTTGCTTGACAGGCATCTCGCTGAAGGTTAGTGAATTACATGCAAGAATAGAATTGAATTACAATACCTACTAGCAGCATTTGAATGAAAGGGGCTATCTGTGAAAGGCTCTAGGGAACGATGAGAGCACTAGCTCCAAATGGATCAGCTACTGATTAAAATAGATATGTAACAGCACCATGAAGCAGAATTCTTCCTGATAAATCAGTGGCTAGGCTTCTGTTCCACCTGAAAGGCAGAGGAGGGAATAAGGAACAGAAATCTATGGAGGTTTTTGGAGCTGTAGGGGCACATGGGACGAAAACAAATCGTGTGTCTGTATCTATCAGGCCACACTCATGCCAAACTAAAACCACACTTGCCTTCAGCAAGGTAGGTGGGGAAAGAGGCATTAGTGGACATAAGGGGTTAACTGGAAGCTTCGTGTAAGTAAGACTTTGAGATGGAGATAGCTGAGGGTAAAACAGTATTTGTAGCAGGGAAGAGTGCATAGGAGGAAGGCAGAAGATGATTTTTGTAAAAAGTAAAAGCATCTTTACCATCAATTACCAAGCATCTTCTTGGTGCTCGGTAATTAAGTCTAAATAAAAAGTAAAACGGATATTTAATGGTAGTTGCGGGAGCAATTATGTGCACTAATTGTACTGATGGGAATGATTTCCCACAAAAGAATTTTAATTGATCTTTCAGCAATAAGTGCAAGTGAAAAAATGCCATATGAAATTAACCAAAAAAGAGGGATCTTAAAAGCTGGTTTTATTTCTAAAATTAAAAAATCAGAGCAAAGAAATGAGTTTATTTTACTCTATAGTGAGTATGAAAGTAGGCACTCTCCTGTTTAATGTGTTATGACAAAAGCAGTTTTTTCTTCTCCATCAATTTCAACTGATCCTGTTTACTAATTTCACTGAGTCCATGGTAAAAAAAACCAAAAAAAAAAAAAAAAAACCAAAAAAAAAAAAGCAGCGTAACTTGTGAATAGTGTGTTTGTCACGTGGGCTATAAAACTAATAAGGGAAGAGAAAAGCTGGTTTCTTTAAGCAGTGCTTAAAAAGAAAAGGCATGGGGATGTGGAGGTTCCTGTTTGCCATCACAGGAATAAAGGTGAGTAGTACAAAGCATTCATTCACTAAGGAGTATTATGGGCAGTTTTAGGAAGTGGGCTTGTCTCTGTGTTGACTTGCTTAGATGCTCAGAGGAATTTTAGTTATGATAATTCATGTCAACTACATTTCCAGTGATTGATCCAATGACAAAGGAGCCCTGATTTCCTAACGTTGCACACGCCACAGAATTGGGTGCAGTGTTTAAGCAGAAGTGCTGCTCCTGTATGTGCTTCACAGTGTTGGTTTGGTGGAGCTGGGTGCTGTATTTGTGTGCCTGTATGTGTGTATATATCCTTACAGCTTAAAGCTTGGGGAAAGAAGCAATTGATGAAATGGTTGGTGGAGAAAATACCTCACATTCGAATTATAAAAGGATGATGTAGATTGGTTTAATTATCAGATTACTATATACACCTTCCATTCCCCCCTTTCTCCATACACAGAATAGGTTGCAAGTTGGTAGCCTTGCTTAAGTATTGCAATTTTGACCACAAGTCCAGCTAATCTTTAGGTTGTCACACATTTTCCCAATTATTATTTCCCTTTATTTTCTCTTGAGGCTCCATCTTCAGCCCTCCCCACAGCTGAAACCCTTTTTAGTAAGGCCTTGTTCTTCTGCATCTTGATGAATGAAATGTTTTCCTCTACCTTTGCCAAAAGCATTGTGTCCACCTGCGTCCGTCTATTCAGAATGCCTCTTTGAAGTAGTTTTTCCTCATCAGATAGTTCAGACAGATCAGCATCTCCTTGAATCTCTGTGCTGGTCCCTGCTTTATGTTCTCTGCAAAAAACAGAATGCCTATCTTATGATCCTCTCTGCCTTATCTCCTATTTGTGTATCCCTTCTCATTTGTTAGTAAAATGGTGACTCTTTGCTTACCTTTACCAGCAATGCTACGGGTAAAATATTCAGAGTGAGATTCACTTTCTAATAGCACGCTTTCTTCAATTTTGAAGCATCTCCCTTCCTATTTCTCTAAAATTTCTGAACACTTGCTAATTTTCATGGCACAGATGATGTGAACCGAGGCAGCAGCCCTTGGACATTGTCATCCATTTCCCCATGCTGAGTTCCTCAGAAGATCCCTGCCCTTTATTGGCAGTAGGAGAAGTTTCAGCCCTGAACATCGTCATCTGAGAAGGGCTTGGATTGGAATTCATTGTATCTGTGGGTTTCTCCTGTGCTTCAGTTTACCCACAAGTAACTGGGGATAGTGGTAATGCAAGCAGTAGCTGTGATGTTTGGGTTGGATGTAGCTGTGCCCAAGCTTTCGTGCTTTATCTCCGTATGAAGTGTCCTCCTTTAGAGTGAAGTACTGGCTTGGCTTTGAGTAGATGCTGCAGAAAACTGCTTTAGTTGCTATTACTGAAGCAGATCCCAGGATTCCCATTTCATATGGATGATAGATGTTTCTTTTGTGGACTCTTTACTCCAAGAGCTTTCAGATGACCAGAAGATCGTTTCTGTGGCTTAAAACAAAACAAGCAAGCAATAAACTGGAAGTAGAGTCTAAAATAGAAGAATAGGTGTTTGATTTAGGAAATAATTGTCTTAAAATTTGTCAGGCCTTTCAGGTGAGAAGACAGCTATCACATTAGACTGCAACCTGATAAAATCCGTTGCAGTGGAGAGGGCTCATAAAGAAGAAAAGATCCCTCTTGTCTGTTACTTTATTAAAATATTCTATTTGCACGCTTACGGAGTTGAAACATGGTGTTGTATAAACTGTAATCACTGACGAATATAAAATTGGGTAATTTTGTGGTCTTTTCCTCCTTTTAAAAATAGATGGGTCTTTATCCTGAAATTAGCCATATAAATCATAGCCAAGTTTGCTATTGTTCTGTTTCAGCAATAGCATTGATCCCCTCAACCTATATATCTTCGAGCAGTACTGTTTTCTTGC
Organism: Perdix hodgsoniae; assembly: GCA_035772895.1. Classification (NCBI taxonomy): domain Eukaryota; kingdom Metazoa; phylum Chordata; class Aves; order Galliformes; family Phasianidae; genus Perdix; species Perdix hodgsoniae. The sequence goes on along the minus strand of JAPSGF010000009.1, from coordinate 13,360,721 downwards.
TTTTAGGGGAAAAAAAAGTAAAAATGGGCTGTAAATGCATACAGTTGGCAGCTCAAAAGTCCAAGTTATGCAGTCTGGGTGAGATCAGCTTGTCTACTATCTCCAGTGAGCTAAGCACAGCTATTGATAGCAGCAATGCTTTATTCCCAGCATGCTGTAATACCGTCAGCAGCTACTGCTGACCTTTTATTTCCCATATATTATGGGGAGATCAGATCATCAAAACTTCGAATTCCCGAGTTCTTGCACTAGATTCATCATCTTCTTTCATGTGATTTTTCTCCATGCGGGACCCATAAATGTGGCGGGTTGAGCTGGGGATGAGAGGGGCTCCTCAGTGCTGCACAGCTGCAAGGCAGACTATCTGCTTCCCAGGAGTTGTACAGACAAGTGGAAGCAGCTGATGAGTATCTGTAGACAGAAGTGCAGTGGCACATCTGCATCATGTTCAGAGCTTAATATTTTGGTGGGTTAGTTTCAACTCCAGTCAGATCTCACTGCGTTGTCACAAACTGTTGACAGCGTGGATTCAGGTGAACTGACCCAGAAACACATGGGGCAGCACTCATTGTGTTGGCATTAATGCTTACCTAAAACTACAGTCCCAGAGGTTGAGGTTGTCTGAGCTGGGGGAGTCTCTTCCCTACACTCAGGCTTCTCCACTTGTTCCTGTCCACGTATTCCTTGCACATTCTGTCTCTTTTCCTTGTTCCCTTCTCTACTTGTACAGTGCTGCACTTCCCAAGAAGCTGCCTGTCCTTCCCAGATGACTTTGCCCTTGCCCAGCAGGTTTTGCATGCTATTTAAAAATCTTTTTCTTGCACCATCTTCAGCATTACAGAATGGCATCACGCTCTGGCTTTGAATGCCGTAGCCTTTCGTTCCTTGTTGAAAGGCCACAGAACTAATGATTCTGATTCACAGCATACAACTTGAAAAAGGACTCCTGTTGCTATGTCAACGGCTTTGTTTTGATTTTTTTCAACTGCATCCCCACCTCTTAAATTCTCTGCACAGCCGTTATGCACTTAGAGTTCAAGATCACGTGTGGTTTTTTAGTCAGCATCATTCAATTTTGCTAATGTACCTGATGCCTAAGGAAGACTGCATTGAAGACCATCTTTGTCCAGTGAAATATTGATTTTTCTTGCTGCACTAACTGGAGGAGTGATTTCTCTTTTCCAAATATCTTTCTGTAGAGCCAGCCTTTCACGCTGCCTGAGATCTGGGTGACTTGCCTGCCTTGTCACTCATCTCAGGAGAATGATGTGATATTAATGACCAAGAAGGCAGCGTGCCTTTTTGGAAGAGAATTAATGTTTTCCAGCTGAAAGCAAGGTCTTACCTTAATAGATTCTCCTGGGTAAGTACTTCGCTCTACTGAAAGCCAGCAATGACTCAGAAAGGATCTATCCGTGTGAAAATGTGTTATGTTTAGGGTGGAGTTAAGCAACTTCTTTGAGCTTAAGCTATGATTGCCTTTAGCTTGTGAATTAAGCTCGGTATTCAAAGGCATAGGCTAAAGTTGGGCATTTCTTTAAAGCGTATAAAGTTCACAGCAATGCTCAGAATTCAGCCTTTATGGATCTGGTGCAGCATGAAGCAGTCCAGGACTTGCCTGTAAATTCTGTTGAGCTGGACCTGCAGGGTATCTTACCTTTTTATGAATATTCAGTGAGTTTCCTCTAGTCCGTAATCTCTGAGGCTATTGGCAGGGAAAGCTGGGGACAAGGCCATGCTTTTTCAAATGCATGTTTGACATTGTATGGCTTAAATTAAACTAATCCCAGAAGCCATGGCGCGTGTTTCATTTGTTGCAGCCTAGGAAAGCATCTGCAGCCCTACTTTAGTCTTCTGAGCGTACTTTGAAAGAAGGAATCTGTGTTTGATATGGTCTCCCATAACATCCTTGTTATAACACTTAGAAAATGTGGGATAGATGAGTGGGTAGTGAGGTGCATTGAGCACTGGCTGACTGGCAGAGCTCAGGGTGGTCATCAGTGGCATGGGGACTGGCTGGAGGTGTAACTAGCAGTGTTCCCCAGAGATCAGTGCTGGCTTTGGTCTTGTTCAGTATCTTCAGCAGCGATCTGGTTGGAAGGATAGAGTCCACTTCAGCAAATTTGCTGGGAGGATTGGCTGATACATCTGAGGGCTGTGCTACCATTCAACAAACAAGACCTGGGCAGACTGAGTTGGGCAGGGAGGAGCCTGGCAAGGTTTTAACAAGAGCAAGCGTGGAATCTTGTACCTCAGTGGAGGAATAACTGCATGCATCAGTGCAGGTTAGGGAATGACCTGCTGGAGGGGAGCTCTGTGGAGAAGAACCTGGGTGTTCTAGTGAACAGCAGGTTGGCCACGAGCCAGCAGTGTGTACTTGTGGCCAAGAAGGCCAATGGGATTCTGGGGTGTATTAAAAATATTGTGGCCAGCAGATTGATAGAGCTGGTCCTCCCCCCCTTGCTCTGCCCTTGTGATATTGCATTTAGACTGTATGCAGTTCTGGGCTCCCCAGTTCAAAAAAGACATGGATCTCCTAGAAGGAGTCCAGTGGAGGGGCACAAAGGTGATGAAGGGCCTAGAGCGTATCCTACATGAGAAAAGGCTGAGCAACCTGGGTCTGTTCAGCCTCGGGAAAAGAAGACGGGATCTGATCAGTGTTGATAAATATCTAAAGGGACATGGGAGGGGAATGGATGAGGCCAGGCTCTTCTCAGTGATGTGTAGTGGTAGTACAAGGAGCAATGGCCTAAAAATTGAATGCAGGAAGTTCTGTCCTGACATGTGGAAGAACTCCTTTACAGTCAGGGTGATGCAGCACTGGGGCAGGTTGCACGCAGAGATGTGGACTCTCCTTCTATGGAGATACTGAAGGCCTGGCTGGATGCCTGCCTGCTATCTGTTGTAGCGTACCTGCTTTAGCAGGGGGGTTGGACTCAATGATCTCTTTTGGTCCTTTCCAGCTCCTGTGATGATGTGGTTTTGGCCAGTGGTAGTAATCATGTGTCTGTACTGACAGTACTTATCCTGGGGGAAACACTGAGCTTAGTGAGATTGTTTAGAATACTGTCTTAAAGGTTAGATTTAAAAGTGATCCCTCTTCATAAATGCTGGAATGTAATGTAAAGGGAAGTATCAAACTGTGCCTTCTGTCCTGATGCCTGGCCAAAGACTGCCTTTCTGGCTCAGATTTCAGACGTTTATGGTAGATCTGCACCTGTTCAGAACTGAGAAATGGAGGAACTGCAGCCACACCATGTTACTTAGGCCAATGCTGTGTGTAAACTGACCTGCCAGTGTGGGACCAACAGAGAGATGCCAGCTTAGCCAGACATTGTGCAGTGCCTTCAGGTCAGACTGGGACAATAAAAAAAAATACATCATTCACAGGTGTGCAGGAGGTGTTGTATGTACAAATTTCAGGACTTAAAAGCTTATTTAACTTTATTTCCACAGAAAAAGTCATCTCAGATTCACTGCGTAAAGCACCTGAAATACACAGCAAATAGCACTGCAGAGACCTACTGGGAGGTACCAAACTGTCCAAGAGATCGTCACACTTCAGTGACAAGTGAACAAATGGAATGAACTTGAGAAGCTCCATTTGATTTTCTGGAGAAAAGGATAAATGTGACGTTAGCAGAAACGAGCTCGCTAATTGTTTGCTTAAATATTCTTTTCCTCAACATTTTGTCTTATAACTGGTGCAAAAGTCAACACTACAAACTTCAAATTAAAATTGAAATAAGCCTTGACATTGAAGAATAGAATAGGCAGCTCTGAGATTCATCTTTTCCTCCAAATGCCAAATTGCTCTTGCTAGGAATTTTTGCTGTATTCCAAAGAGTTGAATCTGCTTCAACGTCAGTTTCCAAAGCTGCAGTTTTTTATCTGATAGTTCGATTTAATGGAATTACTTATTAGAATGACATCTCTAGTGCCTCACTGTTTTACCTCCTTTTCAAACTGTACAGGCTTTTATTTGGGTACGGTGTGCATTTAGACTTAAACAATGTCGAGTACTTTTTCCATACAAACTGGTGAAAATTGTCATGTTGCTTAGGGAAAAATCTGCAACCTAGAAATGCAGTGTAATCTGTTTACTAGAAGGCTCCGTTTCATAGTAGCTGAACATTTGAGGATTGCACATGTTTTGTAAGAGGAGGGTTTCAAAATGCCTGGGCTGGGTGGAAAGGAGCTTGTCTGAAGAGGAACTGTTAGCCACTTGCATCTCAAGCTGGTGACAAAAGGAAAGGCTGTAGACGTATGTACAAATCCAGTTATTCTTCCCATGGGTCACTTCATTGCCTAGCTAGATAGTAGACTGCCTCTTTTCCATGCTGGATACCTATGTATTATCATGTACTTCTTCCATACTTATTTCCTCATCTGCATTATCTACCGTATCTTTGGGGTTTTGATTGAAGCACTCCTATCTGAAGCTTGAGTGTTAAGTGATTGTGACAATATCTTTAATACTCACCATCTCTTCCAACAAGACTGGACTCTACTTTGGCCATTTAGGTGATGAGTCAAATCACCACCTCCCAAACCTAAGCAGGAGCAGGCTTGTGTCTCCTCAGGCTAGTCAGGCATCATATAGTGCTGGGCCCACGTCAGGTTTGACCGAGAATTTGACAAACCTATGTCCTCAGTTGTGCATTGTAATGCCTATTGCAGCAGCCTGCTTTTTTCCTAGAGCCAGTTTGGTTGCTGCGAAGCTTGTTTGGTTTGGTTCTTGTGTGATATTTGCTGATGCAACAGAAACCATAACACTGTTGCTCCATAAACGTACTCATGAAATCTTAGGGAGGATGTTCCTTTTCATATCTATCTTTCATAATGTCTCAGGCCCTTACCTGCATGAACTTGTTGTCTTGGAGCTTGTGGTCTCTGTGAGCCTGACTACCACCTCCATCACTGCTCCATGACTTGCAGTGCTTTGAGGCAATTGGTAAGGAGACCTTTGGTTTGCAGTAAGGTCAAATGTTGTGTGCAGCCAGTATTTGAATTGGGAGAGATCTGCTCAGCAAATGAGGTGGTGGTACTGATGGCTGCGATGGATGTAGCCAGCAATCTTTATACAAATTAGACTTTTGGTGCTCCTGAGACTGTTCAGATCTTCAGACATGTATCTAAATGGTAGCGTGGGTTGGGACACTTGCTATTAAATGACTTCTCTTCACATATTCTGGGTGTCATAAAAATCATTTATCGACACTGAAGTATGTATGTTAGTGGATATAGTCATACATGCTGATTGCCAAGAAGAAGAGTTGGATTAAGAGTCTGAACAGTAGCTTTTCTGCAGCTCTGCTATTGTCTTCATTAGTTTTGTAACATTGATACATCTGCCTTATCTGTACTGAATCTTTTGGGTTTTTTTTCCAGCAATCTGATAGATGAAAAACTTTGAATTGCACACAGACCATCTATCCCTTGCTCCTATGAGAAATCTCTGCAGTTCTTTAAAGCCATAAAGGTCAAAGTTTCAAAGGAGTTCAAGAGAAATCGGTTTTGCTCCCCTTCCCACCTCAGCTCTTTTTCTCAACAGATTAAGATCTCTAATGCTTTACGTCTCCTCCTTCTCTCCTTAATCTGAGACAAGTTACTTAGTGGAGGCTTCATGGGCTGCTGTGTCAAAAGCTTTAGACAAGTCAATAAAAAATGTCCCTGGTGCATAAAGACCATTATCCATACCCTGGCAAATGTCATCTGCAACTTCAAGCCACAGGGAATCTGTTGAATACAAAGGTTAAAAACCCTGTTGGCAGATCCCATCAAGGCTGCTGTTCCCTTTTTCTGTTCAGCAGAGGGAGATATAGATCTTCAGTGAAGTGCTAGTGTTGATATATATTAAAATATATATATATATATGCATTTGTTGCTAGAGATTACGGTCACTGGCTGAAGCAGGGTCCTCCCTGCAGAGCTCTGTGAGAATATATCAGATGCTAACCTGTAGCCCACTGCTGTCAGCTCCCTGAGCCTTTCCTTGGAAGAGTGCTTATGGAGCTGTTGGTTTTGCCAGGCATGAGACCGAATCTACCAGTTGTGCTCCATATGACTGCAGGCTCCCTTGAATTCAGTTTGCATGGGGGTGAGCCTTTCCCATATTGCTTTCTGCGTCATCCAGTCTGCCCTACAGAAGACTGCTAGACATTTCCTTTTCTCAGAGCTGCATTCTGCCTTTGTTTACATGGAGATCTGGGCTGGATTTGTGTGTTGGATTCTTTAAATATGATGGGCAGTTGCCTCCAACAGCAGTCTTTATTACAGCGTGAGAAAATGAGATTGAGTTGTCAGAATGCAGTCATCCCCAAATACCTTTGTGCCTTCCTCTGCTTTAGGAGCTCCCCGTTAACAGCCCTACTAACATCACTGCTCTGTGGCTTACTTAGCAGATACATTTCAGATTTAGCCACCAGCAAAATAAATCATAGAGACCTTGCTTACTGTTGTGTAGTCCTCCGAGCCAGGATGTAAGGAAAGAGAGCATCAGGGAATTTGAACCCACAGGGAAAAATCTATTGAGTGCTTTTCCAACCCTGGGCCCTTGGTGGGTGGCTGTTAAATGCTTGTGATATGTATGAGCTCCCTGGGAGTGCTGTACAGAGGTGTTTGAGACCACTTGTCTAGACAGAACTTTGAGAGCAAACATGAATGAAGCACTGCATCCCAAATCACGTTGGGTGCACAGATGAAATACAAAATAAGGATGTTGTTCCAGTTGGCTGCTGCAGAGCAGGGCGTCGCACCTTGAATATATTGCTGAGATCCCCCCCAGGGGAAAAGAAAATGGGTATCCAGGAAAACTGTTCTTTTCTTTTAAAGAGAAGAGGTAAAGCAAATGCTTCGAATGGGTAGTTTTGTTTTAGTTACATAAACAGAGTACTTGTAACGTTGTGAATATGAAGCTATACCTAGCAGACCTTGTAATTGCGCATGTAGTGCTGATGTACTGGGATAGAATTTTCTTTGTTTGTGAGTTCTTTGGTGGGGAAGCTATGGACAGGAAAAATAAGTATCAGTTATCACAGCCTGTGCTGTGATGATCTTCCAGCAGAGAAATGCTGGGATGAAATGGTTTTATCTCTGTTCTCTCCTTGCCATGTGATTTGTCATGCTGCAGGTGCAGAACGCTGCATCCTTCAGCAAAATGCTCTGTTTTGTCTGCCAAAGGCTCTTTGCTTCAAACTGTATCAAACCCATATTTAATCTCTTTGCTTACAGTAAAGGAAATAGTTTGTGAAGAGGGCACTGGTGTCAACTCACTGCTGTTGACATTGTCTAATTTCTTCAGAAAATTCTGGTGTTAATTTTTGTTGCAGGGCTTTGTTTTTTTGAATTCAAGTCCACTTTGTTTCCCGTGCTTCACGTGTTGCTGTCTTCTCTCCTTTTCCCAAAGCATCCATTTTCTTTATATAGTAGGAACTATCATGTTGTCTTTTCTCCCTGCAATGGCTTGTGATAGACCAAAGCCTGTGTTGATCCTAGTCCATTCTGGTTTTATTCTATAGAGTGAAATCAATCTTTTGTAGAGCTTCTTTGGCTGGAAGGCTTCCTTACCATTTTCTTGAAATCTCAAACTACATCCTTCCTTTCTGTTGCTGTAGCAAAGACCCTTTTTTTTTCTTCACACTCTTATACCCTGGAAATGACCAGTCTTCACGTGCCTTAGTGCATTGGATTGTTCCCAGAGCTGGAGCACTCAACCCTCCTATGTCTCCAGCCTTCTCTCCAGAGTGAGACTCGCATGTGGATGCTCAAAATCCCGTCTACCTCTCTGTTGTAGGGGAAGCTGACTTTCCATCCGGATATTTTTTTGTGAGCAAAGCCACCTCAATCCCTTAAAGACCTCAAAGTGCTGTTGTTTGGTGTTACAGACTCTGCAAAAGTTAAAGTTCTGTAGTTCCTCATTTTCCTTTTCTTTTTTCTTTCTTTTTTTTTTAACTAGTAAGAATAAAGTTAATTACACGTGAACAAAGGTTGCATGGCAGCACCTCGCGCCACCTCCAGTATGTGGGAGTAAGTAGACAAAATGTGAAAGATCTAAGAAGCCAGAATAATAATAACAAACAGTTTAAGCAAATTTGATCCAGAAAAAATCAGATCCAAAAAAAAAAAAAAAGATTCTCCCTTATCCTTTGACATAAGAGTTCTTTTCAAGGCAGCCAAGGTGATGGACAGGTTTGCAGATTCACCATCTTTGAGATGCCCAGAGCTGAACTGAGTGGGACTGTAGGCACAGCTATTGGACCTGAGCTGAAACTGACTTAGCAGGTGGTTCTCCTCGGAGCAAGAAGTAGAATCAGTTGGAAGAAACCTCTGGAATCCATTCTGCATTATTCTGCGACTGCAAGGACCCTTGAGCAAAATAAATAAATAACAGATTTAAACAGAGATTGCTTTCTGCATAAGTATATAAAAATTCAGGTTCTGTTTTGACTTTAGAATTAAATCCTGAGTTGTTTTTTGACCAGCTTTTGAAGAAATCACTGCTTTTTGGGGTTGCTCTGTTTCCTGGTGTGGAGGCAGGCTGAGAAGGTTCCACTTTCTTAATAGCTTTCAAGTTTCTGTGTAAGTGTGAGGCTTGTTAGATGGCTTTGAGGTCAAGTGAAGCACTGAGGCTTTTGTAAGTCTCCTCTCAAATTAAAGGAAATCTATTTTAAAGTATTTAATCTTCAAGGCTTGGGCACCGATAGCAGCTCTCTGTCTTATCTCAGATGTCTGAGAAAGAGCTATGCTTTTGTTTATCTGGCCCTTACTCACCTTGCATGTTATGTGCACTGGTCCTTACAGAGAAGTCATGTAATGCAATATAGTACATCATATGACAGTGTGCCACAGTTGATGCGAGCTTATTTTAAAACTGGGATGTTGTCCCTTTTCATCTCCTTCCTCTTTCTCTTCACTAACAGAAGGAAAGTTTTCAACAGGGAAGACTGAGGTTGTACTTAAGCTTCCTGATTCTGCTTCCATTTTTAGCCTAGCCAGAGCCTTTACCTCTGAGGATGCAAGTTTCCTTTTTGTAGGACAGAATGTACTGAGCCTGGCAGAAAAAGAGACTTTTGGTTAACTCATCTTGATGGCAGAGTTCTGTTTTTTCTATTGCTTGTTTGTGTATGGTGAACAAACCTTCATTAAGTGTGGCATAGCACTCATGGGAGTGATAACACGTGCTCTTTCTGTTCACTCAGACACTTGAAATACAAGGTTTTGTTTGGACCTCTGGGCTCAGTGCAATGCATTGGGGCATGACTATGTGTTTAACTCTTTTCTTTGTGAGAAAGCTGCCTAGGTATAGTTCTGGGTAGCTTTGAAGGCCTTGTTCTATCCTTTCTATGTGCTGAATGTTCTTGCTTTCACTTGGTATACAGAGGAGAAATGAATGAAAGACCATTTTCTATAGGTAGATATTTAAATATAAATAATGGGGTTTCACTGAACTCCCTTGATGTCAATGGGTGCTTCCCTCAGGATTTCCAAAATCATTTTTTAACCACTGAGAGCAGAAATAGAATCCAACTCCCAAAAATCATGCCTCTCTTCCATCACTTTTTTTGTGCTTTTTGTGGTCTTTTTTGTGCTCTTTTGTTAGGTTTTTTTTGTTTTGTTGTTTTGCTTTTTTTTGTACTGGTTTTGTCTGGATAACCCAACTGGAGGAGAGCAGAGGGATTTTGCACTGATTTTGCCCCGATTCAGATTAAACATTATTGGGCAAGTCGTATAAATATTCCCCTCCACTCCTCAATCGCATTTATATAAACATCTTTAATTTTTACTGCCTATCTACAGCTTTTCACTGTGGCAAAGGCCAGCAGCTTTGATCCAAACTTGACTATCAGAGAGGAAAAAGAAACAGACAAATCTGAAGGAATAGTCAACCACTGACATGAGATTCTAGATAAACAGATAAGGCTGTTATGAACAAAGAAGCACAAGAGAAGTACAGTTGAGAGCTGTGTTCTAGCCTGGGCTCCTGTTTCAGTGAAACACTGCTGACTGCAGGTTGGAGCTGGAGCATTGATACAAGAAGTGGATTTTACCCCATGTTTATTTGAAAAAATTAATAATAATTTGAAATGTGCTTGGATGACAGAAGGCCTCTCACAGACCTTAAGCAGCATCTGATTTGCTGCTTTCCAGCTTCAGTTTTGGAATACTGGCATATTCCTGGCTATAGCATCCATCTGACATGCAGCAGTCAGCAGCACTGGCATTCCCAGGCATATAAGCCCTTGAAAAATGAGAACAAGTTAAATTGCTTGTGTTTTGAGTAGATCAATAACATAAATATTGAACAGCTGAGAAATATGCATTTCTGAATGAAGTAAGAAAAATGGTCTTCGGTTTGTCAGCAATTCAGTTTTCCTGAGGAGAGCTACAGGACCTTTGCATGCAGCTCTTGGGGCTTTCTAGTCTCTACCTCTATTGAATACAAAGCTGTTGCATTGCAGGTAAGCTGTTGTTTTGCTGTCCTTGGCTTGATATTCCTTCTAGGAAGTGGTTCTCAGTCAGAAAAAAAGCTTTGGAGGGCTGCGAGGTACTTGGAGCTGTAGGGTAGTTAATGCTGCTGGTGAAGGACGTGATGTGGAAGATGAATGTGGCTTGGAACTGCTGCTACCTGGAGAGTTGGATTGGTCTGTGCGTCACTGCCACGATGCACAGGTACTCAGAGAAACGTTGGGGGGGGGGGGGAATCTGCTGCCCTATGATGCTCTTTGCTAACCTTGATCCAAAGTTGCTCCTTGGTATATTTTAAGAGCTTTTCAGTAGGTGATGTGAATTTAGAGCCTTCTGGTAACAGCTGTTTTGTGAAGTTGAGCAGCAAATCTCCCTAAGTGTAAGGAAAAGCACTTTTGGCAAAAACACAGACTTTGTTCTATTTTATTCTTGTTTAAACCACCGAAAATCTAAGAGCAATTACATCTTATAAAATTATGGAAGCTGCTGCCGGGTCCATTAGCAATTCCCAGCTCTCTTTGTGGAAGTATTTCATGCACTGATATAAGCGCATCGTCAGTTTGTTAGCCTCACCCCCTCCTCAGTGCCCAAGCTGAGATGGAGATGCTCATCTCCTCGCCATGTTCCAGCCCTCCTGCTTGCCTTGCTAATTTACGGCCCGACCAATGAGTGATGGCAGCCTCTGATGACACAGGCTGTATATCCTGGGGGGGGTTGGGACATCTCTGGGAAGTTTTGCTGGACTTGTCAGTGCTTGCAAGCAGAAAGTCTGAATTTCCTGATGAGTTGTCGCTGGGCGGCTGGAAGGTGAAAGCACTGCTTGGTTGGGAAGTAAGCACTTGTGGAAGTGCTATTTAAAAACTCAGCCCTTGTGGTCTGTGACCTCCTGGCAGCGGTAGCAGAGCTGAGCTGCCCTTTTTGCCTTCTGAGACCATTGAAAAAACGTGATAAAAACAGATGTAATATGACCTGATAAATCTGAATTCAGGAGGAGCAGCAGCAGAATTCTGTCGTGCTCGGTGTCTGCAGTGACATTGAATTAGATGAGAATTGCTTTGGAGTGTTTAATTTGTTATGGTATGTATACATACTCCTCTCCATTATCTTGTATATATTTCAATTAAGCCAGAACACAGAAGCAGAAGTGAAGCTGGGAGCTGCTGCTGCCTGCGGGTTATGTGTGAGGCTTTTAACTGTGGAAATATCATTTGGAAGTTGAAATTGTTTTAAGTGAGCTTTTGGGTCAGGGGTGGGAACTGTAGAGCTTGACAAATAAAACTTGGTGGATGGTGGCTTTAATGCCCAACAAAACAAGGAAATCATAGAGCCACTAAGGTTGGGAACGACCTATGAGATCATCCAGTCCAACTGTCCACTCATCACCAATAGATCTCACTAGAGCTGTACATGACTGGCAACGAAACAAACACTTGTGGCTTCTAGAAACGTGCAAACTTCTTAAAAAGTTGAAGGGTAATTGCAAAGCTTAGGGCTGAGTCCCCCCAGTGCCCATTCCACTCTCCTGAGCACCAGCTGGCTCCTAGGACCTCATATTGCTGAGCTGCACAGCACTCAGTGCTGCTGTGCCCCTCATCCCAGTCCACCCAGTGGGTCCTACTGGGCTACCTGGGAGTTGTATTCCTCTCATTTAGCTTCGTTTTCAGGCTCTGCTCTTCCTCAGCAGATGGCGTTTTTATCTTGTTTGCGGAAAGTCCATATGGCCTAAAAGAGAGAGTATCTCTTTAATTGTAAAACATGACCACCTGTTCTGGTTTTAATGAATGCAGTATGCGTTCATCTTCACAGAACTGCTTTAAAAATAGCTGCTTCAGTCAAATAAAAAGAAAAAAAAACACTCAATTGCGCGCCAACACTTGGGCTGCTGAAATAATCAATTAATAATTAAGTGGCTAATTTTAGAGCCCACTGGCCTTGCTGTTCCCCCGACCCTGCGGTGATGAGAGCAGACAGTGATTGATTGCCCTGCTGCCATGGGGAGGCACGTCGTGCCGGATGCCAGCGGACTTCCAGCTGCTTGTTGCCATATTTTGGAGGCGAGTGCTTCTCTGTGTCCCTTTGCTGCGATGGACCGCTGGTTCCTGCTGCAGCTCTCGCCTTTCCCCGTTGTCCGGATGCTTTGACACATTCTCATTCAGCCCATCTGCAGGTCCCCCTTTCCCTCTCGCTCTCTGAAGGATAAAACCTGGTGATCCAGAGGCATCCTAATGACAGGCCAGCTGGAGAGGAGGCTGAAACTGGGAGCAAAAATAGGTTTGAAAGGCTTATCTACGAACTGGCTCCTAATGGGAAGCCCTGCTAGAATCATTTCTGCTCATTAAAATAACAATTGCTAGTTAACTGTTTCATAGCTCCAGGAGGTGTAGCTCCAGGAGGTGTAGCTCCAGGAGGTGTATGCTGGCCAGGTTAGCAAATGTGCCTGGTTTGAAGCAAGCTTTCAGAGAGAGAGAGGGGAGCAAGATGCTCAGATTGTACAGAAGGAACATTAGCACTTAATCTGATCTCTTGAAAATGATCCCGTCTGTTGAGTATGCATGTTACATCACCGTGTTGTTCTCAAGCTGATCAGATGTGCCTGTATTTTAGGAAAGCTCTGGGATTTTGATCAATAGCATCAGCCATTGAGGCTCCTGTTTTGGAGACGCAAGGAACAGGAGCACGTGAAGAAGGAGTGCTTGGGAGCATGGCGCTTGTCAGTGTCCTGGTGCTAGCGGGAAGGGATGCAGCAGCTGCAGAGCTCCAGTCCAGTGGGAAGCTTGGCCAGGCCCTGCCTGCTTGAATCCTGGTGTCAGTCATGGAGGAGACTCAGAGTGTCTGCTTCTGCACTGCGAGACGGGTGTGGTTGTACAGGGGAGAGCTGGAAACTCAGCGGAGAGGCCACTAGCACTGAAATGAGGCACTTAAAGCAGAGAGGACAGCTTGCCTGCTTGCCACATCTGACTGCAGGTTCTGCCACAGGGCCCTGTCCCTCTGTGTCCTGCAATTAATCCCTTAACATGGGGGGAAAACCTCCAGGAGCTGCTGTGGCCTGGCCTGATCGATGGGAATCCAGTTATCTCCCAAAGTGCATGGGATGCTCAGACAGCCAGGCACTGTTTGTGAGACTGAGTGCCCTGCTTCGAAACCATGCAAATACAGAAGTAGCGGCAGCTATTGGCATTTAAATTCATTTCTGGGTAATCTTAGTGGTAATCTTCCACTGGTGATGCATTGATCCAGCAGAAGGAAGATCAGGGTAGTGTTGAGTGATGTCTGGGTGCCTTGGATTGCAGGGTTAGAAGGTTGTGGGCAGTGGAGCTGTGTGGGGTGTGGAGCACAGCGTGGTGGGGAGCAGCTGAGGGAATGGGATGGGACAGTGTGGAGAAGAGGAGCTCAGGGGAGACCTCACTGCTCTCTGTAAGTGCCTGAAAGGAGGCTGTGGTGAGGTGGGGGTCAGCCTCTGCTCCCAGGTAGCAGTGACAGGATGGGATGGCATCAAGTTGCACCAGGGGAGGTTCTGGTTGGATATTAGGGAAAATTCTTTCTCCAAAAGAGTGGTCGGTCTTTGGCATATGCTGAGCAGGGAGGTGGTGGAGTCACTGTCCCTGGAGGTGTTCAAGAACTGCGGAGATGTGACATTGAGGGACATGGTTTAGTGGTCATGATGGAGGGGTCAAGGGTTAGACTAGATGCTCTTTAACAGGCCTTTTCCAACCTTAATGGTTCTGTAATTCTAAGGGAGGCTTCCTGCTCTGCTTCCACACTCACGGTGTTGCCTGCCCTCCCTGGGTGTCCAGAGCAGCAGGAGATAATTAAATGAAGTTCAGCATTGACAATGGAAGGTCAGGGAGGGAGAAGCTGATTAACCTCATTAGGCTAGGAAGAGCAGTGGTTGGCCTTAGGGCTTGGATCTCGTGGGGGCTTCCATTCTTGCTTTTCTTTTTCTGTTTTCCTGGGAATTGGCATTTAGTTGTGCAGGAAATAAAATGTATTGCTAATTTTGTCGCAATCTTTTTTTATGTGGCTGTGGCACTGCAGCACATCTGTGAATTAAATCCAAAGAACTGAAATTTAGTCCCTGCTCTTTCACAAGCAGAAATGCTTATTCTCTCTCGATTGGTAATAAAGCCCAAGGAGAGGAGCAAAAACAAAAGTATAGAGGTTACCTTATAGCATGAGAAATTCAGTCCATATTTTCTGCCGTTTCAGTAGCAGACAGACTGAGTTCATAGCCTAAGGTTCTTCAGCAGTTTTCCAAGAGGAGCCAGATTGAGGAAGGAGAGGGGGGGGTGCCTTAGAAGTGGCAATTAGGCTACCCAGGCACAATGCCAAGAAGGAAGGCAGGAGTGATGAGCGTCCTTTTAGCTGCTGCCTTGCACGTGGGCTAAGTGGGGTTTGTAGAACTGAATTCTGGGGCCGTTGGAAGCAGCCTGTTTTAAACACTCCTTGCCTGTTGTGCAGACTGTTTACCCCGGTTGCAGCATGAAGTGAGATATAGCATAGACAGCACTTTCATTGTGAACTAATTACCTGTGAGAGGTCCCATTCATCCTTCCCAGCTGATAAATGTTACCTCTTCTTTCTCGTTTCCAGATCACTGTGTCCACTATTACGATCTTCGCAACACTAAGCAACCCATCATGGTGTTCAAAGGGCATCGCAAGGCGGTCTCCTATGCAAAATTTGTGAGTGGGGAGGAAATAGTCTCTGCGTAAGTATTTATTTTTATGTAGGATAAGAACTTGGTAGCCCTTGGTTTCTGGCAGCCATCATGGGCTCTTTGCAAGGTGGCCGGTGTGGGTGGATGCGCACACTTGCTGTGCTTTTAGGAAGCAGATATTTGCTTTTTCCAAGGCAAAAATAGAAATTCATTCCTCGTGTTACTTGGCTCTATCTTATGGAGCTGAGAAGCTTGGGAAACAGGAAGACAAGCAGATTCAACTTCTACCTTAAGCCCCAGCTTCGGGAAGTTGCAGGTCGATGGTCCTCCTCTAAAGAGCCTGTATGCTGAGGGTGCTCCTGACCAGAGCCCTGCTGCAGAGAAAGCTGCTGGCAGTCACTGGGGAATCTTCCATCACATTGCTCAGATCAGCATAATAATAGTAATCTGCAGCAGAAGACATCTGATGAGTGACAGAAGTGATCAAATAGTATTGCTACAGCCGAAGAGGGTGCTTAGCCACAACGTGAAAGCAACTCTGGTGGAACCACCCCAAAACCAAATGTGGCTGCCTCCATTCTAAGTAAGTTTTCAGTCATGTAAGGGTGAGTATGTCTATAGGATGACGTGTGGAAAGATTGGTAGGACTGGGTATATGAACTAGAGATGAGCCCTTGTTAAACAATGGGTAAAAGACAAATTACTTTTGGAGGCTCTGGGCTGCTAGAGGAAGTTAGGTGTTGTATGTGAGTGTGTTGACATCAGGGCAGCAGGAAGAAATCACAGGGTTAAATCTAGTCCCAGCTTGCTTCCTTGAGCTGAATAGATGTCTATCTCAGTTCTCCCCATGTTTTCTCACAGCTTGCTCTAGCAGCTGAGCTTCTTGAGGCGTACATCTGAGTATTCAGACTGCTGGTGAATTATGCTGATCTGAGCAATGTGATGGAAGATTCCCCAGTGACTCCCAGTGCTGTTTATATTTAATCAGTTCCTCTTCTTATTTCCGCTAGTGTTATAGCTCTTTGTAAGGGTGCAAACTCATACCTAGAACATAGACCAAATTAAATTGAATGCTTTGAACCAAATCTGACTTAGAAGAAAGTGTTTACTAGAAGCATAGAAGCATAAGGAGGCTGAGGGTGTTTTACAGCCACAATGCATAGGATGCCATGGGGTAGAACGTCCCTGTCCTATTTGAGCTGTCCAGTTGAGAGTGGTTATCCCTGAGCCCTGGGAGGAATATCGATAGAGCTGTTGGAATTGGACAGGCAGTAACAGGAGGAGGCAGCTAACTCTAGGGTTCACCTATCTTTGTGTGAACAAAAGGGAGCGTCAGAGAGAACAGATGTCTTAATTTTGCAAACTGGGGAGTCAGCAGTCGTGACTCCCAAAAGCCAAGTACCAATTCCTTTAAAGAAAAAAAAATTTGTATATTCAGATTCTTTAGATTTCTAGCTAAAGCTGTTTTATAGATTGCATTGATTTACTGTGCCCTGTGGAGTTCGGTTTTGACCTCGAGAATGCTCAGAACTGCCTGGTATTTAGCACAACACATCGATTACAGTGCTGATTTACAGAGAGGCAGATTTACCAGAGCAGCACATCCATGATATTTTTTTGGAGAGGGTGTGAAACCAGAAGAGCAGTGTCACAGCACAAGAATCAATGGCCTGTTCTTCTCCTTGGGGCATAGTGGCAGGTAACCATCATCTTGTATGGCACGCTTGTCCTAAAGAGTGAAAAAATGGCTAGAGTGTGATAGAATATTGTTAACCTATTACTAATTGAATGCTTTTAATGTGAAGTGTTTTTATTTTAATGAAGATCTAGAATGTATGTTACTAAACACGGAGGTTAAGTGCTTGTATACGTAAGGTCGTCTTGATGGGTTAGCTAATAGCAGAAGCTGTCACAGGAACCTGACAGCTTGTAGACCAGGGATTATTCTTCTGCTGCTTCACTCTGCCTTCTGAAATTTTTAGTTTCCAGGCAACTCTGAAGCTTTAAAATGTGCCGTTTTAAAAATAATACTGCTATCCTAACAGCAAAGAAGGCAATGTCCTTGTACTTCTGGGCAATAAGGAAAAAAAAAGGCAAAAACAAACAACAAAAATGGAAAAAAAACCCAACAAATAGAAAAAAAAAAAACCCAAACAGTAGCATATATGTTTTTCCCTTTTCTTTGCATTGCTCTGATGGTGAGTAGAAGGGAAGGGAGAGTGATTTGCAGTGTAACTAGGGAAACTGAATGCTCTCTTTTAGGCCTCCCTGGTCAAGCCCTGTGACTAGGATAGCACTTCTGCTCAGCTCGCAGTGTTGGAGATACAGTTCATACCTTCGTCAGGATCTGACCTCGTGCTGTTATTACATATGACTAACAAATCTTGCTGCAGCTCCCTTATCTCTCCTTTGTCATTCCAGCTGTCATTGAGGGCTGAGATAAGGTTTTTGCGGTAAAGCATGAGGTGCATCTCTCTCATGCTATAATTTTAGGCAAATGTGACATTGGATTAATGTGTTACGTTGGGAATATTTGATGGATATTGTGAGTGGTGTTTTTTTTTCCTTCCAACTCCCAATATTTGAAAAGCAGTAAGTTTGGGTGATGCAGCCTATACCAGCTTATACCACCTTCCCTTTCTTCCATCTTAGCCAGATGACAGGTCCCTACTCCCTACTCTTTCAAATTTAAGATCAGAACAGCTCTATCTGTTTTCTTGAGGGTGGGCTAACTGGGCTCCAGTCCCTTCCACATCAGGAGCTGTTGATGTGCTCACAGCCATAAGTCAGGGATTGCTGGGACATCAGAGCCTGGCTAGACAATAAATCCTGGCAGGTGAGAGAGGCTCGAGTCCCATCAGCTCTGAGGAAATGTATTAGATCTGGGGTCTTCCTAGTTTGCTTGAGCTCTGCTAGCGTGAGAAGTGTGCACCTACAGCACCTTGCTCTTGCTGAAAGGGAGGTTTGCTCACAGTAAATAGAAAAACATTTTGAAGATGGGTATGTTTGCAAGTGGGGGAACAATGCAAAACATTGTTTTCGATTTAATCTCTATGGAGTTGTATATTTCTAAAAGTAATATTTAGCTTTGCTGTCAAGGTGAAAACAGCGGAAGTTTGAGATTTATATCTTAGGCAGTCTCAGTTACACAAGAGAAATCCACATGAATTTAATGCAAGTAGTAATGCTGAACCCCCATAGGTTTCTTTGTGCTGCTGCTTGGTATTGGGCAGAAGGAGAACATCAAGCTTTTAAGGCAGCCAGAGGGGAGGAGACTGCCTTGAATTCTGTAAAGGCATGAATGAGAATTTCAGCAAGCAGGCAGGAAGGAACAGACTTCCTCTGTTCTATAGAAGTTGGAAAAGAATTGTGTCCCAGATCTGCAAGGATTTGGAGGAGGCAGTGATGTTCCACAGGCTGTACAGTTCAGTGGAGGACTCGGCAATTGATAGGAAAGAGGAAGAGTAATACTGCAAGGAAGTATTTTATTCAAACATTCTGACAGGCGTTTAAAAAGAGCAGATACTTTGCCAGGCTCAAGCTGGGTTGCACGTGACTGAAAGTGGGATAAATCTCTGCGAGCACACTAAGGCTTCCCACATTATCACTGCAAGTAGGGTGTTCAGGAGGAGTGTTCCAAGCAAGGATTACCTGCCGTATGGCAGCATTGTAACTTCAAGTATTGTTTTCAGGTCAACAGACAGTCAGCTGAAGCTGTGGAACGTAGGGAAACCTCACTGCTTGCGCTCCTTCAAGGGCCACATCAATGAGAAGAATTTCGTAGGGCTGGCGTCCAACGGAGACTACATTGCCTGTGGTGAGTAGAGCAGCTGCCCTGACCAGTGCTGGTGGGACTCCTTGGGGCTCCTGCCTCTTCATTTGCAAAGCACACCAGCAGTGTGCCCTGTAGCTGCATGGACTTCTTAATAGAGGATTGTCCTGAGCTTTCCTGGGAATGATGTCAGCAGCTTGACCTAAGGTGCTACTTACTACTTGGTTTCCTTTCATTTGAGATGGGGTCTTTGTGTACGACAGTTCAGACTTGCTGCCACCAAAAACTGCTTATTAACATAGTTGGTGTTCATAAGACATACACCCTACAAATTTATCAACTGATGCATCTTCCTGCGTTTTTCTTAGGAAGGTTAGCAGCCTAGACCATGTGAGCGGGTCACATACTTGTCACTTAGCTCAGCATTCAGCCTGTTGAAGCAGTGTCTCCCACAACTTTCAGAAGGCTAATTCATCCTTAAGCAATTACTCCTTGGGTTCTTTCTGTTGTTTTGGGTTTTTTTTCTGCTTTTTGGACTGTCGAACCTCTGCAAATCCTTGGGTCTTGGTGGAAAAGCATGGGCAGGCTGATCCCTCTGAGATGAATAGGATGGCTGCTCCAGCACTGCAGGGAACTTAGCGTGTGTTCTCTGATCTCTCCATAGCTTGTCAGGCAGAAATTGGGATGGATCTTAAATAAAGCTTACTCACTGTCTAGTTTCTCTCACTTAAACCTCCATGGGCCCTACTGTCGTATTCGATTACTGCAAGCAAATGTATGGCAGTGCTACCTGCCTCACAGCTGTGACACTGAGCAGGCATTCCACATGCTAGTGTAGATGCCATACTCAAAGGTCTTGACCTTAAGGAAGTTCTGGAGAAGAGTTGGGATTCGGTTTATTTTGCAAATGCACTGCATACTGCAGTTGTTTGGTAATAAAGCCTGTTCTGTTTTTAAGCACTGCAAAAGTTTGCTGTGGGGCATGCCCAGTTGCCAAGGCACCACAAGCATGATGACAAACGCTGGGAGGAAATGTCATCTCTTGAAAGAATACAAGAGCTAAGAAACTTTTCTTTTTATGCTTCCAGAACATAATCTTCTGTATTTTTTATTTCTAGGAAGCGAAAATAATTCCCTTTACCTATACTACAAAGGCCTCTCAAAGACACTCCTGACATTCAAGTTTGATACGGTCAAGAGCGTCCTGGACAAGGACCGGAAAGAAGATGACACAAATGAATTTGTGAGTGCTGTCTGCTGGAGGGCACTACCAGATGGGGTAAGCTTTCTGCTCACTCACACAGCAGGGTGCTGAAAGGATGCCTCCTGATTTCACAGCAAGTGGCCTTGCCGAGGGTTTGGTTGCGTTTGGTTTTTCCCAGTTCATGGGTGTTGCAGGCCTGTGTAAGAAAGTGAAGGCTGCAGGATGGCTGACGTGCTGTGAGTTGCAGGGAGAGGATGCTGGGGGACAAGGAACTGCTGTGGCCTGATGGTTCCCACCCATGTGTCTGAATGCCTTTACTTTTGTATCTGAAATCCTAAAAGCAGCACTATCCTTCTGGCGTTCGGTTGTGTGTGTGCATTAGCAAAAGCATTGCTTTAATGAAGGCACTTACAGATACTCTCTGTGTACTCTGATTTAAACGTTGCCCTGTATACATGGCTTGCTATTTGAAATGTGTGCCCCATGTGTGGATGAGTAAATATATAAAAGAGGTGAGCCCTGGCTGCAGTTACTTCAGTGAGTACATCAGTGACAGGCAGTTCATATACGTAAAGTGTGTACTAATGCTGCAAGCAGACCTGAATCCACATTTCTGAGCATTCTTTAGGTGTGGGGAAGCTTTGGAGACCCCGGAATACTGCTTTTAAATTCTGAGTGTCCTTGAAAAACCTTGCATAAAGAACCTGAGTGAGTCTTCTGTGCAAGTGTTTGCAGATCAGATACTTAACTGGTTTTTTGGGAGGAGAAGGAGAGGATCTCATCCTAAATGCAGTCAATCAAATAGCTGAAGTGGAATGTTGCCTAATTGATGTTTCTAGACATTGCATTTACAAAGATAACACTTTAGGAAGGGTAGCATCTGCCAGTTCTAAAACGTTATCTTTGTAAATGCAATGTATGGAGAAACTGCACCCACAGCTGTGATTCAATTGTCACTGGCATAAACTTATTTCAGACGAATGCTTTTAAGTCAAAAAAAACAAAAACAAAAAAACAAAAAAAAATGGAAACAAGGGGAAAAAAAAACCACCACAAATACCTAAAATGAAAGATTGCTGTTCAGTTCAAAAGCAAAAAGTGGGTGGTTCCAGTTTGAGCTGTGGACATCAGGCTGAATGGTGTGGGCTCACTAACACTTCCCTGGCTGGGGAGTTTCGGGTGTTTGGTACATGCAGTTGTCATGTCTCAGATGAAGAGTTCCCATAGGAAGCTGTGTAATTTCATGTTTCTGTTGGATTAAAACGTGCTGCAGAAAAACTCCGTGTCTGTAGACGACACCCTTTCCTAAGTTTTCTGTACTGCAGTGTTTCTCTGTTGGGCCGTCCTGCCCACTGACCTGCTGTGCAGCTTTCCTACAGGCAGCACACTAGCTGTGGTCCCACCTCTTCGATTATTTCTGTTGCTGTCCATCCTTATCAGCCTTTTTTGTCTCTGATGCACTGTGCCTCACTCTGGCAAACCTTCTGTTCAGGCTACTGAGAGACTTTTGAGGGGTCACCACGGGCTGTCATACAATTCTCCATAATGGGAACAAATTCTGGGTGGTGAGAATGTGAGAAAATGTAAGAATTTTAACATGTAACAGTTAAATTGGGCCCATAAAGATTGTAGCAAATAACATTGAAGCTTCCCTTTGTTTAGCAGCATTCAGAATCTGTCACCATCCTGATTTTATTTTCTATCATTCCTTTGCTTTTTCCTGGGCTTCTACCAAATTTCAACATCTCCCATGACAGCCACAGCACCTGGCTTCAGTTTTTAAAGAAAACTGCCCGTGGTCTGAGAGCTGTGTGTTTTGCTTCAGTATTTCACTTCTTTTTGCAGCACTTGCCGACCTGCTTTACATGCCGAGCAAGCAGCTGTGCTGGCTTTGGGCAGGAAGCCTCACTGCTGCCTTGTACCATCCCTGAAGCCTCCCTGAGAGGTGAAGTGCTCTCCAGTCTTGCATCTGCGCTCTTCTCTTCCTCTTCTGGTGGTGCAGTGGTCCTCTCAGACCTAATTGAGGCTTTGCTCGTGTTCCCGATAAATTAAATTACTGCGCAGCCAGAGGTCACTCACATCCGCAAAGTCTTGTTCCAATGATGAAACTTTTATTCTCCTTTTTGATGATGTCTCTTAAATAGGCATAAAATTTTCAAATGAGCTTTGTATATAGGCTCCCTAAAAGCTGGCGTGTTTCTTAACGATGCTGGCAAGAGAGAAGCCCTTTGCTTCGCGGCGCAGTCAGTGTGGATGGGCACTGGGGAACCTAGCGCCTGTTTCTAGGTTAATTACGGGCTTTGATCCTGGGTGACTCACTCTGCCTTAGTCTCCTAATTATAAGAATTACCACCCCTGCCTTTGGCTGCTGGTGACGAGCGCTCTGCTGAGGAACGTCAAAGCACAGAGCACAGCCCAGGCTGCAGCGCTTGCCCAGGAGCCGTAGGGAGCACTGTGGGTGAGCTCTGTGCTCTTCTCAGTGTCTCGCTGGGCCAGTTCAAAATCATTTGGGGTCTCCATGGCAGTGGTCACTGTGCAGTGATTACAGTCTGCAAACTGGAGCTTTTCAGGTGGGGGTGCGGGCGCTGCCTGCCAGCTTTTCCCCAGGACTCCCAGGTGGAGCAGACTCTTTTCTGTTTCCCCACGGTGTTGCTCTCAAGGATTGTTCTTTAATTAACCTTTCGAGATGAGATGGGTAAGTTTCAGATCTGTCAGTTATCTCGGGAAGCATCGGTACGTGTATTCCTTTGCTTCACGCAGTTAAGTGCAAAATCTTGGATCCTAATTAAAACTTAAGCTAAAACTTTCAGATGAAATGTCATTGATTCTTTCCTAAACCTATTTTTGTGTAACTCATGCTTTTCCTTCCTTCTGAGCCGAAGTCAAGCTGTGCCAGCAGCCCCTGCCAGAACCCATCTCTTCCCCCCCCCCCCCTTTCCGTGGTCTTCCCTTGCTTAAGATGATGCAGAGATCTGTTTGCTACAGCTGTCACTTCTCCAGCTGCACAGGTCCAGGCAGTGTTTTCTCCATGTGTGTCAAAGCCGTAACGAGTTAGAGAAATTGTTCCCTGTAAGTGCTTATTAGCATTTTGCATAAGGCTTATTCACTTCTTCAGCTCTTAGGTAATGTTTAGAAATGAGTACTAGCTTGTAGGCTAATGTTTCTGTTAGGCTATTCAAAAAGAACAAATGTTTCAGCGTGTACTTGAGGAAGCAAGCCTTCATGCTTCTCTTGATGCTGCATTTTCAGTATAAGTAAATGGGTTTGGTTTTTGTGTTGTTTTTTTTTAAGGCACTTTTCTGTACCTGGTGAGGGATGCCATTTCTCACTTTTTTTTCCACTAGAACAGAAAAGGCTTTGGGAAAGTTTTGGCCCAAGTGACTTGAAATTGTTGGTGAATCATAGAATAATGAAGGTTGGAAAAGTCCCCTAAGTCCACCCCACATCCCTCAGTGCCACATCTGCATGGCTCTGTAACACCTCCAGGGATGGTGACCCCGCCACTCCCTGGGCAGCTGTGCCAGTGCCCCACCACTCTTATGGAGAAGCTTTTCCTAATATCCAACCTGAACCTTTTTGTAATACAGCCTCTATTTTTGGTAAGTCGGCAAGATTTAGCTTGCTTGATTTGAAACCCAAGTCTGGTCTTGGAATGGCTTAAAAACATTCTTTTATTCCATTAGCACCCAAGCAGACTAAAGACGTGATGTTTTCTCCTTCCCTAAAAGGAGCACCTTTGGTTAGACCTGGTCTGCTATATTGCAGTTCAGGGTGTGCCTCACATCTGTGTTAAGTGATTGCATCTCAGCTAGCCCCTTTCTCATCTGCAGTTAGCATTTCTCAGAAGCTGTCAGAAGAGAAACCAATGCTGAACCTGCTCCCAGGACAGCAAAAAGGTATTACTGCTGAACACAGAAGCAATTTGATTATGTAGATTAAGCGTGGCTCAATCTATCATAATCACTGTAAAGAAGCCATTTAATTTTGTACCTGTTTGCATGAGTATTCATTACTGCTGATAAGCAGGTTAGCTGGGGAAAGGTTTCTCAAGCAGAAACGTTAAGGTTTTGATACCAGTAAGGAGATAAAGATATGAGCAGGAAAATGTCATGTAAATGATCTTAGGTAAAGCCTTACCTATGTATGTGTGCGTGCTGGGTGGTTTGGGAGGACCACAGCAGGTGGAAGAATGGCAGCACTGAGAGTCCATCTCCGCTGTGTTATGTGGCAGATGCTGGCTGTGTGTCTTCTCATCTTGTTGGCACTCTTCAGAAGGCATCTGGATTTAGGGGGATCTGGAAACAATTGTCCAGCAGCAACAGAGAGGAGGAGGCTGAGGGACTCGGGCTTCAAGCTGCCTTTAGGCACTGTCATATGACAGAAGCATTTGCATAATTAGTTTTGCATCTCTGAACTTCTTTTTGTTAATCTATGGAGATGGAAATATTCCCTTCAGGTGGATTTTGGTGCAGCTCTTCAGAAAGCAAGCTTTTCCTCCATTTGTTTGTTCCTCTCCTCTCGACACTCAGCTTTGTATTTAATGATGTCTGGCTCGAATTCTGTAAATAGAAACCCATAATTATTTCACAATAAACTGGTCATTTAATAGGGCTGTAATCTTGTTCAGTGATGAAAAGTAGCCATCCTTTGTTTCCCAGTAGCCTAATAAACAGTACACAATGTACACACAAACTAGTCAGGGCCTCTGATAATTTACAATCAGCAAATTGGCTCCCTTCACTGGATTTAATTTAGCCGATACAAATTATTTCGGGAAGTGATTCATTGCTGTTTTAAAGCATTAATTAATTTGGATGACTTATGAACATTAGAAATGAAACCTCCTTTGTCATTCCCAAAAACCCAAAAGCTTTTTCAGTATCACTCTTGAGTAACTTGTGTTGACTGCAGCTACAGCTCCTGTAACTTGAGGTGGTAATTTCAGTGGGATTTGGGGGGGGGAGGGCAAGGAACAAGAATAAGACTTCGTATTTTTTTTGTTGTTCTACTTCACTTCTGAAAAGTATAAAGCCTCAAAATTGCTGAGAATTTTGTCCTAACACTTTCAGCAAGATTTGCTTGTTTTTGCAGCATCCTCATCTTGTTGCTCAGGTCATAGTTAAGATGTAATCAGGAATCTAGCTAAAACTTAGGAGCAATACGCCTGTCTGAGGCGGTCAGACCCAAACTGTCCTTGCCTCCCCCCACCCGGGTGGGGATGGCCATGTAAGGATGCTCTCTGGCTCATCCCTCCTTTCCCAGACCTGGGCTGAGCTCCACAGAAGCTGGCTCACAGCATTGCCTTGCAGCATCTCCAACCTGGTGTTCTTGCAGGTCATTCTCTGCTGTAGCATTGCAGTCTGCTGGAGATGCAGTATCCTGGGGATGCATTCTTCGTGTTCTCCCTCATGATTGAAATGCACAGCAGTTTATGGCAAGCTGAGAACGATCAGCTTTTAAGAAAAGCAAGGAGATAAGGCTTTGATCAGATTTCTATTTTCTTTCCTTTCCTCCCCCTGAAAAAACTCTTCAAAGATTTTCCTCCTGTCAGTGGAACTTGCCTAAGCCCTGCAGCATGTGTGCTGTGAAGCCGGGAGCTGTGTGATGGCTTCCCCTTCCTCTCTGCATGTCCTCTTCTTCTCTCTGGCCTTTGGCAATGCTTTCAACAAGAAGTTTTTGACTTCTTTACTTAGCTGCTTCACGCTTTCCAGTCTTAGATTGTAAACATGTTTTATTTCCCTTCTATCTTTTTCATGTCTTTTCCTCCTTTGCTTGCTTGGGAATCTCTGGTTTTCATTAAAGAAAAAAGCGGAGCCCAGAATATTGCAAGATAACACCGTACATCATGCGTGCTTGATTTTTTTTTCTCCATATCTTAGCATATTACTTATGCATACCAACACACACAATATATATTGTTTTGTATGCTGCTTGAAAACTACTTTTGCGTGCAGAATAATTTCAACCTTGCAGACAAAAAGAAGCCGTCACAAGTTCAGTGCTCCTTTAGTTTTGTATGTGCTCATATTCTCTCATACCCACATCTCTTCAAACGTTCATTTCTGGGCTCTGTTTTTGTTTTGTTTGACTAATGAGAATCGATTCTGAAAAACTGCTCAGGTTACTGTAACAATATTTTTACTCCTTATTGGAAGCCTTGAAGTCCAACCGCAGAGAACTTCATGGGGGGAAAGACATCATACTCTATTATTAATGTTTCATGCGCTTTATTGAAATTGCAGTATTTTGACACTTCACTCTGTGTGAAAGACCATGTTGGTAATGCGATTATGTAAATGATAGGCTTTAGGAGAGAGTGTTTAAGTGTGAATCTTTTGTGCAAGAAGACAAATATTGGTAAGTGCTTTTCTTATTCCCTCTCCCTGGCTGCGGGATGCTCCCAGAGCTGCCTCCCAACGTGGGCAGGGATGGAGGGTTTCAAGCGCTTGGTTCTCTGGTGTGGGGCATTTCAGATGAGGGGAAAAAGAAAAAAGATGCATTGCACCCTTCATTTTGCTGTCTCAGGGCTCAGCACAGCATGCCAGCAGGTGCAGAACGCATATGTTAACTCTAGATGCAGAGCTGCTGTTGGTGTGAGCAGAGGGGGTGAGCCTGTCGCTTTTGTTCAGCCCTGGAAGTTCAGGTCCCCTGTGGTACTGCAGCACTCTGATATCATTTGAGCTTCTATTTTAAGAATAGCCTCTCCAAGAGTGTAGGTGGCTTGGTTTTCCTTTGTTAGCTTTACGTTTACATTTGCAAACTCCATTTCTCTCTCCTTCCGCAAGGTGAGGCGTGCATCCTTTTTCCCTGCATAATCACAGAATATTGCCACGGGGCCGATGTTTTTTTGAAGCGAAGGCAGATCGAAGTTGCTCGTATTTCCTGACTGAAGGCAGCACTTCCACTCCCAAACTTTCTGCAGCTGATGTTTGCTTACCGATGCATCTCTTCTAACGCCACCAGAAGCGCCGTGCCGGTGGGGCTGAGGTCCTCCTTATTAGAGTCATCTGTTTCCTAGAGCAGTGAATGACACAGCGGTCAGCGTAACACCGTTGGCACTGCAGTCCAGGAGCTGATCCCAGTGGTGCAGCTGTACAGATAATGGATTGCAGTTCACAGCTGGTGGAAGCAGAGGTCTAAGCAGGCTCTTGTTGTTTCCTTGGTTTTTAAAAAAAACCAACAAAAACAGGAGCATCCCAATGCAATCAGAAATTGCATTGATATGGCACACACCGTGAGCTGAGGATGCAAAGAAGTCTCTGTGCAGCTGTCATTAAACTTGTAAGTGGCTGTTTCTCTCCTGTCGGGCCTCTGTTGCTTTTGTAAACATCAGTTCTTTATTCAGGTCTGAATTTTATAACAGATGAGCCAAAGTCAGGAGTTCAGCTGTAACCTTGACTTCATTCCCAACTCCATCCTTAGTTCCCTGCTGTACCATAATGCTGCAAGGCACGAGCAGAGAGGTGGCAGTGTGGATTTGTGTGGCACTTCACATAAACTGTATCCCAAACAATTCCACGTGATAGAAAATGACTTATATAACAGCACTGCTTGGGGGTACCCTTGTGTGTTCTGTGAAGGGAAAATAAGAGCAGATTCACACATTTGCTTTTCTAATTAGGTGTTTATGACTTCTTTTCTTCTTCACGAGTCCTCTGCAGTGCTGCTGTTGGACCCTTGGCCTGAATTCTGATAGATGAGATGGTGGATTTCCTGAGCTGTAAAGACACTGAGTCCAATGACTGATAGAGGTGTTGGTTAGATGGTGCCTAGAAACGTGCTTACTGTGAGTTGTAAGCTTCTCTTTTGCCAGGCTTGTTCTTCTTGTTGTTGTCTCTGTGGGAGAGTTCAGCCTCATGGGGTTTTCGCCCTCTGTAGCACTGGGGCTTAGAGGTGTTAGGCTTACTTTGTGAACTCAAAGCCTTCAGATAGGAAGGCCTATCCTTATTTTTTTTTTAATTTTTTTAAATAGTGCTGCTGTCCCCCTTCTCATCTCTGTGCACTGAAGTCTGTAAGTCAATGATGGAATGAAGCAGAGGAGGTGTGTAGGTACCAGAGCTGGCACGTATCGACTGATCTGGTCAAAAGCTGCTGCTCTGACAAAAGCTGCTCTCCTCCAAATTCATCATGAAGACTACCTGAGCAGCCACTGTTACCCTTTCCCCTGTTCAGTTCATCTGGCTTTTGTGATGGAAGTGCCATCTATTTTGAAGTCTCTGATTGGCACAAAGTGAGGTGTGACTCCTTTAGCCAATTCTCAGCACTGTAGGCAGCAGTCAGTCCGCGTTTAGTGAAGCATCTCCCATTTACGATGGGAACTGCAGGGGTCAAATTCCCATCTCAGCACTAAAGGAATAGCCTGGTTTTAGAGCAGTAGGAGCAGAGCAGGTTGTGAGCAGCCCCTTGGCACTGGGCTCACCACCGCCTTTCAAGCCAGCTTCAGTGGAGCAGCAAGATTCCCGCACCACGGGCATCCGAAACCTCACTGCTGGTGTTCCTCTCTCACTGCTGCTTGATGGTGATTTTATAACCTCATCCCCTTTAACAAGTGCCACTGCTTCAGTCAGAACAACCTCAGGGTACTCTTTTTCTCATTCTCTGGCACACCTGCTGACGCTGAGTTCTGCCAGGTCACCGCCGTTCCGTTGTCGCAGTTCATGAGCTGCACCAACCTTTTGCTCTGGTGCTCCCAATTAAGTGGTAGTGCTGGCAAGGATTTAATGTTTTACGGAGTCTAAATGAAGTGGAAAAAATATGAAATGATTTTTTTTTTTCTTCCTGGCACAAGATTTTGATCAGATGATTTAATCTCTGGGTGAAAGGGAAGTGGAAGCATTTATGTGCAGGTGGTTTTGTCTGCGAAAGCTTTGCTTTATGTAGGTCTCTACAGTAACAGTTACTGCTTGGCTTTGGAACAACTGTTCTGAAGGTTTCCTTATTCTTTCTGCACTGCCATTATCAGTAGCAAAAACCCTAAGAACCTTGCAACGTGTGACTAGTTCAGTGTCAATCACACTGCCTGCTGGTAGAGGAAGAATTAAGGCTTTTGTGGTGCTGGTTTTCTCCTGGCAAAAAGGATCGATGCATCTCTTTCAGATACAGGGTTTGAATTTTGGGTGGTCCTTTGTGGAGCCGGGAGTTGGACTCGATGATCCGTATGGGTTCACACTCAGGAATGAATTAATCTCCAACCTACTGAAATAAGGCTGCTTTTCTTTCTGCTGTTGTCCCAGCCTAATTCTCACTGAGGGCAGACGAGTGAGCTACCTGCATGTAGTGGTCACCCCATCAACGAATCCAACTGCCTGGCTATGTAATTAGGCTGTGTAATTATTGTATGTAGAGTACATACAGAATTATACTAATCAGCCCTGCCTGAGGAAGGGAATCCAGTGCCACTGGAAAATTACACTTAGTGAGTTAATGGGTACCTTGTAGATGGGAGTGATGCTGTTAGTGAAGGTTGTGCAGCTCTATAGAGCTGTGCTCACCCTTACACGAGGCACTCTGAATTCTGCAGGGGAAGTCTTCAAACACTTGTGCCTCTCTTAGGTTAGTGCCCATCACCATCACTTCCTGAGCTCTTATCTGGTCACTAAAACTGTAGAAAAGTAAGCTGCTTGCTGCAGCATTGGGTTTTCTAGATTTATTTAGTATGTCTGAAATGAATATTAAGAGGTGCAGCCTGGGGAGCAGGCAGATAGAACTGCATTGTTTTCCACTTCTAATAACGAGAGATTCTGGAGGGAAGATAAGCAATATTGCATGTACAGGGAGGAAAGATTGGTTCAGATCTACTTAAAGGGGAAAAAAAAAAGAAGTAATAATAATAATTCCTTTTACCTGTAATCTGCAGATAGCATTATAAATTAATTGCAGCGGGAAGAGGAGAAGCTGCATTCCTTTTCACTGCCCCACTAACAGGGACTCCACATCCTCAGCCAAGCCTCCAGCGTAAGGCAGCTACGTGATTATTTTTTCTTCCTTGTTTCCTGGTTGATCAATTTGATTGTCTGAACCCTTGCTCTTCCAGGAAAAAAATTTTTCTACCGAGCAGGCTTCTCTGGTCAACTTTGTTCTCCTGACCACGGCGTGATGGAAAGCCTGTCTCATCTGGGAAGTGTGTGCTCGTGGAAAGCCGTGATCGTTTAGAGCGAAATCTCCTTGATTAAAGTAGGAGGTTAATGGTGCTTCTGTATGTGCCTTGGTTTAGAACATGCACGTTAGCTCCAGCATTTGAAGGAATGAATTTGAGCCAGCAGCAGTTTGGAAAAAAAAAAAAAAAGAGAAAATGAGCTGGAAGTGAAATACAAATGTCCTTATTTAGTACAAAAGAATTCATCTCTCTGTAGGCTTTCTGTTTTCGTTAGGTTCTTGCTTGACTTGACAATGCAAAAGAAGAAATTGAAACTCTTGGAAACTCTTTGAAAATGTGAAGGAAAGCAGGAGTTAGCAGCCTGTGGAACTTTTGTTCTGGTGCTGCAGCCTGCATTGGGAATGCACGAGGTGGCTTTGTTTCAGGATGCGAGGGGATGTATTTACCTTACAAAGAGTAAGCAGAGTCACACTGTGAAAATAGCTCTGCTGATGCTCAGATGTTTGTATAAGAAAAATACTGCTTTAAAGATTTCTTTGAGATAAATGTTTGGATAGGTGTACAGTGACGGGGTGAGGAGATGCAGCTGGCTGGCAGCAGCTTTCCCAGCAACCTGGAGCGGACCTCTGCAATAATCCATGGCTCTCAGAATGATGCTCCTTGCTGACCCCAGGAGCAGAGCAGGCTGAACATGCAGGTGGGACAAGGGCTGCTTCCTTGTGAGCCCACCGCACGATTCTTAGCTTTCGATGGTCGTCCTGAACTGGAATTACAGCTCCCTTCCCACTGCAGAACAGGTGATAACCCGTGTTTGTGCAGGCTCTTAAGGCTCCCGTTCTCCTTTATGTGCAGGTTGAAAGTGGTTTTATGATGCTGACAAGTGTGTTCTCAGCCAGGCGGGGGCTCCTGTATTAATTTCAGATAACACGTAGATGTGGAATCGGAGTCCCTCTCCCTATAAATAAAAGGGGATGAAGTAATGAACCTGTCACAAGCCGAGCTGCGTTGTCTCTGTCCCTTACCCTGTGTGTGTGCTACGTGTGGCTTTTTGGAGGCCGTTTCTTCCTGTGTCATTTATTTCCTCCCTGGATGCCTTAGCTGGGGCAGTAGATGATCGTGAACTCTTTACAGGAGCTGTCTTTCTGCTGATGATGTAGCAGAGCACGTAGTTTTGCTGTGACAGGAAATAAGTTGTGCTTAGTCCTGGCACAGAACAGTTGTTGTTATCTTCAGATCGACTGTTGTTTGTCCTGTATTTCTTCCCATCTCTGCTCTGAGTTGCTCTCAGGTTCCAGCAGCCCGTGAGGAAGCAGCAGGTACCTGCTCCAGAGCCATGATGTACATGGAGGAATGAGCAAACAGCAGCATCTCTGCAGAAAGAGTATTCAAAAGGCAGCAATGGAGGGAGGAGGAAGCAGATTAGGTTAAAAATATAAAATAAAACTGATCAAATGCCAGAAGTGTTTGCTGTCATCAGCAGAGCTCAGGTGTATAGCCCCCTACTTACACTGCTGAAGGATATAAAATCAGAGGTGCTGTGCATCTCAGCACCAGGGCCTCATTCACTCCTCTAATTCCAGTAGTATGTATCACAATATTTTCTTTATATACTTGAATCTTTTAAAAGATTTTTGCTATTAGTGTTGTCGGTGGCTTAATGGATTTCTTGATAGCTGGACTCCTCTTTCTGATACAGTTCTGTTAATCTGTGTTCAGAAAGACAGTGCGTAAAAATCACTCCTTTCAATTTGAGATACCTGGAGATAATTTTTATACCCACTGTGTGAAAATAACTTGAACAGTAGTAGAATTATCCATTGTAAGAGAGGTGATTTTGCTTGTGAATTGGGTTTAAAGATAAAATCTTCCTTGTTCCTCGGACCTGGGTTTTCTATTCACTGCTCTCTGTTAAGATTAATCGGGAGCAAGGCTTAATCCAGAAGGTGATTGAATTGTCCTTAAACAGTGATGTAGAACATTACCCACTTGATCGAAATCCTTTTACAGTCTTGCAGTGCTAAGAAATCACGGGCCTGTGAGCTGCTTGTGATGTGCACCATGTAAAGGAGGACGCTGCTGCTTCATTTGCTGCCTCTTTGGAAAGAAAAATGTTTTCAGAGTACTTTTTATACTACAGTTGTTGTATCTTCTAAGAATTAATGCCCTCTGTAGCTCCTCTTTTTCAGCAAGAAGTGCGGAGAGCTTGTAGCTTGTCCTAAATCTCCAGTTATACAACATGATAATGATTGCTAGGGGTTTATTTGCCCCTTTGGGAGGCTCAAGAGCAGGGAGAAGCATCTAATTCTCAAGGGCTGTTGGGCTGGCATGCACGAACTCCATGGTCCATCGCTTCATTTCAGGACTCCCGACTGAGAATGGTTTGTGATCAGGAACATTTGGGATCTGGTAGAACTCATTTGAGATGCATGTACCACATCCAACAACAACAAAAAAAAGAGAAACAAAACACAGCAGCTTGTTGTTTAATGGCCTTGCTGTAAGGATGCTGGCAGCCAGCACGCTGCTGGCACTCTGTTCCCTGTAGTTTAGGGGGGTAGTCAAGGCCAGGAGATTTAGGGGCTTATTAAAGGCACTGCGGCTTCAGGCACTCCTGCTAGCTAGCAGTCACCTAGCAAATAAGAAAGACTAAGAAAGAGTCTTTGGGGCGTTGCTGAGTGCTGCTATTCCTGTGCTTTGTGCAGCCTCTTCCTTGTGACCAGAATGATTTTGACCTTCTGAGTCGAACTTTCCCACTCTGCGATATTTTTCTAGTGTTTGAATCCTTTTTCTGACAGCTTGTTTGCATGCATTAAAGTCATGTTTCGTTTAGGATTGGACACAGTCAGAAGCTTGGGATAAAAGGGTCTAATAAAAGTCTGCCTTAATCACAAAATGCTCGAGAACTGGAAGCTGTTGGGACCGGTCATGGGCAAAACAAGTGTTTTGTCCACTCTTGCAGTCTTCCTAGAGTAAAGTGGAGGTCTCTGTCTGCTTTAGGAGAGCCAACTAAACTGGATCGTTCCCCTCCAGACACGTTTCATGCCAGGATGTGTGGGGACAGCTTGTTCTGCTGCCAGCTGCAAAGGTCCCACAGCATGGGGAGGGCATTGGGCAACCCAAAGCTGTGTGTAATTGCTTAGAGCTGGGCTAGCCCTGCAGTTTAAAGCAAGATTATAATCATAGCTATTGCATTTTCCCTTATTATTATTTTTTTTGAAGTCCTCATTTGGTTTATAGGTGGAAGTGATTGAATTCCCTCTGGAGAGATGCACAGGTGTGGGACAGGGCTCCTAGGCTTCTGCTCCCTCTCAATTCTTCCTGCTGCTTTGTGAAGCAGTAATTTGCTGCAAGCCAGGCTTTCACTTGTGATTGGAAATGACTGTGCAAAACCCTTTCAAAGCTGTTCACATCCCAGAGTCATTTAAAATATATATGGATATTTATACCTAAAAGGCAGTTTGGAGCACGAGAGCTCCCTGGGATGCCAGGGGCCATTGCAGTCGTTGCTGGTGTCCCCAGATGGGACCTAGGGAATCTTCTTGCTGTGTTTGCCTGCCCAGAGAGCCCACAGACAGAAAGGAAAAGCTAGTAGGATGAAATTGCTCTCTCCGGGGTTTCGGATGATTATTAAGTGCTGGCCCAATGCCTGGTTCCTGTCACTGCTCCGCACAAGTGAGACAGATCTGGAAGAGGTGGCTGCAGCTGTACAGCTGAGAAGTTGTGCTTTTAATTGCTAACTAATTTAAAGTTACCATTTGCATTTGGGGTTTTCCTTTTTTCAAGAATGACATGATATTATACACGAAACTGCTAGCGCTGCTTGTTTAGAGCACAACTGAACCAGGAACTTTCTCTCACCGTTTTGCCGGTGCTTCTGGGTTTCACCTCTCGCATGCTTTGCCATCTGGACTTTATGACATCTCCACTGGTAGCCCTTGTCCTTCTAGTCCTTGACTCCCCTCTCTCTGGGCATATGATCCAGTAATGTTTTCCCTTTTGTCTTTGTAAACAATAGGCAGTCGGGCTAATAGTGGAAGTACAAAGTCAAGGGAGCTTTGCAGATTCAGCTTGACAACTCCTCTCTGAATTATTTAAAGACCTTAGACAAAAAAAAAAACATCAAGATTTTTGGATAACTTCTCATCTAGTATCGTGGAGAATACCTGGTATGAGTCCCACTGATTTTACCCGTTGAAATCCACATGATTAGTACAATAGCAAATGCAGTTAGAATTTGGGGGCTATCTCCTGGTATTCCTCCACAGGTGACTGAGTTACAGAGAGCTGTAAGAAAGAATGGGAGTTTTCTCTCTAGCTATAAGAATTGTGTGCAGAGGTTGGGTTGTTTTTTCTTCCCACAATCAGTGAACTTGTCTAAGAACATCCTGCCTTTTTCTTCTGCCTCCAATCTCAGGTTTTGGTAGGCTGCTAATTTTGCATCCTCGTAGTTTTGAAATCTGCGACGCTTTTCTCCAGTTGAATGACTCGGTGATTTCTGATCTCTCAGATGCATTTCTGTTGCTGGTTTCACCTGTCCTTCTGGATTCTGGGCCATTTTAGATGGATGGGCTCAGGGAAGCAAGCAGAGGAGCGCAATTGACTCCTTTAGATGATGTGCAGTTCATTATTACCTTTTGAATAGGTCATTCTGCAGAACTAAGTAGGGAAGATGTCATGCTTTGCACTTACTGCAGTAAAGCTATAAAGCTGAGCTCTCATCATTCTCGATACCTAAGGCATAGCCATCATCTCTTCCTGCTCACTTCTCCCTCAGATGAATACAATAGAGAAAGCATCAGCAGAAGGATGGTAGGGAAACAACCTCTTACGTATCATCTGTACAATACATGGTTTTGTTTAATGAAGTTCTTCACCTTCAGTGTCAGAGCTTTACTCCTCATTAAAATTCAATTTACTGTACTGTCTTTCAGTACCAGCAGTACCATTTGGTAATCAGCACTGATATTTTGCAGTGTGGCCTGCCTTTGAAAGCTCGCTTGCAAAAATGCTGTGTGGGCTGCAACATACCTTCCTTCAGCAATTCCAAGATTTCTTTTCGTTTCCAAGTGGAAGATAACACTCTGCCTCCCAGCTTCGTTAACGTGACCCAGCTGGAGGTCCAGCTGAGCCACCTTTGCATGTGCTCATACTGATAAGGATTTATAGAGACCAAGCCAGTCTGCCTCCAGCCCTCTTCTTGGCCATGGGTGAGCAAGGAAATGTCTCTGTTGGCTGGGGGAGAACTCCCTGCTCAGCTGCTCCAGCCCTATCCATGCTTACCCTGTAGCACCAGAGTAGAACACAGAAGAAGAAAACAGGCTGTAGCCATTTCCATTGCCAATTTCAAGTTTATCAGCCTCTTATCTCCTATTAATTTTCTTATGTGTTCATCAGTGCAATCAATGAAAATATTTGCTCGCTGCATCTGGAGCACTTTAAAGAACAGCATTTTCAGGAGAGACAGCTTCCTGTTTCTGGAGACTAGAGAAGGCAACATGATATGGTAAAACTTGTACTGCCTTGTCTGCATTGCAGGAGGCTTCAGGTATGTAGCACTGCACTTGGTCTGCTTATACCATTAGCTAGATTGAATGTTGAAGGAGAGCAGCAGGTTGTGAATTGTTTCAAGATTAATGGAAAGTATTGTTTTACTTTAATTAAACTTGTATTCATTAAATCAAAGTCCTCCTCTTCAAATAGGTGTGTGTTATAAATAGCATTAGTATAGGGATAATTTCATGAAGCTTGTATGCACGCTAATGTTAACGTTTTCTCTGCAAGAAACAGTTTGTGCCTTCTTCTCTCACCAGGTTCTGGTGATTTCATTTGTGGCACACCCAAGCCATACCATGTTCCAGGGTGCTGTACAGGGCTTTGGCCTTGTGCCTTTCCCTGAGATCTCCCCTAGCTTTTTCTGACACATCGCCTCCCACTCTGCTAAAAACTGTTATGTTCAGAGTTGCATCTTGGTTTATGTATTTTCTCCTGCTTTAAAAAAAAAAAAGAAAAGGCCATGTATATATATTTTTATATTTCCTATAGTGGTTATACAGCTAAACACAAGCTGTCTTACAGGTGGGTACCCTTCCCTCTTCCGTTCTTACCACCACACTGCTGCAGCCCTTTGGGTGAAAGCAACCTATGGGGGTCAGATGTTTTTGTTCTCCTGTTGTGTCCTGCTTTCCTGACCCTTACTTGTAGCTCTGCTTGTCACATAGATGCCTAAACCTCTGTCTTCTCTGCATGCATGCAAAGTTAGCTAGAGGTATGGCATCTTAGGCATGCTGTCATTTTGGCCCTGCAGACAGCATCTTCGGTACTGACAGACCCTTGGTTTCATTTCTGTTGCTATTAAAAACCCCACTCCTGGCCTAGGGAGAAAAACTGAAACCATGCGCTGAAACCATTCTATTTCTTCATTTAGTTAGTCATCATGTTTCACAGGTATCAGAGCACTTGGGTCTCTATGCAGTATTATTCCAAGGCCCGTCAACAAAATGGTGAGGATTTTAATGTACGTTTCAAACCTTCAAAGTTGTCTTGGATGTGGAGGGAGGTGCTGAAGTGTGTGTTTTGAGTCACCATTGCCCCTAAACCTCCATGTAGCAGAAGTCAGGTGTTACAGGTCGCATTCTTCAGTCAGCAAAAAGCTCGGAGTTTTGCAGTGCCCCATTTCCCTGCCTGGCACTGCCACCAGCACAGCGTGGCAGCGCACGGCTGCCACACAGACTGTGCAGTAGCTGTCGTACCTCCTGTGCTGTTGCTGTAGCATCAGGGTTTGGGGGGTGGGATTTCACTTCAGAAGGGACGTTATTACAGTTAAAGCTTGCAAATTAACTGTCAGAATGTGGTTGTCTTAATGCGAGCTTTTTTCTCCCATCTGCGTCAGGCAAAGGTGGAGGTGACTTTCATTAGCACCGTGCAAAGAAGCTGTGATCAGTACGAGACCCAATTTGCTGGGCATTGTCCAAACAGACAGCAAGTGACAGCCTATTGCCCCTGAAGGTTTGACAGCCAAACCGTCCAAAATGAATGGTAGCAGAATATGAATCTGTTATCAGTTTTAAATAAATTGATTTCCTCAGTCCATCAGCCTTTCCGTGAGATTTTGCCAAGATGTTCCCCTCTCGCTGACCCAGCCAGCCTGCCTCAGTGTGGATCTCTTCATCATTCCTGACATCTTTTCGTGTTAACCCATTCTCCTGCGTTGATTGCCACCATCTATGCTTGTGATGCATTGATTGTTCTTCTCCAGGGTATCCCCTCAAAGCAAAAGCAGAAGTGATCAGAGTGCATGGGAGATAGCAGGCACTGGTGTCAGTCTGTGTCCTACAAAGCAAGTGTGTGCACAGGTGTGGGCTGTGGGACAAGAAGGGCCATGACATGTTCTGCGAAACCCACGAGCAGGTTGCATGTTGGATGCAGTGTGTTCAGCCTCACCTGGCAGGCTTGAGGCTTAACAGCAATGGTTTGTGCCCCTGGACTGTTCAGGACAGAAATGCAGATGGAACAGATTTCTCATCAGCAAATAAGTAAATACCACAGCTCAGAAAAAGGAATGCTTATTAAGAGAGCTAAATCTCAGTGGTATTACTCCCTGCTTTTTGTCTTCAGTTTCTGGTTGTGAACATCAGGATTAACCTGGGGCAAATCCAGTGGGTGTGTTGCCTCTGTTTCCCCACGTGTCAAAATAGGATAATAGTTGGTTGGCTCGCCAGGACATTTGTTACACTTAATTAATGTTGTAATGTGCCTTTGGTTCCTCTGATAGAACGTGCCGTGTGAATGCTAAGTTGTTTTTACTGATTGGATTGTTAATTAAATGTGCACATATAAATGATTTATTGGTGTTAGGAAAAAAAATAAGCCTTAATAATTTAAAATGTTAACATCAAGGGGGTTGGGTCAGTTTTAAGAGTGCATCATCCACCTGTGTTGAGGTTTGAAGCCGGTACTGAAAATCGAGAGGATGGTATTGGGAGGGAGGGGAAGCAGGAGCTTGACCAGCAGTTGGCTTAGCCAGTGGTATCTCTTCATGGGGGCTGATTTAACAGCAGCAGCCAAGCTGTAATGCCTGGTGCAGGGATGCCATCAGCATGCACTGAACTTCAGAGAGCAGGGAACATGACATGTCCTGGCCCAACTTGGAAACCATTTGTCAGCATGCAGAAAAGAGAGCTTCAGTTCGGCACAGCAGATGACATGCAAAATTTGCTTCTGTGAAGCAGGGGGAAAAAACACAAAAGAAAGTATGTCTGGGGGAATGTGTGTCTGCCAGGCTGCTGACACGGATCACTGCCTGCTGAACACTCCTGGCCCTGCAACAGTTATTTTCCCCACCAAGTAACATGGAGTTTCGGTCTCTAGTCACAAGGCTTCTGCCTCCGTGTATTCTTTCCTTTTTTTTTCCTGGCTGGGCAGATGTTGGAGGTGAAAGTGGGAAATGAGCTGTAGCTGCAAGCCAAAGCAGGGACCAGAGGAACAGATCTGTGGTCAAAGTGCGCTAGTGAGTTCAGGGACTTAGAAGGATGGAGAGCTGAGAAGATGCGGGGAAGTAGATAGAATTGGGTCAAGGAATGGGTTACAGGGACTGGGTTAGCCAGCATCCATTCCCTCTCAGAACCCAAGCAAGGTGTGTGTTCTGGTGTGAGAGATAAGATAGCATGTTGGAGGCAGAAGGGTTTGGAAAGGAAGGGAGGCAGGATTTACAAAGCTGGTGTCAAACGGGCACCTGAAGCTTAGCTAAAGAGCACAGAATGGAGGGGTGTGGTGTGAGATCCCATGCTATAGAGAATGCTGTCAGATATAAAGCTTCCCGAGGCTATGGACAGATGGTCTGGGAGAGATCAAAGTGCTCTTGCACAGACCGGTGTGTGACGATTAGAAAGAGGAAACTGAGCAGCTGGATTCAGTGTTGCTGGAAGAGAAAGTCTTGGTTTGGTGAAAATGAGAAGAGAACAGAAGAGAGATGGAAGAACATAGGAGTGTGAAAGAAGGAGGCACATGAGGGCTAACTAAATGCAAAGAAACACTTAAACAAATTGGAGTTGGCCCTTAACAGTAGGTCAGGGAGAACTCTTCCCTCTTGGAAAGGGTAGATAACTGCAGGACAAGGGGAAATGGTTTGAAGTTGAGGGAGGGCAGATTGAGGTTGGATGTCAGGGGGAAATTGTTTACAGAGAGAGCGGTGAGGTGCTGGAACAGCTGCCCAGAGAGCTGTGGATGCCCCATCCATCCCTGGAGGTGTTGAAGGCCAGGTTGGATGGGGCCCTGGGCAGCCTGGGCTGCTATGAGATGTGGAGGTTGGTGGCCCTGCGTGTGTTGGGGGGTTGGAAATTCATGATCATAGAGGTCCCTTCCAACCCGGGCCATTCTGTGATTCTGTGTAGGAGCATGTTGTAAATGGAAGAGGACCGAGAGGCTGGGAAACAGAAAAGGATAGCTTTAGCATCTCTCAGGGGTTCCCATCAGCACCTGTTCCCCCCACTCCCCAGCCCAGAGCAGCAGTTGGAAGCGGGGCTCTTTGCTGTGCACCAGAAGCCTTCAGCACCCATGGTAGGCTGCATTTATAGGGCGAGCTGCTTGTGCAGTTCCAGGATAGCTTGGTCTGAAAAGGCTTTTCACGTTCTACTGACTTCTATTTACAGCCTCTGATCCCTGATGGCTTGCAGTTGGTCTGCATACGATGAAAATCTAAACTACCGGATTTAGATCACATTTCTGAGCACTCTTACGCAGACTTTGTGGCAATTTCTGGGATCACACATTTTGTTTCTGATTAAATGAGCACTTGGGAGAGGAACGTACGGCGATAGCAATAGTAAGTGCTAGCACCCTGGGGCTTCCTTTTGCCACATGCAGTTCTGATGGGCAGGGCAGCATGACCTTGGTTGGGAAGAGATTAAATTCATCACCTCCAGCATGAGGTAATGACTGAGCACAACAAACAGGAGGAGGGAGGGAGGGAGGAAAATGTATGGGCAGCAAGAATGCGGCTCTTGGATGATGCAGTTGTGAAGCAGCGCTGCGTTGCAATATGTAGAATTGCCAAATGAATGTTTGGGGGCTTTAGAACTAACAGAATAGATGCTAAAAGCTGTTTTCACTAAACTAATGCCTAACCGCTTCCCGTAGCTTTACAATATTGATGCTAATGTGTTGCATGTTTATGTATATATTTTTTGTAGGCTTATTGCAAGCTGTATTTATGTACTGCTGATGCTTTGTTCAAGGCCTTGAGCTGTTTGTTTATGGCAAGTGTCTGAAATCCCAGGATATGGGACGAGAGAAACAAGCAGCTTTAGAGACTTTGCCACACATAATGGGCGCCAGAGCTCAGCAGTCCCACACACACAGGATGAGAAGACTTGCCCTTTGGGAAGAATGAGGGCTGGCAGGGTGTGCACGTTAATACCAACGTAATTTGCCTTTAATATATGTCTGTCTACCTTGCCTGATGGGGAGTGTGCAACAGCTGTTAGAGCTGTGTCGTTCAGTCTGCATTAGATGCAAAGTAATAAGGCTCTGACAAGTTATTCTCGTGTTGAATTCTAACTGAATTGGGTGCTCATCAAAAATGCTGTTGTTCCAAAGCACCTAAATGATAGAGGCGGTTGCCCGTAACCATAATCAGCAGGGTTACCATCTTGGGGTGGGCTTTTCTTTCTCATCCTGGGGCTGGCTCTTGCTTGTGCACAGCTTGCTTTGCCCTCTTCAATCAATCCCATTGGCCTCCATTTCCATCTTGAATTCAGAAGATGGTGTAGGAAGGAGCAGATTGGTGCCCAGCCGCGTGCTGCTCCATACACGTGTGCCTGTTTTCTTGGAGCCTGATCTTCAGTTGCCGTGTTGATCTTGTTTTCTTGAGAGCTACATGCTGAAAAGAAAGGTCACGCTATGAAAAAGTGATTTCTCACTTGGCTGAGAGATGGCTTACTATTTATTTGAGTATGTCATTGGAGCAAGTCTTGGACTGCTTGCCTCTGAGCACCCGTGGGCTGTGAATACAGAGACCTGTCTACACGATAGCGAATGAGCCTCCAGTTATACGGTTTCTTCTTGTGCTGAGTTCTGTCTGAACAAAAGTAGAAAAATACATTAAGTGTAAAATCCATAAATGAGAAGACTGCTTCTTCTGGGAGGCTTTCGTAGGGCTGGAGTGAGGGATGGATTCATGTACTGGGAGTTGCGGTTGGAAAATACCAGTTGTGGATGTGTCAGGAAACTTTTAATAAAAGTGTCCACGGTAAAGAGGTTAAAGGATGGGATTGCAGAAAAATGAGAGCAGGGATTCAACAAGATGCTGACTTTCTACCTGTGCACATTTCCCAGCGAGGCGAGATTCATCTTGTGCAGAAGCTGCAAGCTCTGCATGAGGCAGAATGATGAAAACTAATTTGTTTGAAAGCTTTTTCTCCTTTATAGAGTACCCGTGAATTCCTACGTGAGAGGAAAGCGCATATGTGATTGTGGGCAACCCTTTCTAAAGAAAGCAACTGAAGGAGTGTTGTCATCTGTAAATCTCTAGGTTAATGTGTTAAGAAAATACCTTCATGATGCTGTGCAGGTGTGGCTGTGTAGCATTTATAAACCTAGAGGGGAGAAAAATTCTGTGCAGCTGGAGCTAGAAGGAGGCACAGATGAGACCTTTTTAGATTATTGAGTTGTTGCATTTTTTTTCTCCCCCTCCTAGATAAGCCTAAGGAGGCTTTATCTCCGTGTACAAAGGAATTACCTTTGGAACAAGATAAAAAAAAAAATACAGTTTCTAAGGATTAAAAACCCACTGTTTAGGCACGTGTCCTGTTCCAGGTTTAAAAGCTGGATGGTGCTGCTGCTGAAATGCCTTGGTGTGACATCGTTTGTATGGAAGACCTCTTTCTTTAAAAAGCTGCTCAGTTTAAAGAACTCATTAATTTCTGCTCAGGCCTGATGTTCCCAGAGTAGATAGCATTCGGTTAGATTTGTTCCAAAGGGATTCATGTTAGGCAAGTGTGATGGCACGTGAAGGGGCTCTGGAACACAGGGAGATAAAAGGTTGGACACTGCTGCTACCCACTGCGCCGTGCAGCTCTTCATTGCTAATGGCTGTAGGGCAACAATGGAAAACAGAGAATTCCACATGCAAAGCACTGCCCTGCTGGGGAGAGGTGTAATTTATTGGTTGGACTTCTCAGCGTTTGATTTGGTATGCTGGAGGCTCGTCTTGTTTCGCGGGTTAGAATTTGTAATTTTCTTTCAAAAACAAAAGCTGACTTGAGTCATGCAACAGGAAAATAGCTGGATCTCAGGGGATTTAGAGTGAAAGCCATTATAATCTGCTAATTACAAGATGAAGAGCAGTCAAGCATTGGTGTTCTGTTGTGGAACCACTTTCACGCATCTCGATACATGAAAAGGCTTCGTGCACGGTGTCGGTGTGAGAACTTTCCATGGAATATGTCTTGAGTAATAGCCATCTCCTGTAAGGACCAAGTAGCTTTGTTGCTAAAAAGATGTCTTCCTGCACAAGCTGCACTAGATTTAATCCAACTGTGCACTTTAATTCTGCCTATAAATAACATAAAACAATGGCCGTTTGAGCACAAGCTTTCTCAGCTAGTATATCTTGCCATTGTATCAACAGCTTTTCTTAATTAGAGCTCTAGCTCCTTAGAATACGTGTTCGGGGCTGAGCTGCTTGAAAGAGAATTGCTGACAAACCAGGCTTTTGTTAGCAAAAATGTCTGCTGGGGCGGGAAGGTGAGAAGTTGTTAATTTAAAATAAGTTCTTTAGGAATCCTAACTGTGAATCTATAGAACAAATCTAGCTGAAAATGCAGAAAACTCGCACTTACCTCAATGGCTGTGGGGCTGGAAGTTTTGAAAGGAATGCAGTTTATTTATGCAGAAGTGTAGGGATAGGAGAGGCACGAGTTCATCTTCTGTAATTATTTATAAGACACTGAAAGTCCCAAATAAGATTTTGAGGCTGTGGTGTGAACACGTGCACGTATAATTTGGAGAAGCATCTTGCTCCACCACTGGTACATTAATCTTCCTAAGAAGCAATTTCTTCAGCCCGTTGCATTCTTGCTGCTATTTTGTAGAAGATAGGGGAGCGCAGAAGTAGGAAATAAGTCCACGTTGTCTCATTTCTCCATTAAGCAGACTTCTTCTTCAGTGCAGTCCTTGTGGGATGCAGTTGGCCAAGTTAGTTTGAAGCTTAGTTGTGTCTGGTTAATGGCACTGAGGAGTGCTTCTGCATCTTTTATGTGTCTGCACACACAGTTAAAGCAGTGTCTGTTAGCTACCTGGTGCATTTAGCAGCCTTTCAAGAGCTCTGACTCCGGTCTGGTCGGACCAGCAATCACAAAGCTATTCCATTTGCAAACTGTAGAAGTGTAGGTTATGTTCATACACAAGTGCTCCAATTCGTACTGGAGGGTCAGAGATGTTTCAAGTGTGCATCTGTGCTCTTCTCTTCGTGTGGACGATGCTTCAGCTTTTCCTTCAGGCAAAGTTGCAGCAGAGAGTGGGAACATCTGAATTTAAGGTTTGCTGTATTTGGGTTAGCAGTAGGTGAGTGATCTTGCAAAGAGGATTAAAGGAAAAAAGAAAAGATAAGTTATTTGTGTTCATCTTGCCTGTACCAAGTCCTTTTGGAATAGGCTCTCAAAAAAATTATCAGCAGAGGAAGACCTTAAGCCACTTGCCTGTGATTTCAAAGGAGCCCACTGCTGATGAGGGATGCACAACATCTGGAGGCTGAGGCTGCAGGTGAGGATGTCTTTGTTAACAAGGGGGGCTGGCAGAGATGGGTTATGCAATTGCACTGCAGAGCTGTATGCTAGAGTGCCAACGTGTGCCCATCCAAGAAGCTGTGCCCTTCCTGTGGCTCTAACAGCTATCCATCCATCTGGGGTGACTTTCATCCGGTTACGCCCACCGATGTTTTCTTGCACAGAGCTACAGCCCTTACTTCCTATCACACTGAAGCAGCTCTGACAATTTCCAGGGCTTCAGTTGTTCAGCTGAGTTACCTCAAGCTTCAGGAAACTTCCAGAGCAATTCTGATTCTCTGACTGCTCTTGCATGAATACCAGCAGCCAGCCAGGCTTGCCTTCCCCTCCCTCCCTTGTACAAATTGCCTCCCCAGGGCCATCCAAACGCAGGGCTCATCTAGGAGGAAAGGAAATCAGAGTGCTTCAAACCCAGCTGTCACCAGGTGAATAACTCCTTTGAATGAT
Source organism: Perdix hodgsoniae (assembly GCA_035772895.1). Taxonomy (NCBI): domain Eukaryota; kingdom Metazoa; phylum Chordata; class Aves; order Galliformes; family Phasianidae; genus Perdix; species Perdix hodgsoniae. Next base: position 13,316,297 of record JAPSGF010000009.1, on the reverse strand, counting down.
GAATGTAGCAGGTATCTCATCTACTCAGGAAGGTCCCAGATTTGATTTTGTTTTTCTTTCCCTTCAAGAATGTGCTGTAGCAATTTCTTCTTTTGGTGCAATCAGTGAAAGTCCCATCAGATCCCAAGGGTGAGTGCTTTGAAGTTGCTTGGAGTGAGTGAGTCACATCCTTCCAGCTCCGGGTGATGGGGATGCCAGGTTCAGGTCAGAGGTGCTTCTGTCTGGGCCACCTTTACTCTCACTACAAATTCATTTTGCGTAGTGCCTATCTCTGTGTAGATCCACATCCAGTCTGTAGGAAGGACGGGATTGGTGGTGAACCTGAGCCATTCCCAACATTGAGCTACTGCCTGTCGGACTTCTCATAGTAACGTCAGGGCACCTGAGGGAAAAGACAGCGTGAAAGAAAGGCTGTTCTCAGCACAAGACAAGACTTCAGCCCTGGAGCGTCTGTGGACCTGCACCCTGTGTTCATCTCGATACAAAGCCTGAGGTGCACCTAGATTTGTCAATTAATCTTTTTTAAATTTGTGCATAACTCCAATTGCATCATTCTGACAGTCCCCAGAGCCGTGCTCTTTTCTACTGATTTAACAGGACCCAAAATCTTGTCAGTTCTGTGGCTATCCCCGGCTTGTTGAAACGCTGTGTTATCTCATGGCAGGGGACCCATGCGCACTGCATCACATCTCTGCCCATCACACCTTATCTGCCCTGATGTGCATGGGAGAGGTTGCCACATTTCATCAGGGTGCAGTAATGCTTGCCGGATGGAAAAATGCTGCTGTTTGCTTGGCAGTAAAACCTTTGCTTGATTTTTATCGTGTTTGTTCTTTATTTTTGTTTTCCTCTTCAATCTTCTTTTAGCAAAGGCAGCTGGCACCTCCAGCTCCTGCTGCAAGAAGGGCTGCAGCTGCTCACCACCCACAGCAGGAGCCAGCAGGGTGCATCTGTAGCAGACTCATTTCAAAACTTGGTTTTGAATCAGGGCACAGTCGTGGTGGGTCTTCCACATCCCCCTTCCTCTGCTTTGGGATTTTGTGCTCGTGCAGCAAATTAGAGAGGGATCAAAAGCCAGCCTTCCAACCATCCTGCCATGCATGGTTACACGGTGATCAAGTAGGGCGTGCAGTCAGAGCCGACCGTGGCAGCCTGTTTGTTCATGCCTGGATGCTCACAGTGGTGCCATAGGTCTGCCAGATGAGGTGGCCATGGTGGTTGTTCTTTGAGGAAACTCTGTTCTACCCACCCAGGCAAACAGGTTGGCTCAACGTGCGCGTAGCTGCTGGGAGGTATAAACTGACAGGGCTCACGCTGCTATCTCAGCAGCTGCACGGCTTGCTTAGGTTTTTGATGCCTTGCATGTCTTGCTTGTTTCGCAGGCAGCACAGAAGGAAGAGTGTTGTTCCTCTAGAGGATTAAAGAGTTCCCTTGCTGTGCTCCCGGAGAAGCAATGTTGGAATGCCTAACACACGAGTCCCTGTTTGTTCAATGACAGATTTGGTGCTAATTTTGCCGCTGTCTGCTCTCATTTGTGTGTTGTGGTTGTGGATGAAAGCGGCGGAGCAGCGATTAGCTCAAGCCCTGCTGAAGAAACGGTGACTTCTGAAGAACTAGAGAGCGAGAGTATATTACCCTCTGGCGTTTTTATTTTATTTAGCAAGGTAAAACTGTTCATTGAACCAGAGTTCATTTACAGTGGTACCCCAGCAGACTGCAGCCACGGGATGAATTACCAATCACTCTCAGTGCATACAGGAATCATTCAGGCCCCAGCCCATCCGTGCCCAGCAGTTCACTCCTTGGCACTGGTCGGTGGATTGGTACCCGTGCCTCTCCCCCAAAATCCTATCAGGCATCCCAGAGCGATCCGCTCCCTGTTCTGGTCACCAGATCACACTTAGATCTGCATCCTTCCTGCTGTTTTTGGATTGTAGTTGTTAACCAGAAGCTGGGGAGCTCACAGGATTAGACTCTGCTAGCCTCCAAATTAATGGAAATTGGAGTATGTGTTTCCTTTGAGGATGTATTTTCTTCTCAGGAGCTTTGACATTGCAGGATCGTTGCTGAGATAATACCAGGAGTGGGAAGTAATCCCCTAATGGATAGAACTGGGGGTGAACGATTCTATTTCTAACAATTAGCCCAGTGGGCCACCAGAAGGCCGCTCTTCCCTGATCAGTGGACTGGCACATCAAATGGGTTTTCTCTCCCTTTGCTTCGGAGCTGGCGGCTGTGTAGGTTCCCAGAGCTCCATCCATGCATCCAGCATGCAGCCCCATCCATCGCCCTGTGCCCCGGGCACTGATGTACCTGCTGCACGGCCACCTCCAGCCTGCTGAACACCAGCAGGTTTATTCCAGTCGCCTTCATTGAAAATGCACGCGTTAAGTGATGGGATAATTACAGCAACTTTGAGAACGGGCAGCAGCAGCAAGAGAAATTGAAAGATGTTGGAAGAAAGATATCGGCTGTCGTTAGATAAAACAGTTTGTGGCAGGGTGGTTTGCAGCATATAGTGCTGCTGCATGGCTGGAAAAGGGCGTGCAGGACACCAGGTAGGGAGGGGTTACTTCCAGTGCTGTTGCCATTGCTATAGTGCTCAGTTGTTTACACGTTTTTAGGCACCGTGTCTGTCGTTCATTTGGGATTTCCCTGCCCTAACTGGTTCTGGTTGGGAGGCTGTGTTTGCACTGCTGGTCACATCAGGCATTCAGGCAGCAGGGCAGAGGTCCTCCTGCCTGTGGCTGGCACAGAGTGTATGCCTGACGTTGCCTGGTGGTGTGACAGGTGTTAATTTGCAGACAGCCAGGATATCTCCTAAGAAAATTCCATTGGTTCACAGGAGGTAAGCAGGTGCTGTCTTTCTGAATCACGGCAAAGCTGAAGCCCTCTTTTCTTTTCCTTCCAAGTGTGGTCTATTTGCTGTTGCTTTCTGACAGCAGGGTAAGACAAAGCTACTCTTTTCTGTCTTTGTTCTGTTGGTTGGAAACCCCTTGGCTGAGCTGGAGAGCTTTTGTCACATTGATGAGTTGGTTTAGTTAGGTAGGGCACCAGAGACCATTGTCCGTATGCTGCCAAAAGATGAAATGATTGTTATTATTTGCCCACTTCACAAGGGGACTGTGAGGATTAATTCATGTTTGTAAATTGCTTTTGAGATTTAAAGCTGTGTACGAGCACTAGGGATCATTGCTTTCTAACTCTTTAAGGTAGTGTAACTTTTATGAAGACTTCTAGCCTCAAAAGTATCCTGGAAGTGGGAAGAGTTAAGTTCCTTTTGCAATTAGATATACTTACAGTTCTTAAGGTAAAAAACGCCTACTTCACAGCTGTTTCTTCCAAATAAATAAATAAATAAGGAAAAGGAAAAAATAGAAAAGCAAAGCAATGGCAAATAGTGACAGTGCCTCTTTTTTTTTTCCAGGAGTCCAACGTGCTAATTGCTGCTAACAGTCAGGGTACAATTAAGGTATGTTATTTTGTGCATCTTCTCTTTAAGCGCTCAAATCTATTGTTAGCAAAGAGCGAGGCCACAGACATGGTACGGCCAGGAGAAAGCATCAGAGGAGGTCATCCCAGCCGTGGAAGTATGCATCTGAAATGGTGTGTTTGCCCCTGGCACGTGGAGGAGTTGAGCATACAGCAGAGGTGGGAGCAGGGTGCAGAAAGCTGCTGGTGCTGCCCTGCACCCACTGCCCCTTGGCTCTCAGCAGTGCAGAAGGGAAACCAGCCTGCATCGGGAGAGCTCGGTGCTCTGCAGCGATGTGCTGCTTAAATTAAACACAGGCCTGGCACTGGGTGTTATGTATGCAATATTTTTCCTGCCTGATAATAGGTGCCACGTCTCAGTTGCCACAGCAGCCGCTGCGTTTCCACATTGGTTCGAAAGCAGCTGCGCGGCGTTGCTTTGAATGGAGAGGTTTTAAATTAGTGCTGTCTGGCACAAACATCTCCACGCGCTGGTGTTGATTTTTGTGACAGCAGAGGAGGCTCTGCATTTGCTCGCTGGCATTAGCCAGACCCCATCTTCTGGCTGGTGCAGCAGAGCTGAAAGCTGAGCTCCTGATGTGCAGCCAGCTAGAGCCGTGCTTGAAATGAGCAGGGCTGCTCCCTCGCATTGCTTACTCTGAGCATGTGGACTGACTTTAACAGACAGCAGCTGCCAACGTAGAGTTTTACGAAAGCACCAGCCTTCCCTGTGCACAGAGAGGCTAATGTTTTGCCAGGTTTTCAGTGCTTGAATAAAAGTCTTTCCAGAATATCTGTTTAACATATTTCTGTCCACGCAATGTCAGATAATGTTTGTCCCATTTTGTGTTTCTATCAAGCACACAGCCGAGCAGAATTATTGCCCAAACCCAGGTGCTGCTCCTCTGGAGAGCCCCAGGTCCAGCATTGTCCTGGATTGAACCCAGCAGCATTCACCTCCACAGTGCTTTTGAGGCTTGGTGTTCATGCTGCAGGCTCATAGCCCACAGCTCTGACGCTTTCCGTGTCTGCTGATAAAGGAATTTACTTGCTGTCTGCAGAGTTCCATGCTGTGTTGTCACCCTTGTGAATCTGAGCTTCCTCCTCCCAGTTCTCCCTCCTGCCATCATGTGACAGCAGTTTTCTGGAGCCAGACCAGAGCCGATGGTCTGAACGAACCTGGAAAAATCACTGAAAAAGCAGAAATAAATCTCAAGTCATCTGTTTTTCTGTGACTAGGTTTATGTTTTTCCTCCTTTTTAGGCCACGATTGGCCTGGTTACTCCTGTTATTGCTGTGTGTGATTGCTGTAGCCTTTCATTTGTAGGTGATTTATTTGGCAGACTTTGGAATTGGTTGCTCATTACTTCGGTCACTTCCTTCCTACTTAAATGGGCAAAGCACACAGGTGCTTCTGACAACTTCAAGTGAATCCAGCAGCAACAGGAGTGGTTTTGCTCATGCACTTTGCTTGTTAATGAGAGAAGGTGGGGAGAGAAATGTGTGAACAGCCAAGGTTATTTGGATTCTGATATTTCTATTTGAGCTTGTTAGCGGACGGTGGGGATGGTGCAACAGTCTGGCAGTGCCCAGGAAAGGGCAGGAGTTGCAGTTATGCTGTGGGCCCATCCCTCTCCACCATGCCAGTCCGTGCCCATGGGCTTACAGCCCTCAGCTGTCCCCACTAACACCACCCTGGGTTGTTACAAGCTGTACAAATCACTCAGCAGGTGACAGCCCTCATAGCGCTCATCTCATTTGTTTGATATTATTGCATGCTGGTGAATAAAGGGTAAGAGGTGGAGACAAGAAGGGTCAGACCTGTCCTAGTGATCTATATGCTGATGTAGGAGATAATGAACATCATAAATTCCTATTCTGTACGCCTTTTCTTCCCTATTAATCAGGTACTGGAGCTGGTATGAAGGCTTTTCTCAAGGCTTGAGGTACTTGGTCCTGCTGATACGCTGCAGTGTTCATCTGGGATCTTCAGTAGGACAAGAAACCAAAACCACCTTGATGTTCCTCCCCAAAACCACCATGTTTGTTTGTTTGTTTTCCCATATATGGACTTTCAAGGACATTTTTGAGACGGTGGGAACACCGGTGAACTGTCTGCCATCAACATTAACTCCACAGACTTTGCTGCTGCTGGTGGTGGTATGGTTGTCTAATTTTTATGATAGGAAAACAAATTCTTTTAAATAAAAACAAAAAGGAATAATAAAATTTATTGAGCCACAAGCTGAAGCGGGAAGATTTCTCTCTTGTTGCATATGGGAACAGATTTACTGGGGAAGGGAGCTTACCGGACCACACAGGGCTGTCCTCAGTTGCATATCTCCACTCATCTTTATGTGGACTATTCCTTCATCCCTCTTGGCATAAAGTCTCTAAGCCTTACCTGGACGTGCAAGCAATTCGCTTTCAGATATGGTTGAGTTGTTCCTTTGATTTTATTTTTTAGATGCATTAAATGTTGAGAAATGTCACCCAGGTTGACATCGCTGGAGACTAAAGTCCTTTGGTTACCCAGAAGAGAAGGGCAGCTTCCCCTTCTTCCTCCCTTTATGCCCCTGCTCTGACGCTGAGGGGCTGCTCCAAAGGAGAGGAGTAAGTCAGCCTTTCACCCACCTGAACCCGGTCCTCTGCTGCCTGCCACCAACTGTGCAGAAATGATGTGAGCTGCAGCTGCCTGGGACCTGGACTGCCCTCACTGAGACATCGTGGAGAGGTGCCCTCATTGACACCCAGCTGCCTCTCTTTGACTGCATCAGCTAGAGGAGAAAGCATCTCGATCCAGTTACCAAAGCCCTGCACCACTCGTCTCTTGTGTGGTCTGCTGACGTTTGCCCCTCTGCAAACCATCAATGGAAGCTGAGCATTGTGAATGCTGTAATAAGAGAGGGGATGGAGTTGGTTTGTAATGTGTTTCAGAGCCATGATATAAGTAGCCTTATTTTTAATGGTCGTGCATACACTTAATTGTACATATGGAGGGGGAATAAACCATGATGCTAAGAGCTGTCGTTGCTTTGTTGTCAGAAGAGCAGGGGGAGGAAGGAGGTGCAGATGGTCCCAGGAGCAGCAGTCACACGGAGCTGCCAGCACTTGTTAAGCCTGGAAGTGGAATGGGTGGGTGTAGCAGCTTTTTCTCGTTGCGTGTGATGAAGGTGCAAGGCCACAGCAATACCTGTAGGCAGCATTTCAATTCACAATCAGGGCCTCTTTGAGTTCATTCATTCTCCCTTGTGCCTCCGAGGCTTGGGGTGGCTGCGTGGGGTTTTGTGTGCTGTGTGTGGATGCAGCAGGGTCTTGCTGCCAGCTTCGGCAGCCAGTCATGCAGCTGTGCCTGCTGTGTGTGAAAGGTGGTGAATGCCTGGAACTGATGTTTTACCTAGTTTTACATCAGAGCTGAGGACAGATCCTGTCCTGACCCAATGCTAGTGCTTGTTTCCAGCTGGGCTGCAGCAGGCAGGTGTGCTGTAGCTCTCAGCTAGAAGGGAGTGGGTTGTGAATCCTTGCTGGCTTCTGGAATGCTGCGTCCAGCTGGGAGGAAGCTGGGGGTGCTCAACTCCAAGAGCTACACAGGCAGCACCCGGTGTGCGCTGGGTTTCTTTGGGACTGCTGACATGCCGGGATGGTGGGAGCATGGAGGGCAGAGAGAGAGAACAGAGCATGAGATCATACTGTCTTGCTGCAGGGCTGCAGGTCTCAGCCATGTGAGTCACCAGGGTCGCTGTGATAGAAGGAATCAGGATGGCTTCCTTCGGCCTCCTGCCAAGCGGTCCGTCTCCATTTTCACTGCATTTTCAGGTTGGGTGCCTGTGCCTGAGATCTGCCACCCTCCCTGCCTTGGATGCTGGGTTTCCCTCAGCCTGTCTTATTTATTGGTGCCTATTGATTTGTTTTGATTTGAGCTGCTGCTGCTGTGTCTGGTGTCGTGACAGGGCCCCTGGGGCACATTTCTTGTCCCCCTGCTCCATGCCACGAGCGGCCACTTGGCAGCCGCCTTCATTCCTCCTCTGCTCCCTACTTGAATGTCCTCTGGACTTCAAATTGAAATGGCTCTGATGAGGATGAGATGTTGAAAACAGAAGGGGAAAAAAAAAAAAAACCACAGCTATTTTGAATGCTGTAAGGTTACTCCTTGAATTAAGCAGTGAAAACAGTTTAACATTAGCCTCCTTTATTTTCGAGGTTTTCATTCTGCTTCAATCAAGATAAAATGCAAATTCAGAGTCTGGCCCTAATTAGAAACACAGCAGCTCATAAACACGGGTTGATGGCATTTTTTGTCTTTGTCTTTTTGTCACAAGTGATATGCTCCTTATTTTAATCCCCTTAATTTTCTTTCCTTCAGGTAACTCTCAGTGTTGACGTGTATTAAGTTGCATATAATTACTATAATCTTTTAACGGCGTTTGGTTGAATTTCTTTTGAATTAGTTGTCTTCCCGTGTCCTCTGTGCAAGCAGCTCGCTGTCCAAAAGCCATTGGTTTGCTGGGTGTGCTGTTTGCCAGGAGAAGTGAGGATCCTGCAGATGACCCACGTGGAAGGAGCAGGTCCACAGAGGCTGTGGAAGAGGCAGCGGTCTTCCCTTTCCAAACAACTCTTGCACAGACCTGCAGAAGCTCTCATCCACTGTTTTGAGAAGAAGCCATCCCCAGGCAGGCTGGTTAATGGCTGGTGAGTTCCCAATTCACACACTTGGTGTTCTGATACCATGCTATGTTTCCTTCAGCAATGTGCTAGCCTTCAACAGCCTCCTTTCCATCCTCAACCCATGGCCCCAGTGAGGTTTTCAGTGTTTTTCAGTGTCGGGGAGTAATCAGATTCAAGAGGCACCTTTGGAAGTCTCTGTTCCACCCCCCTGCTCAGAGCTTCAAAGCTGGCTAGGGTTGCTTCAGGGCTTGGAGATGCTCAAAAGCTCAACCGAGCAAGGACAGAGATTCTGAAGCCTCTCTGGGAAACTTGTTCCAGTGCTTAACTCTCATTGTGAAAATTAATTGCAGTTGGTAGGTGTGTGCAGTCCTTACAGTTTCTTGCTTTAGAAGACCAAAGTGACAAAGCCTGTGGCTGGTAGCTGCCCCACAGCAGCTTTTGCCTCCAGTGCTTGTGTCCCTGGGAGAGGTGTTGGGTCAGGAAGGGTTTTTCTGCGAGAAAGGGGATTTGAAATCCTACACAGCAAGCCAACCTTTTTAATTAATCTTAAAGCATTTAATAGGAGAGTGGGAGGAACACGCTTCAGTGCTAAAAAGAAGTTCATTGCTGGAGGGAATCGAAAGTGATGGTCAAGGGGAAATTTAAATTAATATCAATATGTCAGGGCTCTTCAGCAGCAAGTGCAGACAGGCTGCTAATGCCAGCGTTCAACTTGCATGCTGGATCCTTATTTGTTTAATTTGGTCTAACTCCAGAAGGTTGCAAAGACACCGGCAGATAATTGGAAAAGCAAAGCCAATCCTTCCTTGCTCAGAAGTCGTCTTTCCTTTCTCCTTGTTGGAGGAGGCCAGAGGGCAGCCAAACCCTGACATTTGGCTGGAAGAAAGCATCCTGTTAGCCCATTGCCTGCCATGACATGGGCAGCCAAGGAGCTGAAGCCTCCAGGGAGCCACGCTGTGGCAGGATTTGGAACACAAAGACCAGAGCCCATTCCCACAGCCTGTTGGTGGCCATCACGTTGCTTTAGTTCTGCTTTGAGAATGGGTTCTGGGGTTGGGAGTCTTCCCAACCTGCTCTCAGCTTAACCAGGCAATGCTGGGGTATTTGTTCTGTGTCTTCACTCTTTGTTAATGAAACGAAGTTGCTTTGGGTTAAAGCAAGCCCACCTTCCCTGCTCCCCGTTGACAAGCCATTTGAGTCAGCTTCACCGAAAACAGCGTTTTTAATTCTTAGCTTAGCTCCAAAAACAGGAATTTTATACATTCCTACTTTAACTTTCACCCCCTTAAATCTGGGTCTGGATGATGATTCACCATTGCTGCTCAGCAGAGGCAGAATAAGAACTCGTCCTATAAAATCGAGCAGTGGGAAAAAGCCTGTGGGGCAGGGCGTGCAGTGACTTCTTGAGGACTTGCACGAGTAGCTGTGGGGCACCAGCCCTTCCAGCTCCAGCATTCTCCCTGAAATCCCTCTGTGCTCCCACCGTGGGGCTGGGGGCTGCTGGCAGCTGTAGCTGGGCAGCACTGCCACCTCATCTCTAAAATCCTCTCAGGCAGCCAAGGAACATAATTTGGAGACGTTCAAATTAAAAGAACATACAGGCCATCCTTAGGAGGCGTGAGTAATAGCATGTGACAGCTGAAATCAAGTCAGTGGTGCAAGCCGAACACGAATCCCCAAACTGCTCATGCAGCCTGGGGGCCTTGGGTAGAGTTTCACTCCTGTTTGCTGCACCTGGGATGATTTTTGTGGGGATTGCTGCAGTGGTAACGCGGTTTGCAAAATGTGAGCTAGCAGCTTGCACGCAGCTCTGCCTGCTGGTGCATCCCTCTGACCCTGTGCTTTGCTAACAGACCCTCCGAGGGACAGCAGACAGGATCCAGGTGTGCAGGGAAAGAGCCAATTCAGCTTTCCCCTGGGCCAAAAGACACCATTGGGCTCATTTCAGCCAAGCGTTACAGCAGGCCTGGACCTGAGGATGCTCCTGTTCCTCTAGCAGGAGCCTCGCTGTGGGTAAACAAGCTTTGGGGGCTGTTTTTTTTACAGAATTGCCCCTCCTTTATTTCTTACAGGGACCGTTCTTCCCCCAGTGGATTGCATTTGTGCACTTGAGCAGCAAGGAGGGGAGTGAAGGCTGTAGATGTGAACCCAACCCAATGTCCTTCCACCCAAGAAATGTGCACATTGGGTAGGGAGAAACTCATTTGTCCTCACAGAAACAAACAGCACTCTGAATTCCAGGTACCCCAAAAAAGATACAGATGTTGTATGTGTGTTTTTAGTCTCAGAAGTTCCCTTCAACCTGGTATCTGTCTTTGCTGGCAGTGAAGACCAAATCCCATTCAAGACAACTTGAAAATGTGAGTGTCTGCAAATAACATCCCACTGAAGTCAGAATTCAGCCCCTTTGTCCTGTGCTCAGGCCCCCACCAAGTCAGCATCTCTCAGCCCTTCTCTGAGCCATGCAGCCTTCCCTGGGTCTCTGGGGTGGATGTACCCCCTTTAATCAGGTCTTCACAGCTCCCTCTTTTCCAGCCCTTGCCTCCCACACGCTATACACAACAATCCTTTGGCTTATTTCTATTAAGTCACAAGCTCAGCATCTCCTCCTGATCCCGTGCCCACCGACAAACATCCCGAAGCCACTATCGATCTGCAGGGGCAGAGGAGTGACGGGGAGGGGCAGCCCCTCAAAGTCATGGCAGCATCACGCTCCAGCTGCTGCCTAAGTTGAGCCAAAGCCCAGCAGACCGCAAGGGTGTAGCCCTGGGCACTGCCCTGGCAAGGGCAAGCAGGGGCCACAGGGCTCAGAAGTTGTTCAGGAGCAACAACACGCACCACCACGATGCTTGTGAGCCATGGATGCTTCTCGCCTCTCTTCCCCCCCCCCCCCCCCCCCCTCCTTTTTTTTTCCCCCCCCCCCCCCCCCCCCCCCCCCATAGGAGATAAATGGTAACTCTTTGTCTTCTAACACCACTGCGCCTTACGAATTCTTTCTCTCACCCTTATCCTTTAAATTATCCACGTAATAAAATATGTATTCAGTGATTTCAGGTCATAATTTGATCTGCTTAAGGAAGGAAAGGAATGATGGAGAAGGACTGCCAGCACGCTCCCCTTTCCTCCATTTATCTTTATTTATCATCTTTTTTTTCCCTAATAACCCATGTGCAGCCCAGAGATGGAAACACCAGTACTGCGTGTTGCCTGCTTGAACAGAAACAGGGCTGCACGATGATGAACAGAAAGTTGAGTCTGTAGGAACCGGGGTCAGTGATTCCAGGACTCTGTTTTACCCATCTGTGAAATGGGCACAAATTCATCCCTCTTTCAAACAGTACTGCATTGTGCTTCCTACAGAAAAGGCTCCATCTTCCCTCTTGTCCATCAGGCTGCGGTGGGCAGGGGGCTTCTATAGGGTGCTACATGATGGGGCCAATGGGTGAGCCCCACTGCGGGCACCTCTGTCCCCTGAGCCACCAGCTACTCCTGGAGTCCTCCCAGAGCTACCAGAGCCTCATCTAATTCCAGATATTAAAACTGAACACAGAGCTTAATTGCTTTAATACGCTCCTTAACACGCTGTAACATCGGAATGAATTGTCTCGGTAATAGCAGCACTGAAGGGCATTTTGCATTTTTAACAACCCCAGGAACCTGTTGCACGCTGCTGCATCCCAGGGATGCTGCAACCCCACCTGCACATCCCTCTGCCTGAGGGCGAGGAGGGGATGGAGATGCAGAAGGCAGCGTGTGAGCGCTCCCACTGCAAGCGTGTCGGCCTTGTTTGCCATAAAAATCATGGTTTAAAATCCCTGCATTTAGCGCGGTCCTTGGAACAACGTCCCCCGGGTGCCAATTTTTCCTGTAGCTGTTTACAGAGCTATTTGTCTGTCTGCGAGCCTGCGAAGCCGCTCGTTGCGCTGATGCAAAGCTGTCGGAGTCGGCAGTGCTGGGCTGGGCTGTGGGCTGGGAATGGGGGAAAGGAGCTCCTAGCAAGGAGCTTTCGGAAAGCCCAAGAAGCAGAAGATTGGCAAGAGAAAATTACCCAAAAAGACAACGGTGTGGCCATAATGGGGAAAGAAAACTTGCCTGCCCTCGCTCTGCAGCATCGCAGGTTTACCTGGGCACTGAGCACAGTGGCCAGAACAGCCCCACTCGCCTGGACTCAATTAAATCAAAGGTGCAGGGAAATGTTGGTGCAGAAGGGAAGGTTGCTGCCGACTGCTACCCTGGGATGGGGCTGCCCAGGGTGAGCAAGGGGTAACCCTGCATTCAAGCTGCCTCTCCCTGGGACCCAGGTATAATCACTGAGCCTATCGCCTCCGCTTTTAGGAGTAATTTATTCTGGTGATGGAGATGCTCTCGGTGTGGACAGATGAGAAATCAAGGGCTCGTAGCAGCAACGACTCTTTAATGATGATGAAGTGCCAACGTCAGCATCGCTTACCCAGGACAGCATGAAAGCAAGGAGGAAGAGGGACCAGAGCAGAGGATGGACCGGAGCAGAGGATGGACCAGAGCAGAGGATGCTGCCTGGGATCACTGCCCGCTGACTTTTCCCCAAAACCCAACCCTTTGGGGGTCCCTTTTTTGGTTTTATTTGTATTTATTTTTTTTCTTTTCAAGCTGCCTCTCCCAAGGAGCAACAGGTCTCCACGCTGTCAGCAGCAGCGCTGGGTCGTTTCCCTCAAACACAAAATGAAAAATCCATTTGGTTTCTCGCGTGCTGCCTATGATCTATAAACATGGCTTTATTGGATGTTTTCAGAAAGCTATCTGCCGGTAATAAGCATTTTATAGACGGCGGTGTCGGCTGCAACCCACAGCATGAGCACACGGTGAGGCCATGCAATAATATTAATATTTATATGAAAATTGGACGCACTGTGCGTGCCATCCAAGGGAGAGAAACTCTCCTCGTGTCTCAGAGTTTGCTTCTCCCCGCCAGCCTCGGGTTCTGCCTCTGCAGCTGCTGCATGGGAGCGGGGAATTTGGGATTTTATCACAGGGCATTAGATGGATTTAAAGATTTGGGTTTATTGCTTCCGTGACTGCACTCAAACTGCTTTAATATCGTTCCTGCTCTCTGCCTCTCATTATCCACAGCCCACAGTCTCAGCCCTCGAGCTGCTCCTGTTGGCCACACAACTGGGGTTCTTGGTTTTTTTGGGTGAGGGATTTGTGTTCTGCTTCTCAGTTTACTCCTGGTTTTGTTGGTGGTGGCCTCTGCTGCTCCAGCTGTGGGGATTGCAGGATCCCAGCCATTTGGCCTGCCTTGGGATGCTGAGTGCTGCTGACCAGCAATGCCCATCTACTGCTTTTTTTCCCATTAGATTGCTCCAGGGAACATATTTTTGCCTTGCTTGAACATTTCTTAAACAAAAAAGTGAGATGTCTTTCAGATGAAACACCCCGTTTCAAATTTGCCCACTTTGTAATGCAAAAGCCTTCAGCGGTGTACGTTTCAAAGGGGCTTCTTGGAATCGATCTGCCTTTCCCCAGTGGAAGATGAAAACAAAGTGCTTTGGGATGTTGTTTCACTCAGCGCACTGGGGAAACATTTTGGATTTGGAAGTGTGGGGCAGCAATAATGGACCTCAAGGCTCTCAGTCACTCTGCTTGCAAACAAATAGCCATCCACCCAACGTGGCATGGGGACACTGGGAAGTGAAATCACACCTCTGGATTCACAGACACCTTTAGGGCCACCTCAGCACCGTGCCAAGGTCTGGTTGGACCCAAGAGGGCAGCACGGGACCCACCTGTGGGAGCTGTGTCCAAAGCTGTACACATCATTAGGTCAGACTGCCCTTTTCAACTTCGGTTCACCAGTTCAACTGGGAAAAAAACATCAATCCACAACAGCGCTGCTATTCCTCGTTGGGCAAAAAGCATTGGCAGTCTCATTACGAGGAATATTCAGCCAAGTTCTGAAGTCAAAAGGAATCAGAGCGTTCTGAATATGTTAAAATACAACCTCACAATCTCTTCAGTATCTTTCCTGCATACTGGGGGCTGAGTGATGGTAATTGGGAGGATTTGTCAGGAATACACAAACAGCTCCAAACCTGCAAAGAGAGAATTCAGTTGAAACTTTCTCCTGGTTGTGTTTGAGGCAGCAAACACCAGGGAAGCAAGCTTGTTTTTCATTTTCTTGGTGTCACCAGCAAGAGTGTCTATAGGAGCAGTGTGGGCCGGTGAACTAGAGGATTTTTCACCATGTTAAGCAAGGACAGGTGCACAAATCCCTCGTGCCAGCCTGGCCATGCATTCTTCCACTTCCCCAAGGTCTGGCATCTGGTCTGAAGCAGGTCATGGTGCCGATGCAGCACTTTGTCCATCCTATGTGGGAAGGGAGCTGGAAAATCCCTTCCAACTTGGGATTTTCTGTGATTCAGTGATTAGGAAAAAGCTCTTCACTGTGTAGGTGGTGAGGGACAGGAACAGGTTGTCCAGAGAAGCTGTGGATGCCCCATCCTTGGAGATGCTCAAGGCAACTTGGTCTAGTGGTAAGTGTTGGGTTGGAAGGATCTAGAGGGATTAGAACTGGATGATCATTAAGGTCTCTTCTAACTCAAACCATTCTGTGATTCTATGATCTGTGGGCAGGAAGCCTCCCAAACCGCTGGCTGTTTCCACCACTGTTAAGGAGGAACAGCAGGACCCAAACCTTGTTGAGTTGACTTGCCCCAATGGTTCACACTCCCAGCCCAGCAGAACTCAGTTCATTCTTTCCATCTCTTGCTTTTTTTTTCACTCCCTCCCCATCAGCGCCCTTCTGGCCCCCACCCCATCTGCCCCTTCCATGCCTCCCTCGGGGCAGCCGCCCTGCAGCGGGGCCGGCGGGGGGAGGCGGTGCAGCCGCAGCGGTGCCGCCTGGGTGTTCGGGCGGGATTTTCCTCCCACTTCTGCCCACTAGGTGGCTGCGTGCTGGGAGAGCCCGGAGCGGGGAGCGAGGGGAGAAGAGGGGAGAGCAGGAAATTAAAAAATAAATAAATAAATAAATAAGGAAGAAAAAAAAAAAAACAAGCCGCTGAAATTTAAGCAGAGGAGGGAGCGGCTGCCAGGCAGTCCCGGGGTCGCTCCGCTCTGCCACAGTAGGCAGCGGGCTGCCGGCGCCAGGCAGGCGCCAGGCCGAGCCCGGGGACACCCCCCCCGGAGCGGGGACGCCCCAATTTCACCTCGACGGCTGCGGGAGGCAGGAGGAGGCAGGAGGAGGCGGCAGGAAGGCAGGAGGCAGGAGGAGCCGGCCCGGCCCGGTGAGTGCGTTCAGCACCGCGGACAGCTCCGCGCCTGCGGTTCTCCGCGCTGCGGGGCGACGCGGGGCTGGGAGCGGGGGGGGGCCGCCCGGGCTCGGGGCTGCACGGGGGAAGGGCTGCGCTTTCGGGGGGAAGGTGGCCGCACTTTCTGCAAGTTCCCTTTGTTGCCGGTACGAGGCTAAAAGGAATTGGGCTCTTAGCCCCCGCGTGATGTGGGGAGAAGAGGGGGAATGCGTCGCACCGCACGCTCGCAGGCGGTGCTGGGGGGCTCGCTCGCGCTCTCTCCCCGTCTCCCTTTCGTGCTCCTTCCCACACCCCGCTCCTATTTCCCCTTCCCCCAGTGCCGTGCCCGTACCAGTCGCAGCCGTCCCCGGGCGGGCAGGGAGCATCCCCTGCGCAGCGCTGCCCTCCGCACCCAGCCCCGCAGCGCTGCCCTCCCATCTCCGCCCCGCAGCCCTCCCAGGCTGCGCCGAGCTGCCCGCATCCCCGCTTTCTGGTTAAAGTTTGAAGGAGATTATGCCTCCCCTCTTGCTCGCTGAGGAACACCCCGATGGCAGCCGGGTGGAAGCACGTACGGTTTCGGGTGGCAAATCTGCGGGTTTGGAGCGGCTTCTGTAGTAGCGCTTCGAACAAAACCCAGAGATTTAAGACAGCGGCTCCAACGCTTCGTGGAGCTGGAGAATATCAAATAGAGGAAGCAGCCCCGCTGGCACCCCGTGCCGAGCTCCAGAGGGCTTTTTCCTCCGTTTCCCTCCCCCAGCACCCGGTGCCCTTCTCCTGCCCGCGGGGTGCGCTGCCGGGGGCTGGCTGGGAGCTGCGGGATGCGCGCTGAGCGGCGGCTCCGGAGCGGGGAGAGAGCGCTGTTGGAGGGGTTACTGCTGCCGAGCCGGAGGGGAGAGCGATGCGTGGGAGCTGCCGAGGCACGGATTAATTAGGCACGCTCCGTGAACGGGTACCTGTTTCTGCTCCAGGCAGAAAGCATCTGCCTTGGGAAGAGGAGGATGCTGAGCCCAACGGGGGATGCTGCCCAGCGGAGCATCCCACCTTTAGCCAGGTCTGTGTGCCGTCTGGGACCAGCGTGGCCGTGCACAGCTCGTGCAGAGGACTACCAGGCAGGGAGCGACCGTGTGGGGTGGGCAGGGGGAGCAGAGGGGCCTTGGGCTCCCACAGCCCCCTGCATCATCCCAGAACCCGTGGTGAATGCGGTGAGCACCGAGTAAATGTTCATTAGTGAGTACAGGAGTGAGGGTGCAAAGTGGACGTTTGTGAGTGTTATATAAACAAACAGAAAGGAGCCACCAACGAGGAGGGAGAAGGAGTCGATTCATTGACGGAGCTGCCCAAGCAGAAGGGATAAAGCCGGCAGCAGGGTGACATGGCGTGGCAGCAGCTTATAATCCGCTCTGCTTTTAATTGTGTCTATAATGAGAAATGAAATGTCAATGTCATTAGATGCTGCCTCTCGCTGTCCCTGCTGGAGTGGCACAGGGGCATTGGGGGCCATGCAGGGTTAGGTGCCCCCAGCTCTGTTACAAGCTATTCAACCCCTCTGCCCAGAGATCAGCAGGCTGGGATGTAAAGGAGTAATAATGTAGGAGAAAAGGAAAAGAGAAGGAAAAACAGGAGGAGGCTGTGGCTCCTTGCACGGCTCCCAGCCTCACAGTGAAGCTGAAGGATGAGGATGTTGAGTCCCATCCTGATAGCAGAGCTCTGCTGGGTCCATGCTGGAGTTCTGGCAGTGCTGCCCATGCCAAAATCATCTACTGTAACACCAGCAGGAAAGCCATCATCCCACAGCCTACGTCCCTGCCACACCATCGTCTTTGTCTCTATTCATTGCAGAGTAGTTGGACTAGATGACCTTTAAGGTCTCTTCCAACTCAAAGGTTTCCATGATTCTATGATTCTGTGGAGCACATGGGCAGGTGTTGCCAAGGCTCTGGGCTGTGCAGATCCGTGCCAGGCTCCTTGGCTCCTTGACCTGGAGGGTGGTTTCTCTAAACTTCAACATGCTGTTTTATCTCAGTTGCACAAACTGATTTATTGTGGTGTCCTCTGAGTACCGAAGTAAAGCTCTGCCAAAGCTTGGGGTAGTTGGAGAAATCCCATCCTGGGATGGACGGAGGGAGCCTTCCCAGTTGTCACATAGAGAACTGAGCCTGGTGGTCGTGGTGAACACCGTGATGAACATGAGCCAGCTGCAAAAAAGGTGGGTGGTGCTCTGGGCTGCCTTAGCATTGCCAGCAGGTCAAGGAGTGAGCCATCCCTTCTGAGGTGACATCTGCAGTGCTGGGTCTCTTGCTGGGCTCCCCAGAACTGGAGGCATGGAGCCCATTTGTGGCAAGGGCCACAAAAATGATGAGGGGACCAAAGCTCCTGAGTGTGCTGGCCTGAGTGCAGAGGACAGGGTCAGAGCCATGCCTGGTGCAGGGCTGCACCGTTCCCTGCTGTCCTCCCTCTTCCAAGTCCCCCTGCCTCCTTGTGCTCATCTCAGAGCTTGATTTCAAAATCCTTCACTTTACCTTTATAACTACCCCTCACAGACTATTGCAGCTGCTTCTTAATGAGCCCCAGGTAATTGTTTGATCTTTCCCAAATTTGCTCCTTGTCATTTTCAGTGTCAAAGCCTTGCACTTCCATAAGCATCAACATTCATTTCCAGTAATGCAGGGGGAGCTGAAAATGGCAGGGATGGAAGTGCCAGGAGCTGCCCTGCTTCCAAAACCAGGCAGGGGATGGAGGCACAGCCAGGATGGCACCCAACCCTGCACTGGGAGATGCATTACTTGAGTTGTTCCGATGCTAGCCTAGCTCTGATGGCTTCCCACCACTGGAGACACTCCACCATCCCAAGAGGACCTGATAGGGTGTCTCCCACTATAGACAGGTCCAAGTAATGCTTGCTGCCTTTGGGTGGTGAGCAGAACCAAGGTCTTGCTGTGAGATGCTATTCAGCTCTTGCTAAAAGGATGTTTATAGAAATATCCTTGCTCTTCAGCTGGGTTTTGGTCTTTTTCTCCAAGTGTGTGCCTGGCAGCGCTTAGTGGTCATTTTGATTTCCCATGGATGGCTACTGCTGGGTTTGCTGCTATAGGGGACCTGAGTTCCCAAAATCTCCATGTCCTGTGGGCAGATGGGGGGCATAAAGGGGCCCAGACCCCAAGAATTCTTAGCAAAAAGGACAAGAGGATGTGCTCTCTGAGACTCCTGTCTCTAGGAGCGTACATAGATCCTTCACTCATCCCCAAAGGAGACCTCAAAATTACCCCCACCGTTGGGAATTGTCATGCATGGACCTTCCAGTGAAGAGATGTCCTTTGGTGGAGGCCATCTTCTGAGTCAACGGGATGCATTTGGGGAGGGCCAAATGTGCAGAGCAGGGGATGGAGTGGGATGGGTTGGCGAGCAAAAAGGACGAGGATGTCCTGGGTCTTGCAGTCTTTGCTTCCAACCCATTTCAGCCCCAAAGCATCCTTTTAAAAATGGAAACACTGAACAGTGAACCCCTTCCATTTTTTCCTGCTGAAATCACGTTCATCAGCAGGAATATCTGAAAACGAGCTCGATTGCTGAAGTGCATCCCTGAGCAGAAGCACAGCCCTGCAACAGAGGCTGGCTGCCTTCAAGTTAGCCAGCCAGGGCTCCCGGCTGCTAATTATACATGGATTGATCGGGATCGATTGGGCTGTTTTCCCTTTGGGTGCAGCGGGGTGTCCACAAGAACTGCTCGAGCTGGCAATAATGGGACCCCCTCGCCCCAAGGTAACCAAGAAAATCCCATTGCGAGGTGCAAGCCTTAAACTCAGCTGTAATTACCCAGCTAATCTATTATGTAGCACTAGAAGCAGAGCAAACCAGACAAACAGTTCTGAGATAGCACTGGAAGAATTGCCTCATTCAGTAAATAATTTTAATGCCAGTAATTATCTCCTACAAGGGGGCAGGGCAGGAGTGCCTCAGGGGACTCCCAGCCGCAGAAGGGATGAGCCCTCTGTGTAATACCTCATTAATAACTGACGTGCACCCCTCCCAGCAGCTAAACCAGGATGGCAGGTGTGGTTTTGGTGGCTCCATGGTGCTGCCTGGGAACGCAGCATCCCTGCAGTAATGGAGGCTGGGATGGCCCCTGTGTGTGTAGCAGCATCCTGGCCCCACCAGGGTTCAGAGACAGTAAATCGGCGTGAATCTTTCATTTTTCTGAAGTGCTACTTCTCTGTGTTAGCTTTGTGTTAATGAAGATTAATGGTGGAGAACAAAGATTAATGTATGGCATGCTTCCTGGCCGCAACTGGCACAGCCAGTGTCCCTGCCACCCAGCTGCAGTGGCACCAGCTGAAGGGTGATGCTGGAGATGGGAACATGGTGTCCTACCTGCAAGGGTTGTGTCCTACTGTGGGATGGTGCTGGAGGGGTCCCCAGGATGTTGCATTGGTGCTGCATCCTGGCAAACAACCACCCAGCCCAGCTCCTTGCTTTCCCTCGTTGCTGCCTTCTGCAGGGCTTTGGATTCTTGATGCATCCAACATGTGAACCCACCTTCATGCAAGGGAACAGATGGCTTTGATGCTGCTCAAGGCAAGGCTGCTGGAGAGAGGGATGACTGTCAGTGTTCCACTCAGGATCAGCATTGCCTCATTTGCCCAGCCTGGGTTGTCATGCTTGGGGATGCGTCAGCTTCCTGGTCCACCAACTGGAAAAGCTGGATCCAGAGGGTGGTCCAGTGTTGGATCACAGAGCTTCACAGCTCTGTTCCCCTCCATCCTCCATTTTCCCTCTCCATCTTCCATCTCCAGCCTTCATCCTCCATATCCCCCTCCATCCTCTATTCTCAGTCCATCCCCACCTCCATCTCCATCCTCTACCCTCCATCCATCTCCATCTTCCTGCTCCAGCCCCATCCCTCTCCCTCTCCACGCTTGCCACGCTCTCTTCCCCACTCTGGGCTTTTGTTTCCATCCCAGCTTCATTGAAAAGCGCTATTTATTGCATTAGGCACTAATATGAAGAGAGTCTCTCTCCGGCTGCCCGCTGCAGATGGGGACCTCACTCAATCCGTGTCTTGTTCTCAGCTGGGGAATAACAATGAACTCGGGCTGGAGAAAGAGCAGCTCTGTGCTGTGGGAGACAGCCCTGTCCACGGGGCCAAAATAACTCCGTTTGTTTTATTTATAAACTCCGGGGGGACAAGGAGTGAGTGGCATACAGATGTTGGCACAGCTGGCTGGGCCGGCACGACGTGCCCGGCTGCGGGGATGTTCTGGGGTCTCAGCATCCCACCCGCAGCAGGGATGCTCACGCAGAGCCCACGGTGTTCCAAGAGGAAGGGGGAAACTGAAAATGGGGAAAAAAGCCTCTCTTCATCATTTATAAAGAGTAAAAGGAACGGCAGTAGTGGCTGAGCTGATCGTCCCCCATCCGGATCCCTCCCCTCCACTGCCCCCCATGCATGCGCTCACTCTTGCTCGTCTCCTCCCGCGCTCCCACGAGTGAATTGGATTAGTCACATCCTTAATTAACTGTGCCAGTGTGAGCTCTATTAGGCATTAAATGTTTGTCACAATCCAATTAAATAAGCCATCCCAGCAGGGCAGGGGTTGGGCAGCACCACGGGCATGCAGCTGGGTGGGAGGCATGGAGAGGAGCCCCCCAGTCCCACGGACGCCCGTGGGGTGGGTTTGCCCTTGGGAAGAGCTCCATCTCTGCATTACACCTGGGTGGTTTTGCTCCAACACTTCCCTGCAGCCCTGAGGAGGTGGTGGCAGTCCCCCTGGTACCCAAGGCCACATCTTATCCCATGGCAGTGGCTTGGGAGAGGGAACCCTGCTGGGGAGCATCTCTTCTGCAGCAAAAGCAGAAGGCTTAATCCCGTTAAATTTCTCCTTATCGATTGCGGATTTACAGCTAAACCACTCGCTGTGGAAATGCATGAGCTTCCCCCTCACAACTGCATTAGCTGACCACACCGAGGGCTGCTCACACACCTCAGGGCTCAGCTGGGGGACATCTGTCACCTCCGCTCGGTGGTGGCTGGAGTGACCCCGCCAACAGGTAGGTCCCCACCACCCCCACCCTCTCCTTTGGATTCCCTCCAAATCACCCTGCGGGTCCAACATCTACAGCCCGTGGGATGGAGAGGGCTGGGGTAAAGGGGATTTTCGTTATCGATCCCCAGAGTGCAGAATCTGCTGCTCTGGAGGATTTTCTTCCCAGCAATCAATGGAAATGTGTTTATCAGGAAAACGTGTTTGACCTGGACAAGTGTTTTAGTGATGTAAACAGAGCTGGAGCAGGGAGAGGTGGAGATAAGGAGGGTTTGGAGCAGAGACAGACAGCAGCACAAAGGCTGGGAGATGAGAGGGGCTGAGATAAGGAGAGGGAATGGAGGGGAGAGCTGTGTGGGGAAGGGCTGATGGGAGGGCAGTGGAAGTGCAGGGAGGAGGAAGATGATGGGAAGGCAGCCGTTCCCTTAAACTAGCACCAGGCAGGGCTAGTTCCACCCATGGAAATGGGTGGTGATGCAATGATGCTCTACCTGGCCCCAGTGCTGCCCATACAGGTGATGCTGCCCCTGCCCCTCATTCTGCAGGCCCTGGTAAGGCACCCATCTGCTCATGGTGCAGCAGATCTCTCTGCCCAACTTCTCTCCCCTTTCTTTCTCCTCTGTCTTCTTGTGACTCGTCCCATAAGATCATCGAATTAAAGAGGCCTTGATTAGAGACTTTAATTAGATCCTGGTTGTTGGTTCTGATGATCTCGTGTCCACCCAGCAGGCACAGCTGAGCCACATTGGAAGCAATGAGGGATTCGAGCTCAAGTGGGCTTCCTTTCCAACTTTTTTCTTGGACATGGCGCTGTCCTGCACCCCAGGTTGACACCAGTGACTTTATAACAAGGCTGCTTGGTCTCGTAAGGCGGTCTAGGCTGCCTGATCAGACAGACAGATTTCAGAACAGATGACAGGACAGATTTCAGGAGAGATACCACCTCCGCTGTGAGCAGAGAGATGCAGCAGGGATGCACGGCGTGGTTGGGATGGGGTCTGCGTGCCCTCCAGCACCAAAACAGGAGTGATGGTGATACTCCTAACGCCTCAACATGCATCCAGGACCACCGTGCTATTTATTTTAACCCCTTGAAGCTGGGGAACGCCCCAGCACAGGAGCAAGGAGCATGAACAGCAGGATTAATAATTCACGAGGCTGTGTTAAAGAGGACACCCAGGGATGAAAAGAGATATACCTCCAGGGCTTTGTGGTACAAATCGAGCCATTAACTACCTGTGGCTGTAAGTGAATTCCTGCTGAAGGCAGCAGGTCCCTAATGGTGCTTTCCCTCCCTATCTTTACCATGCACCTGGTGAGGCTCTGTGGAAGCTCTGCTTTGCTTTCTCCCCTCCCATCGCTTCTGCAGCTGTTTTCTTAAACTCTTCAGCTCCTGTCCCAAACATGAGGAATGGGAGCACTGTGGGATCTGTACCCACTGCTCTTATCCTCCCTAGTACCATGTCTCCATCGCAGGAACCTCCTGATTGTTGGTAATGCTCTACCAAAAGAGACTTTTTCATGGGATAGGACATGGAGGAGCCCTGGAAAAATGAGTGCCCAGACTTTGCTGAGCAGCCTGTGGTTGGGTTTGCTCAGTGCAAACTGAGGTTTTTTTGGCTGTGTTCACTTTATGTGGCTGGAAGGGGTCCAGGCCCCAGGGAAAGCACCCAAAAATGCCACAGCCAAGGTTCCAGGCATGCTGGTGCACAGGGGTGAAGAAAACTGAGCAATGCAGAGTGTCCCAGCCCATCCCCTATGGGATGCTCAGGCCCTGTGCCTTCATCTCCTACCACGCTCTGCCCCATGGGGAAATGGGCACAGCTCTGATGGAGAGCGTGGTGATGGTGATGTGAGGCTGGGTTTGATGGAGGCTGCAGGCAAGATTGATGGGCAGATCGAAGAGGCAGAGGAAAGAGAGACAAAGGTTAAGAGTTTCAACCCAGAGTGCCAGGGACTGGTGAGGGAGGATTGGTGGGGAATGAAGAGTGCAGGATGAACAGAGCTTGAAAGTGATGGTGGGCAAATAGGCAGTGAGATGAGAACATTACCAGGGGCTGGGGGCACAGAGGATGGGGATAGGGTCCCTGTTGTCCTCAAACATGAAGAACTGGGCACAGGCTTCCTTTGCTGGTGGGAAGAGAAGCAGAGGATGCAGTGAGACCCTCTGCAGGAATGCTTCCACAGGGCAAGAGTGGTGACACCCAGCGGGGATGTGCCATGGGATGACACAGAAGAAAGCCACCATTGGCACACCCCAAACCCTGTGCCAGAGTACAGATATCCATATGCTGGGAAGAACTGGGTGTGCATACGCATGCATACATCCGTGCTGCTGTTAGCACTACTATTTGGGTTTTCTGCTGCTTTCAGGGGGCACAAATGGGGAGAGAGGCAGAGCACTGTGTGACGGCTTTACAACTTTCCCAACCTGCTGAGTCGTGTTCTTGGTGGCTTAAAATAGGCTGTTATTAATGTGTCAGAATGACGGGCTCCCTTCGATTGTCAATTATCCTTTTTTATGATATCTCCAAAAGCACTCTCCAAAAGCACAATAAATAAATAAATAAATAAATCCAGGTGATTTACTCCCCTTTGTAATTAGATTTGGTAATGAGGCTCTGCTTTGTAATAGTGCAGATCAGTGTCCAAGAAGCTGAAATTCTTCCAGCAGGCTCCCAGCCCTACCTCAAGACCTATACCCTCCACTGAGCTCACATGGGAGACCTGTGGGGACATCACAGCCAGGCCACCAGCACAGCAGTGCTGCAGGATGCATCCCCTCCAAAAATGTGGGGGTGTTCTTCCTTTCTCTCTGTAACTTAGGTAATGGAAAAGACTTTCAGGATCACCAGGTCCAACCATCAGCCTGATCTACCAAGACCCACCACACTGACCCATGTCCCCATCCAGGGATGGGGACTCCACCACCCATTCCAATGCTTGGCCATCCTCCCTATGAAGAAATTCTTCCTGCTGTCCTGATCCTCCCCTGGTACAACCCCCAGGAGGGATGCCTCCTGGTCACTCCAAGTAAGAGGAGCAATGATGAGACCCAACAACCAATATGAAATTGCTGATGAAAAAAAATTAAGAAAACTGGAACTACTTGAAAAGAAAACCTGCCTTGAGAAGCGATATTTGAAGCATTGCCATTTAGTGGACTCACGTGGAGTGTGGCAATTAAAAGCTGGCTATGCTTGATTGGCAGGAATTAGAACCCATGCCAAAGCTTGGCACAAGCGTGTGTCTCTCCCACCTGCTTGTCCTTCCTGATCCTTCAGACCTTTACCAGATGCCAAGCAGACAAATGATGCTAAATTAGCCGTGGTCCTTCCCCCTTGTTTCATTTATTTTATTTTTCAAAACCAACAGCTTGGAAATAAATGTCCTCTCAAGGCAGAGCAGTCTCCGGGTTGAGTTATTTTTCTTCACCCTTATCAGCATCCCCTTAGCCCCTACAGCCCCTATCCTTGGTCCCATCAGCAGCTTCATCCTTGGGTTCTCCAGGTACCTCCTTCTGTAGGGTCTGCTAGTATTTGTATTTGGGAATTGCATTTGAAAGGTGAGATGATGTTTTGGGAATTGTTTTCTGTTAGGTTTAATTCATTTTTAATCAGCTGACGGTAACGATTTGATACAGACCATCTTCCTGAACTGAAGTTAATCACTGCTGAGCAAGCCTTTCACTTTGCGTTATTTAGAGAGGCATTTTAGAGGAATACTGTTGGAGAGGTTATTTAACCATGTATTTGTTTTCATTGTGTACACAGCTCTTTCATGGTCTTCCCAGCATTTAATGCAGAGAGATTTTATTTATTTTTGTCATTTGGAGGGAATTCAGCCCTGCCAAACTGCCTGGGATTGGTGGCCCCGGAGGATGCAATAATCTGCACAGACCATCTGGGCTGCAGCCCAGGGGACTGAAAAGCCCTGTCCCCACCAGGCCTGCTCTAGATCTCTCATTTTTGGAAATAAAAGGGCAGGGAAAGGCACCATAGAATCATAGAATGGCTTGGGTTGGAAGGGACCTCAAGGATCATCAAGCTCAACCCCCCTGCCACAGGCAGGACCACCAACCTCCACATCTAATACCAGTCCAGGCTGCCAAGGCCCCCATCCAACCTGGCCTTTAACACCTCTAGGGATGGACGGGGCATCCACAGCCTCTCTGGGCAGCTGTTCCACCACCTCACCGCTCTCATAGTAAAGAATGGTTACATCGAGATGTGCTGGGTCCCAGTTTTTGCTCCTGGAGCACTTGGAGGGTTGATGATGGGTTGGCAGCAAACTCAGAGCAGGAGATGGAAAATGGGGCCATGTGGGCTAAGACCCCGAGTTATGAACTGGACTGGCTGAAGAGTCACCTGGCAAGGGATCACCTGACCATGCTGGCAGTCAGGCAGATCCCTTGGGCAAGCTTGGCTGATGCTCGGCGAGGGGCAACCTGAGGCTCCAGATGAAGCCGAAAGCCAGGGAACCTAGTGCTGCCCCATCCATCCAAATCCTTCCCTCTGACTCCCAAATCCCCTTCCACCCTCTATTATATCCACCCTATCCGTATCCAGAAATAGTAGCTGCACCATCTCCCTTTGGTCTGCTTCGGCAGAGCCCGAATTAGCCAAACATCCTCCGTGTGTTTATTCCCCCTTTTCACCCTTCGCGCTGAGCCGTGCTCCCTCCCAGCGCCGCCGATCCACTCAGAGCTCTGCACCTGATAAGGAAAGGCAGCATTCCACACACACACACACCCGCCCCACCGCAGATGCATTATTTATGACGCGCATCGATCGTGGGAAATAACCCCGGGGCATTCCAACCTGATCGAAATCGCGGCTCACACCGCAGCGTTAATTACCCGCCGGCCCTTCCCAGCGCCCACGATCCCAGCGGGGTGGGTCCATCAGCTCCACTGAGCGCTGCCCGCACACGCACTGGGCATCCTCGCACCCCCAGCCCCGCTGCTTTCGCTCCTTGCAGCCTCGCTCTGCTCTCCTCTCAGCGCTCAGGAGCTCTTCAGTGCCTTCTTTAGCGTTTCCCCGTCTTGACGGTTCTTATGGGAACAAATGAAGCCACCTCTCCATCTTCCTGATGGACTGAGCAGGCTCAGCTCTCTGCATCTCTCCAGCGAGGCAGTCTCCCCGTCCTCTGATGATTTTGTGACTCTCTGTAGCCGTTCTGATTCCACACACTCCTTTGCTGAGCAGCCCACGGGCAGAGCAAAGCACTCAGCTCAGAGCTCTCAGAACTGTGCCTTTCCCCTACACTGCTCCCCCCATTCCCCCAGCCAATCCCATCTCCCCGGGTGATGCCCCAGGGATGGAGAAGCCCATCTAAGCACCCTCCCCAGTGCCAGGTTTAGGTGCTCCCACACATGGAGTAAGGGCTGCGATGAGGCAGTAAGACCTGTGTTACGATGCTCTGGTCACTCTAGATAAGCCACACAGACTTCTTCAGAAACTCTGTTCTACTCTAAACCATTCCCATGAGATTCAGAGAGATCCAGCACTGCCAGACCCCAAAAACCACAGGTGTGGTGCAGATGCCAAGAGAGAAACACTCCTATCAGTGCCGATGGAAGAGCCTTCCATCATCATTCCTGAGTGAATGGGGTGGTTTGGAGAAGGTGCTGTGGTCACAGGCAAATGGTTTGGGCAGTGCCCAAAGCACAGCAGCCACAAGGAGAGGAGCACTGATAGGATGCAGCGCTCAGGGCTGCGCCAGGGGAATTCGGGAAAGTTGGGAGTTCGGGGAAGTTGGTACTTCTGCAAATGAAACATTTCTTCCTCTACAACAATGGCGTGAATGAAGAGGTTAAACTGTGCCTGGAGCTGTTGCCAGCTGTAGGTATGGGAAATCAGAGAGGGTAGGGGGTGCTGCTCTGCCTAGGCAGGAGGAGAGGAGCTCTGGTGGTGGAGCAGGGGCTGTGCCCCTCAGGGAGCTGCAACGGGGATGAGTGGGAGGCTGGTGCAAGGAAAATGCCAGTAATTAGGCTACAGGAGATATGGAAACTCTGGAATTATGACGGAGGACGGGGTGAAGATACCCACACAGGGCCAGTGCTAGTCAGCGTAGTGCTATAACGCCACGGACCTGAGCACCAGCCCCCACCCAGGTACTGATTCCCATCACAGCACTCCAGCAGAAGGGCTGGTAAAGGAAGTAATAACAGCAAAACACAATAAAACTGTAATGAAAAATAATTAAAAGACGGCTGCCGGCATGGGGATGATTAGGAACGCAGGGAGGGAGGCGGTTACGGTGCTAAGGGAGGCAACGAGGAGCGGTGCTGGTGGTGGTAACGGGGCTGCTGGGGACAACGGGGTGTCTGGATGGCGGCACAGATCTTGGAATTGTAATGGGAATAATTATGACTCTAATGGGGTGGTAATAAAGATAATGGTATCGTAATTGAGGAGGGGATAGCTGGAGAGGAGGAGGTGCAGATAACAGCCTCGTAAAGGAGATGATAAGAAAGATAATGGATGGGTAATGGAGTTGTTGTTAAAGGTAATGGAGTTATAATGAGGTGACGACTACAGCAGGTAGAAGGAATGGTTGGTTTAACGAGGACCACGATGCAGAGATGACTATATTTCTAATTGGCTGTGACAGGCAGTGGTGGAGGTGACCGGGAGGCTAATATCAACTGAAGGGGTCAACCACTAAGACAAACACAGACATGCGAAGAGCACGGCATAACTGTGGTCCCTGGGGACGCAGCACTGAGGTGATGGGCAGCAGGGATGCTGTGCTGTAGTACGAGGAAAAGGGCAGAGGAGGAGATGGAAAACAAGCCCTGAGCAAACCCTGAGGTTTTCTTCAGGTCTCTGAACCCAAGAGACAGGAATGTGAGGCAGCCCATGGCGTGGAAGAAGATGAGGAGCGCGAGCAGCCGAGATGGTGGTGACTGGGACGAGCTGGTGGCTGCAGCATGGCTGCAGGGCAGGGATGGCCTCTGTGGGCTGCACTGTGTAGCAGTGACTGGCTGGGACAGACACACAAGTGAGCTCATCGGCTTGCAGTGATGCTGGCACAACTGCAGGGGATGAGGCAGAGCATCTGATTCACTCACCTCCTCCTGAAGCTCAGCACAAGGTCCCCAGCCCTTCCTTCAGTCCCATTAATGGCCATTTTTGAGTTCCTGTAGGTGATTTCCTTGCGCAGCCCCCACCACGGTGCTCCCACACCACTGTGGTCCTGCAGGACTTGGAGGAACCCTGCACACCCCAGAAGTTGGGTTAGCTCTGTGAAGGAAGCCCGGGGCATGCCCTGTTGATATGAGCACGCTTGACTCTAAACGCCATGGAGGATGTTCTCCTCCGGGCTGGATTGGAGCCTGCTGTGATTATCCTGCCCTGATGAGCCGGATGGGAGGGAGGGCTGAAGCTCAGCCCACACAGGGTTCCTGAACTGCATCTCTTGGCTCTCCTCCATTCAAGCAGCAAAGAGCTTGGGCTCTCCTTAGCTCTCGTTCTCCTTCCCATGCACTTAGAAAGTAGTTTTCCACAGCCGTTAAACTGATGGCCTACTGGAGCTTGTTCTGCTTGTATTTGTGCATCTCCTCTCCTCATGGCTGGGTCCCTGTTTTCATTTCCATTGCTCTGCAACTCCTGTAGGGCCTCACAGCCACCAGGTCTCTGAGCCACCTCCCTCTCGTCCCTCCCTCTCGATGGCTTGTTTTGGTGCAGTTGCTTTAGGTAATTGCCAGCTTCCTTTATCCCTCGGATTATCTTCCCTAGAGATGTCACCTACCAGTTCCTGGAGGTATTTTTTTCTTGCAGACCATTATCCTCATTCTGCTGTTCTCACTCCCTTTCTCTTGGCACTGTGCACTCCGTTATTTTGTGATTTATTTCCCAAAATTACATCCCACTTTTTTTTAAGCACTTCTTCTCTATTAGCCCAAATCGAAGCCAGAGTCGCAGCTTCTCCAATAGCTTTTCCCAAATCATTGGACATGAGGTGTTATCCTAACACACCCCAAGAATGGAACAACCCCATGCTGCTGCATTGCCCTCCCATGAGGTGTTGGTGGATTTGAAGACTCCATTATTAACAGGTAATGAGAGACCCGGGGTTTGAAGAGTCCCCTTTATTCACCCACCTCCCCATGCTGATTCACGTGAGGGCTGGTCCACCAATGTGGCCCACATCCCAGTCATCTGCTCTCAATTCCTTGCTAAACTTTAGGAGGAAAGTCCCATTCTTCCTTGCCCTTTGCTGGCGTTTTCTAGGCAGTACCCCCTCCCTTTGTCAGCAAGGCAGCATGACTACAAAGCTATAAGTTTTGTAGTTCTACCTCTGCTTTTAGGGGTGTGATTTGGTGAGTTGGAAGTGGCATCTGCCTGGGAAAGGGAAAAGCATCCTTTAAGTACCTCAAGCACCCGTGAAGGAAATGAAAGAGCTAACAACAACAACAAATTCAAGGTGAAGAGCTAGAAAGAAAAGAGCTAAGGAGATTGCCTCCAAGATAACCTAAAGGTTCACTTCCACTTAAAGATGTGGCTTTTTTTTCTTTTGCCTTAATCGGTTTCTCAGTTGAAAAAACTTGAAGTCGAAATAACCCAGCACACCAAAGGACAAAGCAATTGCAGGTCCCCTGGATGGTTGCCAGATTAAACTCTGCTATAACAAAAAACAAAGGTGTGGGGAGGATAGGAAAAGAAAAAGAAACGACTGCAACAGGTCTCCCAAAGGGAATACAGGCAGTGAGGGTGAAGAATAGGAGGGGGAAATTGGAAGAGAAAGTTGGCCTGGCTCCAGGGCCGACTTGTACACAGATACCTTAATGGCCAACCAGTTGTGGCTACCCTGGGAAGTTGGTGAAAAACTCCCATTGGTGTCATCACCAGAGGCTCCAGTCTCGGTAAATAATGATAAATTGCGAGCAGTGTCATGCGGTGAAAATCAAGGAGAGAAATAGTGCCTTAAAGAGGAGTTGCAGCAGCCAGATCTCACGTCTGAGATGTTGCTTCTGCTTGAGCAGAGGGATTAGGATGTCCCATGTCTCCAGTACACGGCTGGCTAGGATGCTCAGAGCTCCTTGGAGATGTATGAGTTCAGAACGCCTGAATAATAAAAAAGAGAATATAGAAGACAATAAAGAAGAGAAATGCAACAACCAAGTTAAGGGCAATCCTATGGGGGTGAGGGCTGACCTCTCCTTTCACCTGGGTATCAGCATCTGGGCACAAGCTCAGGAAGTCCTTGGAAGTGCCAGAGGGAGGATAAAAGAATCTCGTTCAGTTATTTCATTAACTTCCCAGTATGCAAGAGACATTACTGGTGTTATCTTGGCTCTTGTCAATGCCCACATACCAGCTAACGTGCTTCAAGCTCCCTGAGAAACTGTGCCCTACCAATGAATATACAGATGTTATAATAAAGAAAATAAAGAAATATACAAGAAATTTAGACTAAACAGGTTACCACACTAAAGAAGAATGGATGGAAAGCTTACCTCTATCCTGAGCTTGCTGAGAAGACTCCAAGAAGAGCAATGTCCAAAAGAGGTCCTTCCCCACTGTAGTCAGCTCTTACATGGGTCTAGGGGAGGTGCAGACAGGCTCCACCCCTTCCAGATGAATTGCATTCACATGTGGCTCCCAGGGCTGACCCACTGCTTTCCTCAGGTGGTCAATCAGAGATTCAGGCCGTGATTCAGCAGTTCCCATACAGCAGGTCTTGCAAGATGTATTAGCAATGCAGCTAGCAGCGTTGCCCTGCAACCTGGACGGTCTAACAGCTTAGGATGCTCTTTCTAAGAGTGGTTTTAACTAGCCAATACATTTTTTTATGGCAGGGTGAATAATTCTCTCGATTTCGTAGCGTGATCCACATAAAGTCATTTTCTATTAAACTCTTTATTGCTTTCAAGGGGGTAAAAAAGCAAAAAAATGCAGCCGAAGTTACATTTTCCTGAAGTTTTATGGTGTTTTTTGTGTTTTTTGTTTTGTTTTGTGTTGTTGTTTTTTTTTTAACTTCTTAGTGTAAGTCTTGCAAGGATTTGTGCATCAGACTCTCCACTTCTGGCATCCATGGTTGTTTGGTTGGGAGTGACTTTGGGGTACGTCACAGCCCCACAGCTCAGTTTGGAGGCTCCAGTTGTGGCTGGGAGCCAGCTTTGGGCTGTACCTCAGTGTTTCAGCCCAGGGTTTGTTAGGTAAAACAGCACAGGGGTTCTCGTGGTTCCAAGCCATGACCGTGGATACGAAGTGGGGAAAAGGTATCAGCTTCCATTCAGAAATTGGGAAGCTGAAAATCACCTACAGGCACAGGCTGCTGCCAGCCCCAGTGCTCCTCTCACCCTTGGGAATGATACTGCCTAAGGCATCCGTGATGCTGCTGCCTTTGTGCTGGTTTGTTGCTGACCTTGTCAGAATCAGAAACTGGCTCTTTCAGGCTCAGAGGTGGCATGCTCAGGCCCTGCAAAGGGATGAGCATCCCTCGACTCACGTTGCACAGCTGTGCACGTGTTTGGTCCTCACTTTGTCATGTCTTTGGAGGATGGAGCTGGTGTTCCACTGTTGGGAGCAAAAAATTGCTGCTGATGGCCCCGAGATGTCTTCTTCCTTGGCAGAGAGAAGCACCAGGAGAGAGCGATGGGCCTGGACACCAGCCCAGGCTGAGTCAGCATTTGGGTGTGCAGAAGCTCTAACGTGACGCCGTCAGAACTGGGACTTAAAATATAACAAACTGAAGCCATGTTCTCAGCCCCAAGCTGTCCCTGAGCCCCATGGAGGACAAAGCCATCCTCTCTCCATCCCAGTGACCAGGAGGTTGCAAATGAATCTTTGGGTCCTGTCCCTGTCCAAGATGCTGTTTTCCTGCAGGTTTTGCAGGCTCAGAGGGCCGCCCCCAGCAGCACAGTCCTGCCTGCCAGCCCCCGGGGGCTTTGGCAACCAATAGCTTTTTATGGACGTTTGAGCTCCGATGGAAGCCAGGGAGCTCCTGGATGCGGCCATTCACCACTACATCTCTCCTGCCCTGACCTCTGTCCTGTTTGCTGTGTGTAATAAGACAGGAGAGCAGCAGGCCGTATCAATGAGTAGGTTGGGTTTGCTGAATCTGACCAGCTGTCCTGCTCCCAGCTGGCATCAGGGGCTGTTTGCTCCCAAGTTCCTGCAACCAAAAATCCCTGCCTTTCACACCTCTGTTCTCCAGCTCTGTGCATATTTTTGGCTCTTCCCACAGTGCTGTAATTGCTGTCCAAGAGATCTCATTGCTCAGTTCAGCAAGCTCTGCACAGAAGACCACAGTGCATCACTTACCACTATTTATCCATCCACTGGAACAAAAGGGGAGGAGGGCAGCAAGAAAGCGTGCTTCAGATGGCTGTGGCTAATTTGGGCTTTGAAATGATAAGACTCACAAATTCAGAGAAACAAGAGGTGCTGAACCAGCTTTCTCTGAGCAGGAAAGGGCAACTGCACATGTGTGTGTGTGTGGGTGCTGGGTACTGAGGGAGAAGAGGGAACTGAGCCAGCAGGGGGTATGGCACATCACTGCCACACGACCAAAGGGTCTCCTTCAGCCCAACTCCTGTGTCTCCATGCAGCTCTTCAGGCAAAAAAATAACCTTAAAATTGATTTTGAGTGCAGGCTTGTAAACAGCCCAACCCGATGCTCATGGTGCTAGGGGGAGAATTTAAGTGAGTAGGAACGAGCTGAATCCCACAAAACCTGACAGACCAGCAGGCGTGCTTCCAAGCTCCCATGCCCTGCACCAGCTCCAAGCTCAGCAAAATTACATTACGCATTTATATCCACTGCTTAACGAGGTACTTGCTTATTATAGGGCAATAAAAACCCAGCCTGGCTTTGGTCCTCAGTGCCAGTCCACGCTGGGGCACTGCTGTTTCCCAGGCATCTTGGTTTACCCTGCAGGGCAAAGCACTGGGATTGTTTCTGGTTCCTTCAGGGGGATGTAGATAGGTGGGTTTCCCACTCTCCCTCGATGCCGTATCAGGACTGAAACAGGGAGCCCATCTGGGCATACAGCAGGGGATGGGAGTCTGCTTGAGCCCAAAGAAGAGGGGAGCAGCCCTGGATCTGGGGCAGCCATGAGCATCCCAGTGCAAAGCCAGGGCTGCCACCTCCTCTCTGTACACATGCATGCAGCTCATCTGAGGTGGAAAAAAATAAATAAATAAAACAGATTAACCTATCTGACAGTACAGCCAGGATGTGTCAAAGCCAGCCTGGCTGGCTGGCTCGGAAAAAAAAAGTGGTTATTACTGCAAACTCTATATACATTATTTATCAAATGAAGTCTCTGCAGCAGGTCCGCCATTCATTTCCCTGCTCTGGTTGTCTTCTCAATGGTAGAAACCAGCCCAAGCTCTGCAGTAGGTCCGGGGGTGAGCATCTCACTGCCCTCCTAAAACACTGGGCTCTGCGGAGGGGATGCATTTTGTCCAAGCAGCGCCTTCTGGACACGCATCCGGCTTCTGGGTGCACATGTGGATGTGTTGCATACATTAATTTGCATCGTTACCAGGCAGGGGCAGCGGTTGGCAATGCTTTGGAGGAGCTGGGATGGGAGAATCCCATGCTGGGTAATTCGCATCCACCGCAGCTATGCACACAGCTCCGAGGAGGAGCAGGACGGCTCACGCACTAATGAAACATGACAGCAAGCAGCAGATACACAAGCACGAGGCTTTGCTGCCTTTCCTGGAGCTGTGTGCTGAGAGCAAACAGGGAAAAATAAAACCCGTGCACGTGGCTGAGAGGGACCCAAAGCTAGTGCCGTTCATTTGGGGTGAATTCGCGGGAGATCTGGGCCCTCAGGATGTATTTTCTCCTTGCTGGAAGATGCCCACGTGATCCTGCACCTTACATCCACGAGTCCTGTGCAAGGATGGGCAAAGGGAGGAATGCCAGGAACGGGAGTGGGAAAAGCCATGATTGATGGAGAGGGAAAGAGAAGGATAGAAACTGCCCGCTTATGTGATGCTTCACTGGGTCCCCACAGCCCCACACCAAGCTCCTGTCATGCAGGTGCTAAATGTAGCCGTAATTAGAAATCAATCTCGCAGTCATTTGCACCTGAAGTCCATTTAGGATGGGCAAAAAAGCAGAGTAGCAAAGGAAAAGCAGAGCTGGGTGAGCATGGGTATGGGAACAGCTAAAAGCCTGTTGGTATGGCTGGACCTAGCAGCAGTTCACAACAAATCCCTGTAGGGCAGAGCCCCATCCAGCAGCCCCTACCATGTGGGTCCTCCATCACCCTCCAAAATTAATGACCAGTGCCCATGCTGAACACAAAAATAACCTCACATTTATTTTTGCTCTTAAACTACAATTTCCTTATAGATTAAGTGCTACTACGTAATTGGGGAGGATTTAGAGGCTGTTTGTGCCCCATGATGCTCCGCAATTACGGTTAATTCCTTCTCTGTGGCTTCAGGGCATCACTAGCACAGTTCTGGGGCCAGAAGAGCTGCATACGGAGGTGAGAGGCAGAGCTGGTGGCTGTGACACTAAAGATGGGATCACCAGAAACTCCTTCTTGGTAAACTTGGGCATTTCTGGGGGAAAAGGGTACACAGAGCAGAGAGCGGAGCACTGCATACAGCACTGCAAGCCACCATGCCAAGCATCACCTGAGGATGCTGTGGGGTCACACGGGTCAGATTCAGGCTCCACCTGTCCATGTGTAAAGGAAAAGAGCTCATCTTGAAACTTTGCTCTCAATCTTTCCCATGGGAACATATAGAGGCTACTGATATATGCCGCAAAAAATTCAATAAAGAAGCGTGTAATGAAAGAAAGATATAATGTAGGCTGCGATCACAAAGGCATACATGAATTATTAAGCCTGCCGAATTTACAGGCAGCTTGGGGAACTATAGATTTCTTCCTCCACGTATAGTTAGGGAACTGCTGTTTAAAGCAGGAGAGTATTTCATCCTTAACCACGCAATTAGTCAGCGGGGGGAAAGCACTCACTCTACAGGTACCCATGTCACAAGAGCCAACCTGTCTCAGTCCTATGGGTCCTGGAGGCACCTGACATGTTCAATCTGTTTTTGCGCAGGGATGCTGTTGGGTTTTTTAAGCTGTATATCATCTCCAGCAAGATGCTCCCCAAAACCAAGTGGTTTTGCAGCTGTGCTGTACCCACATCTGTCGCATGGTTTGGGCTTGTCAAGACCATATTTACAGGCAATAAACAAAGGGCTGCAGATGCTGCTCAGGGCCACAGAAATCTGTAATTCAGGTGGATGCGCTGCAGGATGTATCTTGGCTTTTCACTTCCTCCCTTTGTAGGCCCCCAGGACACAAATCCTGGGTGAAGGGAGGACATCTGGGAGGTAGAGCGCTTCTGGAAACAGCACTCCAGTGTTTTTCTCAGTTTTAGATTGTCTCTTTTTATTGAGCCCCATGCACATAAACAGCAGCAGATTGATCATCTCTCACATCCCTAAAGTTGAAGCACTTGATGCCTGCCAAACTTGAGTTTGAACTTTAATCCACATTGGGCAGGCCCCAGATTCGCCCACAAACCTGTTGTTAACGCAGCCTCTCTCCCTTGGTAGCTTTCAGAAATACCCGCAACCCCGAAATGCACCCATGGTCCTGTTCATAATACTGAAAGAAAACAGACAGCTCCCTTAGCACCGTGCCATGGGGATGCAACCCCCCTGCAGTGTCACCGCTGCCCAAAGCCACTGTGTGGGGTGGGCAAAGTGGTGATGCTACCATTCATCACCCAAGAAATGAGCACTGGGCAGCACCCCACAGGCACCTGCTGTGATGGAGATCTGGGGGAGGACTTTATTTCGCTCCTACCACCTAAGCTGCTCTGTGATGATGTTGCTTTGAAGCTCTGGCCCGGCTCCATGCTGCTGGCTTGCAGCCACAATTCCTTCCCCACTGAACACGCACAAAAAAAATAAAAGCAGGGAGAGAGGCCAAGGAGCTCGCGCTGAGCCTTGCATGCCAGCGAGTCAATCAAAGGCAGGAAGCGCTAATTAGTCCCCCTACCTCCCCCTATGCCTGGCCCATCCGTCAGCTGGGGACAAGAAGAGTCAGTCAGGGCCACCTGGATGAAGACCTGGGGCTGCTGGGAGGCACTGCATGCAGCCCCACTGAGCCAGGCCTGGTCATGTGTTGTTGGTTAATTCCATGCATCATCTCTACCACAGCTAGTTACCTCAAGATACCTTTCTCCATGGGGCCCGTTTACCTGAATTAATTATCAGGTCTTCCTTGGAGGGATATATTTCCCTCACGGCTGACAGGTGCCATCACCATAGGGTAAAAAGCTGTGTCCTTTTTCCAATTGCTTTGTCAATGCCACTTGCCATAAAAAGAGGTCCTAGCTGCTTGGCTTCACTGCCCACTAAGACCAGGCTACTTGTTCCACGATCCCAGCACTGGAGCATCCAGGTGGCAGCACAGTCAACATTAGGAGTCAGATGGCTTCTGTCTCTTCCTCATCCTCCAGCCTTCGTGATCGCCAGCAAGCCAAGTGGATCCTCCATCATCCTCCATATTTGGCATGGAGGATGATGGCTGAAATATAAATATGGAAAGAACTGGCAGGTAGATTATATCACACACCTGCAAACTCACCATGGCACACACCATGTGCTTACAATGGTGGAAGCAACCACCATGGGCTGTGAACATATCCCATACCCCATGCCACCTCCCATCTGAAAAGGTGGGGAGGTCACTCCACCTTGGAGCAATTTCATATGTTTGCTTTGCCCGAAATCACAAAGAAAGAGAGAGAGAGAAAGCCCAGCAAAGCTCCATGTGCCTGCTCACAAGAGAAGCAGTCATTGAGCACAGAGCCAGGAAGAAACGTGCAGGAGGAACACTGCAGTAATATGGGATAATAACCCTGCAAAGACTGAGAGGCGGCTGAATAGCGGTATTTTCTGTAGTACCATGGTATTGTAAGAGAAAAAACAGTAAACAAATATTTTCACTGAGAAGCTGGGGAAGAGGGAGATGCACGATTGTCAAAGAGGAACTTTAGAACAGGGGGATAGCAGTGAGAGAGGGGAGCTGCTCAAGATTATGGCCCTTGCAGACAGCAGTGGAGTCAGACCACAGCCGAGCAGCACACCATTGTTCTCTCCCATCTCCAAAAACCCAAGCTTCATGGCCTGAAGGAGACTGACCCTGCACAAGGACACTGGCTGTCCTGTCCCAGTGGGGCCAGAACTTGTTCATCCCTCTCCCGGGGCATAAGGCACTCCTAGGAAAATAAGATACTGTGAGAGTCCCCGTGGCTGACCCCATCCATACTGGGGACCACCGACTTCCAAATGATGAGAGCAATGCAATTGCAGTCCCAGTCTCACCTGCCCACTAGCTCCATCCTGGGATGGGTCAGGCTCCTCATGGCAAACCTGTTGATGTCCAGCACAGGCCAGCAGATAGTAGTCCCAGCAAAAGTAGTGGGACCAAAGCCATCCCCAGCACAAATAAGCTGACACTGGTGGTTCTGGGCTGCAGATAATTGTGTCCTTGGAGCCCAGATTGATACCTGCGGGCTTGCAATTGATACAGAAGTGAGAAGTTATTTATTTTCAAATCAAGACAACTTTAACCCATAATCCTGAGCATGGGTAGGAGGTGAAGCCACTTCATCGCAAGGGATTTGTCTGCTCAGAGCACAAACCTAAAGGAGCTCAAGCCTGTGTGCTGTAATTTAACGGTGTTTTGCGTTGAGGCTGCTGTTCCTATAGCTACTGGAGGAAGCTTAGCAACCTCAGGCTCAGCTCCTGGAGCACCATGTGTGCTCGTGGAGGGGTCTGGAGAAAAGTAGGGATGTGGCATTTTCACCCATGCCTTGTCATCACCCACACACTGATGGCACCCATACTTTAACCCCTTATGCCCTATGATCTGTGCTGATGTTGCACTGATTGCAGTAGCCATATGGTGTATTTCTGCTGGAAACACAGGCACGAGGGGCTTTGTTAGTACCAAATCAACTGTTACCTTCAAAAATACTATAGGAATAAGAATCTGCTCCTGTCATCATTTGAGATGATGGCTGGAGTCAGAATGCTGGGAAAGCATACTCTGAAGAAGGCCCTCTTCTTCCCCCAGCCCTGGGCCCATCTTGAGGATGCTTTGGGCTCTACCAAGGTCAGTGGGACTGTGCATGAGTCAAGCTGGCCCACATCTCTCTGGACAATTCACCTCTCTGACCTTAGTGTAGTGTCAAGCCTAACACTAATCACGGTCTCTTTCCTCTTTGTCCAAAGGTCCTCCTCACACTTGGCCAGCCAAGGTTGGCTTAGAAGGCTCTCCCCCCTCCCAAGAAAATGGGGACTGACAGTGAAAACCCAGTCCTGAGAAACGTGCTCATCAGCTTCAACTTGCTGCTGCTGGGTGCCGTCCTGAAGCCTTTCGAGTGCCGGCTGGAGGTGACAACAGAGCCAGCCGAGAGGCCGGCAGTGGATGAGGAGGGGGGCCTGGCCAACTGCAGCCCACCCATCAAAGAGCAGCCCATGGTCTTCCACCACATCTACAACATCAACGTCCCCGTGGACAGCTGCTGCTCCTCCATGCTCAGGTCTTCGGCTGAGGAGGTGAGTTCAGAAGACGACAGGCTGGCGGAGTACACGGAACAGACCTCCGACAGCGAGAGCCAGGTCACCTTCACCCACAGGATAAACTTGCCCAAGCAGGCCTGTAAGTGCTCCACCTCCCTCCCGTCCCTGCAGGAGCTGCTGAGCAGGATTGAGATGCTGGAGAGGGAGGTCTCCATACTCCGGGACCAATGCAACTCCAATTGCTGCCAAGAAAACGCAGCCACAGGTAGTAATGCGATGCTGTTAGCTCTTGTTGGGGACACAGGGCTCAAGCAAAAGGCAGGAGAAATAAATACAGAGCTGGTAATGTCACTCAGAGTAGTGATGAAGGAAAATCTCTGTTCAGCCATGGTGTCATGGCTATGCCATTACAGAAAAGCCCAGCTTAGGGCCTCCAAGGCAGGGAATTCCCTGGGAGGGATTTGGTAACTTCAGCTCCCAAAGCCCACTTGTTGTGGAAACGGTATAAGCAGAAATGTATCCGTCAGACAGAGCTAAAATGCCATTGAAAATAAAATTGTGGCTGGTAAGGGATGAGCAGGGCGAGCTTCCCAACCTGTTCCCTCCCAGCTCCTTGGGCCCTTCGCCGAGAATGGCCTTGGCTCTGTGTGGCACTGCTTAGCAGCAACTGTAAGCATCAGCATGTTATCAGCATTCACCCAGAAGCAAAAAAACAGCATCATACCAGGCACTCTGAAGAAAACAGTTTATCTCAGTTGAAACTAAGACACTGGTGAAGCTCTCAGAGCCCCCATCAGGGTTTATCCAGTAAAGGCACAGCTCAGTCCCTCTGTGATAGTGAGATAGCGTGATAATGACATGGGTTGTGGAAGGTTTGGGTTAGAGGCTGCCTGAGCAGAGGTGCTAGCACGCAGCAGGCCTCTGATCTCTCAGGTAGCCCCTGAAGGGTGCTATCAGGAAGGGCACCTCCTGGCTCCAGGCTTGGCTCAGTCCTGCTTGGATGCCCCCAGCGTGGCACCCATCAGCTGTGAGCATAAAAGAGACTGGAAAACACCCTTGAAAGACAAGGCTGTTTGCACAGCAAGGGTTAAAATGCAGTGGGAAGAGCAGTGGGAAAAACCTGATATAAAGGAATTCATTTGAAACACCAGTGGAACAATTTGGGTTGCTTGCAACATATGTATGGTCCCATTAAACATTTATCAGTAGTTGGAGTCTTCACTCGAACCGCAGATGCATGACAAGGTAAAACTGGAGTAATTTCATTCATTTTACCCAAGCTGCTTTCAATTCACCACACTTTAAATGAAAGCAGGATCTCTACCCCACAGCCTGAGGCACTTCCCCAAGGAGAGAGCTGTCTTACAGCACACCTACAAGCATCCTCTCTCTTCGTTTGATAACTTAACTAGAGGATGAGATCTGAAGAGAACCCAATCGCCATTCCCAGTGCTTGCGGTTTCTGGGGGGAAGCATCCTGCAAAGAAGCCCAAACCAGCCTGTCTGGCTTAGCACGCAGCTAAGCCTTGCTGCAGGGGCGTCTATCAGTTATCACCCAGATAACTCACCTAGGATGAGAGGTTCAATAGAGGGGACAAAATGTCTCGTGACTCATTGTCTTTGTGGTGGAGGAAGCACTGAAAGGGTTTCACTCCTCCTCTCTTTCATATGAGAAAGAGCAGGCAAAGTCAGAAGGGGAAGAATTAGCCAGGCTGGTGTAAATCCAAAGCTGAAGCAGCAGGTCCATGTTGTGAGGCAAAATATGGGAGGATGGGCAGTGTCAGAGCAACTGGTGCCCTCAACCCCACATGTCCCTCCTCACTCTACTGCTGAACAAAGCAGGGACATCAGAGGAGGTGGCCACATGTTCTCCCTGCTTTCCTACAGCCCTAACTCATGTGCAAACCAACCTGGAGTCACCAGGATAGGGATAAATATTACGTCTTCGATCGTAATGCTGGGACATAATACTGGGATCTCTCAACTTTACAATGACACTATGAGTGGAGAGGAGACAGCAGAGCCCGCTGAGCTGTGGTTAGTGCAGAGGGGCTGGCCAGGGAGGGCTTTTTGCCATGTAGCTGTCTAGGGAACTACAGAGAAACTAAGGGAAACTCTGGCACCCAGCAGGTCCACAGCCAGGAGATGAGACTAGAGCTCCCACCCTGAGCCCCAGCATGACCCATACCAAACCTGAGCCTCAGCCATCCCCAGAGCCACCAACTCCTGCAAGACAGGAGAGCTCAGCCATAGGGAGGACCACCCCTGCCACTCGCCCTCCATTCAGAGACCCCACACTGGGCTCTGACCACCCATCCCACATCATTTTGCAGGACGCCTGGATTACACCTTACCCTGCAGCGGCCACGGGAACTTCAGCCTCGAGTCGTGCCGCTGCGTCTGCAGCGAGGGCTGGGCAGGCAGCAACTGCTCAGAACCACGCTGCCCACGGGGCTGCTCCAGCCGTGGGGTCTGCCTGGAGGGTCAGTGCGTGTGCGACAACGACTACGGCGGTGAGGATTGCTCCCAGCTCCGCTGCCCCGCCGGCTGCGGCTCCCGTGGGCTCTGCGTGGATGGAGAATGCATCTGCGAGGAGGGCTTCGGCGGGGATGACTGCTCTCAGCCCCGCTGCCCCCGGGATTGCTCGGGAAGGGGACACTGTGACAACGGCACCTGCGTGTGCGCCGAGGGCTATGCTGGGGAGGACTGCGGGTGGCTGCGGTGTCCCAACGCCTGCAGTGGACGAGGCGTCTGCCAGGATGGCCTCTGCGTCTGCGAGGATGGCTACAGAGGACAGGACTGCTCGGCAGGTAGCAGGGGTGTGTGGGGGGAGTCAGGTGTGTGAGGAAGGGACACAAGGTTCCCAGAGTCCCACAGGAGCACCACACAGCATGGGAGCAACCCATAGCTGGAGGAGCATTTTGTGCTCACATCCCACCGTTTGACTGCCTGCCTGTTGTTCCCATCCCCCCGAGATGCGTAAAGGTTTGGGAGGCAAGCAAAAAGCCATTGAGTTTTGTCCAAATACTGGTGGTGAACCACTTTTACAACAGCAGTACAAGCAGGTTCTCCTGAGCCCTTGCCTTGCAATAAAACGCGTGAGCACATGACCCCCAACCAAGAGCCCTTACCCATGTCCAACCAGCAGACCCACACTCCCTCACACATGACCAGAGGATAAGCCATGCATGCCCTGATGCTCTCCCTCTCTTTTCCCATCAGTGGCTCCTCCTGAAAACCTGCGTGTGACAGGGGTCAGCGATGGCTCCATTGAGCTGGCATGGGACAGCCCCGGGGCAGCCACTGAGTACGTGGTATCATACCAGCCAGCGGGGCCAGGGGGATCCCAGCTCCAGCAGCGAGTGCCTGGGGACTGGAGCACCATCACCATCACAGAACTGGAGCCAGGCGTTGCCTACAACGTCAGCATCTACGCAGTCATCAGCGATGTCTTGAGCAGCCCTGTAACCACCAAGGTGACGACCAGTAAGTATCTGCCTGTACTTGTCACTTGGTATCCCAAAAA
Organism: Perdix hodgsoniae; assembly: GCA_035772895.1. Classification (NCBI taxonomy): domain Eukaryota; kingdom Metazoa; phylum Chordata; class Aves; order Galliformes; family Phasianidae; genus Perdix; species Perdix hodgsoniae. Next base: position 13,273,804 of record JAPSGF010000009.1, on the reverse strand, counting down.
ACAGAGATGATGCTCATCAGATAGCTGCAGAAGAAAGCACTGGCCCATATAATGAGGAATGCAAACAGCAGCCTGTAAAGGTGCATCCATCTGATATTTGACCTATCCTATGATGGCTTTCTTGACATAATACACAGTCTTGTCCTGGTGTCATGCAGCTTTCTCAAGGTAGCTCACATTTTCTGTAGAGGCATTCTAGCAGCAGAAAATTGAGCCTTCAGAAAAAAAATAGTGGAGATTTGTTTACCCATATGTATATCTGCACGAAGATAAAGGAAAGGTGGAAATGACACCACTCTTGCAGGAAGTCTCTGTTTGGGATGGAAACCCGAATGACTGACAATCAAGGAAAATTTCAGTTCTTGCTTGAAGCCCCCAACATGGCCCAAAACATCCTATATTTTTGTGGTATACCATACAAGTCACAGGTTCTGCTCCTTTTTCTGGATGGGCTCCCTAAGGCAAATCCCCACAACATAGCTAATAGCACATCAAGAGGGGACATTGCTGTGTATCATGAGGTTCTTAGTGCCAGAGGAAAAAGGGAACAGCAGGCTGTGACAGCAGCTTCTGGAAAATATCCTCTGGAAATTAAAGGCAGAGTGAATGGGAGAAAAACAAGTGATGCCAGTACCGCTTTTTAACCCCATCACTCACACTGTTGGCACAACATTACTGGGCACAAAGCAGTGGGATGCCACAGTGGAGGGCATCCCCCTCCTCTCCCTGCAGCCCAAAAGGACAATGGTGCTGCTAAGACAGACCAACAGGGCCCCATTTCCGTCACCCCAATAACAAACTATCTGCAAGGAGGTCAATCCAGCCCTCACAACCTCCTGGTCCCTTCTAGACTTGGCCACGCCGCAGGGGCTGAAGTTCAAGACCATCACAGAGACAACCGTGGAGGTGCAGTGGGAGCCCTTCTCCTTCCCTTTCGATGGCTGGGAGATCAGCTTCATCCCCAAGGTAATCACATCACGGCACAGCACGTGGGGTACAACCTAAGCCTAGATCTCAATGACCAGCCGTAGGTAGCTGTCAGGGCTTCAGTATACCCAACCACATGCCCAGATAGCTCCTGCCACGGCATTTTAATTGCAGTGACGAACAGGTAGAACTGGTGCCAGAAAAGATGAAAATGATGAAAGTGTTGCCCTAAATATCGCCTATTTTCCATACGCAGTAACAAAAATTGTACATCAAGTATTTCATCTATATTCATAATTTCTAGACCATTTAGCCATAAGTATAGCTTCAATTGTATATGGAGCCTCTTTACAAGAGGCTTTCAATCCCCAGCAATAAAAGAAATGCTGATTAAGGGCACAATTATGCCGTTTTCCCTTGCACAAAATCCTCGCTGGAGTCAGGCAGCTCTGGGCAGTAGGAAAGGCAGAAGTTGGCCCCAAAGTTTTAACAGCTCTCAATTGCAAAGTGTCATGAGACACAGCACAAAACAGGGGCCCGGGGGCCTGAGATAACTCATTCATCACTTCCAAAATGGGCTGGGAGCATCTTGGTGCAATTTTTGATCCACAGAGGGTGTCAGAAGCCAAAGCTTGGGTATCGCAGTTACAAAACCAAGGGCACCAAGATGGAATACAAGAATGTTGTATTTCAGGATGAAATAGAGTAATAGAATCAAGGCTTAGGTTAGAAGGGACTTTAAAGATGATGTAGTTCCAACCTTATGCCACAAAATAGGGCAACGCCAGGAAAAGACCACCGGAGCTTGGAGTCTAATGGCAAACAAATCATGCATCATTCAAACATTTCATCGATACTCATGAATTAATCTCAGCAACATCCTCCCTGAAGCAGATAAATGGGTATAGGCGTGTTTTGGGATGAGGAGTTCGTGGGACGTTTGCAAATGTCTCTCCTACAAAGACATTGGCAAGAGGTTTTCTTCAAGCCAGCCCACTGAAGCAAGCCATTGGCTCCCATTTCTCTTTTTTAAGCTTAAAACCAGCAAGAAACATGTTGGGAATGGAACAGAGAGATAAAGCACAGAAGGAAATCTGTTCCTTGGGCAGGCTATCAGGGATGGGAATGGTTGAAGCTCATAGGGCTTCCATTTTAGTACTGTCCATCAAGCATGAGGTCTTGCTTTGTGAAGATGCAGTTGTGCTCCTGCTGCCAAAATTGGGCTTTCTCATGTCTATGTTACCAGCTTTTCCCCTGAAACAAGACAGAGGGTGCTGTCTCCCTGGCTGCCTGGAAGCTGCGGTCATGGTTTGCTCAGACAGACACAAAACCATTGCTGCACCTCAACTTAGAGCAAAACCCAAGAGGCAGCGATGTGAGAAAGAAAAAAGAATAATAAATATATATATATATATAATGTTAAAGCAGCTCTATTGCAAATAACCCCTGTGCTGTAGGCTTGCAAATTGAGGTCAAACTGCCTTTCCAAAAGCTGGGTGTGGGGACACTAATTTTGTCCTCAGTGTCCCCAGGGGAGTGCACGCCCTCCCTCAGTGCAAGCCACCCCTTACACCCCAAATTGTCCCTAGATACAGGATTGGGGGGGTTATTGCACATCTGCTCATGCTGGGGGGCAAAAAAAGAAAAGGAGAAAGCAATGCAGGGGTATTTGGGGCAACGAGAGAGGCTCAGAGAGGCAATCAGTGAAAGACCGGAGTGATAACAGACATAGAAAAGAAAATTAGGCAAGGCGAGATGGCAATTTATGGATAAAATGGAAGATTTCCTGTTTAATGAGGAAAAGAGATGAATATGGATTGAGAGCTATGTGCACAGATTTGTTTAGTGTGTTATTAGTAAAGACAGCAGCAAGAAAAGATCCATTGTCCAAACACTGGCAGGGAAGGTGACATTTGCAGTTGCTTAAAAGACTTATGTGTTTTTCAGGGCACAAAACAGAAAGTATAATGAATTCAATCAAGATATTTTAAAAGGGGGGGGATTCCAAAATAAATACGCGATGGTTTCACCCCTGCATGAAAGATAGACAGCTCCCGGCACCTGGGTAGCAGCCATGCAGGAAAAGGAGGGTTTGGTTTTATCTTTTATGTTCTGGGGAATATTCAGATGGCAAAAAACAACAAGGTACGAGGGGGTGGGAGCATTCCCCAGCTCTACATCTCAGGTGCTCCACAGCTGGTGGGTGATTTTGCCCCAGGCTCCTGCATCTCTATGATGAGCTGTACTGGGGTGAGGATGTGATCTGGGGGTGCATGGCTGGGTCATCACCTTGCCATGCATCAGTGCCTGTACTCCCTGAGAATAAAGCTTTTTCTGTTGTTTCTAAACCCCTTCCTCCTTCCTGTTGCCTTTTCTCCCCCCGTCCCCGGCAGAACAATGAGGGTGGTGTGATTGCCCAGCTCCCCAGCACCGTCACCACCTTCAACCAGACGGGGCTGAAGCCAGGCGAGGAGTACACGGTCACCGTGGTGGCTCTGAAGGACCAAGCCAGGAGCCCCCCGGCCTCCGACAGCATCTCCACCCGTGAGTGAGCCCGGCACGGGGCAGTGCATCCAAGAAGCTCAGCACCCCATAGCAAAATCAGCTCCAAACACAACATCTGCTGGGGCCAGAAAGCTGCCCGAGTCAGGCACTGGGGCATCAGATACACAAAAGTGGTTTTCAACCAGTATTCTGAATCTGAATGCTTAGCACAACCCAAATGCTACAGGTGCATTGCAGCAATAGGTTTTCACGCAACACTTTGTCCCTCTCCCTCCCAAATTGCTGTGAGCACAGAAAGCCTGGTGTGTTTAATGGGGTTGGGAGTCACGGCTCTGGTCAGTTTGCACAGTGTAGCTGCATGAATTCCTCTTCTCTGTTAATCTCACCCCAGGCACATTTGGGAGTCTGGACGTGCCCAAGAAACAACTCTAAAAGTGCACTGCCTACTCATCTCCTCCATATTAAAGCTCCTACCTGCTTTTGTGCAGCCGAACACCCTGCCCTCCCACCCATTCAGGCAAATCAGGCAGCGGGGCAGGGAGCCAGAAGCAGCTCTATGAAATTCGGCATGTGTAGAAGAACACAGTCCCCTCCTCGCCAAGAGGATATGGTGCTGGGCAGAGCACGGGGAGATGCTAATCGGGGGCTCTGGAGAGGAAGGGGTGGTGCAGGGATGGTGCCTCCATCAGACAGCCCCTCTCTGGCTGCAGATCTGAGCTTCCTCAGTACAGTCCTGCACCGCTTGACACGGCTTAACAGAGACATCTCCTGGTCAAGGCAAACCTTTTCCTTTTCCTAGGAAGACACAGGGAAAAAAAAAAAAAAAAAGAGGCTGGTACATCAAACTAAGAGATTAACTTTAGCAAAGGAGCACAGCAGGGCTGTGCTCTCCAACACCAACATGAGATGCATGGCTTGGATGAGCCTTGGCCAAGCTGGACACTCCTTAGCTTCAACCTAAAAACCCTGCTTCCCAGCCATCCTTCTTCCTCTGCTGTTGTTTTGTCCCCAGACTCCATCCCACTACTCCCAACTCCCCCACACGTCTATTCTAAGCTCCTTCAGCCCTTCCCACCCCTGCATATAGCCCCCAGGATTTCCCACCCCGAGGCACAGCATTCAGCACATCCTTATTACGCCACGACATTTCCAATATAAGTAGTGTAAAGGACATATGCAGCACAACTCAAACTACAAGACAGACTAATGTGTTTTTTTCACCACCTTTTGGTCACAGAAGAGATAAAACAGGCAGCCAGTGCATCAGCAGTGCTATGGCACAGTAGCCTCTGTCCATGCTGATAGTCCTGCTGGACTCAAAGCATCCCTCGCTTGGGCTGAACATGTGATTTCCCTTGATGAAGCACTGGAGGATGCAGAGGAAAAATGAGCCCCATTCTCTGCAAAATAGAGCAAAAATGTCCTGAACAGCCTCTCAGGAGATTCTCGATATGAATGCTTTAGCTAAAACCCCTTTATCTGAGGGTGTTTGGTGGTGGACACCCTCCATAGCCCTACTCCCAGCTAGTTCTGAAGCCTCATCAGAGCAGTTGCATTTTCCCCACCCCCCCCCCAGCGCTAACGCGTCAGCAGCTCCAAGAGCTGATCCTGCAGCTTAGCTACAAAGCAAGAGCTGGCACTGATGCTGGAACATGTCTAGAGACTTTCTCCAGCTCTTGATGGTTGAATCAGTCCTTGGCCCTGTGTTATTTAACACATTGTCAACACCTTTCAAGAGCCATAATAGACAAAGTATCATTGCTGATAAATTTTGCCAACGATAGAAAGGCTTGTAAAAGAGTAAATTGAGTGGAAAGAAGGAGATCATCGATAAAAGCATTCTGAATGGCTTGAAGAGCCAGGCACAAAGGAAAACTGCATTTTTATATGCATCACCAAATATGAGCAGTTATCTAGGAGCAAAGAAAACGGACCGGAGAGAAATGTAGGAGGTTTTATTCTGGGAGATGACTCCTGAATAAGACAGAGAGGAATTGTCAACACTCAGCTTGAGAAGGGCAGAAGTCGCATTCTATCTGTAACAAGCAGGTATCTGTCATGCTCTGCTCAAGAGAGATGTCAGGAAAGTGGAGGGTCTGGAATAAGGCACTGGAACTCACCATGACCAAGCCCCGTGAGTTTGGTCTCCTTAGGTTGGAAGAGTTGAGCCTCGTGCCCATGCCACCTCTAACTCACGCCGCTCCAAAGGCCAAGTGGCAGCTTGATGTCCCCATACCTGCTGCCCTTCCCAATCACCTCTCCCCCATTAACCACCCCTCCTTTCCCCCACCCTCTGCAGTCATCGACGGCCCGACGCAGATCCTGGTGCGGGACATCTCCGACACGGTGGCCTTTGTGGAGTGGACTCCGCCTCGCGCCCGGGTGGACGCCATCCTGCTGAAGTACGGGCTGGCGGACGGGGAGGGCGGGAGGACCACCTTCCGCCTGCAGCCCCCCCTCAGCCAGTACTCCCTGCAGGCCCTGCGGCCCGGCGCCCGCTACCACCTCGCTGTCAGCGCCCTCCGGGGTGCCAACGAGAGCCAGCCGGCCCTCGCTCAATTCACCACAGGTAGCTGGAGGAGCCGGCCAGGGGGCTGAACGCTGCAGAGTGGTGTGGTGGGTGGGTGGGAAAGACCTTCAAGAAAGACCAGGTCCGGCCATCAACTTAACCTACTGAGTGCCCTACACTAACACGTGTTCCTTAGCGCCATGTCCACACGTCTCTTGAGTATCTCCAGGGATGGAGACTCCCCCACTGACCTGGGAAGCCTGTTCTAATCCTAATTGTTCCTAATGCCCAGCCTAAACCTTCTCTGGTGCAACTTGAGGCCATTTCTTCCTGTCCTCCAATTGTCACCCAAGAAAAGAGATGAATCGTAGAATGGCAGAATGGCTTGGGTTGGAAGGGACCGTAAAGATCATCTAGTTCTAGGGCTGCCAATCACTAAATCAGTTACCCAGGGCTCCATCCAACTAATCTCTTGTCAGGTTGATGTAGAGGGTGATAGGATCTCCTTTCATCCTCCTCTTCTCTGGGTTAAACAATTCCACCCCCAAAACAGCAATTTTCACCCTTAATGCCACCCACAGACCAGTGTGCATCAGGGAGGTCTGAGTTCAAGAAAGTGCTCCCATAGTTGCTCAGCACTGAGAGCTGAGGCAGGCACAGTGCCTGAAAAAATCAGCAATCAGGCAGCTGGAAGCAGCCCAGTTAAAAACATGGATATCTTATTTTATATCTTATATGAATAGTCTAACAGGTCAGTAAAATTTTAATTAATGTTAAGCCTGCAGATAGCTAACGGGTTTAATTTACCGTGCCATAAAGGAGTAGGTAGAGAGCGTATATCAGTGCTGTTTTATGGTATATAAATTACTTGTCATGTACATCACTGGTGGATACTAGGATCCTTTTACAATAACCACAGCGTGTGAATTGTGTGTATATATCTATGCAGATATATATATATAAGAATGAGATGTTCATTGCAATTGATTTGCTGAGTTGGCCTTCTTTGCTCTATTTCTAAAAGACAACATAAAAATCCCTCCTAAGCTCAGACCCAGAGCAGGAATTAATGCCTACCTCCTGTGCAGCCAGATCCTGCCCTGCTCCTCGCAGGCAGCTATGGTACAGATCTGAGCAGGTCTGGCATGCAGCCTCTGCAGCACTAATAAAACATTTGATTAGTCTGGACAGTGTCTGAGCATGAATGAATCTGCAGAGATGCTCGAGGTCTTCTAGGAGAAGTTCAGGCCAGCGCTTGATGGCTTTAGAGCACTGGTCTTGATGAATCCATGAGTGGCACCTCCAGGTCTGGCTGGCTGAGCAGGGGGGCGAGAGCAGATGTCCCAGCCACAGGGATGTGCCACCTGTGTGCCCTCCCCACTTCTCAGCCATGCCACAGCTCCCAGAGCCCATTGGCAAGACCACAGAATCATAGAATCATTAAGGCTGGAAAGGACTTCTGAGACCCTAGTTCAACCGTAGAGAGATGATGCCTTTCTTCCTTGTGTTGCACAGAGATCGATGCACCCAAGAACCTACGGGTGGGCTCACGGACCCCCGCCAGCCTCGAGCTCACCTGGGACAACAGCGAGGCAGAGGCACACAGCTATAGGGTGGTCTACAGCACCCTGGCTGGAGAGCACTACCATGAGGTTCTGGTGCCACGGGACACCGGCCCCACCACCCGGGCCACCCTTGCAGGTATGCCTGCACTATCTTCGTCCTCATCTTCATCATCTTCATCTTCACCCTCACTCATCCCCATTCTCCTTGTAAGTCCAAATCAGCTTGCCTTGGTGCTCCTTCTGTGAGTCTGGGTGATACTTTGCTGGGAGCCAAGTGATGTCCTTTGGTGGGGCTGCCCCAAGGGTCCAAAGAAGAGCTAGCAAAGGCTGGAGTGAGAACTGGGAAGAGAAGACACTTCAGGTTGATCTAGAGAAAAACACTACTTCTCTTTTTACTTTTTTCCCCCTTTTGGGGATACTGATGCTCCATTGGCTGGCCTACCCAAGTCCTTTGTCTTTTTCCTCATCAGCACAAAGTAAACCCAAAACCAGGGATGACAATTCCAAGCAAGTCCCTCCAGCATTGCGTGGTCCAGGCTGGCACATTTGTGCCACCATGCTCTGCAAGCACCAAAACATCCCACTGTCAGCCTCACCAGGAATGTCCCCAAACACACTTTGTATTAGCACCATGGTGAGCCATCCAAGATTTATTTTCCCTTTTCAGCTGCAGCTGGTTGCCTGCCAGATCTGCAGCTCAGGTGGCATTTTGGGGGCAAAAAAACCCAGCACTTATATACCAAAGAATATCATTTGTTGAGCCTGAGATTTATCTAGATCTTCAGTATGGCATGGCACCAGATTCTCCCGTGTTGTGTCAGGCTCAGACAACTCTGCCATATGGACCTATAGGAACAAACATGTTCAGTGGAAAAGTCTAATGCAAAGTTACAGGCACAGCGGCACTGAGTCATGAGAAAGGCTGGAGGGCAGGAAAACATTTAGAGCAGTTAGCTTGAAAAATGTGGCGTGTAAGAAAGAATGTAGTAGGGATAGTTTCTGCTGCACTCATGAATGGAGAAATGGGACGGAGATGGATGAGGACAGCAGGAGATAGGGGTTCTGGTGCTGGTCTCCTGTCCTCTAGGACATTTGCTGCCTTTTGGGATGATATGGAGGGGACAGATGAGAGGACAGCCTTTGCTGATGGCAAGCAGCTGCAAACAGCCTCTCTCTATCTTTGTCACAAACACTGTAGCCTTCTCCTCCAGGGCTTCATCACCCATGGTGCAGAGTGCTGGGGCAAATTTCCAGGCTGCTGAGGACTTGGTGGGGCCCATGGCATAAAAGCCTTCATCTGCCCCTAAGAAAAGTGTTGAGGAAAGATGCTGAACAGAGCTAATTGAATATTTAAGCTTAAAAATACAGCAAATTTTGCCCTGCCCCAGAGTTCTCTTTTCAAAGATGAGAATTTGCAGAGCTGTCAGAAATATTGGTGATTTTTCCCTATCCAAGAGATGGGAGAGAAGAAGTTGGGCTGCAGGGATTACGGCTTTCTCTGACCCAGTGGGAAAGATCAACAGAGCAAGAGGAGGAGAGAAATGAAGCTGTCAAAGGCCAAGCAGGAGTGACAGACCCAGGAGATGTTCCATAGAGATAGAGCAGCCACCAGCAATATGCACAGACAAAATGAGCTCGATTAGCTCATTTCCCATTCCCCAGGTGAGAGGAACCACAGGACACGTCCTCCTCAAGGAACGTGCTTGCGTCGGCTCCCAGCTAGGCTGTATGTTTACTAATTAATGTCCATTTCATTTACTCTGCATAATTTACTTCTTTTCGAGACACCAGCCCTGTGACAATATTGGAAGCTGAATCATTTTGGAAACAAACACAGCTACTTTATCATTCCCATCTCATTTTGCTCCCTCTTGCTCACACACAATTTCCGTCTTGATGCCAGCAATTACAGCAGACCTCAGTAACAGCTTTTAAAAACTAGTTATTTCTGAGCTAGACAAATCCCATTTCCCTGTCCAAAGGCATTTGGGGGCTTTTTCAAAAGGCTTTCTACAGCACCCGGAGGAGTGGCTGAGCTGTGGGAGGGTTGGCGATTCTAGAGGCACTCAGGAGTGTCCCTTTGCCTCCAGCTGTGGTGGGGGTCACTCTCCAAGACCACCAAGTTGGATGCTGCTCTCATGCACCTCTCTGTCCTTTACTCAATCTTGCAGATCTGGTGCCAGGGACAGAATATGGCATTGGGATTTCAGCTGTGATGGACAGCCAGCAGAGCGTGCCAGCGACCATGAATGCCAGGACAGGTGAGTCTAGCCCCACTGCTTTTGGCCTCCGAACACAGCCAGATCCTATGGCTCTCCATCTCCTACAACCTCCATGGGACAAACCATGCATAGGAACAAATATCTGTAATATTCAACCCACAGAGCTTGATAGCCCCCGGGACCTCATGGTGACAGCTTCCACAGAAACCTCCATCTCACTGTCCTGGACCAAAGCCATGGGTCCCATTGACCACTACCGTGTCACCTTCACCCCTGCCTCGGGGATGGCCTCTGAGGTGACCGTGTCCCGTGACGAGTCGCAGCTCACTCTCTCTGAGCTGGAGCCAGGGACAGAGTATACCATCTCCATCATCGCTGAGAGGGGACGTCAGCAGAGCCTGGAGGCCACTGTGGATGCTTTCACAGGTAAAGAAAACCAAGTGGAGATGGGACCAAGCACGGGGCACTACCGCATTACCAATTCCCCAGCAACAAAACTCATGAGACGGGGATGGAGATGAGAGCTTGGGGGCAATCCATCCACATCAGAGCAGGTCCATGGACCTGAGAAAAGTAATGGCCCTACCAGTGCGGGGGTCCTGTCCCTCTGGATAGTGGCACTGAACATGTCTGCTTGGATGATTTCCATAAGGAGGAGGTAGGGAAGCCTCAGTAGGAAAACATGTGGTCCTCCGTGCTCTGAGTTGGCAGAAAGGAGAATCCAGGCCTTGAGGTCTCAGAAGTACCTCTGGGATGAAAAAAATCATGGTTGAGAAGCACAGACAGCTCATCCAAATTGTATCAGATTGTCCCCTCCACCCAACATATGGGGCTGGGATTGAACATGTTTGTAGTCAGAACTGAGGAAAACACCATTTCCCCTTTCCTGTTCTGCCTCTTGACCCCAGCAGAGATTCAGACAACTGGAGCACCCGCATATGGGGCTTTGCAACCTCCCTTATACCCCCTACGGGCACCAATGCACAATGCTGGGTACGAGCAAGAGGTCGGGAGCTGCAGACTACGGGGGGCTGCATCTCCCCTCTATGGCTTTCAGGGGTCCGGCCCATCACGCAGCTGCACTTCTCCCAGCTGACATCCTCAAGTGTGAACATCACGTGGAGTGATCCATCCCCCCCGGCAGACCACCTGGTCCTCACCTACAGCCCCCGGGATGAGGAGGCGGCACAGCAGCTGGCACTTGATGGCACCCGCAGGCATGCCAGCCTGACGGGTCTGCGGCCATCCACCGAGTACCTGGTGTCCCTAGTGGCTGTCCACGGTGCAGTCAGCTCTGAGCCCGTCACAGGCTCCATCACGACAGGTACTGGGCGTGAGACCCTGCCAAGAAGGTGGGTGAAGGGAGGGGGTGTGGACCTGCCTCCCACAGCTGTGCTTTCTGCTCCATCTCACCAGGGATGGATGCACCAAAGGACCTCAGAGTGGGCAACATCACCCAGGACTCCGTGGTCATCTACTGGAGCCCTCCTGTTGCTCCCTTTGATCACTACAGAATATCCTACCGTGCTGCTGAAGGTAAGGGGTCAGACGTTGTGCAGAGTCCCTCCCTGCTATGCTGCACCCCAGGGTATGTGTGGGGCTGGTCCTAAGTTAAGTGAAGGACTTCAACAGTTTCCCAACAGCTTCAGCCCATTTTGCTCTCACTTTTCTTTTCTTTTTTGGAAAATGTGATGCAAGGGCAGCTACTGGGGTTGGGGAACAGGGCAGAGGTCAATCCCACATCACTGTGTGACCCAAACCACAACCGGAACAGCAAGCCCTGCTCTCATCCTGCACCCTCCTCTCCAACCCTTGAGCCCAGATTTTGCCTATCATGCTGGAAAGGCCAAGTCAGTAGAACGATGGGCACACGTGGGCATAGAACACATCTGTTTCCAGCATCAGCCCTGTAGCACTGCTTTCCCCTCCTGGGCAAACTCTGCACCTAGGGTCAGAGTCAGACATGTCACCAAAACTCTTGGCTCTGTCCTTTCAGGGAGGACAGACAGCACGGCCATTGGCAGCGATGCCACCGAGTACACCATCCGCCTTCTGCAGCCTGCCACCAAGTACGAGATCGGAGTGAAGAGCGTGCGGGGCCGGGAGGAGAGCGAGGTGGCTTCCATCACCACATACACAGGTGGGAAAGGGCTCCCAGTGGCAGGCAGTGATCAACTGGGCCATGTCCTGTCCTGGGGAAGGGCTGGCAGTCCATACTGTTTCTGGCAATCAGACAGCCAAGAGCAAGCTGAACCTAATGGTATCATGAGGTGAGCTTGAGATGATGAGTGAGACTCACAAGGATCCACTGGGGACTTTCAAAGCATGTCTAAGCAAAGCTTTTCCTGTATATGCACGGCTTGTCATGGAGGGAGTGACAAATCTGTGTACCAGTCACAGGGAGGGCAGAGATATGATGCTGGGCAACCATAACAACCTTTCCTAAAGGAAGTACAGGCTTCCAAAAATAATCCCTAGGGAAATACGTGTCAAAGCCCTGAAACAAACAGCATCTGTTGCAAGAAGAAAACCCTCTGCTATCCCCAGACTTCTCAATACCTAAAAAACCTTAGCTCCCTAGACTGTGTATCAGGCAAACAGTGGAAGGCAAACCCAGATAGTGGAGTAGTACATGCTGCTCTCCAACTAGGGCAACAGTATCTCCACTGTAGGTAAACGCGTGCCTGGAAAGGGAGGCAGAGGCACAGGAAGCTCTTCCAGCTCCTAGTCCAGAGTCCCTTAATGCACCTGACTCTCCAAATCTGTCCCCTGTGCAGCCATGGATGCACCACTGGGTGTCACCGCCACCAACATCACCCCCACCGAGGCACTGCTGCAGTGGAACCCGCCACTGATGGATGTGGAGAGCTACGTCCTTGTCCTCACCCGCCACGCAGGTGTGCTGAAACCCCGCACCCCTCTGCTGCAAGATTTGCTAGGGCTCCATCTCAGCTCGCCTCCACCTCTCCCCCACCCCAAACCTGGGATCTTGGTGGTTTTCTTTCCTGGAGGGAGCAGAAAAGGAACCTGTGTCTTGGGAGGGCAGTAGCTGGTGGGTGGTGGAGATGTACCCCATCCTGAGGCACCGACTCATCCTACGGGCCCCATGGCATGTACCGCTACCCAGCCTCATAGCATCTACCCTAACTCATCTTTTGGCTTATAGTTGCAGGAGAAACAATTCTGGTGGATGGAATCAACCAGGAATACCAGCTGACCAACCTTCAGCCCAGCACCACCTACACGGTTGCCATGTATGCCACCAATGGGCCCCTCACCAGCCAGACCATCAGCACCAACTTCACAACCCGTAAGTACAGTCCCACTCCTACACACCCCTAACCAGCCATCCATCCCAGGAAAAGACAGAGAGGCTGATGCTAAGCTCTTGTTCCAAACATGTCAATGTAGATGTGGCCACGTGCTAAAAGGACACCCAGATACCAGTGCTAGGACAGGATTATCACTACTGCATGTATTAACCATCATTTTCACTCTTCCAACAATCAATGACATCTTTCTTTGATTCCCCTTGGATTCGATTTCCTGAGAAGATCCTCGATCAGGTCTTCTTTCCCAGAACCATAGTCTGGCTCTGGAAGGGGCCACCAAAGTGAGTTGTAGAGTCTCCTTCTCTGGAGATATTCAAACCTTCCTGGATACTTTTCTGGGTGACCTACTGTAAGGAACCTGCTTTAGCACGGGGTTGGACTAGATGACCTCCAGTGGTCCCTTTAAACCCCATGATTCTGTGATTCCAAGCATGATAGACTCCGTACCACATGCATTCCAGAGAGCATGCATTGAAAGGCACTTAGAGGGCTTGCATAGCTCTGTTCAAGGCTGGGGACAGGTAATCAGGGCTGGAAACTGGGGATGAGGATGGACTTTGGGCGGCAGCACAGGATTGTAGGTTTGGATGCTACTCCAACTAGTCAGGGAGCAGCTTAGAGAAGGTGGAGTGGTTGTGTGTGAGGACATGCCCTTCCCTTGTGCCTATCCAACCTGCAGTTTTGGATCCTCCAACAAACCTGACTGCAAGCGAGGTCACCCGACGGAGTGCACTGCTCTCCTGGGTGCCTCCCGTGGGAGACATCGAGAACTACGTCCTGACCTACAGATCAACTGATGGAAGTCGCAAGGTGAGTCCGCATGGGAAAAGAGGCTCCTTGAGTCCAGGAATAACTCAACCATGGAGGAATGAGCGGAAGAAACTCATAAAACCAATAGAATGATACTCATTAGGCCAGGGAGACCAGAAGGGCATATTACACTCTCCAGTAAACTTACCTTAGATAAACAATTGGGAAAAGCAAAAAGGGATTGCCTAGGGCAAAATCTGCAAGTTTGGGTAAAGAGAGTAGGCCTGGGGAAGTCTGAAGGAACAGACAAAATTCACAACTCATGAAACACAAACAAGTTGAGGCAGGAGAAAAATTTCCAGCAAGTGGAGATGTCAGAAAGGTGATTTGCCCTCCCTGCAAAGAGGAAGGTAGGTACAGACAGCTAATAAATCCCTCAGTACAATATATTTGATTATTTAACGAGTGTGTCCATATCCGTCTGTCTGGAGGAAATGCTACAAACATTATCAGAACTATGTCACTGCATATCATCTCATTTCCTGGTTCAGGTAGTTTGCAGCAGCCAGAGGATAACAACTTTGCAGAGGTGTTCAGTATAATGCTCTGTGGCATTGGCTGATGACCAGAAAAATTAACATGACAGGGATTGATGGAGCCAAAGCTGGCTGATAACCAGGCTTGGCCAGCTCTGCTCCTTTTGCAACGCTCAGGAAATCTGTCACGCCCCACTCTGAAGGTGTGCATATCCTAGCAGTGTCAGTAAATAGAGCACACAGACCGCATTTAAACCTCTGGTGTCCAAGGCAGTGAGCTCTCACTTGCACCATCCCAAATCTGGACCTCAGGCTGACTTAGCCCAGAGCTGTAAGCAGCCATGCAGCACCCTCAGCCAAGGGTTGCAGTAGTCTGTGGCTTCCCTTCCCTCCTCACTTGATCTTTAGGATCCTCATCTTTTTTCTCATCCATTGCTCTTGGTGTCTACCCACGTACAGGAGCTGATTGTGGATGCTGAGGACACGTGGATCCGCCTGGAGGGTCTTTCTGAGACCACCGAGTACACAGTGCGCCTGCAGGCTGCCCAAAACGCCATGCGGAGCGGCTTCATCTCCACCACCTTCACCACGGGTGAGGACCCACACTTGGTAGGCCAGGCAAAGATGATGCCTGTGTCCCTGAAAAGAAATACCCTCCATCCGCACTGCCAGTTCAATGCAGAGAGTTTTCTTTGAGTTTGCTGTGGATACACTTCCCCATCCTGGTTACATGCAAAAGTCCCTTCACCAGCTGTCAAGAGATAACAGAAACTATTTACACCAATGGAAAAAGAAAAGGCTTTTTTTTCTTTTTTTTAATAGATGAGGTACTCTAGTTTTTCTCATCTCTTATGTGGATGCATTATGTCAGTGCAATTCCAGCAGGTGATGGAAAAACGTGTAATCTTCAAGGCTGCTCAGGAGTCAGGGACAAAGCATCTCATAGCTGGCTTCTCAGAGAGGAGAATGCAGGGAAAAACCACTCGCCAGGCAATGAGAGCATCACTTCAATTAAACAAAAATGTGGCTCCTTGACTGCATTAAACACCATTGCCAGCTGATGCAGCATCTCAGCAGAAGTTTTACTCACTTTAAGGTAGGCATTAGCAGGAAACATTTCTCCCAGCCTACCCCACCTGAAGGAGAAAGAAAATGAAGAAAAAAAAAATACTCTTAATTTAAAATGTTTTGCTTCTTTATGCTCTCAGTACATATCCCAGGGTTCTTCTGTTCCCTCTGACATATTAATAGCTCCATCTCTTTGTTTCGTGTTTGCATAAGGTTCTCGGGGAGTTGTATACAGATGGGACAAAAGGAAGAAACAGATACGGTATTTATAATTTATAGTGGTTTGAAATGTCTTTCAAGGTCTGCTTGGTTCTTTAAGATATGAATATGAATTAAGAAACAACTAATCTGCACAGAGCCCAGGGGAGCCTGGAGTGGATGCCTTTGAAGTAATTTACATTGTTGAATGCTATAAAATGTAAACACTGTCTCACCAGAACAGGGAGAGGAAGAAGTAGGGGATCTTCAATATTTATAAAAAGTGACAACTTGACAATTTTGGGTCTTTAGGTCAAAAGGAAACAACGGGAGAACTCCCTGTTCTGCCATTCCTATGGGGCTGTGCAGTAGGGACAGATGAACATGGCACACCCTTCACATTCTCCCAAGGTCTTTGTTCAAACCACTCTTGAAAGCCAACGTGCACCTCGCCTGCTTTGCACTCAGTCATTTGAGCAATGGGGGGAAAAAATGCAATTCTCCCTTTCACTAAATGAGAAAGAAGATGAGCCCCGTCCTGCCGAGATCTCATAGTTGGGACTCTCTCCAACTCCAGCCTCCAAATGAGGTGTCTTCGTTGTAGGACACATGGAGCATGGCCACAGGCCTCACCTTGCCCATCTCCAACATCTCGTCTGACCCAATTCCTGCTCCATTTGCTCAACCATCAGCCCACTGCAAGTCTGACATCATTTACAAGGACACGGATCAGAAGAACTCTCTTGGAAACAGTAAAGTCATAAAACCTACTTAGAGTTGGCAATCCTAAGAGGAGAACATTTTCACAGCTGTGCAAATATACCAGTGACAGCATAAACCCCAGGGTTTCAGAAATGGAAGACGACCAAAGGTGTGACATTCCTCATCACTCACCACAATGTTACCACGCATCTTTCCAACGTAGGATGTATAGAAATCCATTAACGTGTGCACAGATTTACTCCATTGCATTCTATGATGCTGTCAACAGATGCACAGTCACCTCTGCCTTGCAGAACTCGGGACACACAGACAAAGCTAGACCCTTGCTGGACTGTAACCATCAGGGCTCGAGGCACGTGGAAAAGTTGTTTGCCTGCCTAACTTTTGATCCTTTCTTTTTTTTCTTTTTCTTTTGTAGGTGGCCGTGTCTTTGCCAACCCTCAGGACTGTGCCCAGCACTTGATGAATGGAGACACGCTGAGCGGTGTCTACACCATCTCCATCAACGGGGACCTCAGCCAGCGGGTGCAGGTGTTCTGTGACATGAGCACGGACGGCGGGGGCTGGATTGTGAGTTGCTGTGGCACCCCCTGGCCCCAACAAAGCTCCCGGAGCAGCCCCGTAGCATTGAGGCCCTCCCCAAGGGGACAGCAATCCCCTGAGCCATGCAACTCCTTGCCCAGCTTACTCAATGGCAGTTTCTCTGCACGTTCCCCCCATCACTGAGGAACCTCATCCCCATCCTGCCAGCAAAACCAAGCTCCACGCCAGCTTAATATTGCTCGCCTCATTTCCCACACCACAGGGAATGGCCCACACTCCAGTAATAATAGTTACACTTGGCGAAATGGCCTTTGATTTATTTGACGTGTTTGCAGTGCTTTTGCAGAGAAAAAATCTGCAAGTAAATTTGAAGCTGATTTATTGTTGTAGAAATGAAATTAATGCCTACTAGCTTTCACAGGGAATGATTCACACTGCCTGCAATAGGAGGGTGTCAGACATCACCCAGATTGAATCCGCACTGGAGCATTTTAGAGGCAGATCCCTGTTTTGCTATTGAATTGCACCATCACCACTTGTCTTTACTTAGATGGACTGGCCACTGAGGGAAACAATGCTCTGGCACTTGGATTGTTTTTGTCTCAAATACTCACTTGCATGTGTTATATAAAACCCTAATAGACGTATAGTCCAAACAAGAAGGAAAAAAAAAAAGGTTTTCCCTAAACACTGAGTTCTAGAACAGCTACATTTTCAGTCAAAAATTTTCCCTCCATCTCATTCTGCTTCAAAGCATCCCGTTGGGTATCACAAAAGAGCCAAGCAAACACAGAATCATGTGCTAAAAAACTGGAGAAACCACACACTGGGTACAGCATAAAGTCTGAAGGCCTCCTAGGTCTACTATAACATTGCTGCCCACATCTTTTAACTTGTATTCCACTGATCCATCTGTACCTGAACCAGTGGCATGGCTGCAACTAACATTAACCAGATGGTCGTTGCCATTTTCTTCACTGGAAGGCACTATGACAGGGCAGAGTATTCTCCTGGCTGTGTGTCCTAAAGTCTGGCCAGGTCAACCCACTTCTCACAGAGTTTCCCTTGGTTTCCCCCACTGCAGGTCTTCCAAAGGCGGCAGAATGGGCTCACCGACTTCTTCCGAAAATGGGCAGATTACCGGGTCGGCTTTGGGAACTTGGAGGATGAGTTTTGGCTGGGTAAGACCTTCATTATTGGTCTTGCACCGAAGTGTCAAACCTGAGCTCCTCTCCTCTGCAATCTCTCCAGGCTGTTTTCCTTCCCTTGTTCATCCTCTGCCCTTTGCATTCGAAATTCACACTTCTGGGTGATATAAAAGCATGCCATGAAGGTCCCAGTTTTGCTGCTCCCAGGCTGGGGACCTAGGTGTTGGTGAACAATATAGTTACCAGCACAACTTCTCAAGGACATCTCCTGTCCTTAGCCAGCAAGCCAGCTGCCCAAAGCAGGAAAGAGGTGAGGGTAGACCTACCAAAGCTCTGAAATAGAGCATTCTCCAAGTGTGAACCAATGCCAGCCCTGCATGCAGTATGTTCTGATTCATGAACAGCTTACTTGCAGAAGTCAGTGATGGGTGTGCAACCCAGAGCTCCACAGATGATCATTCCCAGCTTTGGCGGTGCTCAGAACGTGAGTCTGGGACTCAAACTCACCTCTCAGAGCCATGGGGAAGTGAAGCTTGAGCGGAAACAGAGAGCTTAGACCTCATCAATGTCAGCAGAGATAAGGCTTAACCACAACCTGCCCTCTACTGCCTCGTCTTGCTTTCATTTCCCAGAAATACTTTACTTGCCCAGAGCTTTCTGGTTGGATGACGTAGCAATCCAGAGGCTGCATCTCACTGGGTGTCTTGTTGCTTGTGTCCCCAGGCTTGGACAACATCCACAAGATCACATCGCAGGGACGCTACGAGCTGCGCATAGACATGAGGGATGGCCAGGAAGCAGCATATGCCTACTATGACAAATTCTCCATTGGCGACTCCCGGAGCCTCTACAAGCTGAGGATAGGAGACTACAATGGCACTTCTGGTACAGCTTCAGGGCTAGCTGGCATCTCGGGTGCAGTAGAGAAATGCTGGGACCGGTCAGTCTGAAGGTGTAAAGGAAATCCCAACATCAAAGCTTTCATTTCTGGAGTGGCAAGATGCAAGCCTGTAGACCTTTCTGCCAGTTCACTGTGCAAAGCAGGCTAATAAATTCCACTAGGGACCGAGAGAATTTTCCATTGGGGATAATATATTAAATATCAGAATCATTGCTGTTCAGATAATCAGGTCAACCACCAGAGGTGTCATCTCAGTGCACATCACCACAGCTCACTATTGACGCTGTGCTGCAGGGTGTGTTTATACTCTCCTACAGCAATGGAAAAATCTGAAATCCTCTGCAGAACTTTGTCCCGTGCAGACCCAAAAGTAGCCACTTTTGTAAGGACACAGGCACATAAGGACACGGGCACACCTGTTGGCTCAACTGACACAGCAACACTGAGCTTTGCCCACCATGTAAGAAAGGAAGGAGAACATGGGGGGCTCTACCCCAAGAAGGGGGTGGGGATACAGCTACAGCACCTCTAGCTGGGGTAGAAGTGTCCACTAACTGCAAGCTCCCATGAACACCCTTGTGTGTTTCAATACTGCTTAAAGCATTCAACGCATAGTTTGGGAAGAAAAGCAGTCCTAGACTGGATAGTTTTCTACCTTCCATTTCTGCAGCTGCATTTGTGCTGCACTCTTCTTTCCTCCAAAGCGAGTTTCTCTCCCCTTAGCAGGGAGGGGAGAGCAGGCTGGTGGGTTTGGTGGAATAAGACAAAACATGTCTTCCAAAAGTGTCAGAAAGACACTTTTTCCCTTTTATCCAGAGGGAGAAAAGAAGGGTAAGAATTTTGGTTCAAGAGAAAAATGCTTGGTTTCCTCTAGAATGGGAAGGTCCCTTTGGTTAGCAAGAGGGAAGGAGGGAGGGAAATTCCTGAAGGCATGCAGCAGATCCAGACTCCAAGAAATCAGGGCTTTAGCTCACTTCTAAAACACTGAAATTCAGATCCAAACACAAACTGGTACTTTATCTTCCAAACCCTAAGATTTCCTATGGTCTGTACTGATCCAAAACCAACAGCAGAGGACCTCAGATGAATCCACCATGAGCAATCCCAGTTAATGCTATTCCCACACCATCCCACCAGCCTTCAGCTCCTTGAGCTGTTGACTAACAGGCTACCACACACACCAGAATTTCCTCGTGAAAGACCAGATGGCTTGAACATTAAGGCACGCAAGCCAGAAGCAGGTCTGTTGGTCCATCCCCCTTAACAGCGTCTCTTTCCACAGGGGACTCCCTCACCTACCACCAGGGCCGCCCCTTCTCCACCAAGGACAGAGACAACGATGTGGCCGTGACCAACTGTGCCATGTCCTACAAGGGGGCTTGGTGGTATAAGAACTGCCACCGGACCAACCTCAACGGCAAGTACGGAGAGTCCAGGCACAGTCAGGTAAGGGCAGAGCTGGGCTGAGACCGTTTGGCATTTCTTCAGGCTGGGGCTGGGGCTGGATGGTGGGGGCACCAGGGTTGCTGACATTGGCTGCCTTGGTCATTTGCCATGGCATTCTTTTAGGTTACACTACAAAATATATCCATCAAATATCATCAGGAGCCTTTGGGCAGTGGGAAAAAAAAAAAGAAAACAAGCAAGCCAGTGCAGCAGAAGAGTTTCTTGCTCTTCCTGTAATAGGGTTTTCCCTCTGGTTTCTCTATGCAACCAAGCTCGTTTCCTTCCTCTCATGCTTTCATTTTGTGTGTGTGTGTGCCTTTCTTTACCCGAAATCCTAACTGTTTACCCTTTACTTCTTCCTCCTTTCAGGGAATTAACTGGTACCATTGGAAAGGCCACGAGTTCTCCATCCCCTTCGTGGAAATGAAGATGCGACCTTACAACCACCGTAACATCTCTGGGAGGAAGCGACGGTCCCTACAGCTCTGAGCCAGCAGAACTCCCTTCCCACCACCTGACCTTTTCTGTCATTTGTTTGTATTTATAATATGAAAAGGGAAAAAAAATACTCCTCTGAGATAGCAACCTGCCCCTCACAAGTCCTGGAGGGAACCACAGCACAAGCAAAGGCTGTGGGGAAAGAAAGACCTCATTGCTTTGCATCTGTCCCAGAGAAATACCAAATTTCCAGTCTCCCTACCCCCATACTCTGGCCCTTAACATGAAAAGAAAGAGAAAGAGAGAGACAGATTTTTTGATATTTTTGTTAAAAGACCTAGAAATCCCCAGCAAACCCTGTCCGACACTTTTGTCACAGGGCTGGTGGCAGAAGCCTTCCCAGAAGGGGACCTTGGTGCCATCATTTCTACCCCAGGGCACATCCAGGGACACCTGGCCTCCTCCCCATCCCTGTCCTTTCTCAGCAGGGAGGCCCTGAGCCCCCATAGACACCATCCTTCAACGAGCAAGTTGTCACACTTCAAGCCCATGGCAATGTGTTTGGGTTACACTGAGCTTGAGAGAAAAAGAGAAGATGATAGACTGAGGAAAAAAAAAAGATAAATCCTTTCAGTCTTGAAGTCATTATTAGGGTCCATTTCTTCTTCTGCTACTTCTTTATGCCACCATGATGTCATTCACAGAGGTCACTGGTCCCAAACCAAAGAGCCACAGAGAAGGACCAGCAACCAAAAAAGCCATCATAACAGCCAGAGCTCAGCCTGAAGCCAGCAATTGTGCCATGCCATGTCCAGGGACCCGCACACAGCAGGGGATGATGACAGCACAGCCAAGGGAAGACAAGTGCATGTTGAGAAAGGCTGTTGCCTTCCCTCTACACCATCCTTCCATGCTTCCATCATAAGAGGGACCCAAATCTCAGTGCCTTGGTATCGCCATCTTTCTCATGGGAAATCAACTGCTTCCCTCCTCAAAAGAAGGCTTGGCCCATTTAGATTTTGGAGCACTTGGAGACCCTTGAAAGAACAGACATATTCACTCTTCCCATTCTTAATTTCTCTTACCTTAATGAAAACAGACATCTCAGGTTGCCTTTGTTGTGCTCTGCTGCCATTGCTGCCACCTGCACAGAGCCCCAGTGGCCATCACCACGGACCCATCGCCCCGCAGAGGCTCTGCTCAATGCTGTGCTTTGTCATCCATGTGTCCCAGGACAATGCAGCCCATCGCTGGATGCACAGCCGAGGCAGAATTACAAATGCTAAACACTGCTTTTTGATTTTACCACACTGAAGCTGCTTTGTCTCAGGAAACATCTTCCAGATGGCAACATAAAGGCATCTTTACAGTAGCTTATAATTCAGGCCAGTGTCTCTTTCATGGTCATGCTCCTTGATTTGCTGACGTTACTCATCACCCTGCGGAGCTGAAGGAGGGCATTAAGCAGGAGTCCAGCCCCTCTGTCTATGCTGGGCACACAACCTCAGCCAGCCCCAAGGTCATGATTAGACATGGGTTGCAGCCCCAAGGTGGGCAGCTCACAGCCTGCTGTCACAAATCAGATTTTAATCCGTTCTCACCAAGTGAGTCCAGCAGCTGGGGCACAAGCCAGGCAGGAGGCTGCACGTGTTGAGATCTCTGCAGCATCACTGATGGCAATATCTCAGTCCACCTGAGCAGCCTGCCCAATTAAAGATCCCAAAAAGCAGCAGGTAGTACTGATTAAAACTGAAGAGGCTTCCTGCTAGACCAGCACAGTAACATTTTCCCCATCACTGAGAGTTTATGGGTAAGAAGTACCCTAAGTAAAGTGCTGTAGTACAGCAGTTACCACTAGGAACAGAGGTTACTGGTGGATGGTGTTCATCTCCTGTTCAGGACTGAGCTGTTTGCTTTCCCACCCAGGTGTAACAAAGAGATGGCAGTGAAAAAAAATGGTAACTCAGCACTGGCTATCAAGCGGAAGGCAAGAAACCTGTTTTCATAAGCACAAAACAAACAGAAAATCAAAACCTGCCTTGCTTTTCCAGAAGGCTCAAAGGAAGATCCTCAAAGAGGCTGGTTATTCTCACAGTAGATGTCCTGATATGCGTCCCTCCCCCTCTGCTCACATCCATCATCCTAGGGTCCTGCAGCTGGGACAGGCGGGTCCGGCCAACACAGCTCTGTCGTCAAGTCTGAATGACACCCCTGGGGACAATATTCAGTTTTCCAGTGAAACGAAACAAGTTCTTTCAGGAAAACAAAAGGGTTGTTACAAGCCAGAAAACCTGGCTTCTTCCCAGTTCTCCTTTCAGCATCACCTGCTCTGCTTCCTCCCACCACCTGATGGGTCAGGGCCCCTTTGCCTGGGCACTGCTGCTGTCACATCCCAAAGCCCACAGCACCAGCAGCATGTCAGTCCTTCATCCTGCAGAAGACTACATGCCCCAGCACCTCCACAGCCTTCCAAAGCCACCTCTTGTTTCCTCAGAAGGAAACACCAAGGGACCCTCTCACCTCTTTCCCAGTGCAGTTATCCCTCTGTTTCTGTTCCCACCTGATGTCCACCTTTCCACCGCACGCTGCTTTACTGCATGACCAAAGACAAGAAGGCCTGAAAGGAAGAGCTGCATTCAGTGAAGTGACACTTAGGGCAGCATTTATGGAGGAATAATGGAGTGGGGGCTTCCCCAAAGATAGCTGGGTTTTGGCAGGAGGATGCTTCAAGAGCATCAGAGCCTTCACCTCTGCTCCTCCTCTTTGTGCTGCTTTACTATGGGCATCACAAAGCGCAGTACAAGCCTAAATGCGCTCTCAGCTCCTTCCCAAAGCAATATTCACACCATGTGAGGCAGAGGTTCAGGCAGCCTGCAGAAGTGCAGCAGGGGCCCCAGCACCCACCCAGCATCTCACCTCCACACCAGCCAGGTTCCCTTTTCCAGACCTCAGCACATCACACCCTGGGGTGACCACACACCTCCAAGCAACGCCCAGTAGCCTTCACCCTGTCAGATACTGCCAGCAAAGAGTTCTCACCCCCAAAAAACTTTAGTCCATGCTTACATCCCCCTTTCTGACCAAAGGCTCTGCCCCAGGACCAAGCCCAGTCCCATTTCTACCAATCAGCCACCTGTAGTTGGGTCACCAAACCCAACCAAGCCCACATGGATGGGTGGCATGTCCCTGCCCAGCCCAGAGCCATGCAGGTGTCACAGGTTTGCCAGAGGGATGGTGACATGGGGATGGAACCAAGCAAAAAGCAGCTCCTCGTGTACAGGTGTTACACTGCAATTGTGTTTATTCCTTCAGAAATTACAAACTAAACAACACAGAAAGGCAACGGAAGAACAGAGGCAACGAAACCCTTTGGAGAGATTTTGATGAACCAAACGCAGACCAGTGCAGCCAAATGAGGGGAAGATGAAAGCGGATAAATGCATAAAGAAAGAACATAAATAATATAAATAAATAATATATTAAACAACCCTCCCCCACCCCATAATGAAAACGTAGCTGGGAGAATGGGATCGACGCTTGTTAACCATTGTTAACTAGTATTTTTAGTCTTGACCGCTCTTAGGCTATGTATAGTTCCTTTTTTTAATGCATTTTCTATACATTAATAAAAGATACCAAACGAGTGAGCTGTGTGCCTGTCTGGGAAGAAAAACAGAAGGGGAGGAATGAGAGGTGATGGCCTTACATTGTTCCAGGGAAGGTTTAGGTTGGATATTAGGAAAAATTCATCCAAAGAAGTGGTGATGCAATGGCACAGGCTGCCCTGGGAGTGGTGGGGTCACCATCCCTGGAGGTGCTCTGAACCATGGAGATGTGGCACTGAGGGGTGTGGGCACGGTGGGGTGGGTTGGGGTTGGACTCGGGGATCTGAAGGTCTTCTCCAACCTGAATGGTTCTGCAATTCTGTGATTTGAGGGCTACCATTGCAAGGTAACCTCCCTCCTCTGGCACCTTCCTGGCAGAACATGCTCCTGGTAAAACAAAACACAGCAAGGGTTTAGCAAAACTTCCAGGACAAGTGCAAATCACAGAGAGTATGGGAAGCCTCCCTTCATTCCACATGCAGGCTTTATTTAGATCTCACATCTTAAATTTTCATGTTCACCGTGCAGCCAGCCAGAATGAGAAAGCCCCAAAGAAGCCCTTCTGCCAGACTGCTAAATTTAATTCCAGAGAGACAAAACCAGGGGAATTTGCTTTGTGGTGCATTCTTTGCTCCTGTTTCTTACTCCAGTTCGAGAGAAAAAAGGCAACTGCTGAGCACAGGGCACATCTGCAGCCCCACTGCTGTGGGGAAAGGACAAAAAAGCCTGGAGCTCAGCCATTGGCACTAAATGACCCCTGTGCCAATGAATAACCTCAGCTCCAATTTACACCCAGGCTCACAAAGTCTTCTGGAGATGTAGGAGGTGAAGGACATCTCGGTCTCCATCATGGTGCCCATCTAGTGGGGACAGCAGTGATCACTGTGGGTAACACCCAGAGGTGTGGCACCACCTGTGCTGCTAAAGCTGACTGTGCTTTGCATCTCAGCAACCCAACCTGGTGGGTGCCACGTATGACCCCTAAGTGAGGCCACTGCTCTCCAACACATTTCAGACTGGATGAGGAGGGTCCAGACTGCCCCCCATGACAAGCCCTTTCCCAACTGCCCCACACTCCTCCTTCAGCACAGGGCAGTCCTGAACCTCACCACACCAACCCCATCACCCACCACCGGTGCCCACCCAGCCCATCACCCCACTGGCCCTGCACAGCACATTTTTTGCATGGCACATGCACTTATTGCATGCAGTGCTGATACTAAGTCCAGCACATTCCAGATGGGGTCGCACGGTGGTAAGATATCCCATTCCCAACCTCTCCAAGAAGCACAACTCCTGGGCCTTGCACAGCAGCCCCTTTCTCCTGGGGCCGAGCTCCAGCCAAGCACTGTGCTGCCCGCCACCCCATCTGCACTTTGTACCCAAATATTTCATCAGAGCCCTCTTACCAAAGTCCCCTTCTTGCATGACTGATGCTTGGGAACTTTGTCCCACCAGCAAACACCAGGAGGGCACACAGGGGTTCTTGGCCAGCCTGTAAGCATTGGTCCCAAGCCTGGCACTTGAGCAGCAGCAGCTTTAACCCTCCATCCCAAATCCCCACTGCCATCCCCCCTTCTCTGCCTTCCAGCTTAGGGGGCTGGGGAAGCACCCAGTGCCCTGCAGAGAAAGTGCTAGGCTTCCTGAGCTCAAGGTGCCCACCTCCCATGCTTGATGCCTTGCAGAATGTGATATTTCCTTACAGCCCCGTTTATAATGTTTGTTTCTTGGTTTTTATTCCCCCTCGTAAGCCTGAATGTGCTCATCATCCATTTAAAACCCTCATTCCCCTTTTTATCTCTCCAACTCCCACAGCTAAAAGCGCTACCACATAATTATGCAGAGCATTAAAAAAAATACATCTCTTTTAATCAAATCCAAATGTATGGCTTTTAATTTTCATTGATCCATTATCCCCTCTGTGAGACTGGAAGAGAGGTGAGGGCAGCCCATGGGCTGTTCCCTTTCCCTCCTATGCATACACACAGTGCCACTTCCAACCCATTCCAGCAGTTTCCCACGATAAAAGCATAGGGGATATACATGGTAATCGAGGCAGAAATATCGAAGCTGCATCCTCCTTCCTACCCACCGACCCCAGCACCATGCAAAGCTTTGAGCATCACCAAAGAAAGGCACCTGCTGTCCCTTGAGGGGGTTAGGGAGAGGTAAAACACCCACAGGAGAAAGGCCTCTGGCTGTTTGCCCTCTCCCCCCTCCAATGATTTGCATCTTGCTTTCATTTCCCCCCTGCCCCAGCTGCACGGTCCCCATAGAGCAGAGCTGTGGGGCAGCATCAAGCCCCAAACACTGAGGTCCTACACTGCTCGCAATGAAGCTTTGTGCTGAATGTGAGATTAAAAATATATTTATTAAAAAAAAAAAAAAAGAGAGAGAGAGAGAAAAAAGAAAAATGGTGCCTGCTATTTGTTAAAGGAATGGCATTGCCCTGCCCTGCGGCTGGGCTCAGGTTTGGGGTGCTGACACTGAGGGGTGCCCGATGCTCAGCTGCAGCAGAGGAATGGAGTGCAGTGCAGAGGGCTGTGGCCCTGCTCCCACCATTACAAGCACATTCTTACCCCCAAAAAATCATCTTGGCAGCTCTCAACATCAGGCAGAAACCAGGTGTTCAGAGCAGCATGAGATTAAAAAACAACAACACAACAGAATCCAAGCAGCCCAACCACACCTCCGCTCCAAGCCATTAACCCTCGGCACTCTGCTTCACAGTGAGCAATCCCAACAGACAGCAAACCAGGTCAGATACAGCCCTTGGGAAGAAGGAAGGCCCACATCCCAGCACTGCTCAGCCCCATGCATGTGGTTGACATCCCCAAAAAGTCCAGCCCTGAGGGATGCTGGGCCCTGAGGGATGACCTGGAAGAGGTACCTAGAAGGGTACCGCACTGCCCCATCTCCATCTCCATGCTGGGACACCACCTCATCCTCAGGCTGCTCCCTACACAGCTCCTGCAGGCAGTTCCGCTCTCCCCACCTCCTGCTGCCATGGGATTTCCTCAGGAAGGAGCTCCTGCTCACACACACAGAGCAACCAACAATTGTTTGGAATGTCCCAAACAAATCCTCCTTTTAACAAGGGGTGCTCAGCCTCACGGCCCCGCACAGCACAGGAGCAGCATCCCCATCGCTGCGGGTGCAGAACGGAGCCACAGGCACTTCTGGGGGCACAGCTCCCTGCCAGACAGATGGAACCCAGCGCACTGGGGCCCTCTGTGCCCCTGGAGAACTGCCCCAGGGGGAGGAAGGCCTGACCTCAAGCCAAACCCAAGGCAGCTTCTGTGCCCACCACCTGGCCCCAAGCATCGCTCGCCCCATCCTCCTCCTGAGCTCTGCTCCAAAGCCGGAAAGGCGACTGCTGCTGCTCAAATAAATACCAGGGGCCGCTATTTTTATCCAGCAAGCGACCAGGCAGCTTTATTTTTAGCATTTAAACTGCAGCCTCCTTTTCCCTCTTTTTTTTTTTTTTTTTTTTTTTTTTCTCCTTTCTTTTTGCTGGGAGGGGGAGAAGGAGGGAAAAGGCAGAAGCATCGGGGAAAAATGAGAGGAATGTTTCCCTGCGAGCAGAGTTTTCCATTGCTTACTTTGTGCCGGGCCACTGTGTGCAAACAGAGCAGAGGGGAAGGTGTGCCTGTGAGCAGCAGCTCTGATGTGTGCTGGAGGGGGGAAATTGGGGAATTTTGCTGCAGTGAGGCTGCGACAGGGGTGAGGGTGCACGGGGGTGGGTTCAAAACACAACATCCTGGGGGACTGCGTGTTTTGGGTTAAAAATAGGCCATGTGATGGCAGATCCCATGGGTCCCGTGGGATACAGAGCCCTGCTCGTGGAGCACCGATGTGTTACAGCAGTGCTTTCACCACCAGTCACTGCAGTGTTTCCCAAATGTTCAGGTCTCGTTCCAGCTTTAAAAGGATTCTCACCAATGTCTCCGTGGGCTCCTCTGTCCGTGCTGGAGGCCCAGGAGGAGGAAAAAAAGCTGTGTAATCCGGAGCAGGAGTGATTCATCGGCCTCTGAGTCACAGCTTCCTCTGACTTGGTGCTACTTCTGGAAAACAAAGCACCCAGAGAGTTCAGTACGAGCAGCAGCGGCCACATCTTGCCCAAGGGCAGAGCCATCGTCACCAGCTCCATCACATCCCCTCGGTGCGGTCACTGCATCGTTGCTCCCATCCCCAGCACTCGTGCTTGCTGAGTCAGAGCGGCCCCCGCAGCCTCACTGATAGGGAAGTGGGGAGGCTGAGTGAAACTAACAGGTGACAGGTTCAAACCCCCAAAATTTGGGTGTTTTGGTTTTTTTTTAACACTACACGTAGCTGAGCTGTGGGGCTCCTCGCCCCATCAGTTAGGAGGGATTCGTGTTCTTGTAATGCATCTGTTATGGACCACCATTGGAAAGGATATGAGGCTATTCAGATATCTCTGTGAGTTGCAGAACCATTCAGGCTGGAAAAGACCTCAAAGAGCATCGAGTCCAACCTGCCTCCAATACTGTCCACTAAATCATGTTCCTAAGTGCCCCATCTCCATGGTTCTGTAACACCTCCGGGGACAGTGACCCACCGCCTCCCTGGGCAGCTGTGCCACGGCATCACTGCTCTTTTTGGAGAGGTAATTGTTCCTAATATCCAACCTGAACCCGCACTGTCAAAACCTGAAAGCTGGCGAAGGGACACGAGGGGCTCCAAAGGCTGGGGCTCAGCAGTTCCTTGCTTGGTGAGGCCTCTGCCAAAGTCAGCCAGCAACAAGAAAGGACTGAGCCAAATTACAGGGGCAATGAGCCCAAGGCCCAACACCTGCAGCTATGCTGGCCCTGGGGCCGCTAAAAATGTCCACTTCTAGCTAAGGAGGATCAACCAGGCGTGGGGTTTGCCCCCCTTGCTCTGGCCGGGACAGCCCCAGCTGTGTGCTCTCCCAGTCACAGCACGCCCTGCCGCCAGCACAGCGCACGGGGCTACGGCGGATCCAGGTTATCCCTCGTGAGCAGATAAAAGAGAAACGGGAAGGAAAGCCTAAACTGGGAGGGGTGGGGGTGTTGGAAACCGAGCAGGAATCACGTCTGGAAAGCACCGAACCCTCCGAGCACCGCCCTGCAGGGAAGCCGCCTCCTCCACGGCCCGTCCCGTCTAAAGGCAGCCCTCTCCAGTTTCTGCCCGCCGTGCCCAAACACCGCACCGTGAGCACGGCTCCCCTGGGGACCGTCCGCCCCGTCCCTTCAGCTCCTCCTCTAGGGTCCGGGAGCGCAGCCAGCGCCGGGGCGGAGCGGGGGGAGCCCCGCCGGGGCCGGGCCGGGGGCGGAGGCTGCGGGGCGGGCGGCCCATTCCCTCTGCTCGGCGGGACGAGGTAGGTGCGGGCCGGCGGGACGCGGAGCCTCCTGGGGGAGCCGCCTGCGGGGTGCCCAGCTCCGGGATGGGGGTGCGAGGTATTGGGGTGACCGCGGCTGCCACCTCGGAAGGGACGGTGTCACGGACGCAGGAGATGCTGTCGACTCCCTCGGTTGGCAGCTGGGCTCCGGGGCTGAGCCAGGTGGAGCAGCGCTTGCGGGGCTCCCGGTGACGTTGGCGTGGGCACAGAGAGGGTCTCGTGGCCGCTGTTGTGAGGTCCGTGCTGTGCTTCGTGCGGCTCAGCCCGTGCTTTCGCTTTAACCCCCTTAGCAGCAGCCGCCGTCGGGAGCGCTCGTGCCCGGCTGGAGCCGTGCGCTGGGGGACACGGGGTGAAGTTCTGCTCCGTGCGGCGGCTCTCGGCACACCGTTTGCTTTACAGCGTTTGAACGGGGCAGATGACGGCGGGGCAGCTGCTGCTGCTGCTGCTGCTGCTCACCACTTCCAAGTCTGCGACGGCTCAGGCTTCACCCCGCTGCCTTCCAATCTGCAGGTGCAAACAGGGAAAACCGGCGGTGTTCCGCATGCGTGCCTGGCTGCGTCACGGAGCTCGCAGGCTCCAGGGGACCTGGGACGCACTGCACCTTGGCTTGGTGCACGGTGACTCCCAGCCCTTGGCCTCATCTGCAGGGGCCCTGCAGCTCCTTGCACGGCTGCGGTTGCTGTGCCACGGATGTGGGCAAGGCAAGCTGCGTCTGCTGGGTTCCCTGTGCCCAGCCTGTGCCCCCAGCTTGCTTCCCCTCCCCTGTAACGCAGGAGATGCTCCCATCCTTAAAACCAGCTTGCTTCCAGCCGATGTGGATTAAAGGATGCGGTGCTGGGCTCCCACCTCCAATAACCCCAGCAGGAGAGGCAAACACTTCAGCTTCAAGCCCCACTGCAGGACCTCCCGAGCCAGTTCTCCTGTCAGGCTCCTCCTGATGCATTGCCAACACTTCCCCAGCACAAAGAGCGCATTTAGCAGGCGCTTTCCCTCCCAGACACTGCCCTGTCTCCAAGTGCCTCCTGGCCCACTTGATGGTTCTTGGCCCAGAAACACGCCGACCTCCCACCGGCAGCTCCGTGTGTGCTCACACCCATCCCGGATCACAGCTTGGACGTGGCTCTGCCCCTCCATCCTCCTCTGAAGGGAGATGCTGCTGCTGTAGCACCAAACGGGGCAGCAGCGCTAAACTTTCCTAAAAAGCAGTGAGAAGGAAGGGCTGCGTGCAGGAAGGCAGGCACTGAGCTAGCAATGGGTGGCCTCGGCTAACCCCAGCACTCTCAGGCTCAACAAGGCACCCGTTTTCCTGCTCTCCCCTCTCCTATTTATTTATTTAGTAACAGAAGAACCCCTTCATGTAGCGCACAGGCATCTCTTCATCCACAACACAAAAGGCGATGCACGCAGCAAAAAGAAAAGGCATTTGAAAAGCAGCAGTGCTACAAGGCAGCCTGGCTGCCGTGCTGGGTGCTGTGCCTCTGCCTGCCCTGCAAGGATGCATCAGCCCTTGGTTCTGCTGTCCCACACTGCAGGGTAGGGGTCCCAGCTGCCAGCCTCCCCCTGCAGACTTAAGAGCCAACGAGGGCTTTTTCCCCACATTCAGATCCATTTTCAAGTGGAAACATTTCAAAGGACTCTCTCCTTTTTTTTTTTTCTTTCCTTTTCACTGCAAACAATTAATTATGAGCTTAAAAGGAAGTCCCAGCCCTCCTTCCCTCCCCTGAAGTTTACAGGCAGTAAACATGAAGCGGCTTAGGGCAGGAGTAAAATTGAACATCCTGTTTTGTCTGAAATTGAGGCGGCTGTTTTTTCGTTTTTTTTCTTTTTTTTCTTTTTTTTTTTTCTTTAGAAGCTTTTTGGAATGAAGTGCATCATAGGATCCCAGTGCTCCTGCCTGGATAGCAAGCTGTCAGGATATTTATGGATAAATGGCAAACCTGCTTCAGGCAGACGATTCAAGCCAAGGGAAAGCTGCTCTGTTTATTTGTACGGCCATTTAACCTTACGACATCTGCACTAAAAATGGTCTCGGAGAGGAGGAAATCTGGGACGCAGCACAGCTCAGAAAAGTGCTCTCTGCACTCCTCCATGCCCTTTGCTTGCAGTGCAGTGGGCAGCAGGAAGCACCACGAGCACCCAGGGACTTTCTCTTACCCCTCCTGGGAACGAAGCTTTTTTAATTCCCTTTTTACCGTGCACAAAGTAGGCAGTGGAGCAGCGACAGGATTTTTGCCTCTGAGCTGCCATTTGGAGCCTGCCCACCATGGTGCTGCTTCCTCTTGGCAGGTCGCAGGTGCTGTGCTGCAGGCTGTCGGGCTCTTATGGTTTTTCTTTTGGATCAGATAGCTTTGGTGGTTGTTAGGAGGTGGGCTGGGTGTGTGTGCACCCAAAGTGCTGCAGGAAATCAAACCTTGGTGCAGGGGTATCTGAAAGTAGCAGGTGCCACTGCAGCGATATATGCAGTTCAGAGCAGGGAAGGGCAGCACTGCAGAGGTGGAGGTTTCAGCCTGGGGCCCTTCCCTCTGCTCCCTAGAGGAGGAGAACCAGCAATTTGGTGGATACAGCAAACAGAGTTCGGGTGCCAGAGAAGTGCTCTGATTAGCATTTCTCCCCTTCACCTTAGGTCTGTTGGTGAAGGAGAGGCTCCTCTGGGACACCTTTGTGCGTATGTGTTGGCTGTATGTCTGAGCGGCTGCCCTGCGAAAGTCTCAGTTTTCCTTTTGCTGTGCCTCAGCTTCCCCTGTGGTGCACAATAGGGGTTTCAATATTCCCTTGAGAGACTGGTGGGGCTGGACTCCCAAAGGCAAAAGCAAAGCAACGAGACACTGATGTAAAATGCCAAATCAGGGTGAAACATGCTCTCTGAGCCTGATGTTCCTCCTGCTGACTTTCCACCTACATAATTTGTAACTCAGTGACCTCCAAATTCTTGCCTTAAAACCCCCAGGTGCTCTGCCTGGCCCTCAAGCAGGACCAGAGGGTGGTTGGGAGTAGAGGCGGCAGCTCCCTTACCCTGGCTGCCTCTATTGCAGGAGGGCTTCCCCAAAAACCTGGGGCTCAGCAGCACCTCTCCCTCCTTGAGGGGGAGGAAAACCTCACGTCATGCCACAAAAATGCTCCTCAGCCCTGCCTAAGCCTTGGAGCAATTCCCAGGTGAGTCATGGAGGCTTCTCAGCCCAGGCACTGCAGACAGCCCCTGGGGGGCATGAGGCTGCTTTCTGGGGACCAGAGTCCCACACTGAGCCATGGGTGATCAGCTTGGGTCCTGCAGGCTGTCACCCACCTGAATGCTCCTCCATAGTGAGATTCCTGGCTGGACTCTGTGGGCACAGACCTCTCGCCCTGCATAGATTTTGGCTGCGCTGGCAGCTCTGAGGAAAAGAAAAACACGCCGAGGGCACAGGCACCTGATCTGAGTGATTTCTTGTCTCTGCAGGCAGCATCTAGAGCAGCTCGTGGAGCCTGTTGGCTCCTCACAGGAGTCAAACATATCCTGAGGAGCCATAAAAGAGGAATCCTGCCCAGGAGCCAGCATGGAGCAGAAGATCAGCTCTTTCTTTAATTCCATCTTGGAACTTGTTCGCACCAAGCACAAGGAGGGCGTCTTCAACACCGTCTGCCTCGCGGTGCTGTTGGGCCTGCCCTTCGTCGTCCTCATCGCGTCCATCTTCATCTGCTGCCACTGCTGCTTCTCCCGCTGGAGGAGACAGAGCAGGAAGAGGGACAGCCCCAGCAGCAACGGGCAGCTGCAGGCCGAGAGGAACAAGAAGAAGAAGAAGAAGAAGAAGAAGGATGAGGAGGACCTGTGGATCTCGGCTCAGCCCAAGCTGCTCTTGCTAGACAAGAGGCCGTCTCTGCCTATCTAGCAACCAACTCTGATGTCTCCAGTCCTTCCAGCTGTGCTACAAGGAGATGCCCAAACTGCTGCCACTTTATGGTGACTTTGAAAGGAGGCTGAGCCCATCAGTGGGGTATCAGAGGGCCAGCACAGAGCAAGGCCTGTAGACATGGGTTTATGCCCCCCAGCAAGGTGAAACCCTCTGCCAAGGACAGATGGCCTGCTGAGCCACCATGGGGCCGTGCTCACTCTCACCTTGGAGATGCAAGGCAAACTGAATGCAGCATTTCAGTACAGTGCAGGCATCCTGGCCCTCCACCTCCAAATCAAAAGCAATACGAGTTTCGCAGGATGCACTCAGCCCAACCTCAGAAACCTCAAGTCCCAGCCTAAGGCAGCAGAGCAGAAGGCCATGCTGCCACTCAGCCCAGAGGCAGGAAGAAGCCAGGAAGTTGCAAGACCAGCCCTTTTGCACCAGCACCTAAAAAGTCTTCCTTAAAAGACGTTTTTTGTACAGACTTGCTTTTAAAGAGCCCACCATACTGCAGCAAAGGCTGCATCACCTCTATGCTACTGCAGGAGCGGAGACGTAAGCTGACGCTGTGTAACAGCTTAGCCATGGCTATTAGAGTTATTTATTGAATGACTACTAAAGAGCAGGACCAAAGGCCCCTCTGTTACAGGGCTTGGTGCACTGAGTTGCTATTGGAGCAGCAGACACTTTCCCAGCACAGTCCTCCCCGTGCCACACATCAGGGGCACGCATAGACCCACAAGCACACACCACTGCCAGCTGCTGCATGGCCATCAGCACAGCTGGATCTGGGACTGGACCTTGCACTCATCTCCCTCTCCTTCATCTCTCTTTCTGGCAAAGCCACCAGCTCCTGGCAGTTCCTTGTGCCACCCATCCCAGTTTGTGCAATTCCAGCAGGGTGGTGATGCTAACGTTATGTCATGGGGCTTGGCTCTGTCTGGCTGCACTGGTGACAGCCTCAAGGCTCCTCACCACACAAGGGCTTTAAATTGCCCCCATATGTGCCTTATATTCCAGTTTAGTTTGTGGCTATTGAAATAAGCGACTCCCTCCTCCTCCAAAACAGGAAGCGATGCATAATGGTAGAAAACTTTCAGGCTTTGCCACACGTACATCCGTCCCCCACCCAGGTACTTTTCCCCAGTTTTGGCCAAACCATGCACTGAACCACTGCATCTTTAGGCAAGAGCAAGAGAGATGTGTCTATCAGCAGGGTGACAGCCATCTGAGCACGAAGGCAAGAGCAGCATGGTACGGAAACACAGCTGCACCCCCCCCCCCCCCCACACACACACACTGCCTCCCCACAACTGCACTTCAGTATCAGCCTTTTCCTAAAGAGTCCATGCAACAGGAGAAAAAAAAACATTTTTCTAGCTTTTTTTTTTTTTTTTGGTACAAAAATAAATGACTCTAAAACTGCAAACAAATGCTGTGCCTCTAGCAGTTGTGTTTATTTTCATGGGGAAATTTTTCTTGTATCTGTTCCCTGGCCCTAGATAAGACGGTGGGAGGGCTTAGTGGTCAGATGTGCTGTGCCTCTCTGCCTGCAGACAGCTGTGCAGCTTGAAGTTTTCTTAAAGAAACAGCTTAGCTTAATCAAATTTATTAGCCTCGCCTTGTTAATGAACACAGTCAAGCTCCTCTCCCCAAGGGCAAAAAGCACTGGGAAAAAGAAAAGCAGCATTTCAGGCTGCAGGGAAGGTTTTTTTTCCGTGTGAAGGCTTTGCAGCACAGAGCGAAACCCAGCTGATTTCTATCAGACAAGCATTTCGTGGTGTCTGCAGCTCCTCGTAGCTGTCTGCACCGAGCATGCAAAAGGAGCAGAGTTTTTCCAAGTGGCACGGTGGGCATCTGTACCACTAAGTAATCCCTGCGTGAAAATGAATGAAAAGAAAAACTGTCTCTCACCTGGATGCTGCACTGAGGCCCTGCACAGAAGCCACAGAGCTCTGGGAAGGACTGGCAGGAGGAGGTGGGGGGGGGGAGGGAGGGGAAGGAAGCTGATATTAATTTTTGACTGTTCCCTGGAACAGCCCCAGGGATTGAGAGGGTGCCAGAATTGCCCCACGTAGTCTCTGCTGAAGTCCCATTAGGAGGGAAGAATTGGATTCTCAGTGACCATTCCTCTATTTCTTCAGCCAATGAAGCCTGAAGCAGCAACCAGCAGTAGGGTGGCTACTGTCCAACCGAGTGCCCAGTGTGGTAAGACACTCCCATCTGCTCCTCCTGTGGCCCAGTGAATGCTGAATTACACCCTTCAGAGTCCAATGCCTTTAGAAAGCAGCCACCTCTCCCCAACAGCAGCATTTTGCAGAGCCCAGCCCTCTGGATGGAGCAGTGGCCCTACTGAGCCCCTGCTAGAGCTGGGTTCCCATCAGCTGCATAGTCCTGGTCAACTCCGTGATGCCAAGACAGCACATCTTTCTAGGATTCAAATTCTGCCCCAGGCAGGTTGCAAACCCCTCTGTCTGTGAAACTTAAGTGATCTCCCAGCAAGGCAGAGGCTTTGAGAAGTTGTTCTGGGCCTAAGGCATTAGGGGTTGGGTATAGCCACAAAACAAGGGTGCTAGGAGGATGCAATTTTTTTTTTTTTTTTTTTTTTAATAGAACTACTCCAAGCAGCCCAAATCTTTAAACCAGACCAGCCGGCTCCTGCAGTCAAAGAAATTGCTTTATCAGAGCAGTCCCGGCCTTTAAATCTGTGATACAGTCTGATTTGCCCTCAAAACATCTTTCCGTGGAGGCCAGCTGCATACAGGACTGGTTCTCCTAAAGTAGCACGAAGAGAGGATGCCATCCTGTGGCTGTCTGGAAATACTGGCTTCCCATGTAAGCAGTGGTGCCTGACTACCCTTCCTAGTGAAGGAAACAGGCCTGTACTTCAGAGAAATAAGTGCCAATTCAGAAGCTGCTAGTAAGGTGCCTCACTTTCTTTTCATTCTAAAATACAAAGCTCAGCCTTCTTAAGAGAATATTCTCTGCTCCCAGGTAAGATTCAGGTTTGGAACACAATTGAGCTTTGCCTCTGCAGTGTGCACACGACAGTGCTGCTGGGAGAGATCACATCTGTTGCCTTATAGAGCATAGGCTTGCTTTTAGAGGCTAAACATTTAATCCTCAGGTCCCCCTTAGTCACCTGCTCTCTAGCTGACCAACAAAGCAAACCTGCCCTCACCTGAGCAGTGCAGAGGAATCACTTCAGCACAATACTCTTCCCCTCCCTTTCCCATTTCCTTCCCTCACACTCATAAGACAGAGTCGCAACTTTCCTCTCCACCTTCTCTCGTGCCAAGGAATATGGATATCCTAACGCAGCTCTGCTGAGTCCCTGCCTGCCCACTCATGCAAGCAGCATGGAAATGAAAGTATGACAAAGAATTTAGACCTCAGTTGTGAGAGACAATTCCCTGACTAGCTCACCTCAGCGAAGTCCTAGCAGCCAAAGATCAGTTACTCTCTTTGCAGTATTGAGTAATGAATAGATCACACCGACCCCATCCCCATTTTGGAAATTCCAGAGAACTAATTTTCACAGCACTAGTTTTTCCACATTGCTCTGCAATGCTACAGGCCCGGGTATTGCTCCACCTCTGTAAATAAAGCTTAGTTCAAATTGAGAAAGAATAATAATTCTGACACTCAGAGCAAGAAAGACAGAAATATTTTAAGACCTCCCTTATCTGCAGTATTATTGCTTCTTCAGAGTCTGAGGACTCTTTAAAATGTATTAGTCAGCTTAGCACTGGGATAGAAAAGGCCATTAAAGCATAGGACAATCATGTTCCAATCTGCTCAGGCAAGCAAGCCTTTAAGTAAGCATCATTTGGTGAGTTCCTACTTCTCCCCTGCATGTAGCTGGTGGTCCAGAATTTAAATAGCTGCTCAGGGTGAGAAAGTAAGACTTTTTTTTTCCCCCTCAGACCATAAAGACAACGGCTAAATGTGAAACCAGCCACTGGAGCCTACCTGAATCTCCAGACAGCCTGAAAGAAAAGCCTTAGGGAGAGTGTGCAGATCCGTTTAGTTCTGTGATGCTAATTTTAGGGTTGGATGACAAACATTATCTTTTCAGCATGAGTATCTATCTACACTGTTAATGAAAAAGCAGAGGGTGGCAGATGGGATGGTCACATGGAGAATTTTCTTTGCAGTCTGTATCAAGCAAAGATTATACAGAGGTTTGTGATTGTGAGACACGCTTGGAGGAGTGTAGCCTTACCTTCTTCTTTGGTATTTACCTTCTTTGGGGCATCACCTGGGAGTGTGAACATTCCTTTACTGCATGTCTCCTCAGGCTTTTCTTTGACTGGGAAATAAGAAGAGACAAGCTAAATATATACCAGGATATTACCCTGAAAAGATGTTATACTGGAGGTTGAGGAACCCAGAGTACAGTCTTAGCCTGTGTTAATGAGGCCTGTTGTCAGCAGCTTGACAACATTTCCCAAATCTCAGTGCTTTGACTGGAGAAAAAGTAAGAAATGCTGCACCCCAAATGATGAGGGGAAAGGAAAAGAGGTCCACTGACCAAGAGAAGTGGGAAGAAACAGTCTCAGAAAAGCTCTCTAATGTAAATTAGAAAGATTTCATTTTTCCGTGGGATCAAAATGAATTCTTTGAAACCTGAACTGGATGGCATTAGAAAAAGACAGAAATCAGCAGTCAGCAAGCTGGGTTTTGAGAAACAATAACATGTGTTAAAGCTTGTTTTATGAACAATACATAAAGGTTGCATACATTGGATCAAGCAGGTCCTTGTCACGTTTAACCAGGAAAGCTACAAGTGGCATGCTGCCCACAAGTCCCCTCCCAGTCTCTGACAAAGCACCCATCAGGAGCTCCAAAGGCTGGAAAAAGGCTGGGCTGCAGATTCAGAGACTTCTGGGTCCAAGCTGGTCAGCAGCTGCTTCTAAAGTATTGGAGAAAGTCATCCAAACCTAATTTTGTTAAAAAATACCAAATCATAATCTTTGGGTCATGCACAGAGGACAATTTAAAATCTGATCTTCCTCCTTTTTCCTGGTAGAGATCTCTTCTTCCTTGCCAAGACTGACTCATTGCTAGAAGATTGAGGACGAATCTTCATCTCAGTAAAAGGGATGGAGAACTCATGGCCCTTCCATGGCTCCCAATTCACCCCCTGCAAAAAGACCATATGATTTCTTTTAGTAAAACACCTAGACCAGGTGTTTGGAGTCTGCCACTGCCCCTTCTGATGCCATTTAATCTTCCCACAAACAGAGACACTGTTTTCCACCAGATTTTTTTACCATAACCACAGTCAGTATTCTAATTACTCCTAATACAAGACTAAATCTCTACCCATCCAATCTGGAGCTCAACAGCACAAAATCAGGCTGTACAATGAGATATACACCAACACACACTGAAAGCATTTGACTTCTTTTCTCTGTTCCCCTCTAAAATTCAGACAGCTCCACCTTAGGTGTCTCTGTCCACCACAAGAAACAGGTTGTGAGCTTCAGCCCTTCAGATTCTAGGAGAATCCATGAGCTTCCTTATGCTTCATTTTCCTTTAAAAAAATAATGAGTTCAAATAGCAAGGGCAACCTGTCCTGCTGCAACTTCCCCCTCCATATGTCTTTCCCAGGCTAGAGAAGAGCTGACAGTCGCACAAAGCTCTGCCACTCACCTCACTGTGCTTGCTCTCCCCATATTTCCCATTGAGGTTGGCCAAGTGGCAGTTCTTGTACCACCACGCACCATGGTGTGTCAGAGCACAGTTGCTGAGAGCCACATCATTGTCTCTGTCCCACGTTGTGAACTTCCAGCCATTGTGGTAAGTCATTGCATCTCCTAAGAGAAAGGATTACAGACATGGTAAGAGTAAGGGTGTGCAGTGGCTCAGCCCAAGCATTTTATGTAGCCTTCAGTAGGCAGAACACAGAAGGCCTGTCAGGAAAAAAGCAATGGCATGCAATGGATCTAAAAAATAATTTCTAATTGGCTGCTAATAGAGGGCATGTTCACGGACTGGATCCTCTGGGCCTGAAGATCTCAATCTCAGTGCAGGAGGGTAACAAAGGATAAGTGGAAGACTATGGACACAATAGCAGTGGTAAGGATTTATCAGTGGCAGAAGCCAGCAGCAGGACTACTACTGCTTAGCAAAGCTTCCTTCTGAACAAAAGCCACTTTCTTTGTACTTCTCAGCTGGGGAGCTCCAGAAGTTGCTCCCCCATGAACTAATAATCTCATGAAAATGCTTCAGGTCTGCCTGTTCAGCTGGTGATTCAGGGGGCCACAGAGCAGCTCTCTTCCCCGTGAAAGAACAGCTTAATCATGTCCTCAGCAGAAGACAACCCTGGGGAGGAGGGGGGAGAGGGGGGAAATCTCCTCAGTCCTTCCTTAGGGAGAGATTCCCTAAGTCTCTCCTTAAAGAGAGAGTTCTGTCTTTAAAAAGAGGGACATACAATCAAACCTGAACTAATGAGCTCCCATGCTACTGGCAAAACAAATATCTAAATCCCAGCACCTGCCCCCTGCGTAGAGCAGACAGAACAAGTCTCAGGCACTCCTCACCAGCATTGCCTCTGTAATTCCCCACGGACAGCCTGTATCTCTCTCTGCTCGAAGCAACCTGGAAGAAGTCATAGACAGCATAGGCAGACTCATTGGCTGTCCGCAGATCCACCCGCAGCTCATAGTGGATGGGGCTGCTGCTTGTGAGATTGTGCAGCTGGTCTAGACCTAGAAAGAAGAAAACTACTGTTTGAAAGGCCTGTTCACCTTTGCAGCCCTGGAATCGCATCCTGTAGCCATTTTGGTTCAATCAGCTATTTCCTGCCTGTCTCCCATATTACTTGATGCTGTCATGACGTTGTGCCAAGTTTATGCTGTCTTATCCCATTTTCTGGCAAGAAATAGCAATGTCAGGGAAAAAAAAAAAAAAAGACAAAACAGTTTAAAGCAGCACAGGACAGACTGTGCTACAGTATTTTTCCAAGAACATTCAAAGACTCTTGCCCCAAAGACCTTGGTTTATTTAGGGCTGGATTCTCTGATGCAAGCAGTTATCTAACAAAAAACAACTGAGCACACTACTTTTTGTGTAACAGCTTGGACTGTGCATTTTCATTAACGCAATGTCTTTATTCCTCCTTGCACAGGAGCATGCATGCCTGAAATAAATATTTCCAGAATTTGCCTTGTTCTGGGACTGTTATAAATACCAAAGATGCCAGTGGAAAGACTTAGCTGGCCTTCAGAGATACTCATGACTTAAACGGCACTTCTAGGAAAGACATAACAGCTGACAAGTCAGGACTGCAGGCTCAGCAGGGACTGACTATTTCAGCATTTAGATGCCTCTACAAAGCTAATCTTCAGCTCTTCAGCAGTCACACCCTTGCACTGTACCAAGCCAAAATTCCCCAGTGGGATCTCCAAAGCCTTCCACATAATTTTTCCAGCGTTTGTAGAAATCCAGTTCACCGGTGCTCCGCCTCTGAAACACCTGCAAGGCAAGGATTGCTGAGTGAGAGCTCATGGCAGACATATGAGAGTCAAGGAGGGTGGGGGTGAGAAATCCTCATCCTGATCCAAGCACAGGCAGAAAGGTGAAATGTTTGGGAACAGATACATCTAGTTTAAAGGTATGCTGCAACTGAGCAGGGTACACGTGGGTTCATTGCCATTTTCTAACTGCACAGAAGCACCTGGAGTGAGTACTTTGTACTGCAAATTTTGCACTTTTCCACAAATGCCTGGGGGCAGAAAAATCCCAGTGAGCAGAAAAATCCCAGTGTGATCTCAGCACCTGGACAAATCAGGCTTAGGGTCAAAACCCACAGGGACACCTAGGTTTCTAAACTTCACCAGAATCCTTGGGCCATGGGCAGTAACATGCAATTTGTTACAGTGGATCACTGACAATAAAAGGTGAAGAAGTGAATAAAGATATTTTTATTTGTTTGTGTAAGGAGTCAGCTATCAGAGAATCTCAGATTCGTTATCTCACCCTTAACCAAATTCCCCACCTCATAGTCTATGTGCTTCTGCCTCCAGCGCTTCTCTCCATCCAGGGGCATGCTCACAGTTCTAGCATTTAAAATATGATCAACAGCTGAACTGCATTAACTGTCCATAACTGTAGCCTTACACAGTGGTCAAGATGAGATAACAGAGCTTAGTCAACTCATTACAAAAGACTTTTAAGTTGCATTATCTTGCCTTGCACTTTCATAGACAACTCGTGTGCCTCAGCTAGCGGGAGGTAACGTCAAACTGGCATTGCCTCAGTCAGCAATAAAGTTCAGCATCCCCTTGTTTCTGAGCCATCCAGCCTTCCACAGTATTCCTACTGTCAGTCTGAAAGGGCACAACAGCATTCACTCCCTTCCTAAAACATGCTCCTCCATCCTGGGAGGAGCTGAAACACAGCAGAGTAGACAACAAGGAACATCAGCTAAGCCCACTACCAGGTTCACTTGATGATGCTCAATAAAAACAAAATTGAAAAGTAGAAGAGAATCACTCACTATCCACCCGCCTCCATCCGTGGTCATGTCACAGTACACCTGCATGGGCCTGCTGCCATTGCCATTGAGATAAATGGTGTACATGCCGCTGGAGATGTTTCCATTCTGCTGCATCTGGGCACAGTCCGCAGGGTACAGGTAGAGGAAGCTAACTGGGAGAAGAGAGAGCAAAGCTGGAGGAGCCATCTCACACCTCTAGGAATCTCTTATGGACAACAGTACTGGAAGAGAAGAAAGTGCCCAGCTGCATCAGCAGGTAGCTGTTGGCAGCCTTCCTCGCTGCTCAGAAGCTGGAGCATGGATGGGGTCACCAGAAGCTGCAGGAGATGCTGCCTTGGGTCACAGTAAGAGCAGAAAGAGAAGCCCTGGTTTGTGAAAGTGGGAATGCCAGTAAAAAGGCATTTTCTCCGCATCTCACAACCTACCCACAGTTGGCAGCCTCTGTGAGGACCAGCTCAGTATAAGAGGCACCCACATCAAGGCATGAGAATGTTTGACTTGCTGGCATCCAGGCATACATTTCCTGATCTCTGGAAACAACCTAGGCAGCTACTCGGGACCACAACAGTACTTAGACAACTGCTGGCCTATCATTACTGTGACAGTGCTGAAAAATCTCTAGCCCATTATCTTCTCCCTGCCCAATGGCAGCTCACCAGGAAGCTTTGCCCTGCACTTGATCAGCAGGGTTTGCCAACAGCATTGACCAGTGTGGGCAATTTCCTCTTGCACTATCCTGTTGGGATTCCAAAGTTCTGGACAGTGTGGGTTTGAACAGAACCCAGCCAGAAAAGAAGTTTTCAACTCACTAGACAATTTGCTTCTGATCACACTGTTTCCCAGAACAGGAATTCCATCTCAGATCTCAACCATAACACACAACAGCTGCAGAGCCCACGGAGCAAGTGCAACACCCAAGACCAAATCCTACCTGTTGAGAAGGTACCGACTGTCTTTCTGCTCTGGTGATCTCCCTTATAGGCCATCAGAAATACAGTGTACTTCGTTCCTTGTTCCAGTCCTTCCAGCACAAACTGTTGTTCTCCAGGACCCAGCTGCAATTCCTGCCAGATAAAACAGACTGAAGATCAATCCAAGTCTGCACAACATTTAGCTTTTCTGGACCACAGTGCCTCACACTCAGTAACTATTTACAGGCTTTTCATCTAGAGTGCAGATAGGCATATACTAGCTGCATATCTTTAAGACATGGTGGCCATTTCCTCAGGAGGAATGTTTGATGCAGGGTCTCAATAAACACTGTTAGAATACTGAAGACACTGTGTCCCTAGTTAGTGCTGCTTTTTCATGTAGTAACAAGTTA
This sequence comes from Perdix hodgsoniae, assembly GCA_035772895.1. Classification (NCBI taxonomy): domain Eukaryota; kingdom Metazoa; phylum Chordata; class Aves; order Galliformes; family Phasianidae; genus Perdix; species Perdix hodgsoniae. The sequence continues at coordinate 13,230,305 of JAPSGF010000009.1, read as the reverse complement.
GAAAAGGAAAGTGAAGCAGTAAACTTGTTCTCTGCATCCTGAAGATCTGCTGGAAAGTGGTATTCCATTGTCACAGAGTCTCTCCACAGCTTCTACTCTTAACAATAGCACATTTCCTTAGGTTCTGCCTCCCCAGGCTAATAATAGCAAGATTCCACCTCAAAATTATTTACCTGTGGTCCACATACCCACAAGATTCAAATATCAGAGTCTATAACCATAAGGGCGATGTCAGTGGGTTCTGCAGGGCTGAGGAATTCACTGTACCTTGCTGGTGCCATTTTGATCCTGGTAGGTCAGAGTGTAGCCATCAATCTGTGCTGCAGGAAGAGCCCAGGTAACTACACCAGTCGACTGAGTCACATCTGATACATGGAGGTTCCTGGGAGGATCAATCTCTAATGAAAAAGAAAAGAAAATTCAAGTCCCTTTGCATAAAAGAAAGACAGCAATTCCTGTGCTAAACTTGGGCTGAGCTTTGCAGTGCCTGATCTTGTGAACTGGAAACTACAGAAGTCACACAGTGCAGTTTGCAAGAAGCAACAGAAGCCTAGACCAACCGTGGCAAGATCTGTTACAGATTTGGTTTGTGGTTTTGTGAGCCCTACAACTGGCTCAACTGTACGGAGACTCCCAGGGCCTGGAAGCTCCTGACTCATCTGTCTGAGAAGTCTGAGCATTATTTTTAAGCAACACTAGTTCACAGCAGGTGTCAAAAAGCATCTGTCTTATACGATACCAATAACAGAGCTCCAGTGCTTCCCTCGTGATAAAACCAAATTGCTAAGCTCATCTGGAAGTAATAACAATGGAAGCAGCCTCTCTCAAATTTTCATCCTATGCTTGCTATTCTGGTGTTTTGGGAACATCTTAGAGAAAACAACTTAAGCAGTAGGACTGTATGGCCTTCCAAATTTTAGAAAGGCATCTGGTGGGCAGTGCTAGCCTTGAGGAAAGAGTGTTCCAGCCCTGAAGAATGCCCAAGTTTACAGCAAACTAGAACTGAATAATTCACAACACTTCCCTGTTCTTCCGTAGACCTCCATGGGAGGTAACAAGCATGCCACTTAGCTTGTTCATTGATTCAGTCCTTCTCTGTAAAAGCCAAGCAATAACACTTCTCAGATCTTGGAGAATGTTATGAGAGTAATCATAACAATGATTAAAATGCAACAGTGGAATATTACAAGTTATGAAAAGACCATGGAGGAAAACAAGGCCAATATTTTGGCCTTTATTAGATAAACAAGAAGAATAGAACAGTACAGCTTCTCTACATTCCTTGAGTATGGGGTTAGTACTTAAAAAAAGACATAAAAACAGAAAAAAAATATCAAAACACCAGATAAATTGAATCAACAAAGACATTAACTCTTAAGTTGACACAATGTGCTGCTTAAAAGTTGAGTTATAAATTAAATCCACCATTCACTGAGACAAGCATTTGTTTGTTATTAATCAACAACTACTTCATACAAGAGACCACCACACAACTGCTTTAAATTAATGACTCAGTTCTTATTACACGTGTAATAATGTCTTATTACTCATTACATGTGTACCACTGGATGGACAGAAGAGGGAGCTAAAACGTGCCAAATCCAACACGAGAAACAAGCATTGGGAAGCACAGCCTCCATACAGTACTTGAATTTTACAGCGCTGTTCCTGCAGCTTCCCCAGGTGAAGGATATAACTGCAGAATAGCTCCCTGCTACAGCATGTTTTAGGAATGTTAGTGAATAAGCAGCCAGCACCTAGAGTTAAAAACGTGTTTGTTTGTTTGTTTTCAGAAGTTGGATTATTTTACCAAAGGTGTCACTTTTTTTTTGAAAAATATCACTAAGATGGGGAGAAAAAAAAAAAAAAAAAGAAAAAACACTTTTTTATGGGCACGGATATTTCTAAAACACCCCTACTGAAGCTAAATGCATTCCCTCTCTGCGCAGTTTCAACTCATGTGAAATTTCCAGGTGCAACCATTTTCATTCTAGTTCAAAAAAAACATTTCAACTTACTTAAATTCTCCTTAAATTTTCCAGTTAAAGGCAGGCTTAGACATTTGGCCTTAAGAGATATCCTTTTATTTCTGCGTGCTGCCCTTGCCCTCTGCAAGCACTGGGGATCTGTCTGGCACCTTGTGCTGTATTCAAGCTTTATCTTTTCTATCTCACACCAGCTTGACTCAGAAACTAAGAAAAAGCACATTAGCAAGGCCAACAGATATGGAGTGACCCTGAAATACTGCCAGAACACCATCATCCTTATATCTGATTAAACAAGATAGATTTAAGCCTGTTTTGCAGTCTCCTAGGACAGTCTAAGGTCATGAGCCAAGCCATTATTTTTTAACTGCCTCCAAGTCTAAGATGGCTTAACTTTGGCTGTTAAACTTCTGTTATTGTTAGACTTGATAGCAGCATACAAAGCACTGCATGCTTTTGATTAAGAAGTGAAATAAGCTGTGTACTCAGCTGTCACCACTCCTGTGTTCTGACATCTGTCTCTTCTACAGCAGCCTCTAATAGCAGTTTCTGCTATGTCAGGCTATAATCACGCACTTATCTCCAGAATGTATTTACCACAGTACATCTTCATTACCCAGTAATGCAAAGAGAGATCATGAAATGTAAATCAACAAAGGAGTGGGGTTCTTCTACTCCGCTTCTCTTCTCCCCACAGTTACCTGTCAGCGCATCAGTGCTTGCCCTCTTGCTCTGCATGCTTCCCAGCTCTGCCCAGAGATGAATGGTGTACTTCATGCCTGCTTTCAGTCCTGTCAGAGTTGTAATGCTCTTGGCTTTCCCCACTTCTATTTCCTTGGTGCTCCCATCAGCAGAAGTGTAGCTCACAATATACCTATCTATGGGAGCTCGGACGCTATCCCAGGAGATTGTGGCTGAGTTTTCTGTCACTTGGTCAGTTACCAGATTCTTTGGGCTGTCCAATTCTAAGAAATAAAGTGTAAAGTATGAAGTATAAGTAACTGAAACACACACACACATTGCTCTTAAAAGCTTTAGCTTTGTATATCCCCATGATACAGATGATGGACACCGTGTCTGTCTTCAAGCTAATCAGGATAGTGAGACCTGTGACCTTCTCTATCTTTTCCTCATTTCTAGGAAGCTGCCAGTCAGTAAATTTTCAGCCTAACTAAGCATCCAGATCCTGCAAGCAAGGGCCTTCATGGTATGAAGTGAATTACTGACACTTAAGAAACTTACTCTGGACTCAAAAAATTCTTCACCCTCTTGGGTTATGGAAGATGAGTAAAGTGGGGGTATTTCCTTCCAAGCCTTGATTCACTGGTTAATGCCATTCTTACGTGGCACATAATTTTAAGTAGGATTCAACAGCAGTATTATATACTCTGGGTCGACACTCAGCCATACCTGCAGAGCTCAGCATAGGTGGAGACCAAAATACCAGCACATACAACTGGTAAGTGAGGGCTACAGTGCTTTAGCAAAGCAGAATGAAGCTCACACTGGTCTGATAGTTTCTAAATTAACAGATCAGTTGTTAGTTCCTACAAGTAATTAAAATCTTCTCTTGACTTGAGAGGAGGCAGTATTTGTGCGTGAAGCTTGAAGTGCCTGTAATATGAATGTTTCCACATCATAGGCAAGCACAAGATAAATTGCTGTCTAGTACATGCTGCAACAGAAGGAAGCAGGCATGGTAGAAACAGACTGCCTTCACAACACAGGACAGAACCACAAGGATTCTTCTAGAATACCTGTCACTGTCTCAGTGCTGGTCCTCTTGCTCTGCCGCACTCCTTTCTCTGCCCAGAGGTAGATGACATATTCAGTGCCAGGTTTCAGTCCTACCAGAGTTGTGGCAGTCTTGTTCTTTCCCACTTCTATCTCCTCAGTATCACCATCGGCAGAGGTGTAATTCACCACGTACCTATCTATGAGAGCCAGAACCCTGTCCCAGGAGATGGTGACTGTGTCCTCTGTCACTTGATCAGTTACCAGGTTAGTGGGGCTGTCAATTTCTGCAGAGAAGAAAAAGTCAAGAATGCAAGATGTCACAGTCAGGCTGGGCTGTGACACCACAAGACTCCTTCCTCTTTTTTAAGAGATCCAGGTACTCTTTTACTCATTTCTCTTTAGCAAGTCCTTGATTTAGAGCACGGGTCTTGTAAATGTTTACAACTGCTTGTAATGGATACACTCATCTTCAGTGTTATAAGCCAGCAATGGGCAGAGCACTATATCATCCTTACCAGAACTGACCACAGAAGAGAGAACAAAATGGTAAGAACAACTGAGGAACATGGATGAATTATCCTGTTGCAAGAAAAAAAAAAAACAAAAATAAATAAAAAAAAACAAAAAAACATCTTGCATGCTGTTACTCTTTGCACTTCAAATTCTCCATCTGCAAAACAGAACTGAGCATTTACTTAACCCTTGAAAAAGGATAAGCCAACAAATGAAATAAGACTAGACAAATACATGATTGATGCTAGAATGGAACAGCATCATTTTCACAGGTGAAGACCACTAATACACTACTAGTAATCACCATGCAGCCTATCTGTAGTACATACTGGTAACTGATCTCTCTGTGATAGAGTTGAACAGGCAAGATGCATTAACCCAAAGATTGTATCTCCTAAGCTTGAATTTCCCTCTGCCACAGAAATGATAGACCTTTTCAATGTTAAGGCAAAACCAGGCTGTAGCTTATACTCTCAACCTACTGCCCTCTTACCTGTCACAGCCTCAGTGCTGGCCTTCTTGCTCTGATGTTCTCCCTTTTCTGCCCAGATGCGAATAATATACTCCATGCCTGGCTTCAGTCCTGCCAAGGTGGTGATATTCTTGTCTTTCTCCACTTCTCTCTCCTCTGTATCCCCATCAGCCGAGGTGTAATTCACTCTGTATCTGTCTATTAAAGCCCGGACTTTGTTCCAGGAAACTGTGATTGCATTCTCTGTCACTTGGTCAGTCAACAGTTTGGTTGGGCTGTCAATCTCTGTAAGTAAAACTCTTTGTTAGAAGTTTCAGCATAGCACTCTGGTAATCACAATGGTCTAAAGATAAAGACAACAGAACTTTTTATAGGCAGAAGCAGTATATTTTATTAGATTAACATATATTTTGAAAAACAGATGAACTTCCAGAAATTATTCTGTGCCCAAAGAACTGGAAGGAGCTTGTATGCACACAGACATTTGTAGGTAGTCAATAGAATCTGCTCCTGCACGGCCACGTGAGAATACATCAGGCTTGATAATAAAAAATGAGCAAAGCAGTGCTTTGAGGGGTTTCCCAAAAGAGCTGCAGATGCTGCTCACCTGCCCTTACAACTGAAGATCCCTATCACCACATGACTGTCCTGTGAAGGAGATTTGATTCCCCATACAGTTTTTACCTTATGCCATGAATACCAATATATTTCATTTTTCCTTTTTGTTAACACTGTCATGATTGCCTCTGCAACACTTCTATGATCTCACTTTACAAGGGCAAGGTCACAAGAGTCACAAGAACAGCTTGGAGGTGGTTGATGGTACTTTTAAGATATTTTTAATGTATCATAGTTCTAAGGCTTTAGTTTTCATTGTGTTTAACCATTCTCTGTACTGGCAAAACTGACGCCAAGCCATAGTGTCCCCACATAACAAGACTCAAAGAACCTTCTGCTAAGCTGATGACCTATCAGTCACACTGATAAGAATGAAATGGATTTTTTGACTCGCTAAACTTTTGCAATACAGAAGCTGGACTGAAACAAGTAAAATTAATAAAGGTGTTTGAAATTCAAACCCATTTTACTCCTACTGCCACTGCAACTTACCTGTCAGAGCTCTGGTGTTGGCTTTCTTGCTCCTGTGGGGCCCCTTCTCTGCCCAGATGTGGATGGTATATTCCATGCCTGGCTTCAGATTCAATAAGGTGATGATGCTGTTTTCACTGCCTACCTCTGCTTCCTTGGTGTCTCCATCAGCTGAGGTGTATCTCACCATGTACCTATCTATGGGAGCCTGAACTGTATTCCATGAGACAGTGGCTGTGTCCTCTGTCACTCGATCTGTCACCACATTGGTTGGGCTGTCAATTCCTGGGAACAGCATTTTGAAATGCGGGATTAGGAAACTTCGTATAAATTAAACCACTACAATACCTCTCAGGGCAAGATCCCTTTTGTAATATAATGAATAGCTCAAAAATGTTTCACCATATTTTTGAAGAGCCTGAAGCACCAATGAACTGACAGGTTTCCAGACCTGTTTAAGTAGCATCTTCTACCGTTCAGTTCACAGTCTAATAAACAGAAAAATGATGCTGGAGCCAGGAAATACAGGAAGGAAGAAGAACTTACCCTCTTCCTTACTGCTCCTAGGTTCAGGGGCCAAACAAACCACTAACAGTTAACAGCTGCAAAGCAGTCAGCAGCAGCAGCTACATCCAGACTGGAAATCATGTGTACTGGTTTCAATGAGGTCATCTTGTCAATCATCTGGTTAGGGAACTCGGGAACCAGCAAACTGCAAGACCTACCTCATGAGCTCATTTCAGATTAAGAATAAAGTAGATTTAAAATCAAGGGCTAGGTTTAGTGTTTAATAAACAACAGAGACAAGCTTAAATGAGGTAATAGCAGCCCTGACAGCATTATGCATGAAGAAACAGTAAACTGAGTACCTTTCACATTGTGACCTTTACAGAATTGACCTAAAACCTGTAGTAAAACCATTACCATCAAAGAAACATTCCACCTACCTGTCCTGCCACTCACTGAGGATGGTTTACCCTCTGTATCATCTTTCACAGGTATGACAGTAACCTCATACTCCATGCCAGGTTTTAGGCCTATAATCAGAAGGCAATTTTTCTTAAAGAAAGCTATTTTGTTTAGTCTCCCCAGTTCTAGGTTTGTAGCAGAAAAGCATTTAAAAATGTAGATCTCTATCTAAACTTCCTCCTGTCTTGAGAATGCCTTGGAAGCATTCTTGGTCCAGTCTTGTCATTAGGGTCCATATTAACTATAGTCATGATTTCTGTAACATTGATATTTCCAGTTCTGAGATAGAAGAACATACTTTATTTTGTAACAAGGATAGAATTAAAGCTGTCTTGAAAGCTGCTATCGACAGTGCATAGAAAATTTCTCCCTGTTGAAGGACGCCCAGCAGATCTCATCCTGGTCTCAAGGTGAAGGAGAACACAAGAGAGAATAATCATCTCAGAACTATGATAAAGACAAATCACTTGTACCATCTCTCCCTGCCCAATATGGAGTAGTCACAAGTACTCACCAGTCATGATGTGTCTGCTTTTGGGGTCGCTGCTTTTTGGTACCATGACCTGCTTCTCATCCATGTCCACCAGGGATCTGAATTTCAGCCTGTAATAATCCACATCTGTTGGCGGGTTCTCCCACTCTACTTCCAAGGAATACTCCATCTCCTCCGTCACCCAGACAGCACTGAGTGCAGATGGGACTAGGAAAGACAGAAAAGCGTGCCAGGAAAAAGCAGCACAAGCATCAAAAGGTGAATATGAGATAGAAAGTTGCTAAACAGACCTTCTCCCTCCTCAGATGACTACTCTGAGACCTAAGCCATTTTATTCAGCCAAACTGAAGAGTTCAGTGAGGATGACACAACCACTATTTCAACAGGAGTTCTTTCATCCACGATAACACCCTGATTCAAGAATTCTCTGGCTCTCAGTTCCCAACCTGTTATGCTAGAACTAAGAAAAAATGTCAAAATAACTCATCTTTTCCATGTTTTTGCCAAGTGCAGGCAGACAGCATGCTACCAGCTGCTAATAAAATGGCATTCAGTTATAGAGTCTGCTTCAAATTCAGTCTTTCCACACCCAGCTTGCTGTTCTCAGTAGCATCTGATTCATTCAGTCCTAGGAGGAGACTATGAGGAAAGTTTACTACTGAAGGCACGTCTGGCAAATAACACCTAGAAAAAGATGCCCTCCCTAATTTGAAGTCCCTTCCTCATCCAGTCAAACAGCGCACTATTCCTAATAACATGTTGGCTGTTGGTATGCTTCCTGCAGTGGGCAACATCACTGATTCCCTGGTATTCAGAAGTGTCTATGCCAGTCAGATTTGAAAAAGATAAAAGGAGACACAGGAAATTTGCAATGCATTCAGTTCCAGAAATACAGATCTAGAAGTAGATTCACCAGAAGAGAACAATAGCAAAGAACTGAGATAGGATCAGAAAGAGGTATTGCTCTCCAGCATTCAGACAGGATGCTCCAAGCTTGCAAAGCCAAACCATTTACTCTGTTTGCTTAAATCTAACATGAAAGACCTACAGATTTTAACTCTGAAAGAAAGGTCTGCCCATTCCTACCTGTACTTGCTTCTAGATGCATGGGCTCACTGGCAATCCCCTTCTTTACATGACGAAGTGTGACGTTGTATGTGGTGCTAGGATGGAGACCAGTAATCTCATAGCTGAGCTGCTCTTTGGGCACATGGACTTGTTTCTCCTGTGTCTCATGTCCCACTGGGTAATAGCTGATGAGGTAATTATCCACATCAAACATTTGATCCCAGCTAACAGCCATGGAATCCTCCGTAGCATTCAGCAGCTGCAAGTCGTGAGGAGCAAGCACTAGAAGAAAAACAAACAAAAACACTGTAATGAGGATGATGGGTTACAATCTGGTCCAGGCCTCAGTGAAGTCACAAGGATTCTATTTCAGTGGGATGCAGCAGAAGACGACTTGCTGCTCTATGAATGGATAAAAAGGCTATCATACAGAAGTCCTCTGCATACGGACAGCTATAGTTCCACTAAGAGGTGCAAACTGAGACCCACTAGGCTCTGCAGAGACACAAGCCCATTCAGAGTCCATCTGCAAAGCAAACATTCACCTCCTCGTCAATCTAAGTGAAAAAGTTACTATTTTATTATTCCTTTTACGGAGCGGAAAGTAACTCCTGGCGAGTACCAAGTCCAGGAGATGGAAAGGGAAGCTCCTGGCCTGAAGCAAAAGGGTTCCCACAGACCCTACTAATTCAGTCTGAGGTGAATTAGGAGGACAGGTGGCTGTGGGCCATGCCACAAGTCCTTCTTGGGCTCTGCTCATGCTCATCAATCCCTCTCCATAAGGTAGCTGCTCCTGCAGAAGCAGACTGATGCCCTAATGGAATACACAAGCAGGCACTGAACAGCACATTCATAGATTCAGTGATGGCACATGGGACTTGTCAGGAATCCTATTCTGCTGAGAGTAGCCAGCTCTGCTTTGTTTTTTTTTTCTTGTTTTCCCAATTATAGCATCAAAACACAGAGATCCTCATTAGATCCATGTCATGCTGAGATACCAAAAAAACCTTCTAAGGATATTTTCATTTGAAATTCCTGTTTTACTCATCTACAAATACTCCACAACACTATCTTTCAGCAGCCAGTAAACCGAAACTCAAGGAAGAGCTCTTCAGCATGCCCTTCTCATCAACTTTCCTTTGCAAGGAATTGTAAGGCACTAATTATACTGTTGCATGCTTGGTAATAAATTCTAGATGATCAGACATGCCAGTTACCATGGCAACATACAACAAGATGGTTTTTTCATTATCTGAGATACATTAAAAACAAACAAACAGAAAGAACAGTGCTCAATTTAAGTTCCCAGGCTGCAAAAATCTAATCCAATGGAACAGAAAAGGAGAAAAGGCAATTTGGCAGCTATAGAAAGGGGACAACTTGGTTACAGGTGCTGGCACAAGAAGCATTTGATTGTGGACTTAAAACACTTTTTAACTGGGAGTGAAAGCCTATTGCTTAGGAACAGCAGCAAAATGGAGTGTTCAATATATATTAGCTCTGCAGTGCTTGCTCACTTGTATACTCAGAATGGAGGCCCCTTTCACAACCTATAAGACAGCTGCAGGTGCTGTGTAAGGAAGATGACCCACGGCTGGACCCAGCCAGCCCCTTAGAGAGGCTGCACTGGGAAACAGTTCTCTGCTTGTGACCTCTGTAAAGGTGCTGGCCTGAGCTGCAAATCCCAGTCTGCTGAAAGGACGGGAGAGTGCTGCAGCCATAAAGAAAACTGAGTAGTGCAGAATGGATAGCAGGAGTGAAAATTCCATGTGCAGCTCTTGTTTCAGTGAAGAACTTGAGCTAATAGGCTGTATAAATGTATATATGTCTCTAAGCAGACAGGTCGAGTCTGAGAGGGGAGGGAGCATGAAAGACTTGCCAGTAAGGTCACTGCAAACCCCTACTGAGCACCAGCTGCTGCTCAGTATGCAGCTGTTACTTACCTCTCCTTTCTGAGCAGCTGTGAAAGATTAGACTGAGCTCAGAAAGCAAGGTGGCTTTCAGGGCAAAAGGCTGAGTGTTAAGGCCTGGAGTATCATTGTGGTTATAGGGAGATTATAGGTTTTTCAGAATATACACCAAGCCATCCAGCATTGAGCAGAGACTGTTGGATGCACACTTCAAGTTGAGCTTAGTCCACCTTCTCAGGCAAATCCCTCTGCCTCATAATAGGATATTGTAAGAGTTTCCTAAAGCCCTTGCTTTCAAAGGGTGGTTACTTAAAGGCTTTATGCATCTTTCATCTAACAAGGTTTTATCAAATCAACTACCTTATCAGCAAGCAGCACACGCTACAGCAGCCATAATTTTGCCTTTTATTATCTCACTTCTATGTCAAGAAACAGATTTAAAGTTCCATCTTTAATTACAGGATCTATACATTGCTATGCTCCCTCCTTTAGCCACTCTCCACATGTTTGTGCTAGCTCTGCCTTAACCTGTGTTTTCCTATTTCCTCGATCCAGAAGCATTTTCCAGGCAATTTTGAAGACATGGGGCACTCACAGCCATCGCTGAGTACAATCCCAACAGGAACTCAGAGGGGACTTTGGTGATTCCAGGCCTGGCTTGCCCAGCGCTTCCTCAGAGAGGGAAATGCAGAATGAAAGTAAAGAGGGAGAAATAACTCACAAGCATATCTTACCCTGGGAGCAGTCAAGGCCAAAGAACCCCTCATGGCAGTAGCACTCTCCCGTGTCACAGAACCCATTGCCACTGCAGTCCCCAGGACATCGTTTCTCGCTGCAGTCCTCTCCGATGAACTCCTCATAGCACAGGCAGACCCCTTGAGCTGTGTCACAGATCCCATTGCCGCTGCAGTTTTCAGGACAGAACTGCTGGCTGCAGTCTTCACTGAAATAAGGCTCATCACAGATACACCTCCCGCCATCACAGCTCCCGTGGCCGCTGCAGAGGTTGGGGCAGGTGGGGCGGGAGCAGTCACTGCCCTCCCAGCCCTCTGCACACTTACAGCTGCAGGTCTCATAGAGGAACATCCCGTGACCGCTGCAATGTGTGACACCTGGCCAGAGCAGCACCACAATGCACAACAGCAAGGGTGATGCACAGAGAGAAAAAAAAAAGAAAAAAGAAAAAAGGAAATAAAGTGACGAACAGAGCAATGAGAAGGTACGTTCAAGGTCAATAAAGGGAAAGCATGACTATACATGGGCTGAAGAAGAGCTTAAGATCACACGGCCCACATGCCCTGGTCCAAAGAGGGTCCTGCTCCCTCTTGTCTTTCCCAGTGCATTTGTCTGGAGTCAGCAGGAAAGCAAAATCCACAAACACACCAATAAATTAGAAAGCTTTCCACAGCCTCTAAGCTGAGTTGTAATTCAAGCTCACCACTTACCATCACTGTTATTATGAAGATGGAAAGTTCATTATTCCCGTGTGCTAAGCAGCTAAATTTGATAGAGAGCAAGTGGCTGCCAGAAAAACATCACCAGGAACTGCTCTTCTTTTAGATAGGTTTTGATACCTTTTAGGCAGGTATTGAGGAGGAAACAAAACTACCAGTTCTCAACAAATGCAAAATTCTGGAGACAGAAATGAGAAAGGAAAAGACAGCAACAAAAACTGCCTCCTTCACCTTTCACCCTCCCTTAGACTTCCTCCATTTAACCCTTTCTCTCACCCATGTGAAACTCAGGAACTCTTTCCTTCCATTGCTAGGAGATGACTGGGGGAGATTTCCTCTGCACTGGTTCTAGAAGTGGTGTGTCCTACCACATTTTGGGACCTTTAGATATCGTTACTGATGACAAAACCACCATTCTGTCTGCAGGACTTGAGCTTCTCATTCTCATAACCCTTACAAAAAGATTCCAGTCCCCATCGCTCTGCAGAAAACAGGCTATACATAGAAGATAAAAACAGATACTTCAATTGTTACATACCCTGGCTTCCCCCACAGCACTTCTGAGGGCTGCAGGCTTCTCTCAGCTCTGCAACTTCTTTCTCTAGCTTCTCCATCCTCTCAAGAAGGTCTTTAACATGGGCCAGAGTTTCACAGCTCCCTTTGGGTGCATGCACATGGATGTTGTGCCTAAAGATGATATCCTGCTCTTCATTTTCCTCAGCCTCACCAGGATCTAGCTGCACCCCACTGCTGCCTTCGTGCTGCAATGGATCCGCCTCCACCTTGATCTGGGAGGATGGGGGCAAGTCAATCTTGTAGGAGTGGCTGAAGGATATTCTTTGACCATTGTTGGTGCAGTTTTCAGAAGCAGGAATTTGAATGGCAGATGCCTGAAGAGTAGAGCATAGCAGTATCCCAATGGGGAAGGCAAACCAGCTCTGGAAATCCATCCAGTAAGTTTTCAGAGGAAGCACTGACCCCTAAACAGCAAAGCTGCTTTCAAGAAGAAGGAAAGAAAATGTAAGAAATGTGATCATAAAGCTGGTATTCATGATTTTCCACAAGTACTCTGCTTTGATCCAGCATAAGGTTGGTTAGTACCTGCAAAAGAGTCACAGTGTATGAATTAGATCAAGAGTGCTTCTAGACCCCCCTGACTAGGAGCTTTAAACTTGTATTTCTTAAACAAGACTCAGTACTGCAGTCCAACACAACTATTAACTATGCCATAACCCTTTTCAGCCCCATGCAGCTAAAACAGTCAGTCTTCTAGCTGTGCTCCAGATCACAATTACCAATGTCTTCTGGTTAGAGCAAGTGATCTCCAGCAGTGCGTCGTTTTCAACTGGAAGCTTGATGGCTTGTCTATGAGAAGATCTTCACTGAGTTCAAGCAAAGGGTACTGATTTCATTTTATTTTTATATTAATTGAATAAGATGATAATCTGCTTCTCATTCAGAAGCAGCACTTTGCTTTTTTAATCTTCTCCCTCCTCCATTCAGCACTTACCTAGTGGATTTAATTTCCTGCAAGAGGAGTGGGGAGAAAGGGTATGTTGTGCTGCTGAGGTGGGGCTTCTACCCTGCCTCCTTCATTTCCAAATCTGGAAATGAGGAGCCAGAATCCAATCCTTGCCCCTACAAAGCACAGACAAAATCCCTTCTCTCAGCACTAAGTGCTAAACAGCATTCTGGGTTACAACATGATGTCATTACTAAGTAAGGCTTCCTGAGAACCACAAATTGATCTCAGATTTTCCTCAGCCTGGAGATCATTTGAGAGGAAAAACCCTCAGACATATGGATTTCTGTCAAGCATAATGAAAGAGGACGACAGCTACTTTGGCTTCTTCATCATGTAATAAAGAGATTTTCCCCTGCTGTTAAAAAGAGCGGGTTTAACTGACTCATTGTGGAGAATATCATGTCATACACATAATGAGCAATAACAGGAGACCAAGGAAAGGAAGAATTTAGGAAAGAATGCCTAGAAGTCAGGTCTGTGAAGCTAGAAAATATTCTCCTGAGGAAAGGGATGGAAGAATCCCTGCTCACATTTTTCACTGCACAAAGCACAGGATAACCAAAGCTGGAGAGAACCTACAGTGGAAGATTTCATCAACCTAGCTCTGCAAGCTTTTCTCCATCCCACAGATCACCACTTGAGAATACAGTGTACAGACCATTGCACTATGATGTTCTGGGGAAGATGCACGACTGAAAGCTGCTATAATCAATGCAAGAGCTGATGAAGACCTGGCTGTGGGTACCAGCAGAGTGACACCTGATGATGCAGATGGAGATGGGACTGAGGAGAGAAAAGGGGCTTGTAGTCAGAGGAGAACGGAAATGCAGGTCCAGCACAGATCTAGGTTGCAGAAGAAAGAAAGAGAGAGAAGTAATTGAAAGATCAAATTGTGAGCATCAGGGAACTAAACATGGTGGTTGATTGAAGAAAAACTGCCTCAACAAGGCAAGTTCATAGAGGAAGGAAATAATTTCCAGAGATCAGGAAGCCTTCCCAAACAGCAGAGTAGAACATGCATATGGGCACAGCAAGAGTTACACAAAGCACCACCAGAAGCAACACAAATTAAAGCTGAAGGAAAGCAGCCAGAGAAAAAGGAGATACAGTGAAAGAAGCCATGGACTGAGACCTGAGCTTGGTTAAGTGCCAAGGTACATCGTGCTATTTTTGCAATCCTGAGCTAGAACAAGCTGCCAAGTTGTACCACAGTACTAGACACAGAGGAGTTGGCACTTTCCTGACTGCTGAGTTAGAAAAGTGGGCATATCTAACCACCCTAAAGCCACAGGAAGGTTCACAAGGAGGAATAATAAATATTCTGCTACACTAATTCTTTTGCAGTGTCTGGTAAGCAAGATGTATTAACCCTTCCCACAAGAAGAGCAGATTGTTTCTGACACGATATGTACCCATTAGAAAATGGGGAAAAATGTGAAAAATGGGGATTTGAATGGAGAAAAGTGACGATTTGAGGAGAAAAATGGGGATTGGGGGATGAAATCAGAAGATTTGAGGAGAAAGATGAAGATTTGAGGAGAAAAATGGGGATTTGGGAGGGGAATTTGAAGATTTGAGGAGAAAAATGGGGATTTGAGGTAAAAATTGGGGTTTCAGGGAGAGAAAAAAAGGGATTCATGGCGAAAAATGGTGATTTGGGTGGAGAAAAGTGAAGATTTGAGGAGAAAAATGGGGATTTGGGGTGAGAAAAGTGAAGATTTGAGGAGAAAAATGGGGATATGAGGAAAAAATTGGGGGTTCATGGGGAGAAAAAAGGGGATTTGTGACGAAAAATGGAAATTTTGGGGGAGAAAAGTGAAGATTAGAGGAGAAAAAGGGGGATTTGAGGCAAAAATTGGGGGTCCACAGGGAGAAAAAAGGGGATTCGTGGTGAAAAATGGGGATTTGGGGTGAGAAAAGTGAGGATTTGAAAAGAAAAATGGGGATTTGAGGCAAAAATTGGGGGTTCAGGGGGAGAAAAAAAGGGGATTTGTGTCAGGAAATGGGGATTTGGGGTGAGAAAAGTGAAGATTTGAGGAGAAAATAGGGGATTTGAGGCAAAAATTGGGGGTCCAGGGGGAGAAAAAAAGAGATTCCTGGCAAAAAATGGGGATTTGGGAGAAGAAATCAGAAGATTTGTGGAGAAAAATGGAAATTTGGGGGATGAAATCAGAAGATTTGAAGAGAAAAATGGGTACTTTAGAAGAAAAATGGGGATTTTAGGAGAAAAATGAGGATCTGGGGGGAGAAAAGTGAAGATTTCAGGGGAGAAATGGGGATTTGGGGTTGCAAAAATGAAGATTTGTGGAGAAAAGTGGGGATTTGAGGAGAAAAATGGGGAATTGTGGGGAGAAATCTGAAGGCTTGAGGAGAAAAATGAGGATTTGGGTGAGGAAAAATGAAGATTTGTGGAGAAAAATGGGGATTTGAGGAGAAAAACGGGGATTTGGGGTGAGAAAAGTGAAGATTTGAGGAGAAAAATGGGGATTTGGGTGGAGACACAGGAGATGAGAAATGGCAGCGGACTACTCGTTCCGCAAGTAAATTATACCCTACTTTGCCAAGATCTAAATCCCTAGATCAGATTCCTTCAGCACCTCCGGCATCCCCCCCCTCGATATGAACGGCCTCTAGTTTGTAAATTAGCAGATGTTTTGCCACCATGTAAACCCCCTGATATTAACCTAGTAAAAAACAATTTGGAACCGGACGACTGGGGAGAATTAGAGAAAGAGGCTGCTGAATACCATCACGAGGAACTAGCAGCTGTTTTTCCAGCGCTAAGAGTTGATGCTGCTGTACAGACACACGTGGCAGCCAGCCAAACTCAATCTGATCCTCTTGCTATTTTACCTGCCTTTCAAGCAGGACGAATGCCGCTCCTGCCAGGTGTAGATGCTTTAATTATGCCACAGTCTCCCATGCAATTAGCACTTAAAGAAGCTAGAAAAGCAGGAGAGACAATAGATGAATTTTCTGATCAAATTTTTCCATCCCAAGTCTTCCCTGTTATACAGCGCCGGCTTGATAACGGGGGCGTCCTAAACGATTATGAACCAATTCCTTTTAAACAATTGAAGGAACTCAAAACTGCTAGTTCACAATATGGCCCGACAGCTCCGTTCACTATTGCAATTTTAGAAACGGTGGCCTCTAATGTGCTTCCCCCCGCTGATTGGCGTAGCCTAGACAAGGCTGCTTTGACCGGGGGTGAATACCTTTTGTAGATGGCTGAATATTCTGATCAATGTGGTCAACACCCTCAGATGTCTTTGTAACCTAACAAGGGATCAAGCTTGAGAAATTGTAAAAAATTGTTCTGCTTGTGCACCACTGCTACCTGTTCCGCATTTGGGGGTAAACCCACGAGGTCTTCAACCTAATGATTTCTGGCAAATGGATGTCACACATATACCTTCATTTGGTAAACTATCTTATGTTCATGTTACTATTGATACTTATTCACATTTCAGAGTAGCCACCCCCTTGTCAGGAGAGCGTGCTTCTCAAGTTTGTACACATCTATTTCACTGTTGTTCTGTACTTGGTGTCCCCAAGACCATTAAAACTGATAATGGCCCTGCATATGTTAGCACTACATTCCGGAAGTTTTGTGCTCAATTCTCAATTCACCACAAGACCGGTATTCCTTATAATCCACAAGGCCAAGGCATCATAGAGAAATGCAATCATTTACTCAAACAACAATTAAAACAAATTAGAACGGGGAATATGGGGATTCAAGGACACACCTACCTCTTTACTGAATCATGCCCTATTTATTCTTAATTTTTTGCAAGTAGACAACGATGGGCTGTCTGCAGCTAATAGACATTGGAATCCCTCAGATAAACCTAAACCATTAATATACTAGCAAGACCCATTAGATGGGCAGTGTCTCCCTTACAGATGAACCATCACCCCGGTGGATCCCAGAACGACTTATTCGGCATGCCCAAAACCAAGATGGGAAAACTTTGGAGAAAGATGCAGCGCCTCTCGATTACACACAATCATGAGATGGTACAACGTCGACTCCAGCTATTTGCCCTCCTTTTAAGTACGCTTTGGTTGTTACGCCAAGTAGCATCTGCAGAGACACATTGGACATTTGTCCCAAATCCACCATTGATTCACCCAGTAACGTGAGAAGAAATGGCAGACATTCCTGTGTATAATAATCAAACTCTGTTCGTGGGTCAATACTCTGATTACCATATCCAGGAATATTCGGTGACGATAAATTATACAGGACAGTTAGATGGACTACCTATTTGTTTTCAGGCTAACCAAACATGCTCATTGTGTGAACAAATAATGCAGGATAATTGGGATACTAATGTCACAACAGGGATACACCGGGCTTTGGATTTTTATTACCCAGATTTTACAACACACACCAAAGGTTCCGGGAGATTACCCCCTCATGTTCCACCATGTAGAACGATACAATCACAAACCCAAAAGGGGAATTTTGCCCCAAACTAGCGACTTTGCCATGCTAATGAGACAACTTGTACACGCAATACTTCGTTGTGTGATTGGAGTGTAATAGATAGAACTGGGCGACCAATTAATTTGAACTCTGCGATTTGGACCAAGAATAATCGTACATACTATACCAATGTATGGAAAGCAGTTGCTGCATTGGGACCAATTAAAGCAAAAGGAATTAATATAACGTGGGAACAGATAGGTAACATATGGGCAATGAGTGCAGCATCGAATACTACTACATTCTACATGAGGGCGTGCCTCCCAGAGCCTTATGCGTTTCTAACAGGAAATTTTTCTGTAAATAACACAGATGTGATATGTCAAGAATGTATTATAATGAATTGTATAAATAGCTCAAGTAGTTCCTTCTTTCTAGTTAAACAACCTTCATATATCTATGTACCAGTGAATCTTACGCATAATTGGTATGCTGATAGAGGAACAGAAGTACTCGAGATAGTTACACAACGACTTCTGAGATGATCAAAAAGGATGATTGGATTAATTATAGCAGGTATTGCCGCATTAATCACTGAAATTGCTGTAACCGCTGTAGCTTCTATATCCCTATCAAGCAGCATTCAGACAGCTAACTTTGTAAATGAACTTACTACTAATGTTAGTAGAGCTTTACAAAATCAAGAACACTGGGATGAGAAAATAGAGCTAAAAATCAATTCCTTAAAAGATACAGTTGACATCATAGGACATCAATTAGAAGCTATGCAAATCAAGGAGTCTTTAATTTGTCATGCAGAATACTCATCCATATGTGTCACACCAGTAGAATACAATTCCACTCAGTTTCCTTGGCACAAAATAAAAAAGCATTTGCAAGGTATTTGGGATAATGCAACCACTTCGCTAGATTTAAGGGAACTTCAGCAGCATATACAAGATATGATGAGCGCACATAAAATTGATGCTACCTTAGCTACCCAAGCACAAGATTTTGTAAGCACACTTAAGGCTACTTTTCCTTCATTCTCATCATTTCAAAAAGGATTGTATGGTATATGCTTAATGCTTTCTTTGCTAGTATTAGGACTCATCTTACATCCCTGTGTGCTACGCTTAATAATTCGCCAAATGCAGGCAATAAAAATTGAAGTCAAAAAAGTTAAGCTGGAGCAAATGAAACATAAATCACCACTACCATTGACTTAAAAGGTAAAAAAGGGTGGAATGTAGGGAACTGTGTTTGTGCAAAATGTGTGACTGCCCTGAAAGGGTCAGTAACCAGGTTAATGGTGTTTTAGCCTGAAAAGGATACATACTATGTTGCAGGAAAAGACCTGCCGAGAGGCGTGGCAGCAGATTCCAAATGTATTGTTATAGCAAATATGAATACAGAGAAGTAAGATGGGGTTCAACAGCACAGTTGAGGAGAAAAATAGAAAATTTGGGGGAGAAACGTGAAGATTCGAGGAGAAAAATGGGGATTTGAGGAGAAAATTGGGAATTCTTAGAGAGAAGAGTGAAGATCCAAAGAGAAAAAAAGAGATTTCAGGAGAAAAATGGGGATTTTGGAAAAGTGAAGATCCGAAAAGAAAAATGGGGATTTGAGGATAAAAACGGGTTTTTTTGGGGAGAAAAGTGAAGATTTGAGGAGAAAAAATGAAGATTTGAAAAGAAAATTGGGATTTTAGAGAAGAAAAGTGAGGATTCGAGGAGAATAATGGGGATTTGAGGAAAAAAATGGGGATTTTTGGTAAGAAAAGGGAAGATTTGAGGAGAAAAATAGGGATTTGAGGAGAAAATTGGGGATTTTGGGGGAGAAAAGTGAAGATTCGAAGACAAAAGTGGGGATTTGTGGAGAAAAATGGGGATTTTGGGGTAGAAAAGTGAAGATTCGAGGAGAAAAATAGGGTTTAGAGTAGAAAATAGGCATTATGGGGGAGAAAACTGAAGATTCGAGGACAAACATGTGGATTTGTGGAGAAAAAGGGGATTTTGGGGGAGAAAAGTGAAGATTCGAGGAGAAAAATGGGGATTCGATGAGAAAATGGGGGATTTTTTGGGAGAAAAGTGAAGATTCGAGGAGAGAAATGGGGGTTTGAGTAGAAAAATGGGGCTTCTGGGGGGAGAAGTGAACATTCGTGGAGAAAAATGGGGATTTTGGGGGGAAAAGTAAGGATTTTCGGGGAGAAAATTGAAGATTCGAGGAGAAAATTGGGGATTTGAGGAGAAAATTGGGATTTTGGAGGAGGCAAGTGAAGATTTGTGCAGAAAAATAATGATTCGATGTGAAAAAAAGGGGATTTTTGGGGAGAAAAGTGAAGATTCGAGAAGAGAAATGGGGATTTAAGGAGAAAAATGGAAATTTTGGGGGAGAAAAGAGAAGAATCGAGGAGAAAAATAGGGATTTGAGGAGAAAAGTAAATATTTTCGGGGAGAAAAGTGAAGATTTGTGCAGAAAAATAGGGATTTGTGGAGAAAAATGGTTATTTTGGGGGAGAAAAGTGAATATTCGCAGAGAAAAATGGGGATTTAGGAAAGCAATGGGGATTTTGGGGGAGAAAAGTGAAGATTCGAGGACAAAAGTGGGGATTTTCGGGGAGGTAAGTGAAGATTTGAGGAAAAAAACGGGGATTTGAGGAGAAAAATGGGGATTTTGGGGGAGAGAAGTGAACATACGTGGAGAAAAATGGAGATTTGAGGAGGAAAATGGGATTTTGGAGGGGAAAAGTGAAGACTCGAGGAGAAAAATGGGGGTTTGAGTAGAAAATTGTGATTTTGGGGGAGAAAAGTGAAGATTCGAGGAGAAAAATGGGGATTTGAGGAGAAAAATGGGGATTTTCGGGGAGAAAAGTGAAGATTCGTGCAGTAAAATGGGGATTTCAAGAGGAAAATGGGTCATTTCGGGGAGAAAGTTGAAGATTCGAGCAGAAAAATAGGGATTCGAGGAGAAAAATGGGGATTTTTGGGTAGAGAAGTGAAGATTTGTGGAAAAAATATGGGCATTTGATGAGAAAAATGGGGATTTTTGTGGAGAAAAATGGGGATTTTTGTGGAGAAAAATGGGGATTCGAGGAGAAAAATGGGGATTCGAGGAGAAAAATGGGGATTCGAGGAGAAAAATGGGGATTCGAGGAGAAAAATGGGGATTTTAGGGGAGAAAAGTGAAGATTAGAGGCAAAATTTATTTTATAATGATTTTTAGACTGAGCCTAGCTGCCTTTTTTTAAATCATTAGTTTTCAGCGTAAGTCAATTTGTCTTTCCTGAATTAAACCTTTGTTTTGTTGAATGTATAGTTCAAAGACATTCAGATATCTGTATTTGCTCTATGTTACTTACCCACAGAATTTCACATTTTTTAACTGGCATAAATAATAAAGTAGTTTTATTATGGAAATAGTACTGTATTGGCTTCCACCAGCGAGTCTGTGAAAAGGTGCATTAGAGAGCACAGAAAGAGCTTTTCTGTGAGAAATCAACAAACGATTACTAATAGTGTTTGTTTTAACTATATACAATCTCTATCAGACAGAAACAAGAGCCTAAATTGGAAATTGCCAGGAGCAAGCACTCCAAAATAATTGACTTGCAGGTTAAAACCTTGCCCTGTTAAAGTCAGTGGCAAAACTCACATTCACTTCATTAACTGTGGTTCCAGTATGGAGGAGACAACCTGTGAAACCTTAATCCCTTTGTCTGGGAGCAATATTAACTACTACTCCACACACTATACATTTTGCAGCAATAACACATCTGCGTAACACAGGATTGCTGATGTTTGTGCAAGGGCTTTCAGAGCCTTAAATGTCAGGCTCTGGAATGGATGTTTTTTTTCCATTCAGAAACAAGAATCTTAGGCAAAAACAACAACAAAAAAAATTCCTCTTACCCTTCAAGTACTTTCAGATGCCCTTCTGATATATCTGCCACTTGCAGAGCCAATCTGAGCAAGCTGAAAGCTCTCTCCTCTTCCCAGACCACTCCACCAGTCCCTGTAGTGAATTTAAGTCCCCATGCATCAGATGGAAGGAACCAATAAGGTCTCTTATCATTTGCCCAGAGTGTTTCCCCCACTCAGTCTATTCTACCAGCAGAGAAAGAGCCTGTCCTGTTCATTCTATGCTCCACCCCAAATGCAAAGCCAAAAAGCCTTTCCAGACCTGTACATGTGGCAGAAAACATCTGGCATGGCCATAGGAACCCAATATTCATAAGCACTTCTAAAAAACTGAAAGATGTGAGATTTTTGCATAGTCAGCACCAAATGCAAAAACTATATACTTCTAAAAGAGAGCAATAAAAATTACAATTATCTGTGAAATTAAAAGAAAACAAACAAACAAAAACAACTAAAGGACTTAAAAATAAGCAAAAGAAATGCAAAGCCATTACTTGAGTACCCAGAAAATGATCTCAGGCACATACATGCCAGTTTTTAGATAAAAACCTATCTAAAGATTCTAATCAGTTGCCTTACTTCCCTGTAAGAGAAACTGCAAAAATCTCAGGATGGCAAAGGCTATCTATGCACGTGAAGACTTTACCATAGCTAGGTGGGGATGTGAACTAAAACTCTATTTCTCACATCAAAACAAAACACTATAAACTTGGAAGAAAGCTTTGCACCACCCCTCCCTCTCCAAACTCTAACTCAACCCCTGGACAGTAACCAGCTCTGACGCACAGCCTAACTAGGAATCCCACCAAAAATGGATCACCAGTCAGTTTCCCTCACAGACTCTTCCCAATCCCACTCACACAAGGGCTCTGTTCTGTTCCTCTCTCCAAACCCAAACACTAACCCTAGTTAGCGAATAGCTCCAACACCCAGATGTGGAAAGCTTCCACCCTAAATAGGGAACCTATGATTCAAAATAGCTTCTGGGACACCTCATTTTTCTTTGGCAGATCCTTCCCAATCTCACTGACACACAAGGCACTCTGGGCTTTCTCTCTCTCCCAAGCTGTAGAGTAAGGGAAGGCAATGATATTGCTTCCTATCAGAACAGAAACACACTTGGTTTTCACAAAGGTATTCATGAAGATATAGTTTAGAAGATGACCTAAGAATAATGCACTGCTTGCACCTATGTGCTCTGGGTTAGCCTTCTCACTTGCTACTCAATCACTGTCTTAGGCCTTGACCTAGCAATCCCCACCCACACCAACCAAAATCTAAACTGAGACCTAAAACTAGACGGTGACTAGCTCCATCATCCTCCCAAAGTAGGAATCCCACCAAAAATGACCCACATATCTGAGCTGCTGGTACAGCTCAACCTTCTTTGACAGCCCAACTCACACAACAGATATGCACTTTCTCTTCAGAAACCCTAACCCTGAACCCAGACAGTGACCAGATCTAACGTATGGGAGAAATGCAATTTCTTTCCAAACTCTAGCCAGAATCCAAACGTTAAACCTTATCCAGACAGTAAACCTGGATAGAGACCAACTCAAACAACCACCCACTCAAAGCCCCAACATCTACTGTAGCTGGGGATCCTACAAAGACAGACTCACAAATCAAAGCCTCTGGAACACACCAAACTTCTTTGGCAGACCCTTCCCAGAACCACTCACATAGGGATATGCGGTTTCTCTCTCTCCAAATCCCAACCCTAAATTGAACCTTAACTCAGACCCTAACCTTAGACAGTGACCAACACCCATCCCAACAAGGGATCCCACCAAAAATGGCCCACATCTCAAAGCTTCATGCACACCTCATCCATCTGGACCACGTAAGAAGCACACAGCACTGGGCAGCTATGAAATGTGGAGGTTGGTGGCCCTGCCTGTGGCAGGGGGTTGGAGATTCACGATCCCTTCCAACCCAGGCTATCCTGTCACTCTGTAACACCTTGACAACTCTACCAGCCCAGGTCAGGCCGGGCTCCCAGGCAGGGCGAGGCGCAGCACCAAGCCCCGCCCCACAGGCAGCTGCTGCGCAGGCGCGGTTCGGCCCCGCTCCCCCACAAGATGGCGGCGTCCGCGCTGTGCCGTGTGCTGAGGGCCGCTCGCCAGGTCAGCCTCGCTCCTGCCCTTCTCCTTCCCTGCAGAGACGGCCTGGGGCTGCGGCAGAACCCGTCAGGCACTATTCTCAGCCTATTTTAAGCAGCCTGTTTGCTGTTGCTGTTTTTTTTTTTTAAACTAGGTTCTCCCGAGCCAGACGCGGGGCTACTACGTGGACTGGAGGATGCTGCGCGATGTCAAGAGGAGGAAGCTGGCCTACGAGTACGCGGACGAGCGGCTGCGGATCAACGCCATCCGGAAGAACACCATCCTCCCCAAGGAGCTGCAGGTACGGGCAGGGCACGCAGCGCACCCTGCCTGGCTTTCAGTCCGCCTTTCTCCTCTGAATTGTCAAGTTGCATAGCTTGGGAAAGCCGTTTTCCTTTATTGCCTGCTGTCTGGTTGCTCGTGTAGCTGCCTGAGTAAAGATTTTCACTCTTTTGGTTAGAAGCTCAGAAGCCCAGTCCTGCCAAAGCCAATTAGTTTGAGTTAGTAATTGTTAATTTTAACATAGAAGCCTAGAACAGCTTATGTCTAACCTTATTTTCCTTTCTCGCATTAGAGCCCCATTATCCTGTCACAATCAGCCTATGTATAAATTTGGTCCTCCTCCTGCCTTCCCCCCCCCCCCCCCCCCCCCCCCCGCCCCATTTGGCCCCCCCCCCGCCCCCCCCCCCCCCCCCCAGTAGTGGAAGGCTGCATTAAGGTCTCCCCTGGACCTTCTCCAACCTAGACAAGCCCGACTCCCTCAACATTCCTCCATAGGAGAGGTGCTCTAGCCCTCTAATCATCTTTGTAGCCCTGCTCTGGATCCACTCCAACTGCTTCACATCCCTCCTGTGCTGGGGGCAGACCTGGATGCAGTACTGCAGGTGGGGGCCATTGCAAGGGCAGAGCAGAAGGGTCCCCTCCCTGCCCCCTGCCACCTCTATTGATGCTGCCCAGGGTACCATTGGCCATCTGGGCTGTATGAACACACAGCTGTTTCATATCTGCCTTTTTGTCCACCAGGAGCCTCAGGTCCATCTGTGCAGGGCTTCTCTCAAGGATGTTTACACAGGGTGGTGAAGCACTGGAACAGGTTGCCCAAGGAGGTTGTGGATGCCCCATCCCCGGAGGCATTCAAGGCTGGGCTGGATGTAGCTCTGGGCAGCCTGGGCTGCTGGTTGGCGATCCTGCACATAGCAGGGTCTTTGGAACCAGATGAGCACTGCAGGCCTTTTCAACACAGGCCATTCTATGATTTTTTTCTCCCAGTCTGTACACATCTGGGATTGCCCCAGTACAGCACCTTACACTTGGCCATGTTGATCCTCATTAGGTTCATATGGGCCCACTTCTCTAACCTGTCCCAAACTTTGGATGATTTGTATGACATCCCTCCATTCTCTTGCATCAACTGCACAACTCATCTTGGTGTCATCCTTAATCCTGACTTCTTTTGAAGATATGGATCCCCTCAGAAGGTAGCTTGACACTACTGCTTTTCAATACTTGCAATATAATGGGAACTTTTGTAGTCCATCACCTTCCTTTTACCTCCAGCCATGTCTCTCTACCACAGGATTCTTTAAGCCTTGCTTTTTTGTTGTTGTTTTTATTATTATTATTATTTACCAACTGCTGCTACCTTTCTGCTGACTTTTTAATCTCATATACATATACTTGAAGCTTCTCGTTAGAACAGAGACATTTTCACTCATTCTCATTTGCCTGTAGCTCCTTATGAAGTATGAGCTATAATATCCATTTTATTGGCAACGAAGCATAACCTGTGAAGGCAGATAAGAAACAGCTTATCTTAAAGGACTAACCCGCTCTGTTTACTGGCTTGAGGTTGTACAGTGCATCAGAAGGTTAAATTATAAGCCTTGATGTAGATCATTTTACATTCA
The DNA here is from genome assembly GCA_035772895.1 of Perdix hodgsoniae. NCBI lineage: Eukaryota > Metazoa > Chordata > Aves > Galliformes > Phasianidae > Perdix > Perdix hodgsoniae. Next base: position 13,204,723 of record JAPSGF010000009.1, on the reverse strand, counting down.
CTGTTAGGGTGTCCAGAAAGAAAGGCAGGAGGAAGTTTGCCATTAAATATTCAAGCATACTCATGATGCAGTAGTAGCTTGTAGCAATACCTGTTCTACAGCTGGGTTTGGAAGTCTGGAAATAAGACCCCTCAAAATCCTAGGGAACGTGGTTAAACTCTAAGCTGTGGTCTTCTGTTTTAGGAAGTGGCTGATAGAGAAATTGCTGCCTTGCCCCGGGACAGCTGCCCTGTGAGGATCCGAAATAGGTGCGTCCTGACGTCCCGCCCTCGGGGGGTGAAGCGGCGTTGGAGGCTTAGCAGGATTGTTTTCCGCCATTTTGCTGACCACGCTGAGATGTCTGGGATACAGAGGGCCATGTGGTAGTTCACTGCATGGATATATGCGTTCAGGCAGAAAACACAAGACAGGCTCAGTCTGCAAGTTCAATTACAATGGACTCCTGTGTGTAAGTCCAGCATCAAACTGATGCAGGAAGGAAGAAAAGCCACACTGACTCATTTACTGGATCTTGATTGGTATCGGCTCACTGACAAGCAGCAGCATAACTGCACTAAGCCAGTTCGTATAAGAGGCAGTTTTATTTTGAGGAGGGGGGAAAAAAAAAAAAAGAAATCAATCACGTTGTTGCAGAACTGAGCTGAGGTCTGTGATGTGGGTAACATTTAAAATAAAGACATATAGCAAAGGCTCATTTAAGCATTTTTTTTTTTTGCCACTATACGGTTGAATTCACAATGGTAATTTAGGTAAAAGCATAAATGAAACTTCACAACAGGGCAAAGTAGTATTCTGCCATGAACAAGAATGAGCACAAACTTAAAACATAACCTCAAGTTCAGATAATCTAGTTATGCAAACTTAATACAAACATTATCAAGCAACAGAGAACAGGTAGAGAACCTACTGAAAACAACATGTTAATATTCTTCTCCTACCTATAGTGCAGAACTTGTTCCAGTGCTTTAAAAACAAAGTAGCAATTAAGTCCTAGTCCAGATCATAACAGGGTAGTAATGGCTTGCTTGATTTGGCAGGTAACATTAAGTAATCCTGTCCCTGGGAGAAACACAAGGAGGAAGCATGAAAGAAACAACAGTAGCCCCAGCAAGCCTGCTGCTAAGTTCATGTTTGCCATGTACTCTTCTTCAAAGCAGGGCAATAAAGAGGAAATGGCCACTCTGCCCTCCCTAGCTGTATGTGGCTGTGGCTGCAATAAATAGGCCTAGTAAAGTTGTACTATCCTCAGGTGGAAGGAAGACACACAGGCAGCAACTTAACAGCGATCCATCACCCCAAATTTTGTGAAACTTTGGTATAAAACTTAACACGCTACTTACTCTGTTACATTAAAACCTTTCAAAGTTGATAGGTGGTTATGGAGCTTCTCTCTTTTCCTTATACACTGCTAGAGCCAGGGTCAACTCACTAGCCATCAGCAGCTCACTACTCTTCTGTGACTGATGTCACCTAAAGACACCCCAAGGAGGTCACACTTAGCATAGAAGTTAAAGAGCAGTTTTCAAAAGCCATGAGTGGTTAAACATGTAGTACTTAAATTTCTTAATACCACAGTATAAACACCACACCACTGCTGCCCAACTAGCAAGTGCACTGCCTTGAGATAGTGGTTCTACTTTACTCAGCATTTTTCCTTTTGTCACAACATACTATCCCATGTGTCAAGAAAGTGTACCCCACAGTGACATTAGTCCCTGTAACCAGATGGGTACTGATGTCACTTGCAACAGAGAGACCTTGACCCATCCTGGTTTAGGATTCCTTTTTTCTTCTACATTCTCTTCTCAGTTTCACAAAAGCCTCCACTTATCTGAGGTGCTTTTTCAGGGAGGGTAAGGATTTACCTATGCTCCACTCCTCAGGAAATGGTGAATCACTTGACTGAAGGAAATGCTTTATAAGCTATTTTATTTAATTATTTTCTCCAACCTGAAATGGAAAATGAGTGTCTTTGCTTGGAAGAAGATTGTGTAAACAATGATCTTTGCAGCACAGCGAGTTCTCACATGGAAGATCTGTATTAAGGCAGCCCTTAGAGTACTTTCAAATATCCATTGGTATGTCCCCTTTGGATTGCTTTTCTCTGCTTTCAACCCAGGCCTTGTTGATAGTGCGCTTCATTTCATCATCTCCTTCTGCATACATCTTTTTTAAAAGGTTCATAAGCCCTTCACTAGGATCTGAGGTGTCATAGGCAGCCTTCCTGCAAGACAGATATACACGAGAAGATCAGTCCTAGCTAACAATTCTCTGCAAAAATCTGAACATCAATTATTTGTTAGAAACATCCTGGCAATGGTGAGCATTTTGTTTTGGCAAAGTCTTTACACCATGGAAACCCTTAATCACATCTTTGTCACCATGTCTTTAGGCGCATTTAGACTAAGTGCAGTTCCACTTAAAAGCTGTCCAGTTAAGGATAACAGGAAGCAGTTTGCAGTAAATGTGACCCTTGAAGCACCACCCAAATTAATTTTAAAAAACAGGACTTGAATGTAACAGAAAGTGCCAGCATCTGCCTGTGAAAAATGAATTAAAAGAAAAAACAAAAATCAACAGAAGAATGACAACACTGAGCTTCTCAAGTGGCCATATCCATGACCCAAAAGGCATTTTCTGCTTCCAGCTTTTACGGCATCCAGAGGCTAACTGCCTCATTATAACACCTTGCCTTTCAAAGCAATTTTCTCATCCTACAAAGCCAGTAAAAGTGAAGACAAATAGTTCTCCATGTGGGAAGCATCTGGGTATGACAGGATCCACATTACTAGCCAGAGATGGCATAGTATGAAGTCTAAACTGCCACTATATCCCATAGGTATTCATCAGGTAGCTGCAGGCTATCTGAAAAACATACAGATCAAAATAAATCAGCAGAGGGAGCAAGTTCCCCAAGTACGGGGCTAGACACCAGCCTCAGGAACTTGAACACTGGTAAGATGGGAGGAATATTTCTGAAGTGACTCATTTGTCTTACTGTAAATCCTCAAATCCTTGAACAAGGCAGCAATGCTAGCCCTGTCAGGCTGGGCAGCAGATGCTATTTCTCTGCACAAGAATCAGATTTAATAAAATGACTACATTCCTCCAGCAACTGATCAGTAGTCAAATCACCTTCTCCTAGTCTTTAACACTGTTGTTTGAGAGGGGAAGGTAGTTTTCTCTGATTAGCCAGGACTGATCAATTCAAGCTAGTCATTCTATAGAGATAAAAACAAATCCAAAAAAAAAAAACATAAAATGAATAGTTGTTGTCAGGCATAAGTGTCTCAAAAGTGAATGCTTCACACTTCAAAGTGGGCCTGCAAATTCTCTTCTGGATGAGAATGTGTATATTTTAAAACAGCACAAAAGTATTATAGTAACTTATATTAGTTATATATTACTACATACACACACAAATGCATTTTGTCCCCAGGTGCTTCTGGCTGTAGCTTACCACTTTTTTTACGTCCAGTGCCCAAGCTGTCTGTAGTACTGGTCCCAAGAATTAGAAGCAAACTGATCTAAATTAGTCTGAAAATTTCATACAATGACTAGGTAAGCAAAAAAACCCTTTGCCAAAAGGATGATGGGTGCTTGGTGTGGGCATTTCAAATGCATGTTAAAAATATATATATATTATTTTGACCAGAATAGCTGCAGGAATAATATATGTATTTCTACAGAATATAGCCTAAAAACAAAGTCAACCTCACCAGAGAAGTTCTTGCAAGAAACAGCCATCAAGATATAACTGACTCATTAATTGGTTAATTATCTCTAGCACTCTCACTGAAGGTCTCATCTGTCTTATTTCCAATGATGCGACATTCATAATAAGGAATAAACCATTAGAAGAGTGGCAATCAGCTCTCAAAGAGCATCTCCTCCACTGTCAGTCTTACCGGTATCACAAAAATCCCAGCCTAATGATTCACAAATACCTTGGAGGCTTGTGCCCCAGAACAGCAGTTCTCTTAATCCAACTGCCAGCGTATTACAGCTCTTCTCTTGCCTGTCCTAAAGCAGTTTTGGAAAGAAGATGGAGGAGCAAAGAGACACTTACTCTTTCTCTTTGCTTTCTTTTTCCACTTGAGTGAGACACTCCCATTTTTCCTCCCGCTTCTTCTTACACATCACAAGGACTGTGTCTGTCTTTATCTGGATGGAGAACAGCAAGATATGACTTTGGAATACTAATAAAGGATGCTAGACACAACCACAATGAATAACATGAACTTTCACCTCTTTCTATATCCACCAATTCCCAAAACATTTCTTTGCTATTGATTTTTAGGTAACATACAGAATTTTTAACATGTATTCAAGCTTCACAGCACAAGTATTGACCTCACTGTGATGGATTAAATGGCATGACTGATAGAATACTAGTATAGCACTACAGTACTAACTACTCTATGGTACAGCAGAACATACAGTTCTGTAGAAGCACCAGTCAGTCATTTTAGGATAGTAAAAGCACACAGGACTGTCTGGTAAGTGGTGATACCAAGTTTTGGAAGAAACTCTCCCAACTCATTTCTCCAAGGACAAGAAACTGGTTTAAGGGCATTGCTTCATCTCACAGGATGTATGCAAGTTATAAGCAAAGCCTGTTTAATTGCAACCCTGACCTATATTCCTCAAAACTGCTGTGTGCCACGGCACACAAAATTCTGCCAAAGCATTAGCTTAGCTCAGTGGCATGACCACTGTTCTTTTCACACTATATTAAAAAAAAAAATCATCATCATCACTGGAGGATGATTCTTTTTTTTTTGGGGGGGGGGGACGGACGGAGACGGACACTATTCTAGTTTTAGGACAATTTCAAACTGAACCATCACTTGGTTCAATGGTGTTACAACTAGCAAAGTAAGAACAGTATTTCAGTTGCAGTCACCAGCAGTGAAAAGTTGTTCCTGTTTCATCTATCCCTACCCAAGCCAGAGCACGTTCTGACATTGTTTTAGGCATTAGGCTACTCATGGCTTTGGACTGCTGACCTTTGCAGTCCTTAGAACTGCAAAGGCTCTCAGAAGTGCTTCAAAGCAGAAGAATGCAAATTAATGCTTAGTGGAATTTTCTGCTCAATTATTGCCTCCAATTGGAGGGCTACTTACAAAAATCATATGATACATAGCTGTGATCTTTAAAAAAAAAATAAGCCTATGGGCTCTAGAGAATGATTCCACAATTACAAGAACTAGAAATCCTTAAGAATGACATCCAGGCAATGACCATGGTACTACCTGTAACACATGGGATTTGCACTGACCTTTCTGGAGCTGCCTTCCACAGAGATGGGCTTCAGGAGGTTGTTGAACGTCATGGTGTAGTTCTTCCCATTCAGATTTTTCACAAGCAGATCAAACGACCTGAAGCCAGAAGGTGGGGAGGGGGCAAACATAAATAAATACTCCAATCAGTACAAGACTTTCACCCTGCCACTGAAAACTGACCTAGAGCCCTTTAACAGGTGAATTACTTGGGAGAGTATGTTACAACTGGACGGAGTTTCCTCCTACCCAGGGCTTTCGAATCTTCAGTCGGATGTAATACTCCCACATAAAAAAAATAAAAAACTATACAGATTTCACAACAAATCAAGATCTTTATGGGGTTCTTTCTCACTGACTGCTCACTGACTTTTCTCACTGACCTCCTACAACCAAGGCAATTTTACTTAATCAACATTTTAATTACATCACCATTAAAAACAGGGCTGGCCCTACATACCCTGTCAAGCGTGATGAAGAGTAACAAGCGTTTGTAAAATTTTTTTTTTTTTTTAGATACCTTCTGAAGAGGGCTATGCTTAAGGGTATGTCCTAAATAAATAGAAGTAGGGAGGCAGGAAAAGGCCTAGCTGATTTAGAGCAGTACTTAACACTACAAAGCCCTGCTTTTCAAACAATATTTCAACAGTTCCTCACCCATGCTGTCCCTCATGGCACAGTGCTACAAGATGAACTCACCTCTCTGTGAAATTCACCTGCACATTCTCAGCTGGAAGCTTCTGGACTCCATTTAGAGAGACATAAATCTTAATAAACTTATCTGACTGATCCCAACCTGCAAGAGAGTAAGAGATTAACATCTAGCTTTCCTCCATAAACTTAGTGCATTGCATTCTACAACTGCATGATTCCAATATTCCCACAAAGTACCCTGGTAATGATGTGCCTTATTGAAACAACCTTCGGAGGGATAAGGGAAACATGTAACTTCAGAATAATCTGCAAGCAAAAGAAGGTCCTCACACATTCCTGAACTCCTCTAAATTTGGAGAAAAGCCATGCATCAGCTCAGTTAAAATGACAGAACTCTGCGCAGGAGTTGAAGATGTCTGTTTTTGCTGCAGTTCCCTTGGCCCACTTTCTCCCAACACACCAGACAAATATCTTGAGCAATTCCGTCTCCTTTTACCTACATGACAAGCAGAGAAGCCAAAGCTCACCCTCCCATTCTTGCTAAGTGCTACACAATGGAAAAAACACTTGCTGGTACAGCAGGGACCATTAATACTTTCTACCAGAATGGGACAGCACTCACATTAACAGAACTAACACATACTGTGCTCAGGGCCACACAGTAAGCACACAGAACCTTTATAAGTGAGGTCTCCAGTACAAAATGAACATTCAGTACAGCTTCTTATAGCACTATGTGAAGAAAAAGAGTCGCTGACACCACTCAGGCTTCCCATCAGGTAGAAGCACGAGCTGTAAGGGTTTTTTGAGAAGCAAACCTACCGTAATTGTTGATTTTCACTGTGTACCCCCCCAGCGACGACTTTTCCTCCTCTATCACATCTTTTGGCTTTGGCAGAGGCTGATTCTTGATTTCTAGCTCTAGCTTGTGCTTTTCCATCATCAGGACATCACGCAGCCGCTTCCTCGTGGCTTTCGCAAGCAGCTCTTTAACCTCCTCCAAATCCTTCTGCAGCTGTTTAACAACAAAAGACCGCACACGCCGATCAGGCACAGCCCTCCTCCGCTCAGGGTTCACTGCCGAGCCTCTCCCCTGCTCACCAGACACCTCAGACTCACGCAACCAACGCCACCCGGCACGCTGCTGAGCACGAGGCTACCAACACCTTCACTCCCCTACCGCACGCACTTCAACATCTGAGCTCCAATCAACCGGGACGCAGCGGAAAGCCGTAAACGCTTTATAACCGAAACAGCCTCCCCGCCTCCAGAGGCCAACAGACACCTCACGCAGCGCCCTTCCCGCCGGTTCCCAGACAGAGCAGGGGGAAGGAAGGGAAGCCGCTCACCTCCTCACGCGCAGCAGCCATGTCGCGTGTGGCGCAACGCTGAGCCGCACCACCCCTACGCTGCCGACAACCCCACGGCCCCTCTGGAACCTTCCGACCTCCCGCCCCGCCCCCGCGCAGCGGAAGTGACGTATGCTTCCTCCTCTTCCCCAGGGCGCACGCTGCCCCCTTGGCCACTTCCGCTCTCCCAGCGGAAGGGGAGGGGCAAACTGCGGCGTTGCCACGGCGACGAGCGGTTTGATTGACAGGGCCCTAGAACGCGGGGAAGCGGGGCTGTTACCTCAGTGGGTTCCCCCCCGCCTCGCGCGCTGCGCGTAGCCGCTGTGTGGTGTTTTCGCCTCGGTCTGTGGCAGTTCGTAACGGCCGAGCTCAGCTCGCGCCCTGTTCCACTGCTTGGTTTTATTCTGTCCCTCTTCAGCTTCGCGGTTGAAGCATGTAACAAAGTAGAAAGTAGATAGAAAACTATCAACAGTTGAAACAAGTAGTATTTGTTAGGATTACTCTTGAAGATTGGCAAGTGAAGCGCTCTGTCCTGCAGCATCTTTTCACTTGTTTTTCTTTTGAAGGAAGGGTTAGCATACCTTCCCAGCAGGCGGTTTGCCCTCTGAAGGGGGACTTGGTCAGTGCTGTGGCAGAGCTGCACTGCCGCCGTATTCCTGTTAGTTAGCAGTACCTTGTCAACCTGCTACTGGTTCCCTTTGGAAGTAGATCCTCAATGCTTCATTTCAGTGCTTGGACTGGATGATCTTAGAGGTCCTTTCCAACCTTAATAACTCTATCCTCCTTCTTCTGCAGCGTCCATCTGCTCCTCAGCCTGCAGCTTTTCAGCCGCAGGTTTCACCTGGCGCAGAACGCACTGTGCTCAGCCGGAATGAACTTCTGTGGCACGGTTATTTAATGGGCTAAGCCCAGTTTCTTCTTCTGAAGTTGCTTCCCTACGAGCGTTCTGCTGAGTGGCCGCCGAGAGGAGAAAAAAAGTCAGTGCAATTTCCGTTACTACTAATTAGAGTCTCTCCTCTGTCTGTTGTGGGATTTCATTAGGAAGTGTTCATTGCTTTAGAATTTAAATTGGTATTGCTTTGCAATTTGATTTCTGGATACAGGGGAAAACACTTAAATACATAAGTGCTTTAGTTATTTGCTCGTTTTCTAGTAATTTTTAACTCTTCTGGTATGAAAACAAGTTCCACATAGCTCTTCTGGGGGTAAAGCTGCAGTGCCACCTGAATGCTGTGTCCTGCCCTGGCTATAAACAGGAGAGAATGACCTTATGATGGGCCAAGTGGCTTCTCCCAGGGGACAAGAATGGGAGCTGTTTGTGCAGCAGAAGGTTCGTTAAGACTGGTAGGAGTGCTGAAACTCGGCTGTAAGATCCTGGTCTGGTCTTGTGTACAATCAAGGAAAAATAATATAATTGAAAGGTACAATCAAAAATAGATGTATAGTCAAGGTGTGGAAATAAACCAACAAAAGAGTTAGGCATAAGGGGAACAAAGAGAAAATAGGTGGAACGCTAACCCATGCAGAGGGCTCAGTGCAAAAAGGCTCCAAAGGAGTGGATCTCTCAGAAGAGATCCTTCCTCCCTGGCAGTCAGCACTTAAATGGGTCTAGGAGAGGTCGAGCCTGGCTCCACCCCTTCCTGCAGCACAGGTGAATTGCTTTCACCTGTGCTTCCAGGGCTGACATACTGCTTGCCTCAGATAACTAATCAAAGGTTCAGGCTATGATTCAGCAGCTCCCATACATCTTTGGTGAACACAGTGCTGTGCAGTGTGTACCTAGCAGCTTCAAGAATGGGGAAAAGTCCTTTGAGATTATTTGATCTCTCTGTGGAGCATGAGGTAGTCATTCTCTCCTTCCATAGACACTGATACAAACTGATGACAAGCAACTTTTGGGTAGTGATATGGAGGTGAATCAGTACAAAATGATACCTCTGGTAAATTAACCAGAGACAAGTTTTTAATCTCCAGCTTTTCTCTCTTCCTTTATAACTCCCCGTGGAGCTTATCTAGTTATGCAGGGAGCTGTGGCTGTTCATCTCAGTTAATTACAAAAAAATCCTGTAACAACTACAGGAAAAACTGGTTTTATAAAGCATTTGAATACTACTGGTTGCTATCTGCCACGACTGTTCTGCCCTTATCTTGCTCAGCCATGCTTCTCTGTTGCTGTTTCTTGCTGGCTCCCCTTGCTCCCCGCTTCTCTTCCTTCAGGGCTGCTGCCTGTTTCTCTTGCATACTTCAGGGAAGCATGAAGTCCTTAACAGCCACTCCTGCTTCCCCACTGCTGTATATGAAAGACCTTTAAGATAAATATATTTACCAGTCTGTTTTCTGTGCTAGAAATCTGAGAGCAGCACTTGGAGTGTCCAGCACAGTGCTTGTCAGTCAGATCCCTGTGGTACAGGTTACCCTTGTGAGGAGGTACATAATACCACTAATTTGGAATGAGCTGTGCAACGTGCACGTTTTGGACAGCTGTCTGCTGAGCATCAGTGTCCTGGTACAACAGTGTGCTTCAAAATAACCAGCTGGAGTGAACTGTATCAGAAAACCTGACGCGGCTGTTTATTCCTGCAAACCGTTTCTTAAGTGGCTTCTCAAAATAAGCACCTTATTCTCATTTTGTTTGCATTTCCATTTATTTTACAAGGCATCGTTCACACAATGATAACAAGGTACTGATCCAAACAATTCTGTAACAATTAGAAAAGTAAACATTTGTTGTGACCATGTACATTAAATTGCACTTTGAATAACAAGCGTTACACTTATATTTCTGTATTATACTTTATATAATACATGGATTTGTTACACAAGAACGGCAGTATGGAACTGTTCTCAAAAGTCTCACAGCACTGTGATGCTCTTTCTTCCTAACTCTTTCTAGTGAGTATATTTTATGAACAAGGGACACACTCAGATAACAAATGCAGCTAAAAACTTGGAAAATCTCATTGGTAATCAGCACTTCGGGGGTGCTCTCTACTTTCAGTGTGCTGATGTGAATGGCAGACACAGAGTGCTAACCTTTTCCCTGTGTGAACATAGTGGAGAATCCTCGCACACAGAAAAGCTTAGGAGAGCTCACGGTACAGCTTTAGGTGGTGGTATTGGTACCAGCGTGTCCCTGGCAATTACTGGAAGGAGGGACTTGGGATCTGGAGTAAAAGCTGAGAACATACACTGTTGTTTGCATTGATAGTAGCATCCATGTATTACATAAAATACAAAAATAAGAGAAACTGGAAGGAAATCAGTACAGCCCAGGATTCTGGTAGTATCAAATCACAAATGAAATCTATGATAATCAATCCTTTTGCTGTATTTATCTCCTTGGGATTCAGTTTCCTATATATTATTCTATATATAAGATATAGTTTTCCCAAGATACATATATATTCCTTTACAGGTTAAATAAAAGCAAATTCCACTGAATAAGAAAATAAGAGGAAGTAACGTTCTAATTCTCTACCCATATCTTTTTTTTTTTTTTTTTTTTTTTTTTTCCCAGGTAAAAATAGCATGAAATACATTCAGTAGCAAAGCAGTTGGAATCCAGGAGAAGTGGAGAGCCCTGTATTCCTGGAGGATTAACCTGTACGTCTTAAGTCATGATCCTGAAACAAATTGTGTAGACTTCTGAGTTGAGAAAGATAGGATCTTGATTAATGCTGATAATTAGTCATCCAGTTCCAAATTCTTTGTATTTCCCTAAATCCACCTATGCATTAGCCCAGTTTTAAAGGCTGCAGTGATGTATACATAATCCATTTTGAAAGGTCCAAAAATCAGTGCTTCATTGTGTCTCCCCTTAGCATTGTTACTTGGAAAGAGGTAACGGGACAGCTCCCAGTAGGATGGTAGCGTAATAGATGGAAATAAATAGAATTTAGTTCAATGCTTTGCATTTGAAAGAACAACGTGATGCCTGGTGCTGTGCGTACCCACGGTGCTGGGTATACATGGCATTGCATATCTCGTGCAGCCAGTTGTTTGAGCAACAGCCCTTTCTGCAGGGTTTAGCTGTAACAGAGGCATGCTGGTCAACCAGAATGACACATAGTAAGTTTTTCTCTGTAGCAGCTGGAAGAAAAAACCAGCATTGTAAGACAAGAGAGTTTCTGGTTTCAATGCCAAAGGTATTTAGGCTTACAAGATCATGTAGAAGTATGCCAATTATCCCTGAGTCTAACAGTAAATCAACATAAGAGGTATGATTCTTTCACGCATACAAGTAGTTCCACAGATTTCACTGCGACTACTTAAAACAAAGATGGGAACAGTCCTGTTTCCTGTGAAGAAAGCATCAATTTCTCATGCAGCTTTGAAGTTTTAATGCCAGTAATTAAGATTTTCATTTAATTCCAAGTGCCCTGTTCAGTGCGCGATACTGTGACACTGAAGTCAATGGGATACTTCATGCTTTGTCAAAGGGCTGAATTATTCCTGCTCTTGATGTTGGAGCTCCCTCTCCTGTTGTAAATTGCTGTCTTTATTCTGTGTTGTTTTTCACACAATGGCACAGATTTAAGTGTCTATTTTAGGAAAAAAAAAGACTCAAGGAAAAAGTTCTTTAAGATGTCTAACAAGAAAAAAAATCGCTTATCTGACTTGTAACTTGGCTGTAGCAACCTACAGAATGTGCTAATTAATGGGCGAGGCAAGAACACGTTTGTCAGCTGTCAATACTGATTACATGGCTGACCACCTTTCCCAGCACTGGTTTCACTGAACATTAAAGCCTATGGGCTCCAGGGATTTTGCGGTTTCTTGGATTAAAGCCACCCACCATATTTTTGCTTTTAAGTCTCTCTAGGTAAATTTAGGATTTCTTAAGTTCTATTGCTTTTCAGTACTGAGCCACAAAGATGAGACCAGTTCACAGATGTACCACGTAAGTACCTTGCTTCATTTACCCTGCAAAGTGTTACAGTCAAAGTAAACACTTCATTTTAAAGTGGAAAAGGGATAAGCAGCTTTGTTTGTTTTTCATAATGGACATCTCAGGAGCAATTTGAATCCAACAAGATGAAACAGTTATACTAAAAACATTCTTTGGAAGCTTATCCCTAATGAAAGTAAAGGCTTCATTCCAGAGGCGGGCACTCTCAATAAAATTAAAACTAGATTTAGTTCCATAACACTGGGTGGAAAGTAATTTGAATTTTTTTAATGGATGCATGGTTTGATACTGAATCACGAATAATAATAATAATAAATTAATCACTCCAGTCTTATGAGCTATATTCCAGTGCCACACGAAAGTAAGTTTGGTATTTCCTGCTGAAAATCTCAAGGTTGAGCCAGCTACCCCTGACAGACCAGTCGCCCTGAATATGAGTGTGTCTGTAGTTGACTGCTGAAAGGACTAATTAAAAGCCAGATTTTCCTCACAAGAAACTATCTCAGTAACACGTATACAGTCAGCAGGCTGACTTTTAGCTTTCCTGATTTAATCCCAGTTTTGCTACTTTCTTTGTTTCTGAATATAACGATGCTTATTGATCAAGGTAATGCCACAGAGCTATTCTTATTCTTTCAGTAATTCTGAGAAAAGAGTTTCCACGTATAAATATTACTCTTCCAAATGCCACTGCTACAAACACTAAGTGGGATGTACAGATGGAAGGTGAAAGTCATTTACTGCCTTTATATCATTACCAAAAGTGGATAGTTCAGCCATTCATTGCCTTCTGAAACTTCTTTTGAGAGGTACAAGGTAAGCCGGTTTCTATCTGACAGTGCTGTGAAATCATCCTGGCTAGCAGGTAGCAAACAGAAACTCAACTTCCAAAGCCAGAGAGCTGCTACGCTGAGAAAGATGATGTCAAACCTAGTTTCATGATACGCAGAAGCTTACTTAATTCCCTTTTGATAAACTGTGAGAGCACCACTCCCATTTCCCCCTCATCCACTCACTCTCATTGGACCCATTGACATGACTTAACGTACTGACTTGTCAAAGGACTAAATAGCAGAAAAATATCCACACACACAATATTTTAAAATTCATCTGCAGTAAGTGCCATACCAAGGACAGGGACATGACTGTACAGCAGGGAGTTGGGGGCTAGGGTCTCTGAGCAGCAGGGAGCTGTTACGTGAGCACAGCTGCTCAGGGAAATACAGTCTTAACCATTTTTTCTTGATTAAGATGGCATTTTTCCAATCAAGGCTTTAAATGAGACTTAAGGTAAACTTAAGATCTATTTAAGAAATGTGGACACTTGTGAAACCATCAGTGTCACTCATCAGCACAGTACTCTCAAACGTAATCAGTAAACGCTCACCAGGTATTCTCAAGTGTCACTTCCAATTTTTTATGCTGTTGATACCAAGTGTGAAATGGTCCTGGTAAGTGAATGAATAATACTAGGTTAAGATAGTCCACACAATGGAAACATCTATGTAAATATTAGCATGAAAGTGTATTTTTCTCCTATTTGCAAAAGAGATCCCTTCTGCTTTCTCCCTCTTTATTCCCCCTTCCGCCCCCCAGTGTTAAGGTTTCCAGATGATCACTTGCAGGTACTTTTAAAAATACTAACATTCTTTAACTCCTAACTCTTAGAAGAGAGAATTCTGTTGCAGGATCTCTGTGTCAGGACAATGATTATAATCTGATCTCTGCTTCAAGCAGGTGACTATACTTCTGAATCATTCCTTTGGCACAGATAAACATTAAATTCATACTACTCCGTTTGAAGTAATTCACAATTTTGCTTGACAACAAAGCACAAGATGAGTATCATTAAATTTTATTATACAAAACTGACAAGATATGGCATTCCTTCAAATTAATAAAAACAGCAAACAACCAAGTCGAAACAAAACTGCTATACCTGGAACAGTGTTGTAAATGGAACAATTACTACACAACCTTTTGTTCAGCAGCGATATTTACCTGCAAGACCATTTTATAGACATGAGAGGTATAATTAAAAAAATATCCCATCAGTTCAAGCAATAGTTTAATTTTCCATGAAATAAGTCTTTCTATAAACACTTTATGTTCAGTCAAAACAAACACTTTTGAGTTTTCTTACCTTAGACAACATATAAAACAACCAGACAGGTTTGGGAATCATCAGAGAAGTCTATCCCATGGGAAAAGTCTAAGTTCTGTATTTCCCTTGAAAATGTTTGTCTTTATAAAATAAGTACTATCAACAGCATTTCCTAGCCAAATATTTATAGCAAAAAAGATCCTGTTTCTGTGATGTTTTATTCATCAGTGCAGCAAAAAGCCTTTTGGGTTTGTATTTAATACCTCATTTCTGTGTCAAATTCAAAATTTGCAAATAGACCCAGGGAAAGGTTTCTGTTAATTGTATTCATAAAAGCTCTGCTTTATTGCATAGGATTTACTAAAGGGCAAAACTATGCAAGGTCCTTCCTCTGCTTCTCTGCTAAACAAATACATTTCCAACAGTTTTCCCTTTCTCCCAGTGGAAGGAATGACTTCTTGGAGTTCTTAGTATAAACATGAAATAAAAAAGGGGGAACTAGGTAACTTTGTGAAGTTCCAGTTCAGCTGCAAATAACCTTTAAACAACAGTGCTACTCAGTGCTACGAACAACTGCACAACCTGCATTTCTGAAGAAAAAACAACCTAAACAACCATGAAGTTCTTGGGGAAGGTCATGAACAATTGTGCCAAGAGAGCACAAAGCTATCTCTGCCTAAGCTTTACAAAAAGTGCTTCTCTGCAGGACGCAGTCACTGCGATAAACTTCTGAGATGGTCCCAGGGCATAAGTTATCCTAGACACTCGCACACACACCAGTACTTGTTACACTGTGCTTTCTGGGAAGAGATGATGCTGCAGTACTTTACATTTGACATTCCCTCTCCTCCTCTTCCAGAAGAAAAAAACCTTCTATGCAAGATAAAAATAATTCTGAATCATTAGTCATGTATTAAAGAGCTAGTTTTGAATTATTTATTCATCTGGTCATATAAAATAAAGTGTAAAAGTATGAAGGTATTAGAACGTGGCTTTCAGCAAGGCAGTTTGGGAAGTAGGAATTCAACGCAAAACAATATATTTTTACCCTCTTTGAAAAGGGTCACATCAGAATGAATGAAAAACACTGAAGATTTCACTTCAAGCCTGCACGCCTGCCTTTTGTCCTTTACCCGAGAGGAGAGACCACTGGAAGACTCCCCCAGGGTTTCAGTTGTGTTGTTCTTTGTGCTCTTGTGTTAGGTCTGGCTGGAACTATGTGCTGCCCTCTTTGGGTGGCAGGGACGGCTGAGGCTGCTGCGGTGGCTGTGTGCCTGTGGCAGTTTTGATAGAGTTCAGGGTTTTGCTAAACCAAGAGTTTTTGGCAGCTTGGATTTCATTCATAAGGGCTCCCCTCTGGTGCTCCAGCTCCTAAGAAAGCAGAATAGTCAGAACTGATCAAAAACAATTTAAAAAAAAAAAAGAAGAAAAGAAAACATCTTCAAACTCAGTCTTACTTTTCTTTGCAGCCTCCCAGGCACTGGGGAGAAAGGATGGATTAAAACCACCGAAACAGCAGATGATGTTTAGACATACAAATGAGAATCCTTTTATCTGTCTTTTTAAGGCAGACAATCAGAGGATTCTGGAAGTTCACATGCATACAGCAGTACAGGTATATGCCTTTTTTTCGGTTCAGGGAGACTGCCAGGCAGACCTTGGATTCCACGTACCTGAATTTTGCACTTGGCTTCCACAAGCTGCAGTTTGGTCTGTGCAAGTTCCAGCTCCATCTCTCTCAGCTGCTTCTTCAGTGCATCCTTTTCATCATCTATTTCTAAGCCTTTATTATCCAGGCTTAGAGCAGGCAGCTTCAGTGTCCCCTCCTTACTGAAAATCTCACTGCAGTGTTTGCAGGCCATCACTTTACCCTGGAATAGCCAGAAAGCTACTTTCATACTTCACATTAAAAGAGTTTGGTAAGTTCATGAACAACGTTCTGGGTTTATAAAACAGTACAAAAAAATAGACCTTAAAACCTACTTAGCATTCTCTGTTTAAATACAAAGACTTTACTTCTCAGTGAGAATTACTCAAACCTTCTTGCTACTAAAGCTTTGTCACATTTTGCGGTATTTATGTCGGCACAGTTCAGAATAAATTACAGACTAGGGACTTTCTGTCTTCCATAAAAGCACTTGATCAAATTTGTACAGATTTTGTTATTTGCAAGAAATCCAGCCAACTTTTCTGTATTTCCACAAGTAAGCAGTCAGTTGGCTACAAAGCCTAGTACTGGCCCTCAGTGCATGTTTAGAATCACAGGAGACAGCCTTTCTTACTAACAGCATCTGACACACAGATGTAAGGTTTTCATGCTGCCTGCTGAGGTGAAGCAGGCATTCATGGCTGAGGATGTAGCACAGCTGGTCTGGGCTTGCAAACTAACACAGAATATTCAATGATTTCAGCAATTTATAGGAACACCAATAGCAGTATATCTTTTGACAAATAACAGATAAGAATTGTCACTAAAAAGCAACAGATCAGGTTCAGTTTGAGTATGAAGGGAACCACTAGATGTTACAAAAATGATTCTGCCTACTTAGCGGTGACAAAGCAGAAGGATGGAATTATTACCTGATCAGGAAATACTTAGCATTTGTGTAGATACTAGTAATGGGATTTAGAGATAGAGAGGAACTGCTAGTGAAATTCCAGGGATGGCCCAAGCTGTGCACTAACAGTAATTCTGATCCTCTGCACTATGCACACCCAAGTAGCAGCAGGTTTTCTCCTCTAGACAGCCATCTTTTGTTTACATTTAATGAAAACATATGAGTAAATACAGACTCTCTACACTGCTGCCAAAAGCACATTTCTACAAAAAATAAATAAAATAAAATTAAATTAAATAAAAAATCGATACTCCCTTCATTTTCAGAGTTCTAATCTGATAAACTTCATTTTTTTTTTATACTGCATGAAAAACATATGGGGCTATCAGTGCAGCTGGGTGCATGTCACTGTTTTTGCAATAAGCTTCAATTCACATTTTGTTCTGTATCACTGTCTGTTAGCAGCACTTGCATTAGAACCATTCCATATGGAGAAGCATCGGTCTCACCTTTACAACTTCCAGTTCATCTTTACTGGCTGTCTGTTGCTTTTCCAGCCTGGTACTCAGCTGGGAACAAATCTGGAGCAGAGAAAGCACTTTCTTAGATGAAATAGACTTTACAAAAATGTAACCTGTGCTTTTCAGCAATGATTACTTTAGAGCAAACATTTATTAAATTCTGCCTCACTCAGCTACATGTGTTCCCCCTTAACAAATTCACTGCTGGTGATAACTAAGACGTAAAAATAGAAGTATTTGATGCAGAACCTATACACAGGGACAAGAATATTTTATAGACTATCTAGTTTATAATGTTTACTCTGCTTTGTGTCACACAGCAAAAACACACAAGTAAATAAAAGTCACACAGTACTGGAAATAGCTTAAAGATAGATTATTTTGGTTTCCCTCAGTCAGCAGACTATTAGGAAATTCACAAAAAGATGTAACAAAAATTACAAAGCTTTCTGAAAGTCTACAGTATAATTTTTTTTAAAGCTTTTTAATGCTTCTATGAAGAATGAGATGTGCAATTCTGACAATTCAGCTCTCAGAAGGGGTTGAAAAAACAATTTACAAATAAATATGAGAAAGTGTCACTATAGAACATTACCTGCTTATAGTCTGCAATAATAGCTGTGGTTTTCTTAATCTCAGATTCTGCCTTCTCCAGTTGCTTCCTGAAGACTTCCTTCAGCTAGGAATTGAAGCAGAGAAGTTACACAGTACACTGAAAGAAGTTCTTGAAATGCATCATCAAATTGTTCTTTCAACGTCTGTCTGTGTTTACGTTTCTATACCTTTTTCTTACCAATTTCCAGCTCAGAGAACACGAAAAGGTCAGATTCATTTATTACACAAATACCTACTATAGTCAAGAAGTCTATACTGTCACACAGTGTATCACTGTTTAGAGACTTCTCTGTCAAATAGCACAGCATGGTTCAGAGAAGATAAAAGACAACCAAGTGGGTGACAAGAGGTATGGGCAGACAGGTTGGTTGAAATTGGAACAGGGAGAAGAATCTCTCAGCACTATTACTCACCTCTGTAAATATGTGGTTTAGTCAGTGATACTGCATCAAAATACAGCTAACTCGTTCCTCTGCTGTTAAGAAGCACTAAACATAAAGCGCCCTTTCAGTAGGAAGAAGGCCTCCACTGCCTTGTATGTAGAAAATACAGAACCTGGCAGCCTCCATTTTAGGCAGAAAGGGAGTAATAATTGGTTTGGTTTGATTGTTACAATTACTGTTGTCAAATGGCAATAACAAAAACCATGGTACTGCTCCCAAAGCATACTAACGTGTATGTTGCTATTCAGTATGTAAGTTATGTAGGATTAAAACTGCACATTTTGCTAAAGAGCACGAGGTCTGGTCAGCAGCATTGTCTCAACCCTCAACTCTGTCCTGCTGTTGGTTCTAGCTTCAAAAAGGTATGTCCATAGTTTAATTTCAGTGAAGCTGCAGCCTCTTACAAGGCAATGATTCTTCCAGCAACCTTTTTAGATAATTAAAAAAACATCTGATTGTGCCTCCTTAGTTATGATTGCTCACTACCAGTGAATATTCCTTCTACACTGGGGAGAGGATAAGATACAGAGAAATGGACATTCATGAAACACTAAAAAAAACAACAGAACACACACGTTTAGCCTGGCACTTTGAATTTTTCCCACTGCATTTTGAGTTCTGTAACTTCAGTTCATTCCTGCTTTTCTGATTCACTTTTTGCTTGCATTCAGCTAAATGGGAAAGACTGGAGGAATGCCTCACCTGAGCAGTTTCCTCTTCCTGCTTCCGTTTCTCTTCTTCAGTCTCCACTAGTTTTTGTTTGGTCAGGAGAAGTTCTTTGTTCAGAACATCTGCTTTGTCTTCAGCCTAGAATGAGAAGCACTGGTGTAAACCACATTACCTGTGCCAATGCAAGTGCACTGATGTATGTATCTCACAGGTACAATGGATTCAGGATCTAGACTTGTCTTTTCCTGACCTCAGAGGTTTCACCCAATCTAGTTTGCAAATGAAATCCCAGTTTCAAGTAGCTGCTAAGATATTCCTGTATGCTTCAAAAACTCTGCAGAACAACCCTTTTGCCAAATGTTATTCATACCCAGGTGACAGGTAAGCACAGATCACACATCCTAATACAAATATATAATGTACTTTTGTACAATAATTATATAATGTACTATGTACTATGGCCTGACATGTACCTTACCATATGCCAGAGCTTAGGTAAGTAGCAGAGACAAACTGAACCACCAAATAAATTGGTTTATTTATCAGTGTAAACAAGTACTTCATGGAGAAACTTGATACAGTGTGTGTACTGAAAAATACACTGGGAATGCTTTGGGATTTGTGAGCACTATCTTCACTGGTCATCAGATCCATCACCAGGGGAGGGATGTATTTTTCAGTGCCTGGATATATTCTGTTGGCTTCTCCAACTGGCAGATACACACTGCATTGCATCATGTCTACTCAGTAACTACGTGGTAGAACAGGCTATGGCCATTGACAAGTAATACTTGGCTGAAAATATAAGAGAGAAAATGGCATCATAAAAAACAAGTAACAGTAAAGAGCTTGTCTCTGACTTGCACTTTATTCTTCTACACTACCAGCGGTATCAGCTTATCTACTGCCACAGTGTGAATTATGAGGGAGGGTGTTGGTGGTGGCTGTGGGTAGCAGGCCCTGGCTAAGTGATGGATCGAAGACTCCTGCATTGCTTACTGTATATATGTGGCTGCATGGGAAAGAGGAAAAACGAGCAGTGAAGGAACAAACAAGTGATAAGGCTGACGTTTTAGAACAAAATGACTTGAGAATGACAAAGGTATTTTTGGTACAAGACCTACTGGCTAAAGACATACTTTGAAGGAATAATTAAAAATCCTTCCTCCTTTTATGTGGTTATTCCAGGTTCCCCAAGCACCTGCAGTGGTGCACAGAGACACCTCTCCCTGCAAGTGAAGAACAAAGCTTTTCTTTCAGTGCTGCTAACCTGAGGTGGGGCGTGGGAAAGCTTCACGGAGTCCCCTTCATCTACAGAAAGACTGATAAAATGGAGGAGAGCAAAGAACAGAACGGGCAAAAGCACATGCTCATCAGCTGTGTCGTGATACCGCAGAAAACAGCAGGGGCAGAAGCAAACAAAGCTGTTATTCCTGGGGAAGACAGAGCACCGTGCTGCACTGCTTTTGGCCTTTACATCACAACGTTCATCGAATCACATGGATCAAGATCAGTAGGGCCTAGCTGTCAGGGGTATAACTAAGTAGAAATACAACTTGCACTGCTATGATCAATTATGTTTACAATTCTGAGGTTAGACAGAGATAGCCAAATAACTACTGAGAATCAAATTGAGAGTCTCTTGTAGAAGATTTTAAATTACGAGAGGCACTACAGCTCTCACTAAGCAAGACACCAATCAGGAGGGGTGTTACAGCATGGCCCTCTTGCCTTCTCTACCTTAATAATAGTCATTAAGGAATTTATCAGTAGTGCATAAAACAGTCCAGAAAGGGAGCGTTGCACATGTAGTTCTCTGACATCAGCTGTGATTTAAAGAGCTCTGAAAGCTGCCCCTCTATGCTCCTTCTTCAGAGGAAACAAGCAATTATCAATGGATGCCCAAGAATACTTCTAATTTTTGTTGCTATGGATCTACAGTAAAAAAATAAATCCATGTAAGGTAGCAGGCATTCTGCCAGGTAACTTCCCTTTAAATCAGTCTTTCAAGGAGTACATGACACCATTCTCAAATACATGTTCATTCTTTGGTACACCTGCATTCATGTGGAAATTGGCTCTCTGACTGTGACTAGAAATAAGGTTGTCAGGAAGACATGGGTACAGATTATAATGCTTTTAAGTTTGTACTGATGCTTTTACTTGAGCGCATAACCTGTTATGGAGCATAACCTGGCTCCTAAAACTGGCATTGATAAGCTGGAGCTTGGACCCATCTCCATGACAAATCTCTGTTACCTGGTCCAGGTCATTCCGTAAGGCAATTTTGCTTGTTACAAGCTCATGGGCAAGGTCATCATTCTCCTGCTCAAGCCTCATGCTAGCTTCTTGGAGCCTGCGGTTTTCCCTCTGCAGAAAGAAAGGAACAACCAGAAGAGGATGTTAATTCTTATCAATATTAACGAGCAGTAAGTGAATATATTGTGTGTATGAAGCACCAAGAAGGCAGAAGTGCACATTAAGACAGGACTGCTGCTCTGAGAAACAACAGTGAATTAAGCCAGCAGTGCAAATGCAGCAATTCCACTTACATCCCAATGGATATCTTTGAGTCGCACTAAATGACACACTGATTGTAGGGCTTCTCTGTCCAAAGTAAACACAGTCCTCTCTGTAAAAACGCTTCGTTTCTGCTTGCTCACCGTCAAAAGAAATACGGCAGATAAAATCCCACCAGCAGCAGTAAACAGGGAAATATTCATAATAAAGTTTTCAATCAAAAGAACGAAGCTACCCTCTGCTCCATTTTACAAAACTCTGTCTGCAGGTAATTCATAACAGCAGTGCATTTGTAGATGACATTGTGCCAACCGCTCATCTTCTGTGAGACCAGTACAGAACCCATAACCTGCACTTCCATTTGCATGCTCTCTCTATAACCTGCATCAGTGACAAGTATGTCTTAAGGGTTCCTGCTGAGCAAAAGCACCAGATGAAGAGGGGCTGTCACACCCTGAGCACAGAACATGTTCTGCAGCTGATGTGTGGCAACACAAAATGTAGAACTGAGAGACTGCAGGCCCTGATGCTCCCCTCAGCACAACCAGACCTGTTCCACAAAGGAGGAACTAACTATGTAGAGCACTAACCGATGAGGGTAAGTGCATGGGGAAAAAAAAATAACAATTCACGTCCCTTAAAAATCAGTGTAAGTGACTGTTCTAGAGATGAGCAGCAGAATTTCATTCAGAAGGCATCTGTGGGTTGGTGGGCTTGCAGAAGTCCACACCAAACCCTCTGCCTTCAGAAGACACAGCCAGTGGAGCCAGATGCAGCTCCCCTCCTCAAACACATTTTGAGATTTGGTGGCCTTTGGTCACACAGTGACTGCAAAAGGGAGCATAGAGGGAATCTGTGCACTGTGAAAATGACAAGCTCACATGGAAACCTGTAGATGGAGAAATGGTAACCTACACAACAGCATCACAAAAAGGACACTCAAAATGTAAGTTCTGCTCTCCAAAGAAAAACAGTAGAAGGGAATATAGATCAGCAACATTTTCCAAGGGCTGCTCAGCAAATGCTTTTCCACACAACGTGATTTCTTTGCAGAAGTGTACCAGCCTTCACTTCCTCCTGCTCAACAGCTATGCTCACATATTTTGCTCCTTCCAAAGCTCACCGCAGTGACACCGCTGCTTTCATCTGTTGCAAAAAAACCAAACATTTTGCATGCTTGTCTTAAACAAAAAAGGACAACTATGGCTCTAAGAGCATGCTAAAAAAGGTCTGCTCTTTGTGTTAGCTTCCTCTTTGGCAGGAAGCAGAAACTGTGCAAATACATTCTCCTTCGTGTGACCTTATTGTGCAAGTAGATTGTGCACTGCCCTGCACAGGAAAGTCAGCTTGTTTCCTCTCTGAAAGACAGTACTTTAAATAACTTTGTTGTTTTCTTTTTTAAATAGGAACTGTAAAATATTTGTGTCTCTCACAGTTAAAATAACCACTGCAGAAAGAGGGTTTTTTAAAAAATTTTAATCACATTGTGTTCTAAAAATTCCCCGTCTCAAGCAGAAGTAAAACCATCCTTAACATGTTCTTTAAAGCATAAAACTAAATTGCTGTCTTCAGTAACAAGCAGCTCCAATGCATCTTTACTTCTGTAGGTATTCAGACCATCCAAGAGATGTCGGTTTTTATAGACACAGGTTTGTCAGTGAGCAGATAACAAAAAGTCTCTTCAGTTCACTTAGAAACTGGGACAAAATTAGGACTGCATTGCTGTCAGATGCTACAACGCCAATACCTTTTCCTAGGGATGTTGCTTTAAGCAAAAATAATCCAGAAAGAAGTTTGCTGTAACATTTTTGCTATGCTTTCGCCAAAAGCTTCGGTGTCCGCAAAGCAAGCTGCACAACGTGAAGTTTGAAGTTCCTGCTTTGCATTTGCAGACAAGTGGTAAGCAAGCTGCGTGGTTGGAAATGCTCTATCCTCCTCTTAAACTGGAACTGACATCTTTAGTAAGTTAAATATCTCTTACCTTGGGCATCCAGTCAATAGCTAAGAGCTGAGTCTCTCATTGGGCCACCTTTACTCTTCCTCCATACAGGGCAGTGTGCACGATTAGATGGCTTGTCCTTTCCAGCTCCTCCCCCCTGATCTAGCAGTGTAAAACTGCCTCCTTCCTCAGGAGGAAACTCTTATCTGCTTAGGTCTAAATAAAACCTAATGTTATACAACGAAGATAAAAATATCAAATGGTGCTTTTTGTATCTAGCAGACTACTTATGATGGCTCTGAAATATATACAGGTTTTATAAGTTACCAGTTGCAATGGAACAGAGTTCAGTAGATGGAGCTGGTTTGTTCCAGCAGGACTCACAGGCAGTATTTTGTAACCTGGCAAGAGCCAACTCGTCAGACCTGCTATATGTCTCTGGTACAAGCAGCCAGCTTCCTGCCTTTTCTTTGCACACTGCTAATAATTCACTGACTGTGCCAACAATTTCCTTCTCATCATTACTAACCAGTTCCTACAATCATTAAAACGTGATATTCCCTCTTTCCTAAATTCCTCCTTCCTGTTACAAAAAGCATCCTGTGAACTCTTTTAAAAGGAGGATACTGCATTTCCAAGAGGGACAAACACTGCTGGTACGAACAAACACAAAGAAACTTACCTCCAGCAAAGTCACAGACCAAATACTGCTTTCAACCATTGGTGTAAAGACAGTGAAAACAGGATATAAAATATTTTTAATACCAGCAAAATCAGAAGGAAAAAAAAAAAAGTTGCCAATTCTTCAGAGTCTTTGGTTCCTATTTTTAAAGAGGATATTCTCCAGCTTCCATCACACACTTGATGGAAAGAAGGCAAATTTGAAAGCAGGAGGCAAGCCTCAGCTAAGGGAGACTGAAGGGCTGAAACTCCACCCTCTGCTCCCAACCAGCCAGCACACAGGAGCAATACCAGACACAATTAGTGATGATGATGTGTCCTCTCTATGCTGCTACTCAAGCTGGGTGTAACGAGTCACAAACCTTGTTAAGCAATTCAGTGTCACATTTTTGGGTAAGCAAACACCCAAACCACAGATCTTTGGCAAGAACAGGTCCTCAGTGGTGGAATGAAAACACTGCTTACAATTCATTTTCCTGATGCAATCAAGCTCAAGTCTTCGTAAACCCATTGGGAAGAGCTTTGGATTCCAAGGGCAACTCCAAAGGAAAACCCCAAGAAACACCATCTTTTGGTAAAAGCCAAAAGGCTTTTACACCACTACCCAGGAAAACCTTTTGTGGGAAGCAACTCAGAGGCTCCTTGAAGTGGTTTGTCTTTCCTTGTTGACTGTGAAAACAAGGTCCCAGAAGGGCACTAGCACTTTTAACAGACAAATTGAACAAAAACAAATAAAACAAACAAACAAAACAACCCAAACCAACCCACAAACAAGAAATCCCAACAAGAGTTACCTTATGTTTTTCCACATGGCAGTTACCATTCAGTTACCATGACTCTGAATAAAAACACCTCCACTTCAAAGACAGAAAAAGCTATTATGTCCAAATCACGCATTTATTCAGATAGACAACATCTCTGTCGCACACAAAGTCCATGGAGGAAAATGCACTTCTACCTTCAGAACAAAACCTTGGGCACAAGCAGGGTCCAGCCAACTTTATGTGGATATCTCCCTTTTATTTAAAACAAAAGGCTGCGGAGCCCAACTTCAGCAATTTCTTAGCAAGTCAAACACAGCCCTGTTATATGAGATGTTCTTAAACACAGAAAAAAAACCTGTAACAATATATAGAAAATATCAATCTGAACCACACTGCTACTTTTTTTTTTTTCCTGCACATACAGGTCACTTTTTTTTTAACTAACTCCTATAGGCAACTTGTTCTTTATTTTAACTAAGAAGTACGACGTTTGGTGGCAACGAGCAATTCAGAACGTGTTTACCTTTGCACCCTTTAAAAACCTGACAGCGTTGTGAATGATGACTTCTTATGAATGATGGAAGATGAAATTACTTGACCATGAAAACACGTCCACAAAAAATATATACTTTTCCTACATAATACTTGTAAATACAGAAGGAAATAAACACCAGAACATACGGCACCTGTTAATACTGTTCTTTTGGTAAAGCAATTCTACCACAATCAGCACACGAAATACAAGCTGAGCAGGAGCTCCTGTGGCATACAGCACATCTTACTGCGGCATGTGAACTCAACCTGTCAAGGAAATGTGACTGGTTAATGGCAGGTGTGACATGGCAAAAATAGCCCTTTTCTGGAGTTTATGGGGAGCGTGGGGATGGAGGCTCTGCAGGAGCACCCTGCTGGGTGCATCCAGCTGCCCTCGGGCACGAGGCATCTCCTTCCTGGCACTGCTCCTCAGCCCCAGTGTTACTGTGCTCAGGAATACCAGGAAGAAGCTGTTGTGCACTCCATGGGTCACGGTCTCTCTCCGTGAGTTCAGACTGGTCCTCAGCAATGGCGAGAGCTGCATCACCTCCTGTGAGCTCTCTCCCTGCTGCTCACAGGGCAGTGGGGACAGCAGAAAGAGACAGCAGCTCGCCTAGAGCCCTGCTGCCACCACAGGGGGTCCTGCTCTCATCCCCTTCCCCCAACAGGGAGGGGTCTTACTGAACACATCCTTTACCCCTGCAAGTCAGGAGCGCTGATACACCATTGCTGAGTACATCCCTATGGTGCTGACAAATCTACTGGCAACAAAGAACACAACACACTGCAAACAGCAAAACTGTAACAATTATGACTAAAATCTGTTAAGAGGCTGCAAGCCTGTTTCCTTTGCAACCTCTAAGAGGAACATTCCAAGTGGCACCGTGAGCCCAAGCAGTCCCCTCTTCCTGGGTAAGTAAGCCTAAGCAACACAGTGCTCTGGAAGATCACAAGCAAGGTGGACCTCTAGAGCAGAGTCCACACAGAGCACTCAAGGCCAGAGGAGCTAACAGCAATGCTGTGCTCAGAGGCAATATATTGGCTTTTCACCAGCGCTGTCCCCAGCATTTCCCTAACCAAGCCCAGCCAGGCAGTCTAGCACTGACACTGCCAAAACCAAATGCATTTCAAAACACAAGGGCTGCTGTGTGACCATTTAAGGGACAAGCAAAGCTGCCTCTCCACTTTCTGTCCACGATGGCCCACAGCTTGCATTTCCTGTTGCCCTTTGGAATCTCTCTTAAAATGTCAATTCTCACCAATCTCAGCCTGACACACAAATTAAAAAACAAGCAAGCAAGACAAGGGACAGAGCACTGACAAGCATTTCTGCACCACATCAATCAGCTGAAGAATGAGTCTGAACTTTGCATTTAATGTGCAGCTAACAAGTTATGAAGCCTCCCTAAGCACACCATCAGTAAGAAGAGCAGACCCAACAAAGGCAATTTGGCAAGTGCAAGCCAACACCTGTGCTGTGCTCTTGGCACAGTGACTCACACAGCAGTGACCACAAAGCCACTTCCTATACCCTCATTTGCAGTTTGGAGATGACATTCTTCATCGTCCATCACCCAGGATTAACCAGTTAATACATTTCCACAGAGCTTTAAAGAAGCCTTCTTTGGCTTTTAAGTATTAATTCCACAGTCATATAAGCGAACCACTGGAAAAGACGTTCATCAGCAGCAAGTTGTGTTTTTTTTCCTCAATGTTCTGATGATCAGCTCTGGGCAGTCCCAGTTCTCAGAAACAATAAAACATACACTCTTTGACATACAAGAACTACACCTAAAACATTGTTTTTCACAAGCAAATGTTTTTTTAAAGGTCAGTTTTACTTTCTTTGCAACTGTAACTCTATCTTATCATATTTACAGACTACAGCATTGTCTTTCACACTGTGGTTTTACAAACACGCTGCACTTTCCTTATGCTCACATACTATGTAAACCTGTGGCAGCACCTGTAATTATTTACTAGCCCACACTCTGGGCAGACTTTGTACCAACACATAATAAGGCACAATGAAGAACGGCAGGAAAACATCACAGGTGTATATAAGCAATGTCAGTTCCCAGCAAAACTGGGCAATATCCAGTAAAGTGCTTCATCTTTGGCAGCTTTTCCCAAGGAACACTATTTAATACTGGCTAAGCAATAAAAGAATCCTGAAGCCGTGTAAAATATAAACCTAGAGGCAGAGCCTCCATCACACAAAAATCCATGGCAACAGAATGTAGCAGTAACAATAAAACAAACATATTGGAAACAATGCTGATCCAAAATTATCAAGGACTATTTTTTTTGTCAACTATTGAGCTGTCATATTAATAACTGAAACTTTATTCTTCTGCTGCTATTTATGACTATTAATTCTATTGCAGTAGTATACTAGGACCCCAGGAGAACACTGGGTCCCACTGTACTAGCCGTTATACTGACAAAAAATTACTAACATTTGCTATAAACAGAGTTGAGAAACAAGGACATATCAAGCCAAGGAAGAGTGCATCTTCCAAAAGTCTCTGTGGATGTTACTGCACACAGCTTGGGCTAGAACAATGTGTATTTTCTCCTTTCTGTGTCTGTAGCTGAGAATCACCCTTTGTTTCTGCGTCTCATGAAGATCTCTCGTAAAAGTGCAACAGCAGGAGAGTTACCTACAAACATATAAACTGAAAGAAGAAAAATATTATATGTGGCTACTTGAAGATGTCTTGAGAGTAACAAATTGTGATTCAGTCATCCCTGCAAAAACACTGAGTGCTCAAAGTGCTTCTTCAGGAGAGGGAATGAGTTTTGCCTACCATTTTAATTCCCTGAAATCTGCATCAGCAAATCCTAGAGAGGTGAGGGTGGGAGCACACCTCTGCCTAATGGCTGGAACTGCATTGCTCCCCGTGTCATTCAGCAAATGAAAGAGGTTCCCACACAGCATCTCCCGTACCTTGTATCTGTCCATAGGATCTTCCTGCTGCAGCTGACTCTCTCGCATTGTTTGGTACTCTCTCTCATATTTCTTCAGTTTTTTTGTTGGCACCTGTGGGACACATTTGGAAGACATGCATTTAAAGATCAGAGAAACACCAGAAAGGCTGTCTGAAAGCTCTGCCTGCAAGCAGGAAGCAAAGGAAGTGCTGGAAACTGCTACTGAATTAAGTCGCTCCCCATTGCTCCCTCCCCCCTTGCTCAGCAAGCCATGTCAAACACTTACCGATACACTGCAGGCTGGCTGAAATCTTTCTGTGCCTATTGCTGTTAATTTTTCAAATACTTGGAGACATTGCAATAAGAAACAAGAACAAAATGGAGCCAGAGAACAGGGAAGAAGAAAATATGCTTTGATATGTATGATTCACTGAAATAAAGTGCCTTATCAAAAAAAAGCTGCTAAAATGAATTAGAAGGAAAGAGTGTGAGTGCAAAACGACAGGAGAATTCCCTGGGGGAGATCAGAGTAATGGCTTTTATTGCTGAAGGAGTATTAATGTCTAAATTACTAGCTTGTGACCAATGCCCTCGTGAAGTCTGGCACCAGTCTCCTCCTCTGCGAAGGTGGAAATGCTGCAGTGCTTGCTGCCAGCCACAGCAGGGAAACAGAGAGGCATCAACACTGAAATCCCAAGCAAATTCAGTAAACAACGGTGCCTAAGGGTCAGGTCCCACCAAGGTTGGTTCCTGGGAAGACACAGCTTTGAACATGAAACAAGGGACACAAAGAGCACCTGTATTTTCTACAAACCAAGCACAGAGATCCTGTGCCCTCCTTTCACCTTGGTACACCGTGCCATATGACCACCTCTCTGGGGGCCTCTAATAGCATTACCACGTCCCTCCTGTGCAGCAACAACCCAGCCCTGCTAAGTGTGGGATCACAGGCTAGCATCCAGAGAGATCACTAACACCACTGACCACTGTGACTTGTAAACATACGCTCTTCCTCTATCTGTTATGTATAGATCTCCTCCTCTCTCACATATTGATCTTGTCTAGCCAACTGCTGGCATGGGGACATGCTCCTGTCACCTTGCCTTAGGACACAAAATTACTGCCAATGAGCGGTTACATGTTTACATGTAACTTTGGTGTTGTTTTTCCCTTACTGGTTTTCAATCCAAGGGAGCAGGCAAGGCCCCCGGTACAGCAGAAAACACGAAACCTGTGACCTGCAAAGCAGCACGCAAGGAGCTGATAAAACAGCACTGCTGCTTGCAGCTACAGATAGAGTCTTAAACCAATCCCCTACAAATAAAGTGAGCAGGAAAGGAGAAACATAAAAACTTCCAGCATTTTGGACAGACATAGAAGAGAATTTCCCTTTGATCACTCTTCATGGCAAACCACAATGAGATGAAAATGATTTAATCAGAAGAGTGAGGAATGTTTTTACTTTTTAACAGGGCAACGTTCAGGAAGCAAAACCAGCCTGCTTTGTCTTAGCTGCAACTTGATGCCACTGATGCTATTTAATAATCAAGAATAAAAACAATTTCAACACAGAACTTTAAATGATGTGAACCCATCATATATCCAATCTTCATCTATTCCCAGCATCCACAGTGCTCACTTTAATCTTGTTCAGACAGACAGATCAAGGTTCCCAGGCTGGAGCACTGCGAGGATCCTCCAGACTCAGCTCTGCTGTGTTACTTTGTCATTCTGTGCTCCTATATGCTACCAGCACAAAGTGAAGATAAATATGGGGAGATATCATGGAGCAGTATAGGAAAACGGCACAAAACAGGTGTAAAACAGAAGAGGATCTGTACAACTACGTATTTTCCTGTATTTTTGATGGTTTTAATAAAGACCAACTGAAGCCTTGGAGGCCCAAATAAGAAGTAAACCTCACTACACAGAAAGACAAGCATCCAGCACATTACAGCCACACAAACACTGCAGTGGGAATCAAGCCCTCCAAAGGGATTTCTTAATAGCTGATAACAATTCACACCAACCATTCTTCTGCCTTCTCCTTCAGGTTTCAATAGACAGCCGTGAGTAGGACCAAGCACGGGTCCTCTGTGGCCATCAGAGGGATGAGCTCCCCTGTATGCAACTACAAGAGCTGCCCATGTTTGCAGAGCCTGTCAGCTGGGATGAAGGCAGAATGATGTTACTTCACCTGTATTAACAGTAAATCATAAACCAGGATCAAACCAAAGAGTGTAAGCACTGGGCGTAAGGGAATATGCAATGACTGAGTTAGAAAATGGCTTCCATGTATGCTGAGAGAACAACCTGACTACTCATGACACCACTTTGTCTCAGCTGGAAAACAGTATCTAAACACAGTGAAATTCCATCTCGAGGGAAAACGATTAGAGAAACATTCATACAAACCCATTTATCCCATGAATATAAATGCAAAGCAGTATAACTGTAACTCTGGCAGGGACCAGGCTTCACTGTCACTGTCCATTCAGCCACAGTACCCACATGAGCTCGATAATTTTTCACGGAACTTCCTTCTTCTGCACACACACTGCTAAACAAAAACAAAAAAATAAGCCTGTTTTCCTGTTCCCTGATTTAATTCCCTGAAACAGTTTGTGGACTCAACAAGGGACCTCTCCTTAAGCTCCTCCATAAGAGCACAGTGCTAGCTATGCTTCAGCCTTCATGGACTGCTCCTGAACAAAGCGTGCTCATAAATTTTCCGTAAAAGCTTCTGCAATATTGATTTCTTCTTTCTTTAGCACCATGGTTATACTGGCTAGAACTGATGCTTATCAAATTTAGGAGGCTCTTACGGTTTATAAGCATGGCTCATCTGTTTATCTCAGTATCTTCTTGAATTGTGTTCTTTTATCACATCGCAAGCAGTTGTGTGTACAGGAAAAACACAAAGAGCATCTTGAAAGACATCCAAGCAGATGAACTGAACAACAAATCCTCTTCCTGCAAAAATAACACACGACTGCACAAAACGTTCAGGGATGCACTGCAGTGAGCTGATAGGCAGCAGGTGAGAAAAACGCTCTGTTGTTAACTGGCCCTTGTTCAGACAGGGCTGGAAAAATCTGCTTCACCCTTCTCTAGCAATCCTGCTCACTGGCAGCGTGTGGAGCACCAGCATTCACTCAGCTACGGGAGACCTCTCCCTCATCCTGCAATTTCCGTGGCTGTTTACAGGCAGTTCAGCCTGACCTTGCAGAGTTAATAAGTCACACATCAATGATTCCTTCCTCCGAAATGTTTTATCGCTCTAATGAGGCGCAAGCACTCAGAGAAGGCAGTTATCATTATGTTCATTTGACAGCCAAGGAAATGGAAGCAGAGACGTAAAGTGATTTCCTGAACATATTGAAGAGAGCCAGAGGCTGAACCAGACAGAAAAATCCCATTACCCGATCTCCAATTTCCAATAAGGAAATAATAAGTGCCACACTGAACAGAGCACCTTTCCCAGCTCCCCTCTCCTTTTCTATCTGGCACTACATGAAGGCTCCAAAAATATGGCAGTCCCATCAAACTCCTGATGTAGGCAGCAGCATTCAGTTACCTCTGCCCTCCTAATTTCAAAACGATGCTTGTTTCTCTAAAGCACGTCATATAAAAACAGCCAGCTTTAAGTAGAACTTTAAGCTTAAAGTAGAACCTTAGGAGACCGGTAGTAACACATTTCAGATCTCACACGATGCCTTCCTTTGTTGCCACATTGATCTGTTCTAATTAATATTTAATATTTAAAAACAACTAAATCAGGTTCAGGAAAAGAATGCACGATTGTGTTCAGTTAGCCAAATTAAGGCTCTAATGTAACAAAAACACACGAAGAAACTGAGTCAGTGCTTCCCTGCTCTGCCTAGTCATTGCTATGGATAACTGCACCACCCACTTTTACAAACGTGGCTGCCAAAAGCCAAGAAGAAATACTCTGCAATATCTGTCACTGGAAATAAGATTCAGAAGTAGATAAGCAATTTATTTTTCTTTTGGGAGGATGCAGTAATGAAAAAGAAAGAATAAAACCGACAGTAACGTGTTGGCACAAGAGACTTGTCTCTTGGATTTGATTTTAAAGGGGATGAGTGGGATGTCATCTATAGACGTTATGCAAAGCAACCGGAACAACTTGATCCCCAATGAGATCTTAACCACAAGCATGAGATCTCAGAGGAAAAAGGGCAAATCAGAGCTTCCCACCTGCAAACGCCTGCAGAACAGACTTTGTATGGTGAAGAAATGTAGGGATTTAAATCAGCTGCTGCCTAAAGAAAATCCAAAAGCTGGAACAGGGTTTGAAGAACTCCCACCGCTCCTTTTGTCACTGTGCAGCTAAGGGCTTGCTGATAACATGCTGTTTCTCTGCAGGTTTGAAATCCAGTGGAACAATGGGCATTGCTCTTTCACCTAGCTAAAGCACCACGGGCAGGACTCCAACTGCCCCACTCCAAAACACAACCACTGACCTCATTAAACATTGCCCAGTCCCCGGTTTTAGGGCAACATGGTCAACAAGCTCCTGGGAAGCAGCCTCTTACCACCTGATCCCAGCATCATCCTCCCTGCAGCCTGGCTTCAGGCGAATCTGCAGTATAAAATCTGCAGCGCTTGGGCTGATTTACTGCCTTTCATCACAGTGGATAAAGGTGAATCCACAGTACTGTTACCCTGCTCCAGCATGCAGAGTTGCATGCAGCACAATAAAAGCCCTGAATGTCAGCTGCTATTTTACTATCTGCACTGGCAAGAAGGAGATGCTCCCTGAGATTCCTTGGGAACATTCATCATGCTGGAGAGACTGTGTGCTTACCATGTGCCTGTCTGAGTGCCAGCTGCACAGCACCACGTCTATCTTGCATTAGGGAAAAAAGAAGAAACTGCAGAGTTGCTCTTTTCATATCAGCAAAGCAGCTTGGCCCAAAGCAGCACACCTAAGTACTGCTTCATCGCAGGAAGAATTTTATTCTTGCCGTACATCACCCCTTTGTCACTTCTGTAGGTCTAAGACCTCCCAAAGAGGGTCTTCAGGATAACAGAAATCCAATCTGAAAGCAGGCTGGAGGCAAAGCAAATCAGCTTTGCTTTGAATTTTTATTTACCTCTTCCACATCACCCCATTAACCAAATATACCAATTGAAGCTGAGACACCCATAGGAATTTATATGAAGGGGGAAAGGCAGCTTGCAGATTTCCAGAGCACCTGCCCAACTTACTGTGATTCAAAACAGCAGTGGCTGCAGTCAGTGACTCTGCTTGATTTCTAACACCAGATCCTTTTGTCAGCTTTTAATCTCTCTACTGCATTTCCATTCATCTAAACCTGCTGAACCTGGCAGAACACATTATTCTTGCATTGCCCCTCCATTTAAAGATCTGCTTGCTTAGGCTCAGTTAACAATACAAATAACTTAGTTAAAAGAGTAAGCTGAGACCAAGAGATACGCAGCAAACCTCATTATACAGCAGCACAGCAAAGAGAACAAGAAATTCATGTTTCCCGAGCTGCAGCTCTGAATGCTGGAGTGTACTTCTGCACTCACTGCCACGCTTCTGTGTCAGAAGCACATGTATGGACTGCAGAGGAATCTGCATTAAAAAAGAACTAAAACATTCATCTTCAGATCCAGAAACTTCTCAGCATTCCAAAATTCATTTTCACTCTGAGCTACGGAGGGCTTATTATCCACTTCAGCTCCATTTGTTTTAGCAAAAAAAAACCAAACCAAAACCAAACAACAACAACAACAAAAAAAAAAACAACACCCAACCAAAGAACCCAACAACCACCCTCTGTGGCTTAAAAGCAGTGCTTACAAATGGCTGATTATTTTCTATCATCACAGCGGATGTCTTGCAGCTCACACAGACAAGAAGTGCTTCCTCTCACAGATACCAACCAGCTTCAGTACTGAGAGGCATACGGTGAAAGGAAACAGCTGCATTCACGTTGTCAGCAAGCATCCTTTTTGCATTTCAATCGGCTCTGGTCAACAAGAGTGCAGTGGTTAAGGGTAAAAATATTCAAAACATTCTAGATGAAAAAATATCTGTATACAAGTCATTTTTATCACCCAACAGAACTTGAAAAATGCCTTAACAACGAGCTCTCTGCCACAAAAGATGATGCTAAGGGCTCCTATTTATACACCCACGGGACTCAGAGCAGGAGCAGGTAACAGCAGAACTGGCACACTGACCAAAGCAGATTTTCCATCACAGAATTATTATGGTTTATTTATTATGGTTTGTACCTCATAGCATTCACTTCCCTCTAAGTTTACATGTCTTCCAGTGCATTTGGTGCTACAGCTTACAAACACACACGGTTCTTCTTGGTGACTATGCAGAATCAGACCCTCAGCTCTCCCCCAGGTTGAGGGGCACCATTCACTGATTTTGATCTAACCCACATCTGTGACAATGAAAAGAAATCAGGGGTGGTAAATTATGCACAGCTGTAGCACCTGATGGAGAAATCCTGTCCTGACTCAACACACAGAAAATGGTGACATTTAGTTAAAAACAGGGGCATAATTCTGTTTTTCGGACAGAAGGGAATGCCACGCAGCAGCAGCGCAAAGCACTGCTTTAGAACAGCACTTCTCCTGGCAATGCCCATATGGTTTATTCAATAAACCCTATTTACAGACAGGCTGGCAGGCCAAAGGTCCCTGTGCAAGATACATCATCTATACTCTGGTTGTTGGCACATCAGCCACTGCTCTCCTCCAGTTCCCCCGTGGTCTTTTGTCCTCACGTTGCTGTGCCAAAAACCTCAGGACTCTGATTCATGTGCAAAATATGACTATTACCTCTCTGTGCAGACCCGCCAGTTTTTCTGAAAGACAGAAATCTGTCACGAGCAGCAGTTCTCAAACCTTCTGCCATGACTCCCTCCTGGCTCAGTCACTCTGGTCCCTGTCACTGCAAAAGTGTGGGGATCTGGGCTGAATACCTGGGATGAATAAAAACTATTCCTGTGGATGGATTTCTTGACATATTATGATAACAAGCAGGAAGAGAATTCTCCATCCAGGATGGGTGGTGGTTTACATCTCTAACCCATGCACACAGGTAAGCTCTGCTTGTTAGTAAGGAACCTCCTCACAGTATTCTATCCAAGCACACAGTGAGGGGCCCAAAACCGCACACAATATTTGAGCTGCAGCACCACCAGAGCTGAGCACAGAGGGATGCTCACCTCCTGCTCCTGCTGGCTGCACTATTTCTGACACAAGCCAGGATGCCAGTGGCATTCTTGGCCACCTGGGCACACTGCTGGCTCATATTCAGCCGAGCATCAACCAATACTCCCAGGTCTATTCCCTCTACGAGTCTTCCAGCCACTCTGCCCCAAGCCTGTAGTATTGCCCCAGGTTGCTGTGGCCAAATGCAGGGCCTGGCACTTGGTCTTGCTGAACTTCATCCCATTGGCCAAGTTGAGTTCAAGCTAAGTCCAAGCTAAGCTTTTACCTTTCTAATTTTTCCTCCCTGCAACCTTCTTTCCTACCCTCTTTCCCTACTCCATAAATGCTACTACCTAAAGCCTTAAAAGAAAAACCAAACTGCTTTAAGCAGCAGATTGAATGACAGGTGTTTTGAAAAAGCAAGAGAGAACATCTAACTTCCAAGGTATCAGAAAGGCTCACTGAAGCAGCACATAGCACTTTACTCTGATCACTGATGTGTGTCCTGCCATGCTGTATCTGCACTCCTTCATCTACCAAGGGTTCCTCTATGCCTTTAATGAAGCTTCAGACTTTGCCATATTTGCACCTTTCAGCCTCTGTGGGACCTGCAAAGCATCTCACCCTGGAGCAGGCAGGTACCTAGAGGAAGAACAGACCGGCACAGTTTAGAAGCCTTAGTCAGCCAGTAGCATGCTGTAAGTAGCTGCCAGAGAGCATCTCTAGGGAAGGGAACATGCAGCAGCACTGCTCACTGGCCCCCAGGAGACCCAACCAGGCATGCTGATTTGCAGATCAATGCGCAGAAGTCTTTTATAGTTTTTTTTTATTTGGTTGGTTGTATTTTATTTGAGACTTGCACTCATCCTTTACAGCTGCCTGAGTCTCTGTTAGGTCAGTCCATTACCAGCAAACATAAGACTCGCTACTTCATCATCCAGCAGGGCGCAACCCAGGAGCAAACTAAGCTCTGACAAAAGCAAGAGGGGCATTGGCAGGAGGGACTGAAGAGCACAGAATTGCAGGGGTTGGAAGGGACCTCCAGAGATTATTGAGTCCAACCCCAGATGATGTGGCCATACTGCCAACTTCAGCTGGAAAGCCAATCCCAATCCCATCTGAGCAGCACAGACTTCCTTGCTGAGCTCTCTGACCCAGGCCTGCCTCTCATCCCCCATTCCTCTTGCCAAGGATAAAACCCACAATTCTGGGACAACAAAACCCAGTGCTGCCAGAGCTGCTACGGCAGTTCAGCCTGAATACAGACGATCTGAACACGCATGTTCATTCCAACACCCTTTTGTGACACACAGGGTGAAGGACAAACACCGTAATATCTTAACTTGGCATTACTTTGGTGACTGCAATGACTTTTTACATAGACTGAGCTTTGCTTTGACGTACCTAACGTGCTGCTCTGGACTTTTCTCAGTACAAAAGACAAGCTTGGGGGTTTGAAGCAACAGCAACCTGCATAACGAGCACTCAGTGTTGTATTTATTTTGTTGTAAGATCATATTGACACAGCTAGGAGGAAGCAGTAAAGATTTGTACACACTGAATGTGCATGAAAGAACAAACAGGATAACAAATACTGAAATATACTTCCTGAGCATGGCACTGAATGCACATGTGCTAAATTCTTCTGAGAACTGGGTTCAAAGAGTGAAAACAGTCACAGACAACAAAGACGAGACTTTTAACTGAAACATCCACCTGCATGAACTTTACATTCATTTTCTAACAATTAATTAGGCTTTTGTAAATAGATGAACTGTCTTTTCATCTGGTTTTAGTGCTTCTTTCAAGGTGGATGAAGCTACAGATCATGGAGACATGATATAAGTGAATAACTGCATTTCTTACGATTGCACGGAGGTTTTGGTTTAAACATGGCTTTAACTAAGGTGTAATGTATTATATTAATCTACAAAACAGGAGAGTGAGGTAAGAAAGCTACAGGGGCTGAATTCAAGAGCTTCAAATCTTTATTCTGACTGACTTTGCTTTTTCATCCTATGATGGTTGCCGTATCCAACAGATTTGGAGCAGCCGTGCTGTGCTTACCTGGACCATCTCACCTGTGGAAGCAAGCTGAACTCTGCTTTACAAAGGATTTCTGATAAGCCATTACTCCACTTTAAACCATTTCTGTATTTAAATGCTGAAATGTGGTCTAACACAGCAAAGTTACTCACCACCCGCTCTTCTTTAGTTTTAAACATCCATAATGAGACTCAATACACTCCAGATCAATTAAACTACAGAGCTGGTGAATCAATAATACCTAGAAACCTATTGCAGATTTCTTCTCCCAAGTGTGCTTATAACAATGCAGAGTTCCTAGATTACCTGGAAAAGCCTGTATCAATTTTCCTGGAATTATTTGTCAGAAGAAAATGAGGAAGCTCCAAAATACTGAAATACTCCTGAGTGCATAATCACAAAGACTGTTTAAATAATTGCTTCTTAATCCAATTACTGTACAAGGGCAGAAAGAAGAAACACATTTAAACATGAAGAGACGTAAAGGGAAAGTAGCACAGATTATTAAAAGAGGAACAAAATAAATGAAATAAATGACAATAAAAGGGTTGGCGACCCTGCCCACAGCAGGGGGGTTGAAACGAGATGATCATCGTGGTCCTTTTCAGCTCAAGCCATTCTATGATTTTATAATAGAAGTTAAAAAGCAGATGATAGAAAATTTCAAGTTCAGCCTAAGGAAGGTCAATAAATATTTTTTTCTAGAGCATGATGGGAATAAAAGGATTCATATGTTGTTCATTTCCATTAACACTTAGAGCTCTGTGATGAAGAGTCAGAAGTGTCCAAACAGCTCTGATGCATTGAAAACAAGGCAGTGCAGAAGTGTTAGCAGAACTGACAGACAAGCTCTCTGGCCCACTGATGCTCACTGAACACAGAAGAGACTCACTTAGACTTGAAGAAAATTCTGCATTATTGATATTTAAGAAGCACAAGTCAACCCCCCCAGACCCTTTGGCTGTTAAACTGAAACCCACAAAACCCCACGTGCCATATCTGAAAAGCTGATAAGGACCCAGCTGATAACAGGTCTGGGAACACAGCTGGTTCCACACCCATGTGCCATTGCCAGCTGCAGGTCTCACTTCAGTCCTGATCTCCAGGGCTGATAACTGGGTTGACTGATAGAACTTGACGCCTATAACAGATCTGTCCAGCACTGGATTCCCCAGCACATGACAGATTTTAAATATGACAACAATAATAAATAAATAAAAAGCAGAAGAGTGCAGCATGAATTACAGAGCATGGGAATTGGGTCAAATAAACACTGTCAAAGGGAATTGTGGTATAATACTCTTTCAGTGGTATTTCTCTTTTTTTTTTTTTTTTTTTTTTGGTCAGTGACATTTGAAAGGGTTTCTTCTGGGACTCATAAAACATTCAGCACTGTTAGATGTTACATCAGTGACCTGGAAGTGGAAAATAAAATCCTGTTAATAAACCCTGCAGATGACAAGTGGGTAAGAAGAGGGTAGGAACAGAAAACTGCATGGATGGATGTGAAATGCTGTGAGACAACTCATTCCCATACAGCACAGCACAGGGTCGGGCCTGGACCAAGCTCAGTGAGGACAGTGAACCTGCACAAGGGGAGGAAAAGGAGGAAGGAAGAAGCTTTTATCCCTAGGTCATCATTAGGACCAATAGTGGAAGATGATATCTGCCAGTAGAAGTAGAAGACGATTGTGCAATATGCATTTGGGATAAATAAAAAGGTAGCTTTGCTCTCCATCCAAGCTGCCTTGTGCACAGTGCAAATGCCTTACAGCAGGGGGCTTAAGAGCTCAAGCTTCTCGGCTTGTATAAGAGAGCAGGGAGCTGAGCTGCTCACAGCACGCTGGTACCTGCACAGGGATAAAAGACACAATAGCACAGAATGCTGTGTCCTGCCAAAAAAGGCATGCTGAGAACCAAGATGAGAAGCTGAAACCTGAATACATCACAATGAGAAGTTGGAAGTGTATTTCCAACAGCCAGAGATGAACAGATTTCCATGGAAAACGACACCTTTCACAGCTCCTGTCAAACCCGAGTGAGAGCTGCTTGCTTTTTCTCTGCATTTTCCCCTATATCTTCCTCCCCTGTTTGACTACACTGCCAGATACAAACTGCACCACTGAGCACTGAACAGAAAGATGAAAACCAGCCCCACGCACACCAACACACCGCAGGGCAGGGCTGGTTGCCCTGCAGTAACTGACTCCAGGCCCAGGGCTCTCATTAAGTGTGGCTGCCAGAACGTGCTGCACATGGAAGGCTTGGGACAGCAGAAAGCAAATGGGATGCAATGCTAAAGCAAACAGCCCCTGGGAATTTGGTACCAAGTTTCATATTTAATCACGGATGAGTGAGGGAGGTCAAATAAGAAGGAACAGGTATCAAACTGCACAAGAGCTGCACATTACTGCAGCACAAAACATGTGCTTTATGCTGCTTACAAGACGCATGTCTGGGGCTTGATCTGTGCACATTAAAACAAGCACTGAGCTTTATCAGACAGCTATCTGCTCCATAATGATGTCTTTGTTATCAGCAGCAGGAGCTTAACCAGAGCTGGTACTCCTCTCTGGCCCAAGGGATCCCACGTGGCAGGGGACCTGCAGATGCCTCACATTGTCGCCATGGAAGCTGGGCCAGTCTTCCCGAATACATGGAAAATTTAGGAGTTTAAAACAGAGGGAACCCAAGAAAAGAAAGCATTTTATTTTAATGTGCTTATTTCTGACATCTGAGGATGTTAACCAAGTCTTAATAACTAATAAATTCTTACCAAATTAATATTCATTGGTCACACTGACAAATCTGAAGTTGCTAAGCAAACTATGGTGATAAGACTGCCTCTTTAATTAGCTTTATATGAGTTTACCCACTTAAAATCCTGATGAGTTTAAGGGGAAGGAGATGACACTGTAGGGCTGACTACTTAAAAGCAGAATTTATATATAGATATGTAGAGATATATTTCACTATATAAATACAAATTCAGATGATAGCTGTTTTTCCTAGGAGATGAGCAGGGCAGAGCTCCTGAGGGTCAGATCCCTGCTGCTGTAGGGAAAGGAAAAGAGAAGGATTACAAGAGGGTGCAGGTGAGCCATATCCATTGGGAAGAGCCAATCCTAACAACAGCAACCATCTCAACTCTTACTCTTTACTCCTTTTTCTTCTTGCAGCAGCAAGGTGGGGATAATGCCATCCAGGGAAAGCTCCTATGTGAGCAGCTCCTCCTGACCACCAGAGCACAAAGAAGACACAACTACAGCCTCATGTGAACAGATATCGGAAGGGCTTTGCAGTGGGCACACAGTCTTACCTCCCGCTTGGGAGTTCTTGCCATCTGAAAGCGAGGAGTCATCCTCTGCTTGTGCATAGGCCTGAAAACATCTAACAGCATCCAGCATCATCCCCACCCCACCACCAACCTCCAGTCTCAGCCAGCTGCCAGTGAGACCACCAACCACGACCGCTATGCCCAGCTCTCCTGCCAGGCCACCCAGTTTCCCACCCACTTTGCAGCCAATCCATCCGCTCTGAACCTCCTCCTTTTGGCTGGGAAATGGTGACCAACAAATCATTATGGCAGCATGTGCTGGCGTGTAACCATGAAGGATTTCTGTGAAATGCCTGATAATCCCCCTGAACAGAGGGGCAAGGCGGGCAGGAAAATGAAAATACAATGCAGCTTTCCAGAAGAACGTCCTTCAGCTCTGGATTAAGAGGATTATACCACTTAGCATAACATTTTTATAAGTCTTAGCAGCCAAGTTTCCTGCAGATAAGTTGAGAATTTAAATTCCCTGGAGTAAAGCTACTCAGCTCTCCCAGCAGCCAACGTTTATGCTTCCTTGCATCTCAGTGCAGTGTGGTTTTGGACTAACAAAAAGATACGGTGATCTAAAAGGAAGGCATCCTGCTCCCGTGCTCACTGATGCTATTTATCTGATGCTTTCCACTTGCCAGAGCCAGCTACCCCTCTATGAAACACATGCAGCATCTATCAGATCCCGAGGGTGACAAATTTCCACTCATTCTGTACAGGTGCATGTGATTGCAGAAGATACAAACTAACAGAGAAGCAAAACTGCACAGAGAAATAACCACGTGTCACGGTCACACTGCAATATGACCAATTTTATAAAGATATATGTTGGGAGTTTGCTGTCACACAGCATCAAGAGCAAGTATTCCTGTTAAAACTGTCTGGTATTTACGTGCATCAAAGCAACGCTAGAAGTACTGCTGCACTTAAATGGAAGTGTGAAATTTCCAGTGGAAAAAAGTCTGACAAGGATTGATGGGACCAGGGAAACAGCAGCCAACCCTGACTTTCCTCATGCAAGCCTGTTACCTACACAGCACTGGGCATCTGAGCAGGGCTGGCCCCACACGTGAGCAACCCCACGGCAGTCCCACTTCCTGCAGTACAAAGGCTGCATGCAGTGAGACTGGCAGCTGCAATCTGGGCTGGTTTCCATTTTGGTAATTAACCCTTTGCAGCCCTGTGTCATTATGAGAGGCTCTCTCACCTGTGCAAGAGGACTCTGTGTGC
This sequence comes from Perdix hodgsoniae, assembly GCA_035772895.1. NCBI lineage: Eukaryota > Metazoa > Chordata > Aves > Galliformes > Phasianidae > Perdix > Perdix hodgsoniae. The sequence goes on along the minus strand of JAPSGF010000009.1, from coordinate 13,162,440 downwards.
CGGAGCTGCGGTGCCATCACGGCGCTCCTCAAGCAGACAAAGGCACAGTCATAAAAGGGACTGGGCAAGACTCTGCTTTAGATCATAGAATCATGAAGGCTGGAAAAGACCTCTCAGATCCCCAAGTCCAACCACCCACCAACCCCAAATGCCCACATCCCTCATTGCCACATCACAGCTCTGAACACAACTTAATGCCGTTACCTTACACAGAGCATGCAGGAGATGACTTCATGCCCTGAAATTCCCCGAGCGCATACAGGCAGACAAATCCAAGCAGGAAATATGTGCAGGGAGATTTTACACATGGCAAAAAAGGAAAGGCTTCCTCTTCTGAGAAATCTCCTCTGTTGCAGCTTAACGAACTGCTGCAGTACCTTTAGGACTAACTTAGTACACACAAACACATATATAGACCAACCTGAGGACAGAGATGCTTAATTGGATTCCTAAATTATTAGTCTGATTTGTATTCACACTGAACTTTTCACTGTATCTGCTTTCAAGGTCAGCTGGACATCCAGATTTCAAAGGCTCCTTTCGACCCATTCTAGCTGGATTGGCCCACCATGGGCACAGCTGTAGAACCGAGACCAAGATGAATGCTGGCACCAAACTTTGGAGTCAGAAAAGCATCACTGCAACTCCACAGAGAAAGGCTGGGATCTCCACGAGGGCAGAAGGGGATCACACTACGTGGAATTTACACAGACATGCTACTTAGGAAAAAGTAAGTGGTAGCTTGACTAAGAAGTTCTAACAGATACTTATGTTGGTTTCAAAAGCATAGAGAAGTGTTGAATCATCCTCGCCTTGCAAAGGCCAGGTCCTCTTAGATCCAATGGCTGACAGTGAGCTCCACCACTGACCCCAGGTCTGAGCCAGCCCAGCTGACTGCTCAGACTCAGAGGGAGTTCCCACTATTTAGCATCAATTATTTTCCAGTTCGTTATTTCAATTATTTAAACATTATTTCCAAAAGTGTTATTTTCCCTCTAAGCAGGTCGTCCTCTTCTAAATTTAGCGATCTAGAAGGGTATTATTTTAATAACCTTCTCTCTGCTGAAATAAACTTTAGTCTCCCTGGCACACGAAGGCAAATTGCTGGGAAGGTACTCAGAAGAAAAACCAAACAGCTTTCAGCAGGAGGCTGGAGCTGCTGCAAAGAGCATAACCTTAAGCACTATTGGCAAAGGAGCGAGAGGAACACCTACCACAGATCTGGGCTTGCTGACTGCCACCAGATTGGCCAGAAAGTCCTCATCGTACAGCTGGCTGAAAACGTGCGCGTCGTAAGCCACCATGACGGACACCTCTTCCATCATCCTGCCGTTAGCAGTGGGAGCGCGAGGCTGAGCCTTGGCACGGCTCTCTGTCAGTTGTTCACACCCACCTGAAGAGCTAATGAGGAAGGAGTGTCAGGAGCAAACCCGACCTAGCAAATACCTCCTGTGCTGCTCTCCCTCTCCAGGGTGCCTCTTATTACTGCAGGAAAAACACCTGCTCACATTCTCAGCGGCCCGCTTGCAAAAGCGTCTCCTGAAGGCTGAAAAAAATCCAGCTAGTGCTTGAAATTCCAGTATCAGGGTGAAGAGGAACGAGCAGCAGCCAAACCAGATTCGTGTGAAGGAAGAACTGACCCACCAGCACTCGATGGCAGGACTGCGATCCCTTCTGTTTTCTCCAACTTTATACTTTTCCCAGCTTTTCTCCCCTGAAAGCTGCTAACCTTCTTTAGCAGGTTAGCTTGCTTCCCAGCGAGCGGTTTCTCCTGGCTTATTTCTAAATCCACAGAGAATGGTGTTATGAGGATGTCTTGCAAACATTTCTCAGCTTTCCACGAGTTTCTAAGTCTCTCCTCTGAAGCACTGAAGAGCATTCCATTTTTCTTCTACACAAATCCAAGCTGCATCTTGTGCCACTCAGATCCTTGCTATGAGCAGGAAGGTACCAAGTCACGACCCCCCCCCTAGAAGAGTCCTTTGGTTCCACTTGTAACACAGTACAGCAGTTGTGCAAAAGGCAATGAAGTCTGCAGGACCTTCTTTGAATAAGCCTGAACTTCCACAGGTGAAATAAAACCGACTGATCCAACTGGGAAGTTTTGCAGTGGAAGGTTTTTAACCCAAACCCAGGACTGCTCTGCTTTTATTTAAGCAGCACACTGTCGTGCCTCCGAGCCTTACAAAGCACAGTTGCCTCCCAGATTACTCCGAGATGTCGATTTGTTTATCCTAACATCTGACACAGACCAAAAGGCAGCGCAGGGATTAAAACAGGAGAATCACAGCAAGCGGTCTGCAGAAACAAACCCATCACCTCCAAAACAAACTCCTTTCAGGTGAAACTTCCAACCGAATCTGCATTCCCGCACGGGAACATCCACTACGTTCTTCTCTCTGGAAGCCTTCTGTCCATCCCAGCAGCAAATCTGACCTGTTTCAGGAGCACGATCTTTTCAGCCGTCCCCAAGGAGCGCACGCCGGGTGCTGCAGCTCGGCTGGAAGTTTCCAGTTGAATGGGCCAGTAGCAGATGGTTACACTTTCGCTTTCCAGAGCAAATTGGGTTAAGACGCACCTTGCTCTTCTCTTTTTCCTGTGCTCCTGCAGTATCCTTATCGTAGATTACATGGGTGTCTAAAAAGCACCAGGTGTTATTTGCATCTGAATAGGAAACTTGAGCAACAGCTGTAGCGTTCAGGATTAAAACCCGACACCTCTTTCACTTAAATAGGGGGAAAATTACATGTTATTGCTAGGAAACTGAGAGAATTCTAATAGGCTTATGGCAAACAAAAATGCAGTACTTGAGGTTAAATCCTTGAGACCAAAGCAGCTTCTGACCACGCTTAACCCTTGCAGGATGAAGGAAGGCTTTTTTTTACTCAAAATGCATCTATAACGCTGCTTTAAAAAGATCCATGTCTCTCTTCAGAGGCGTGCAGAGCTTTTGCAATTGCTTCCCACGGCAGAGGTGGCTTAGATGCAGATCCTGACACAACATCCAGCTCACAGGGCTGCTCTTTGTGCCACGTCAAACAAGAATCATACCTGATACGCTAAAACCTGCTCAGGTTTTCAGAAGCCCTTTGCACGACCGCCTCCTCTCTGGCTTCGGGAGGTGCCCCGTGGGTTCCTTTCCTTGCAGAAGGAACACGTAGCACTCAGCTGCTGCTCCCAGCTCAGTGCATGGGAGCTGCCAAGGTGTGCTGACAAAGGCACCTGTTGTCAGAGTCCTCCCACAATGCCTCCCTGCAGGGCTGAGCTCACAACCAGCAGCCCCATGGTAACGAGGGCCAGGCTCAGTGCTGCAATAAGGGCAGGAGGTGGAGAATGCAAATTATCAGAAGGACTCGGCAGCTGTGGCCACTCAGATCCCTTTGCTGATTCAGCCAGCAGGGAATCGTGCTCATAAGGAATCACGGATGGGGATCTGCGTCCCCTTTTTGTGCCTTCACCAGGAGGGGTAGATGATTTAAGAGAACTAAGCAGACGTGTTCCCAGTGTATCACTGGCTGAACGATCCTTCTCATATACATCCTTCACAGAGGGCTTGCAATCTTGGCATGTTCTAACTAGCAATCTCGGGAACTAACCACTGATTTCTGATGTTGGCTAATGCCTATCTTCGCTCTTAAAGGGAGGTTTTTCAGCTGTTATTTCCAGCATAGCTGAGCTGCCTACCAATCTCTGTAAGCATCCACGTTAACAGTCTGTGCTATAATCTGAGTCACAGCACAAAATTATAATAAGCACTTCAATCCAGTTAGCCTAAGCCTGTACTGATGGAAGCAAACACGGATGGAAAGAAAAAGGCAGCAAGCACAGAACTAGCCATGGCCACCTCCTCGGGCCACACCACCCCTTTCTGACAGCATCTCAGAGCATCATCCCCCTGCAAACGTGAGTGCTGCAATAACGAACCAGATATTAAAAAGACAATAACAGCCCCATGCAGCATCATCAGACAGCCCATCTCTGAGTAACACCACGGCTGCCTCGCAGCTGCCTTCTGCTAGGAACAGGAGCACAGTCCCTTCCACGACACGTTTTAAAGGCATACCTCTAAAGCAGCAATTTTTCAAGCGAGCAGTCAGGACGGCAGAGGAGAGCCCACAGAAGGACAGGTAAGCTGCAGACAGCCGTTACCTAATCAGGTAAGTAGCCCTAATTGGGATTTCTGTGCTGGTGGATAACAGAGGTGAGTGGAAAATTCCCGAATTGAGCACAGCAGCCAGCTTAGCAAAGCAGAACCTGCTCGTTCCTGAGATAAATTCACTTCACTCCACCCCCGGGAATGTCTTACTGCTATCTGACAGGGATAGGATCTTCTGATAGACTGCAAAGCATTACGTATGTGAGGTGTGTGCAGTTTCTAGCTTAGCAGCCATTTCTCCTGCTGTGCTTCCTGTGTCATTTTCTATGATCTGTTTTTCTTGCATTAATGACTCCAGGAGTTCACAGCAGCCCTCAGATAAGGAAACATAGCACTCTTTCCATAGCACTTGGAATGGCATTTGGCAGTATTCAAGATAAGCTTACAGAGTGATTTTTTTCACCCAAATGAGATGGAATAATGATTCCATCATTCCTTACTCAGTAACGACCACTGCTTCAAATGCGATCAGCGAGTGAAAAGCGCTCGTAAAGGGCAAACGCCGTGACTCCCAAAATGAAGTTCTCTCTCTCCACACCCAAGGAAAACATGCTGACCCCAAATGCTAGCAGACACCCAAGGTTATCAGAAGACCCACCTGCAGCCCCAGACGTGGCTGGCCAAGCCCGGGTCCCATCAGTGCTGTGCCCATCCCTTGGTCAGACAAAAGAGTTGGAGCACCAGGTGGGCAGCCCGCCCTGTGCTAACCTGGCCAGCTGGGGAGCAAATGCCTGGCTCCTGTGCTGGGCAGCTCTCAAGCAGGCTGCAATTGCACTTGTTCCACTTCTGTATATCAGAAGTCTCTCTAGAGGTGATTTTGGACTCGGTGAGCACTGAAGACACAGCTCAGGTGAACGCTCAATACCATCCGATAAACGCAGCTGTCAGGCTCAGCCAGATCTATGGTTCAGCAATTGCTTCTCCAAGCTTTATTTCTAATATTTAAAATGTTAAATACCATGGCCTATTTATTTTTTTTTTTCCAATGAAGTGGGTGTGTGCACCTTATTTCTCCTAAAATAATCCTCTTAATGTGTGGAAAAAATCTGGGCTTGATGTGCTTTAGCACATGTCATTACAGATGGAACTGAACTTGGGATGTCAAAAACAAGAAGGGGTTCTATGGGCACACTGGTCAGAAGGGACAAGCCAAAGAGAGCATAGCTCCTCTGCTACATGAGAAAGGAGAACTGGCCTATCTGGCAGCAGATACAGAGAAGGCCTTAGGGATCCTGCTAGATGAAAAATGGAATGTGAGCCAGCAGTGTGCTCTTGCAGCTCGAAAAGCAAATGGGATCCTGGGCTCCATCAACAGAGGGGTGGCAGCAGGGACAGGGAGGTGATTGGCCCCCTCTACTCTGCCCTTGTGAGGCCCCATCTGCAGCACTGTGTCCAGGTGTGGAGCCCTCAGTACAACACAGACAGGGAGCTGTTGGAGAGAGGCCAGAGGAGCCACAAAGATGAGCAGGGGACTGGAGCACCTCCCCTACAAAGACAGGCTGAGGGAGCTGGGCTTGTTCAGCATGGAGAAGAGAAGGCTGCGGGGTGACCTCATTGCAGCATTTCAGTATTTGAAGGGAGATTATAAACAGGAGGAGAATCAACTTTTTACATGGTTAGACAGAGATACAACAAGGGGGAATGATTTTAAACTAAAAGAGGGGAGATTTAGTTGAGATGTCCGGGGGAAGTTTTACACTGAAAGGGTGGTGAGGTGCTGCCCAGAGCTGTGGATGCCCCATTACTGGAAGTGTTTAATGCCAGGTTGGATGGGGCCTGGGCAGCCTGATCTAGCACTTGATCTAGTGGATGGGGACCCTGTCTGTGGCAGGGGAATAGGAACATGATGATCCTTGAGGTTCCTTCCTATGCAACATTCTTAGGATTTGAACACAGGTAAAACTTTAAACTCCTTTTCACAGATTAAAGCCAGAAGAGCCATTCTGTGGCAGAGTGCAATTGCTGGTCCTCCAAGTGGGGCAGAGGCTGGTGGGATGGAACTGCTGAAGCTGAGGTTCTCATGCCAGCAGCTGCCACGTGTTCCCTTCCATGTCAGGGTGCATCCTGGATAAAGGTCGAAGGTTTGGTTCTTCAGTGATGCTGTCAGCTTTGCATTACTGTGAGCACAGCTAATGAAGGAGGCCAGTACCATCTCCCTGGTCTGGTCTGCTGCAGTCTTACAGGAAGGCAGTAGCAGCAAACTCACTGTGAATGAGGAAGGAACCTTCACGGGTGCAGTCACTGCTGCCTTATGGATGACAAGGAACACTGCAGAAAATGCTCACATACCTTTTCCTCAGCCTCTCCCAAACACACAACATGCTAATCCTGTTCCCACCACAGCTGCTGCCTACGGATGCGCTCTCAGTAGGGCCACACTGGTTTGCATCGCAGCCTTTCCTACGGAAACCAGTCAGAAGGCAGAAATTAACGCGCAAGCTTCTGGCACCATTTCCTGAAAAGTAGCAGATTTCTGTCACCTGAGTCATGTTCCACCCGTTCTCCTTGGGGAACTGTTTTTCCTCTCCTCTCAGTCCAGCGGCAGCAGAGCCCTTACCCAAGGCAGCTGTATGAGCAGGCTGCTGGAGCAGACTCAACAGGGACAGCCCAGGGAACTCCACACACACACCCCAGGCCATGGCCACGTCTTCTGAATCTGTGCCCTCACAGCCAAACCAATGCAAACAGGTCCCTCCAGCTGCCCAGGGCACACACATGAACCACGTGTAATATCCCTGCTGTACATTCCCTGGGGATGCCAATCCAAGAGCTGAATGGGGTTTGTATGGAATTTTGTCACACTCATCACTTCAGTGGGTATTTCAAAGGAAAAAAAAAAGTGTTGTTTGAGAAAATTAGCATAGCAGTTGTAGTAGGAGTGCTTTGCACTTACAATTACTTCAGTGGATTTCTGGAAAAACTTCAGCATGGCCTCATTCAGGGATTTCACCCAAACAGCATGGAAGCCAACACAAGCAGAGCCAATTTCATCAAGCACAACATCCATCTGAGGAGCAGAGCCAGCCCAGCCTTCATGAAAACAACAATCACACAATAAGTATACAACTGTACTGCTATCTTTATCCATACTCTACTGGCTTTTCATTGAGAGCAAATGATCAGCAAACAAAAGCCATTAATTAATGTCTAGCTGCATACTGAGAAGCAACGCCTGTCTTACGAAGAGGCTTGGATTGGGTTTCAAGGCTTGGGGCTCCCCATTCTAAAACCCACACCCAGATTTCTCAAGGTAGATACATATCCATAGATTTACCCTCAACCTCCCTAAATAGGAATTAACAGCCTTTATCTGCCTCCCAGCAGAAGATTAATAAACAGCAAAATCCATGACAAGTGCAAAGATAAAGGTGATCATTATCACTATTATTGGTATTATGCTGTTAAGTTTTCTCTGAGTGCTGTTAACAGGGAAATTGTTGTGGTTAATGGAAGAAGGCAGGAACACAGAGCTTCCTCTATCCATCGAAACACCAGGGCTGGCCGGGCACAAACCCACAGCCACGTGCCTGCTGTGCAATGGTTAGGCAGGGGCTGTGCTCCTACCCCATGCAGAACCCCATAGCAAAGCCTCACAGAGGTCCACGTTTTCCTCCCAGAGCCCTGACAGAGCAGAATGGAAAAGGTGGGGCACCTTGGTGTGTGAACGGCACAACGGTAAAGGTATACTGCCAACACAAACAGCACGTCAGGAGTATGACTGCTGACTAGATGAGATAAAAGTAATGAAGGCTGAAATTAGGGGGGAGAACAGCACACGGTGTCAGCTGAATGGGCCCAAACCGGACAGGGCAGCCCAAGCACCTACGTGGCTGAGGGCTGAAGTCAGACAGCCGGGCTGCGAGAGGCAGTCTAGACTGAGGAACGCTTCAGGACTCTGAAAAGAGATTATTTCATGCATTATACATTAACACCACAAACCACTGAGTCTTTCCAGGAGAGCAGCGTGTCCCACTATGCTGGACTTAAAAATGAAAATATTAACTTGGAGGTCAAAGGACGAAACGTAGCCAAAAAAAGAAGCCCCGAAAACAGTGCTTGCATACCAAAGATGAGTAAGAGGGATCAGGGAACAGAGAAAGCCTTCGCCATGAGCTTGCTGGGGTCGGAGGAGGGCAGCTGAGTCTCAGTGCTCCCCTCGAGCAGCCAAGGGAAGCAGCTCAGGGCCGTGTGAGCTGCTCAGCAGAAGGCTTCCAGCAGCACTAAGCTGAGCCTCACATTATCCTTTGCTGCTAAATCCCTATTCAGCGCCGCACAGCACAGCAAAAGGCAAATTCTGCTCTCAGAAGATGATTTGGGAGACAAACTATTTCAGTGCTTAACTGTGCTGATCTAGTCACCCACTGTGAAAATCTGCATCTACGTTTAATGCCTCAAAATACCACTATGAGAAAAGCTTCTGTATTTACATATGATTTGAAGATTAACTTGTCTCAATTTGATTGTTAATAAGCTTACTTGAAGGGCTCAATTGGTCTGAATGGAGGGGAAGCAGGTTCCTACACACGTTGCTGGAGCAGCTCCCTGCCTGGTGATGGGGTATTTCTTCAGCAGAGACCTGAAATGTGTAATCACCCTTTTCTTGCCTCTTAGTTTGCCCCATTCTAATTTAATGGTTTATTTCAACTGGCCTACAGCTCTGCTATTAGTGCCATTGCAGTACCTGCACACAGGAGGGCTGTGCTACCATTCAACAAGACGTGGACAGACTGGAGAGTTGGGCAGGGAGGAACCTGATGATGTTGAATAAGAGCAGCGATTTACAGATGCTAAGTGATACAACTTCTTTTTTCTTCTGTTGAAACAACTCATTGCAGGACTTCACAGTAAGCTGGAGAATACAGACGTAGCAACACTCCTGGGACTGGGAGCTGCCTTAGCAGCACATTAACTGGTCCCTCGCTGTGTTAAGGTGAGTGATGTGACTGAAGCACGCTGGCAATTTCTGTGACACAGTGCATTCCTTGTGCTGCGCAGCACTGACGTTTTTGAAAGGGATGCTCTGTCTATTGAGCCATCTTGGGGAAAAAAATAAATAGATGACAGTTTGCTTATCGCTGTTCATGACTATAAAATTGAGAAAGACAAGGAAGGTCTGAGTCACGCCTTTCTCATCTCTCATAATGGAGTAAAACAGCAGCCAAAGAAAAAGGTTACTGCGAGGTAAGGACCAAGCACCCTACCTCAGTACCTCCCTGTTCTTGGCCCGCTGTTAACAGGGCATTGCAAAACACCCTTTTGGTTGGGCAATGCTGTATTTGTATTCTCACTTATTTCACATTTTCCTGTCAGGAATGCACGACCTGTGCTGCCTCAGTCAGTACTGTTTGCATTCCTGTGCTCCTTCTGGATCCTTCCTCAGCTGCAGGATGTTAGATGCAGGCAGCTGAAGCTCTGACAGTATAAGAGGCAGCAGCACAAACCAGCAAAGCTCAACCTTGTTAAAAGCACCTGAAACAAATTCTCAGGGCAGCAGGAGTTATTTCAGGGCATTTCAGATGGCTGCAAGCTTTTGCTTTGTTCACTACTCAGCTTCAGGAACACTTGAGATAAATTATGGGACACTCAGATGGGATATAAGGAAGAAGTTTTTAAGATAAGGGCAGTGAGGCAGTGGCACAGGCTGCCCAGAGAGGTGTGGGTGCCCCATCCCTGCAGACATCGGGGTCAGGCTGGATGGGCTGTGAGCACTGATGGAGCTGTGGGTGTCAGTGCAGGCAGTGGGACCAGATGGCCTTTAAAGGTCTCTTCCAACTCAAACACTTCTGTGATTCTATGAAATACTTAACCAAGCACCTACCAAACATCTGAGCTCCACATGAACAAAGGCACCAAAATGCACACACAGACATCCCCGAGATAGACTGACATCACAAACGACAAAAAGACCATTTTGAAAAGCTCAGAATACAGCTACCTAAGAATGCTATGCCACTCCCAGATATATTTCACTTTCCAAATGGGTAACTGAATGATGTAAACAAGATGAACATACAATCTGGACTGAAAACCTGACTTTCTCTTACTCGGATGTAAAAACCTACACTTGCCCTCGTACACAACCTCAGTGTGCTGGGCTGCATGCACAAAGGCGAGCATTTACCTGCTTGCCTTTGTTCTTCTCCAGAGGGTCAGGTAAGGACGGATCATCAAAGCAGAACAGTGATTTTCCACCAGAAGCCCGTGATGAACACGCAGCACAGGCACACACAGCAGCTGCCAGCCAGCAGCAGCAAGGAGACCGAAGGGCGGCAGCTGTCAGAGGAGTGGAGTGCAGAGAACAGGCTCATGGATATTGTGCTTGCACACAGCAATGAGAGGGTAAAAAAATACAAAAGGAAAAGGAGGTGAAAACATTCTGACACCTGCTTGTTCTATATATATCTCCACAGGGCTCCCTCTGCCCTTTCTCAAGCTCTGCAGCACCGTGTTGGAGTAAAGGTGCAAAACACCGGTGTGAGAGCACCTACACAGCCTTCCGAGCCCACGTGAGTGGTGCCGCCACACAAAGCCAGGCTGTGCTATTCTCTTATTCCCACTCAATGCCTTCCTGCTTGTGCAAGCGACTCAACGCAGAGCTGCCAGCTCGTGCTTGGCAAGGAGCTTCTCTGGGCAGCACCCCCGGCCCGCCCATGTGCAGGCTCTACCAGCAAGCTGCTGCTTTATGGCAGCACGAACCCTCCTGCAGCAAGCTGCTCCTCCGGCCGCACCCTGCAAAAATGAGGTTGGTCCTGCAGAACCGCCTCTGCAGCAGGGCTCTTCTCAGCAGTGCTGCAGGGAAAGGGAAGTGTCTTCTTATGCCTGGAACACAGACGCAGCTGAAGTCAAAGCAGCCAGAAATAAAGCATGAAAACAGCTTAACGCTGTCTTTGTTTGGGACTTTTCTCCATCAAAAACACCTGGGACCAAATCCACAGCTCAGCTAACTCACAGTGAGTGCAGCACGGCCAGCTCTGCACCCAAAATGCCCATCTAGCACCCCGGTGGGTGCCACCCCAGTTCAGCAAATATCATGAGGAATTTGCTCAGCTGCTGCATGGGAAAACCAGCAGAGGTGGGGCTGGGAAAACTGCTGCCACTGCTCTGCTTATGAGCAACGGAAGAAATCTGCTCAGCTAAACAAGGGAATAAAGCATGCAAATGAAGAAATAAAACCAAGGGCCAGCTGCAGACAAGCGGTGAGAGGGAGGCCCAGGCATTATTTCGGAGGTTGCCTGGTAACAGATGGCTGCAGGGCTAGAGCTGTGCACAACTACAGAGCTGTGTTTCGGCTCCGAATTGAAGGGAGGTGTCCTCTGAGGGGCAGCAAGCAGAGCAGTGACTGACACAGGGGCATCTCTAAGGGTGCTCCCCCAGCAAAGGGGTCTCTAATTGAAGCAGCCAAGGGCTGCACCCCGCCTGCCCAGATCAACCCCAACGCACACCCAGCTAGTCTGTAATTCCATCTTAACTAAAATGATGTCCTTTACAGTCACCTCACGGGCTAATTACTTATTAACGATCTTAAATAGCTCAAAGCCAGTCATATCAGGCTACTCTTGCTTTGTTAGTGGCAGCTGATTGTACGCCACATTTTCAGTTATGGACTTATCTAATGTATTGCCCCATTATTTCAGCACTAGGTTATCTCAATGCCAGCTTGGCATGCCTTACACATCTTTTGAGTAACTGAATCAGCACCATAGGTCCACTTGTTCTGGCCAAAAAGTCCTTCTAAGTCGTGTTGCATCTGCAGCCTTTGTGGCCACTGTGGATCATTACATAGACAGCAGCTGCTGAAAAGAGCAGCGTAATGAGAATAGCAAGAACTACATGTGTACACATTTCATGGAAGCCTTAAACAGGACTTCTGAATGAAACTTATTTCTGGGTCACCGAATGCAGGCTCAGACTGCAGCAGTTAATTGTTTTGCACTGCTAAATGCGTAGGCTGCTGCTCTTCACAGCCAGACACAGCCATGGACCCACTGCCACAAGACCCAGGCAGGCTGGGGGGAAGGCAATGGTCCCAGCTTCCAACACGCAGCAGTAACTTGCTTTGCCAGCCACCATGTTTCATAGCATGAATGATGGATTGCAGAGCGTGTTGGCTGTTCTCAAACCTCCTAATTACGAGCATGATTTCTGGGTCCTTTGGGGAGCTGTTCACTTTGAGGTAGTATTAGCAACGTTTTGCCTTTGTCTGGAGTTGGAAGGAAGGCAACTGAGGCTTATGCACGGCAAATGCTTGGGAGAGAAACCCTCTATTTCCTTAACGAGCCTATTAAGAGAATCTATCAAGAACGTAAGGATGGGTCTCAGAGGGAAAATGCACAGCAAGAAAACATTGTCCTGAGAAATTCCCAGCCCATGAACACAAGGAAATGACCCACAGGCTACAATGGTCAGGTGAGAACAATGCAATTTTGCTGGAGAGGTACAGTCTGACATACCTGGACACCTCTCCTTTTCGCACAGCCAAAGCACTGGCTGTACGACTGGGCATACAGCTTCCCCATCTGCTTCAGCTTCCCTTCCTCCAAAGGGGAAATGATAAATCCCACTTCAAGGAGATGCTGACACACTCAGCTCCGTGGAATTTGGGGAGCCGTGTATCTGGTGGTATTATTAGTGCTCCCTGAACTTGAGCAATCCCAGCTACAGGGCGGAGCAATGCACACCACCATCATTCTCCACCACACAAGCTTTTATTTAGAAGATAACTAAGACCCAGTCCTGCTCATTTTCCACTGCTTAGCCTCAGCTTCTGGGGAAGCAGCATTGCCTGCAGGGCTAGCACTGCCTGCTGAAGCCAGCTCAGTGGTAAACGTAGGGTGGAGAATGTACAAAGAGCAGAAAAGAAAGGGAGAACAAATGGCACTAACATTGCTTAGGAGTTTGAAAGACAAGACACACTAAAACGCATGCATATTTCTCTTAAAATGCCACTCTCTTTCAACCATGATGGTTTCCAGACTTTTAGAGTTTAATTATGTTGTAATTACTTCCTATTTGGACAAGACCACAGAACTAAAAGCTCAGTACCTTTCTATATTACCATCTCTTGTACATTCTCTACACTTCTGTAGAAGCTGAGTTTCCTTTCCTGCTGTCAACAAATTTGCTCTGGAATGGCAGTGCTGTTTTAGGTCCATTAGTGTAGCATAAGGCACATCAAAATGTTAAGAGCAATCATTACTGTTACTTCCAAGAAGTACAAACTTACTTATCTTCTTGCGAATGCTTACAACTCCCTTTTTATCATAAACGCAACAAAAAGAGGACAAATACGAAACCCAGATATGTGGAATGATAAGGCAGGCACTCACACTACACACTGCAAAAGGACCTGTGAAACCCCTTTACCTCACTGATGTGAAAATATTTGTGTTTTCTTTTAACCTCTCCCCCTGTCCCCAGATTCCTGCGATGGCATACGATCTTGTATAACTTGTATGACATGCTTGTATCGTGGATCAAAGGTTGAAAACCCATAAGGCATACAGGCAAACGGTTCTCTTGTTTAAACAGGTATCCTGTAAGCACTGCCTGCAACACAGTACTCCTGTAAGACATTATTCTTATTGAAATCTTGTGCATGTTAAAGCAAGCTGGAAGGAAAACAAAGAGGGGCTCCTGGCTGCTCCCAGCAGAGCAGGATCCCTCAGGAGCCCCGTGTGTGCTCTCAGCTCAGCACTGAATCTATGAATGCACTTCTCACTTGCAGCCCACACAGGACACTGGGGCCTCAGCCTGCTTCTGGAGGAGCAGCTGTTGGATGGAGAGAGACTGACGAGCACAAGCAGAACCCAAGATGGGCTTCTGGCACTGCCCGCAGCCATCTGTCCTCCTAGTTCACCTTGGAGGGAATTAGTGGGGTCTGTGGGGAACCCTTTAATAGAAGCATCATAGAATGGCTTGGGTTGGAAGGAGAAAACCACTTGTGCTCCTGATCCCTTCAGTGTCCTTCCAAGAGATGCAAAGTCTCTTCTGATGTCTTCTGGTTTCCTTGTAGGTGGTCACTGCACTGGTTTCAATAGAGTGCTGCTCCCTGCTGTTCCCACATGATGTTCTTTTCATTTCTCACTTCAGATCAGGAGTTTCCCTGCAGTCAGAGAGCAAGAGGAGGAGGATTCTTAAGGGTTTTCCATCCCAGGCCCCTTCACACCTTTCTGGGGACTCCTCCTCCTCCTCCAGCCTTGACCAGGCACATCTGCGTCCTTGACTTGGCACATCCCAAAGCTGTTGGGTTTATCACAGCAGCTGGAGAAGTGGGTGCTGCTGCATCTCAGAGTAGAACATAAAAATACGTTGCAAAAAGAGATTACAATGGGCTGGAGAGACACTGTCTTGGGAAGAGCCCCTCTCCAGCACTGTTTGGGGAGACACAGACTGCACTGAGCAAGATGCTGCTTTCCTGATCCAGGGAGGCTCGGAAAAGGATAACCCCTTCTTAAAGCTCTGCTAGAAAAGGGAAGAACAAATTACATACAGTTCTGGAGGTTGGTGGCCTTGCCTGTTGCAGGTGGTTGGAGCTTGAAGATCCTTGGGGTCCCTTCCAACTCAAGCCATTCTATGATTCTGTGACACGGTAAAAGTTTATGACAACACACTTAAATTTCCCCTTGTGTTACAAGGGAAACACAAGTCAAATCTGCCTCTGAACACCCTGCTATTAAAGCAATGGGATGTGTGCCTAGATGGGCCTGTGCAAAGATGACTTTTCTTCTTTCTTACTATCCATCTGCTGGGCTCTGTACTCTGCAGTCACTGACTAGCAGCTCCTCTCAGTGCTATTGCCCCCTTCCATCTCTACCTCACAAATAAAGAAATCATGCTTACTATTTTCAGGACTGACAAAAGCAAGGACATTTTTTTCCCCTCACTTCCGACGAGTCAGGCAGATTGCAAAGTCATCAAAGCTAGCAGCCTGACAATAAAAATTTTCTTGTGCCACTGACAGTGGAAAAAGAAAAGAGCTTGCAGTGAGAAAAACACTTAAGCAGACAATGTAAATGTTACTGAATACAGTAGCTTGCAACCAGCTTTCCTTGGGGGAGAAAGTGTGCATGAAAGCAAGCAGGAAAAAGCATTCTCGTTAGCCATTGAGGAATCAAGGCCTTGATTTGTTTCCAATCCCATCCACGACTCTTGAGTAGCTGAGATATAATCGATATTCCCTGCTGGGTAAGGGTGGCCCAGCCAGGTGGCTTTCTCGGACTGCTGTAAGACAGTTCCCCAGGAGAAGGCCAAGGTCACTGCCGCTCAGACAACCTCTTGACTCTGCTAAGAAGGTTAGATGTACTTCTATTTCTTTTCAGAGGTCAAGGGTTTGACCTCCAGGCTACATCAGCTGTGTCACATTTATGTAATAAGCACACCTCTATTTCTTATTTGGGACAGGGGCTAAGAAGATCCCCTCCATGTTGGTGACACACGCAGGTAGCTGGGCTCAAGGTCCACTGAAGCTCAAGAGTTTGCAGCTCTGTTCTCACAGCAACCAGTGACTCAATGTGATGTGATGCCCTGGGGTGTGCATCCAATTTGTACCCACGCTTCCTGATGTAAGAGAATGCGAACCGTGCTGATTAACTGGAGACCAGATTTTCTGCATTTGGTTGTTTGTTTTCCACAGCTTTTGACTTCACTTGCAGAATCAAATTTTGGTTAGGAGTTATTGTCAAGGAAATGGCATTAATTATGCAAAGGAAGCTGAAAGGCATTTGCACCAGTGCACGAAAAGCAACTGTGTCAGATTTGAGCAATACGAAAAAGCCAAAGAGCAAGAAACTATTTAAAAACCTGCAGAAAAGTGAAATGACACACTGCCATTTTTAAATGAAGAGAAACACTTCTGCAGATAGAGGCAAACACACTAAGGTGTTTCTATACTGTGCCTTAATTGCATCCTCCAAAGCCTTCAGCATGTAGCCCTTTACCTATGTCTACCAGCTTGATGTAGTTACATAAGCTCAAACACAAACAAACCAGATAAATAACTTAACCCTGTGTTTACTACACAACTTACCTACCACCAGAGGAAGGAGGCTATGATATAGCAAAAATAAAAGGAAGTAACTGCAGGAGAATCCTGCAGCAAAGCCACAAGGAGACCCAGAACTGAGAGTGCTGCCATCAGGAGGCACTCAGCTACACCTCTCCTCCAGAAGCTGCCGGCTGCTTACACAGCAATCAAGTAACCACTCGCTGAATTTAACACTATCAATAGTGGCAAAAATAGCCCCCAGGGTTTGTAATGGGAAGTTATTAATAGGGATTCAGTTCTGAACCCCACCTGCAACCTCCGCGTGCATAAAATGCACAGTGCCATCTTTCTATACATAGCTTTGTTTGCTCACTCATTTTTAAAGCAGACAACTTCAGCTGCAGGTGCCCAAGAAACCAAACACCAGCAAAAAAAAATGCATAAAAACACTGTCCTCAATGTCTTCTCTTTGCTCATTTGCAAAAAGCCCCAGGGGAAAAATAAGGGAACACTGTCAGCCTTTGTCTTTTTTTTTTTTAGTACTTTTTTAAAGTTCATTTTTTCAAGTTTTACCCTTAGGTCTCAATATAGCAGAGTGCTTCAAAAGTTGTTACCTCATTTCATTTCCTAAACAGCAGAGCAGACCCGACAGCACAGCAAGGATTTTTCCTCTGTCTGACTGCTTAAAATGGTCCAGGAGAAGGAGAGATGAATTTGCACCTCCAGGAAGGGGCTTCATAGTTTTGTTAGTGCTGAAGTAAGACTTGTTGGCATATGCAAGTATGCCAAGTACTATGCCATACTTGGCAGTATGGTGCATAGAGCTCCTTTCTAGGCATTTCAGCAACTGCACATTCAACTGCATCTTCCTCTACAAAACAGGTACGCCTGGAGTTATGTTCGTATTTGAAGTGTGGTCGTAAGTGCTGATCCTGAGATACATTCTTCTCCATGAGGTCAGGCACTGGAACAGGCTACCCAGGGAGTGGTGGGGTCACCGTCCCTGGAGGTGTTCAGAAACATTCAGATGTTGTATTGAGGGACACGGTTTAGTGGGAAATGGTGGTGATAGGTAGATGGTTAGACTGGATGATCTCGGGAGTCTTCTCCAATCTTGGTGATTCTGTGATTAATTCTTTCCCTACAACCTCTTTGTGCATCACGAAGGTGCCTGCAGGAGGAGCACACCTCACTGTGAGGTGCTGGAGCCTGCTGGGCACCGTCATCACCGCCTTCCACAACACTCAAACTCAAGGCATTCCTCAAAAAAAGAAGAGAGTTGAGACTTCTGCTTCTGAAGAACAACCAAGACAACTGTCACACTCACAATACTCGACATACTCCGACAACTTGACCTCCAGACCACTGGAGGTAGAAATCTGTTCATACAAAATCTTGTCACCATATTAGCCAACACCTAACAAAACCCCATAGCCAACCTGCACCTGGGATTCAAATGCATCTGATCCAACTTAAGAAAAAAAAAAATCAGTTTCTCACAGAACTGAATTACTTTAATTTAACTGTGAGATATCTGACAGGAGAGAAATATCAAACAGCAAGACTCCATGCCACCTTTATCAGTAGCTCTCTGCGCTATCTTCAGAATCCTTTTCACAGAAAGGATGGAAGATAAAATTAATTCCCCTCTCTGCCCCCAGAACTGGGGTTTCTCCTAGTGAAGACAACGATTCAACTTAAAATCTTAACAGTTTTGTATGATCCAAATGAGCTTTTGGCAAATACAGCATGCAATGAAATCTTCTGGCTAGGTTCCATTTGACATGTCCAGTCATTCTGAATTAAGGTCGGGTAACTTTAGGTTGCCGTGGAGGAAAGCAAGGGACAGCCATCTATGTAGCTCATCTGTAACCTCGTGCTATCCACCTGGCCTTATGGTAGCATCCTCCTCCTGTGTGAGAGCTAACAATCTGGGTTCAGGGAGGAATCATCACAGATAACCCATGAGGAGACAATCCCAAAAAAGGTTTTAGTGATAACAAAGATCCAAGAACTGAGGACAGAAAGTCCTCAGTTGAGCATGCCTTCCTTCCCCAGGTCTGAGACAGAAGCCATCTATTGTTGGGCACAGCTGGGACTCCTGGCAGCACAACGCTCAACAAAACAAAACTGAGGAAATCTCCCATCTGCAGCGGGCCGGACCATAGAACAATTTTCAGATGCCCCCATTTTACTCAATTAAACTTAAAATGTTTTTGGTCAAGTCTCTTAATGACATATGCTGCAATACGACTCTTGCAAATAGAAACAAAGGATATTTCTAGCCATTCTTCCATCTCAAGCTTATATAGCACTGAAAAGACCCTTACCTTTGGCGCTCTGCTTGGTGATGCCATTGCTGTGAGAAGTGCAAACACAAACGACTACAAGGACACCAAAATATTGGTATTCAGTCAGATTACAAAGCTGCTTTAGATAGTTAAAATGTGATCAGCTATTAAGAAGAAAATGATATCATTTCTTCCTTATTGATAAAAATTAACAATCTACCCGATTTCATTTACAATACCCACTCCAAGCAAATTAAGAAAGAGAAAGTGCAGCTTTCCTAATGCTTAATCACCATGACAATCTTATCTCACCACCGTGTCTGCTCACTGGAAAACCAGATACACAGAGTTCAATAAACAAGCATTTCTTACGAAATAAGAAATGATGAAACTGATTTCAGCTGGTAACTCCTTCCACACAGTTGACATTTATCACTGAGATGACAGAATATTAAACATCCAAACCCACTGTAGCCACTCCAATCTGTAGCCAATCCAATCAGTCAGACGCCAGGTCATCATGCTGCAGTGTAGCACAAAGCCAAGCAGGAAGGAAGAAGCTGAAGGTGAAAACAGGGTGGGCATCAAAACCCACTGCCCTCCTATGGCAACACCAGGATCCTGCGCTTCGGAGATAACAGCGCCGACATAAGAAGTGGAATTGATCATTGCCTTTTAATAAAAATTCATCTCCAGGCCCAGCAGGGTTTTCTGTAAATCTAAACACTATTCTTTTCAATTCGGTTTGGCCTTTTCTCAAGAAGGTGATAAATGAGCAATCTTTTTCCTGCCCTTCGCAGTGGAAGATGAATTGGATGCACTGTGGGTAGAATCAGAGGAAGAAGAGGCTCATCCAGACTCAGGGCTTTCTGTTCCATCTGCGGTGCTTTTGCCTCCTCACACAATAGCAAGAAAACGTAAGTAACCAGTAACCAGATAAATACACAAACATAAAGTGAGAGAATGTCCCAGAGAGGGAACAGGAGAGCAAGAGAGCTATTTTTCCTTCCTTCTGCTGAAATTCACAAAAATCAATGTGTAATTCCTTGTTAAACCATGCCTGCAAAAACTCGCTTCCAGATCAAACAGCAGTAATGCATCCACATCAGCATGGTGCCGGCTTTGAAACACCAGTTTGAACACCAAACCCTACTACCCAAATGGGCAGAAATCCCTGAAAGCACTTGGATGCTGTCAGACAAAGAAACTGCCCTACGGAGAAAACCTCACAGTGAGATTCCCACTGGCACAGAATCACACAGAATCACAGAATGGCCAGGGCTGGAAGAGACCTCAAGGATCATGAAGCTGCAACCCCCCTGCCACAGGCAGGGCCACCATTTCATAGCAGCCCAGGCTGCCCAGGGCCCCATCCAGCCTGGCCTCAAACACCTCCAGGGATGGACGGGGCATCCACAGCCTCTCTGGGCAGCTGTTCCAGCACCTCACCGCTCTCATAGAAAGAACTTCCTCCTATATCCAGACTAAATCTCCCCTCCCTCAACTTCAGACCATTTCCCCTTGTCCTGCTGTTGACTCCCCTCCTGTTTGCAGGCTCCCTTTAGGTACTGAAGGCTGCAATGTCACCCCGCAGCATTCTTTTCTCCATGCTGAACAAGCCCAGCTCCCTCAGCCTGTCTTTGTAGGGGAGGTGCTCCAGTTCCCTGCTCATCTTTGTGGCTCCTCTGGCCCCTCTCCAACAGCTCCCTGTCTTTCTTGTACTGGGGGCTCCAGACCTGGACACAGTGCTGCAGATGGGGCCTCACAAGAGCAGAGTAGAGGGGGACAATCACCTCCCTGTCCCTGTTGGCCACCCCTCTGTTGATGGAGCCCAGGATCCCGTTTGCTTTCCGATCTGCAGGTTGGCCCAACCTACAACTCAACAGACTGAGTTCTTTGCTTGCTCATCAAACCGAGCTTCCAGACACATAGAAAAACTTCCAAATTTCACCCCTGTGCCCATCAGTCATCCTAAGGTGATTCCTTATCACAGAAACATAGCATGCAACCTGCTCTGCTCAGGCAGAAATTCACCCCCCAAACCATTTTTACAATTGTAAAGCTTCTGGAATGCTGTGGGAGGAACACGTCCCCCCTCCATAAAGGCTACACCAAAATGAAAGTTGTGGTCATCGCAGGCTGGAAGACCAACAGGAAAGAAAGGAGGAAAACCTCTCAAATATTAAATCTAAATTTTCATCATTTGCCATTTTTATTTTAGTCTTTTATTAAATTTTGATTAGTCCTTAAAGTAGCACCTGCCATCTACCCAGAGAATTAATGCATTTGCCCTGCTTGACTGATTCTGAGCTGGGAAATCTGTGCAATAGAGGTTTCCATCTACTCTAAGAGTCTCAGCAGAGACCTTCCCAATTCAGCCTCTCCCAGCTGGACAAACCTTGCATTCTGCAAATGTGGGATGTAACACATCAGCCAGATATTAGTGGGACCTTAACTCTGCACCTGTGTAACACGCACACACCAAAACCAAAGGGAAGCTTCTTAGGCAATGTTATTTCAGAGTACGGAGCACCATTCCTCAGCCAAGGAATGCCGTCCACCAATCAGTGCTGAGAAATGCAACAGTTATTTCTAATTCCACTGACTTCGATCACAGCAATTTCCTCACTGGTAAGCTATGGAAATTCAGACGTGGTGAGTAATCACCGTGGATAACCCTTAATTGAACGAGACAGCCTCTACCACACTTTAAATACCAATTTCAGTTAATAGGAGCTTTTTCTCCGTATTCACAGAACAGTTCTCAAGGGAGAGTGTGACGCTCGTTCTTTCAGATTTATTTTAAAAATAGGATGACAAGACTACGACTTCCAACGCAGCACCTTCAAAATCCAAGGGTTAGCTCCTGAAATTCTGAGTTAAACTATGGTGTGAAATTAAGGAGAAAAAAACACCACGCATTTTTTCATTTGCCTTCTCTAGAACCACGATAGGTTGAGCACGGGGAAAAAAAAAAAAGCACCAAGAGGTGGATTATCACTTGGGTAAGGTCCTGTTTCATAATAATGCAAAAAAGACCATGACACATTGGAGAAGATAGATCAAGAGCATGAAGCCTGGCTGCACCATGATTTTGTTCTCAAGTCATTATGCTTCAGCCATTAGTTTACAGTCCTGAAAATCTCTGGCACTTACTGTGTGATACTTACCCTAAAAACATCTGGTGTTTGGTCTACAAATACTAACACGCAAGTGAGAAGCAGTGACAGACACATGGTGCTCAATTTATTCAACAGAAAGTACATGGTTGGAGGTCTGTTTGTTGATAGTTTTTTAAACAGAACAGGTTTTGCTGCATTTAACAAGACAGAAAAATACCCTTCACACAACCTCTGCATTCCAAGGGACCTCTTCTGATGATAATTATCAAGACCATAATTTCCTATTTGACCATGTCAAGTTCTGTAATTATTAGCTCCTGTTTGTACATCTATACCACAATTATAGTATCTAGTTACAGAATTTCGGACCTTGTAAGGGACCTTGTCCAACACAGCAGGGTGAAGGACAGCTGGCTGCTCAGGGCCACTTGTGTTGTCAGTGCCTTCCCAGATGGAGAGCCCACAACCTCTGGGGCAAACCATTACCATGACTGATCACCATTCAAGTCTGAGAAAATTAAACAACCCCAAACCATCTGCAACTTGCTGAGGATGCTTCTGATCCATCTGCAGGCTGCCAACGAAGCAGCCCCTGGGTCCAGCTGCCAGTCACAGCCACTGATGCTGGGCAGCTCAGCCATATACCAGCCCACCCTCTGTCCACATACCTAGTCCACGCTTCAGCAGTTTGTCTATGAGGATGTCACGGTGTCAGAAGTTTTTCTGCTCTCATCTCCTACACCAGCCATCTCATCACAGAAGCTATCAGCGTGATTTCCCCTCCATAAACTCACACTAATTACTCTCAATCACCTTGTCCCTTATCAGCTGATTTTTCACCGCCCATCAAATAGTTACCGTGCCACCTGCAGTCAGAGGTTTACCTTTCCTTCATTCAGACTTGGCTCTCTAGAGACATTTTGTTGGCAAAAGTGGGAAAAATTGATCCAAATAAATAACAGCTGCGAATGTGAAGTCAGTCCAACCCCCGTGTTTTAATGTGACGTGAGACATGGAGCTAACACAGCCAAGGCAGCACGGAATGTCTCAGTAGGGATGCATAACTGACCAGTTACTAAGAGCAAAAAGATAAATTTACTGCGCTCGTTATGTCCCTCAGTTACTCACTGCCAAGAGCAGAGCAAAAAGCTACACATGAAACATCCAACCATCTTTTACTCCCAGGAACTCTTTCAGCAGCAGAGCTCCAATCTCAAATCCAATTTTCATAAAAGCTCTGCACAGATCATCTCTGTTTCTGGCTGGAATCATCATTAGTCTGGCAAGCCCCGCTCTTTGACAAGATCAATGTTTTAACCAGAATGGAAAGAGCTCTTACTTAATAAATGACGAAATGAAGCAGCACAAAAGCAAATGAATAAATACATGGAGAGATACAAGGAACAGCTGAGAGTGGGCAGAGCCTTCTGTCCCATCATACGGTGCCAGCCCACCGCAGGGCCACACCAACAGATCAGCTATTAGAGCCCATCCATTGCTAGACATATTCCAACAACATAAAAATCCCAGAAGAAATGCTCAGCCTTTCAAATGATGGTCTAATGAATGTCTCTAGCCCTTTTTAATAGATTTCCACCAACAAAATGGAGTCAGGCTCCTCTGGTTTGCCATCACTCATTCCAAGCCCAACGCCAGCACTCCAGATGTTCTCCAACCCTCCTTTTTGGAAGCACAGCCTTGGATAACAAGATTTTCCATCTCAGTAAGCCTGATAAGCAAACAGAGCTTCAGTTTCTACTTCAATACAACTGTATCACACAGCAGCACTTTGCAAATCAATAGCATCAGGACAAAACAAATAATTATGACCCGTGACTATGTGATTATCAGATATCTGATTCATTGTGCTGCTGCTACCACCGCTTATATATCAGTCAATGAATTAGAGAGTTCTGATCACAAGTGTAGTACTTTAATAACAAAGCCTGTTGCAAAGCAAAGAGGGAAAAGCTCAGCGCTGTACTTTCTTAGCACTGCACCCTACTTCTGCCACAAGCAGAAATACAGACTGCCTTACCTTGATGTTGCAGGCTTGTTCCATCAGCCTCCTGGCGTTCTCCTCAGCTCTGTACCTCTTAGGCAACTGAACCCTGAAGAATTTTAAAGCTCCTTCAAAATCAGCTTGTAGAAGGTCCTCTTTGGAGGTCTGTAACCGAACACAGAGAATTGCTCTATAAACACGGAGAACATGAAGTCATGCTGTTTCACCACATTTGTCATTTACTGAATGTACTCCAAATCACTGATATTCACTGGCTCAAAAGACATCACCTTTGCAATCAACTCTTTAATCCCTGTTTCATAAAACAAACCAGAGCTTAAAACTTAGCCGAGGAATGCCATGCAGAGAGGTGCAGCCTCTGGCACACACGACTGTATGCTGTCCTTCTGTACCTGCAGGGTAAGAAGGGGATTCTGGCAAAGCCTGTCAAGCTGCAACTCAGGAAGGAAAAAACAACAAAAAGAAACAAGGGAATCTGTAATATTTTTTAGAGAGGTTATTTTTGTAACAGCGCTGGCTTTTATAACGCTGCTCTAGAAAGACAATGTATATATAGACATATATGGTTACAGACATTAACAACAGAAATGCATATGACTCATAGGAGGCACCAGCAAGTCAGTCTGCAGAAGTCTGTGACACCACTTCTCAAAGAACACAGTGCCAGAGAATGCTTCCCATGTTTATTTCTATATCTGTCGTAAGTCTGTACCTCTCGCTGTGGTATCAGGCCTAACAGGTCAGAAATGTGAAACATTCTGCACTAATCCCATTCTGCTGCTGAAGAGGTAATATGATTCATGACTCAGGGACAAATGAATTCATTTCTGGAGCTGCAAGAACTACAGGACGCGATCTTGCAGCTAAGCAAAAGCCTACAGACGGCTCCCTTAAAATGCTCACAGTGATCTGACATCCAGAGAACGCAGCCAGGTCACCTCAAAATGGGAATTCTTTTCGAAGCAGAAGAAATAAAGAAAAGCGTGCCAATGTGCAGCAGGGTGAGTCAGGCTGTACGCCCCAGTGCCACCACTGACACGTGTGGGGCAACACAGCCCCCTGTAAAGGCAAACTGCTGCACGCGAGCTGGGCACCACATGAGGACGAAACCCGCACTGTGCATGGTTATCTATCACCCCACATATTCCCAAAGATTATTATACTGCACACCCTGCTGAGCACTTACTAATAGCTTCTACTACATTAATCACAGGGCAAGAGTGAGAAAATGCTAAGTGTAGCTGAAGTAGCTTTGGAGGATCTGTTTCCCTGCAACCATGGGATTCATCTTTTTTAAACTTTATCTTCAAACTGCTCAGAGTTCCCTCAAGATCTGTTGGATCCTCCCGTCCTTGGCAGCCAAAAAGCTGCTGGGTCATCCCTGCAGGCGCACAAGAAGAGCTGCTGTCAGGATGCTGATGAGCACTGCTCAGCTTTACAAACGAGCACATCCGCTTCTGCCCACAGCAATTTGGCAGGAGGGCTGCTTGGCCGAGGCAAGACCGATGTCGTGTTGATAGCAAGAAGCTGCTGCTGAGGTACCCAATGAATCAGACCCACTCGTGAACACAATTCTGGCCAAGGCATCCGCTTCCTCTTCTGAAGGCAGTTTTCCTTCTGGACCAGGTTTGCTCGGGCGATGTGTGCTATGCCCCGCTGCAGATGAGCTCCTGTTGCGTACCCACAGAGCTGTGCCAAAGCAGCGTCAGCTTTGGGAATCTCTGGGAATGATCAGCAAAACAGCATCACAGTGCCATGACACAGCTCTGGACAGTGCTAGCTGGGCAGTGCCGGTCCATCATAGAGCTGTTAAGGCTGGAAAAGACCTTTAAGATCCCCAAGTCCAACCCCAGCCCAACGTGCCGACTGCCCACATCCCTCAGTGCCACACCTCCATGGTTCTCCAACACCCCCAGGCACCGTGACCCCATCACTCTGCGGGCAGCCTGTGCCAGGGAAAGAAGCAGTAAGTGTTGGATAACCAGCTTACTTGAAAACGATCACCCTCCTCTCTGCGATGCTGACAGCTGTGATCGCTATATGGACCAGAAAGGTTTCCCTATTCCACTGCAGACTTGCCCTCTGTGGAGATGAGATCCCTGCTGTATTCTTGTCCCCGCAGCCCTGCAGCCCCTGCTGGCCCAGGCATAGCTCTGAGCAAGCTGCAGGGGCACAGGGGCAGCCTCTAAACCCCATTTTGCTGCTGTTATTGATTTCACACTGCAGAACTGCCAACCAGGCTGACTGCCGTGCTTACGACACAGTGGGAGGCTGTTTTCAATCACAGCTCCTGGACAGTTGCTCCTAGCCCTAAACAAACACGGAGCACTCTTCTTGTCAGAGTTTCACCATTTTAGTAGGTGCTGAGCTGCCCTCATTTCAAGCAAACATTTTTCCTGGAGTACCCGACTGTACGCTACCTGAAATGTGTATTTTGGTTTAGCTTTCTGAAAATGAACATCATGTATTTGGGGCTCTTGAATTTCCTTTTCTTTAAAAACAGAATCACAGAATGGCCCAGGTTGGAAGGGACCTCAAGGATGATGAATCTCCAGCACAGGTGGCCACAGGCAGGGCCACCAACCTCCACATTTCATAGCAGCCCAGGCTGCCCAGGGCCCCATCCAACCTGGCCTTGAGCACTTCCAGGGATGGATGGGGCATCCACAGCCTCTCTGGGCAGCTGTTCCAGCACCTCACTGCTCTCCTAGCAAAGAACTTAAACGTTAAAGATCAACACTTCAATTATCCCACCAAACCTCAGAGAAGCAGAGGCACCTACCCTTTACATCTACAGCACTTCATCAAGATAAATAAATGCCAAAAAAGGCAGAGGCAAATATGTCAGAACAACAGAGATGTGTAAAAGTTCATACTTGGAGGTTGTTCTCCCCGGGTTCCTTATCATCAGTGCTACAATGACTTTGCAACAACCCTTAAACCAATTACTTTCACAACATTGTAGCTATGGAGAATGCTGAGGTCTGAGAAGCCTTTGGTCAACTAAAATCTGTGAGAGATAGAGTGAGCCATGGCAATGGGAACTATTGAAATTGAAAAATGATAACCCATCATACTGCATATTCTGTTAGCATGGGTGGTGGAGCCCAGATGTTCAGCTCTCTTTGCTTTGCTGTGTGTTTTCACTTCATCAAAATATTTAGTTGGTCAGAAAGCTATGAGTTTCACTATTAAAACGACAAGAAATCAAATTAACCTTTTAAGACCAATGTTAACTAGGCTGTATATTTTGTATATATATATACATATATTTGTGTACATCATGCAAACAAATCTTTTCAGGTACTAATTAAAAACAGGAAACAACAAAAACCAGTGTGTGTACAGAAGTACATATGTATGTGCATTTAGAAAGAGGGATGGATGCATATGGAGTACAAAAGAACAATAGTGTTGTTGCTATTCGACGATCCACATTTTGTGACATTTTGTGATCTTCATCAATAAATCACAAAGACAATCCAGGCCCCTCTGGCAGCTGTTTGACTGGCAGGGCTCTGTAAATGTGCTGGTTCGTATCACTCAGCTCACGGGATCTCGCCAACAACTTCTTTCCCTCAGCCATCTGTAAGCCTAATGAGCCGCTAATTCCAGTTTGGCAGGTACATGGCATTGCTGTGCACCTGGGGACTCCAGGGCATTTTTTTAATATTCGAGATGTAATTCTTAAATAATCATATTCGTGTTTAAAATGTGTGTTAAAAAGACAGGCAAAAAAGAAGACTCGCGGAGAACAATGCACTTCCGAAGTCTCCACTTGCCTTGTAGGGTTTGGTTCAATGTCTCCTCAAGTGTCCTTCCCACATATTTCAGTATATTCACAAAATGGCCTTATATGGAATGGCTGAAATGAAGGACAAGCCTTTTTGCAGAAGTAGTAAGGAAGCATTCGAGTCTACAGATGAAGTGCTGGGAATGTGCAGATGTTTGAAAAACAGGAACAGAAAATCTGAGCTCTTCTTTGTGACCGACTTAAGTGACAGTGTGCTTATTTTATTATTAGTATTACCTCTCCATATATTGAGGGAAATGTGATTAAGACAAAGGCTTGGCTTCTTTTCTTTTCTTCAATTATTAATTTTGCAGTCTCATTCCTCACCGACTGTACCAACTAAATCCCCTGATCCCAGCTGGGAACTCAGAGAGCAGAAGAAATTTCCGATCAACCACACTGCGTATCCTTGATTTAATTTTTCCTCTTTTATACAAACAGATTGAAAAATTCCACAGTAATTCCTATAGAATTAAGCGTATATAGTATATCTGTTTAGAATTTCTACAGAATGCCAGTGAGCATAAACCTGTTGTACAATCTAATGGGCATCAGTCAGGAAGAGGAGAGCCAGTGGAAGGCAAAGGAGAACCTGGCCATACTCTACTCCACTATTATATGTGCTACCAATAAATCCAAAATGCTTTCAAGTGACCCTATACTACTTTTTCAGACCATAATATTTAATTTTTAACACACCTAGATGTAGTTTTAAGCTTTTGAAGAATGTGCAATGCACTATGAAGGATTGGGGCTCCTCCTACTACCCTGAATGCTCCTTCTCAATGCTGTATGTTGTTCAGTTGTGCTCCAAGCAGAGCTCCAGATTTGAGATGTCAGACGACCTCAAGAGGAGGACACGGAGCTGCTGAGGAGCAACAGGCAATGCAGACCTGGAACCCAGCTCTGGACACGAGTCCTGGCTGAAGAGACCTGGCACACATTGCCAATATGAACCATCAATGGGCTCCTTCCATTGGCATCACTTCTAGCCCCTTCTAGGATACGAAAACTATGCTGTCACAAATACAGTTTTCCATTAAAACCTGTGATCTCTGTAAAACCCAATTTGGTATAAAGATGTCCCAGGGAAAAACACAACCTGAGTGGATAGGTGAAAGTTTCCAGAAGGCCTGGCTTTGTAGGCAATGGGTTGGCACCCAGCAATGGGCTCAGGCTTCCCACTGCGTACACACGGTGCTGCACCTCTGCTCCAAATGCCACTGGTGACTGCAGATCAAGACTACAGAAGGTAATGTTTCCACCTGCCATCTAAAATACGGATAAATGTCAATCAAACCTCTTTAAGAGAACAGGCATTATCAGCATCGTTTTGCCCTTTTTATCCTCCATTTTTTAATAACCATGTCATTCAGCAAAGCTCATTGCCCAGGTGACTAAGTCCAATTTCCTGGTATTCCCCACCTGGAGAGCCAGCTCCAAAGCCTGATGAATCAAGTGAAAAAGCCTAGTGGCTCTGTCTCATCACAAACCAATGCAGAATGACCTGGCAGCCCTACCCCAGGAGATCAGCAGCACCGAGGCTACGGATTGGGGTGGGGGAGTGCTGAGGAGCAGTAGGAGCTGTGCAGGCACCGTGCTCAGACACAGCACCTTCAGCCATGCGTTACAGCCAGCACTACACCCAGTTCTACAAGTGACTGCAGGCATACCCAAACTGCCCTTCACTTCACCAGCAACCTGTGAGTTTGTGAATATTGCATCTGTCACTTTGCAATGCTTGCAAGGTGCAAGTAATCGCCTTTCTTTCTATTATTTTTCATGCTCGCCCAAATGCTGAGTGTCTCACACCACCAAGACCAGCACCTCTCATCCGAGGGCACCGCAGAACACGCAGCGATGGCTCAGCAGCGTGATGAAAATGCACGACAGGTCACTCAACCACAGCACAATATGGGGCTACGCAGGGCGTGGAAATAAGGCATGGGGCAGCAGCAGCTGCTCCTCCCCAGACACGACTCCCAGATGGCATTTTGATGTGCCGTGCCACCCAACCCCAGGGCAGCAGCCAGAGCACACCCAAGGCAGGGAGCAACTCTGCATCCTCTGCTGTTGTGTGGCTTTGGGTGTGTTTTGTGCAGCAGCAGTGATGATGAAAGTGCACTTCTCTGTGCCGTAAGATGCCACACCAATTTCGGGCCATCTCACAGACAGACATCATTTGCTATGGCAGATAAAAACAGCTTTAACAATTTATCACCCAGATTGCTCCACACAAGCATTTTAAACTTTATACTTAAATTCCCTCACCAAAACTAAACACAGAAACAGCGGAAAACTACAATGCACCACATCTTGAATTGTTATCATTGCCTACAATGCTTAAAACAAACCTCTGATGCTCCGACTATCAAATTTGAGCTGCTGCAAATTAAAGCACTTTCCAGCAGCACCCGGGAGCAGACAGAGCACGGTTATTTGGAACCATTACAGAACTGAGAACAAAAGCATTCACTGCTTTAGGACATGTTTTATGGGGAGAGCCCTGGTTGTGACTGCGGGTATCACAGCACCAGCCCTCCTGGGCACAGGGAAGAGTCAGCACTCAGGAGCTGGATTGAGAGAAGCCAAGAGAAAAAAAAAAAACAAGTGAGGTTTCCCACCTCCATCCAGTGTAAAGAATCCCAGGGGAAGCAGGTTTGGGAGGGGAGATGGCAAATTCACAATGACTTAATTTGAAGAAAACGTGATCTCACCGCAAGCAGCCGAGGCACAAACAGGCGATGCCCCATCCCCAGAAGTTCCAGCACCCGACATGCATACTCATTCACCAGCTTGCTCCTCTCGTCATGCATGTCCTGGGACTTTTTGACAGGCGGGGTGAGCTTGGCAGCCGGAGTTTTGCAAGGTACCCCTTCTTCCATCAGCAGCAAGTAGTAAGTATCCAGAGTGAGAAGAACAGGCTTCTAACCCCAATTTCCAGAAGTGCAACGCGAGGTGAGGTGAGCCAGCCCCGGCTCTCGGAAACCGGCTCAGATGGGCGTCTACAGCTCAGAGCAAGGAAAGCATCTTTGCTAAGAATCGAGGAAAAATATCATCCGCTGCGTTTGCTCAGCCTGAGTCCGGAGAGGATGTGAAAAACAAACCAAAGAAAACATGGATCTAAAATGTACCCAAAAGGCAGGAAAATGGCAGAAATCGAGTGCGGGAGAGCTCTGATGCAAGAAAGGAGAGGGAGAGCTCTCAGGGCTCAGCGTGTCTGAGGCTATGTGTGCGAGCAGACAGCAGCAGCGATAAGAGCAATAAAGCCGGGGCAGTTCTGGAGCTGCAAAGAGAAAAGGATGAGCTCATTGCAAGCTCCGGCTGGTGACAAGCGTGGCGGTGGCTGCTGCTGCCTCTCGCTGTGCATCGGCAATGAAGGGATGGGGAGGAGGGGGCTGGGAGGGGGAATGAGCATGCAGTGTGCGTCTCGAGGGAGAATGCCGTAATAAGAAGCCAATAGTGAGCGGCGGGACGGATGGGCTCCCCTCCCCTCCGCCTCCCATCAATCCCACTGTGACAGGCTCTGCTGCTGGATCCCAGGCTCACGTACACGAACGGCATCCTCGGTGGGTAGGAGAAAGGAGACTGCCAGGCAGCACAGGGACTGCTGGCTGACGTGCTGCTGGACAACGCGGGCACAAAGTGCGCTACAGAGATGGGCAGGTAGGGCTGGGACCATCGTCCCTGCTGGACCGGAGAGGGGAAAGGACACAGCAAGGGACTGCTGGCAAGGGAAGGGCAGATGAACAGTGCAGTGCTGAATGAAATAAGCAACAATCACTTCCAGCCCGGCCTTCTCCGGAGGCATTTCTAAATCTAGAGACGACTGGCAGGGAGGGGATGATGTCAGCATGTACTCTGAATCGGCTCTAGAAATTAACTGCACATTTGTCAAGAAAGCAATGATGTCACAAATCCGTGGTCCTGCACCTCCCCAGGTGCCCCGGCCATCTGCCTGGGGACGAGGCAGCACATCCCTGTAGGCCTGCATTTAGGCAGTGTGCTTTGCTCCTGCTGCCCCTCTGCGCTGCCTAGCTAGAAAATGGGCTCTGTAACAGAACAATGCAAGTTTCCATCACAGAGTGGCACCCCATCAGAAAGAAAGAAAATCGCAACGTATCACAGCGAGCTCTAGACACCTAAACCACACTAATTGAAAACGATTCTGCACTGCATTTTTGGATATAAAAACCACGCGTTTATCACATTCTGAAACATCACATTTAGGTAAAATAGTGACACAAAGTAAAAATCAGTAGCTTGGGGTTGCTGAATTGAAATAAGAAACACGTTCATGTGTAGCTAAAATAGGAAAATTTGTTTTAACTCACAATGGACAAGCATACATAAACAGCAAACAACAGAGAAAAGGAGAGAGATAAAGTCATTTAATTGTTTGCTACACCACCCACGCTGAACTCACCAATATAAGCAAATTGTCTTGGATGAAAGGAAGTAAAGAATGATGAAAAGGATGTAAAAGGATGAAGAAAAGGACATAATTACCCTAAACTGCTCCACCCACTCTGGTCAGCCTGGCTCACGGTGGCACATGAAGCAGGTGGCACACAGAGCAAAGCTGTAGGTCAGAGATGGCAGCTCACAACAAGGTGGGACTGAAGCTAACTAACACACTTGCAAACCTCATGCAGTAGTGAGCAAGCTGTTTGATAGAGGCTGTCCTCTGTCAGGCTGTGGAGCACTGCTTTGCAGATGCGGATCCCCCCAAAGGAGCAGATGACAGCTGTGATGGTGGAGATGACCATGCTGCAGCCTGGCTGAGCTCAGGCATCTACTGTGGTGATGCTGAAGAGAAGCTACGTGGCACTGTGGGACACAGTGGTGATGGCTGTACTAAATGACCTTAGTGGTCTTCTCCAGCCTTAATGATCCTATGAACACCAACACGGTTCATTCTAGTTTAAGATTACAGTAACACTGTGATGGGGACTCCCCTGTACCTCCCAAACTCCTTCAGTGTGCAGTTCCAAAGTCTCCAGCTTATCTTCTTGTTTAGGATTATGTGTGTAAGTCAGCACCACCACAACTGACTGGTTATTCATCGTTGGTTTAATTCTCACCTCACTAAACCATCTCTGTAGGGTGAAAGGGTTTAAAGAAAGGTAGGTAGCCTGAAAAATTCAGGAAAAAAATCAGACAAGTGTCTACACCTTGTTGACACACACAGTGGTAAACATGATATTCAAGAAGCATCAAGGTTCTATCCTCAACCTGAGACTGAAAACACGACTGAAAACATTAAAAAGGAAGAGAGGAGAGCATTATATGGTGTGCTTTGGGAAACAAAGAGGAGACAGAAGAGACCAGAAGGGGCAGAGACACTGAGGACCAGGCACAACCTATGGGCAGAGCATGCGGAGCGCTGGCCGTGTGAAAAGCCTTCCATTTCCCCTTGCATAAATCAAACTTAACAAGATTTGGTTCACTGTGGGTAAGATCCGGGCTTATGAATAATGGAATGAAGTGATTATTAAATAAAGTCTTTAATTCTAGAAAGTTATAATAGGATCCAGTAGTTAGAGGCTAAAACCAGATGAATTCAGGTTAGAAAGAAGGTTCACACTTTTAGGAAGGAGGAAAATTAACTACAGGACAAGCATCCCAAGGGATGTGGTCTACTACCATCATTACAGTTTTTACATCAGACCTGGATTTCTTCTTTAAAAAACAGGCTTTAGAAACCCTGAGAAGTTTCAAGGCTTCATAAAAAACCTGAACTGCCAGCTAAAATCCATCACTTATTGTTTATTACAGAGCATAGCAGCGACCTGTCATTAGATCTGCAGTTTGAGACTTCTTATATTCCTTCCCATTCTCAGATCTTTCTACATCCTAAGTGAACACTGCATCTTACTTCTACTTGTGTCTGATGCAGAACTGTGGTCTGTCCTTCATGCAGACCTCGCTGCTCTCATACATGCCTTTGGCACTGCTCTCAGCCCTGCCATTAGCTTGCTGCCCCGGATTCTTCAGAAAGGCCTGGCTGAAGTCAACATAAAACCTGGAAATGGCCCAGAAGGCAGTAACTGGCACACTAAGAAGAATGCCTTAGGGTAAGCACACATTACTTGAGCTCTGACTTCCAAGTTGGAGATTATCTGCTTTTTTAAGTACGGTTACAGTCTTTTTCTGGCCATGAAATACCTGCTCGTGTGGCACTGCTGCCATTAGTCAGCTCAGACACAGACAGCAGAGGTCCACTGAACTCTGATGAATTGGCTCGTGGAAAAATGCTCCTTATGCAAAGCAAACCATATGGAATCTGAGCTCCGTATACAGAGATGTAGGCACAGAGAAAAATACATAGAGAAGGCTCATGAGACCCCAAGGAGAATGATGGGTTTCTGTTTATCCCTTTATGATGGCTGAAGTGAGAGCTTTGTGCTTCTTGCCATGTTTTCTACAGACAAACTATGTGCCACCATGGTTACTGCAGCTCTGCCTTAACATTTTGCCAGGAGCACCCAGTGCCCAAACATAAACGTGTTGGTTTTAACAGTGTTCTCCCTTGCTCTAAAAAGCAGTGAGTTGCCCAACTCCCATCATTTTAAAATTACAGCCCTATGTCTGTGGCGAGGATTTCTTTCTCTCTTTCTGCACCCTCTTCCTGCCGACACATTCTGCCAGCCCTGTGCCCTCCCTCTATCCCTGCCCTTCTGCAGGAGCCCTGCTGGCCTTAACTCCCATCCCTGTGCTTCGTGTCCACAAGAATATCAATTTTTTTATGATAATGGGGCATGCTGCTGAAAGGTCAGCACTGAGATAAACCGAACATTTCCATAATTGCTATATCAGCTGCTAACTGATCAATGCCTACTTATGATAGCATCTCTCTTTTACATGTCAGCTATCCATAAAAAAAAGGGAACTGGACTGTCTTTAACATTTTAGTGGCAAAAATAACTGGCTTTGAAAAGCTAAATAGAATCTAAAACTCAAAGAACAAAAAAGAAAGCTCTCTTTCAAGTTCTTCTCTGCAAAAGGATAAGACAAACCCTGCAGCTGAACAAATCTGAAAAGCCATATGAATTGCATCGTGCCCACCGTGAGTGCTTCACCTCTTACCTTATACTTTGTCGTGCCTGTTTTTCAGGTCTACTTGCAACAGAATAATCTGAATTTACTGAAGTTTACATCTCTTAACATTATCAGAGAGAACACGACAAACCAATTACTTCTCAGAGCAGATTCCAACCCTGTGCCAGGGTCTGTGCTGGTTAACCTGTTCTTAGATGGCTTAGAAAAGAGGATGAATCACAAGGTGACAATGTTGGCAAATGCTACTGAATTATTCAGGACTTACAGTAAAGAACTGAGGAAGGACTGTAAGATCTGAGTGACTGTGCAATAGTACAGTAAATGAAAATTCAGTGTAGATAAGTGTAAATTGCTGCAAATGGGACAAAAAATCTATCATTTTTACATATAAGCGACAGCTGACAATTGCCGCTCAGAATGAATCTTGGCATTACCATGCATGGTTCAATGAAAATAGCACAGCTGAGGTCAATAAAATAAGGCAAGTGGTAGGAATTAATAGGAAAGAAAAGGTGATTTAAACTGAGAATGCTATACAACTCCACAACATCTTCAACGTTATGCACTAGTCTGGTACTCCCCCCTCAAAAAGGAAATAACAGAGACCAATTAGTATATTATGAAGAAATGAGGCTCATCAGCAGCTTCCAGGGGAGGAGATAAAAAAATAAATTCAAATGATCAAGCCTGTAAAACAGATGACTGATGAGGAGATACAGCAGATTTGTAAAATCATGAGTAGCCTGGAGAAAGTAAAGAAGTACAAGCCATCCAAAACCCCCTTTAACACTTTTTAAACTCTAATGCTCCAGCCTAGAGAGCAGCAATGGGTAATATCAGCAGTGGATGTGTGTTGGGGCATAAAGGCAGCTTCGTCTTAAGGGATGTGACAGTGGCCATTTTGGCTTACACTGCAAACCACAGAGCTCCCTGAAGAATTAAGTACAGCTCATCCATAAGCAACAGAGTCCAAGGCCTGTGAGAATCAATCACTGCTCTGTCAATCCCTGCCACGTCCACTTCTCACGAGGACACATTCTTGAGCTATATCTTTAATGCTGAGCAAAATCTCAGATGTCATTTGGAAGTTCTGTGTTGGCACAAGTGGTAATTCAGAAGGTAAATGATGGACAAAACCCAAGACAGGTTAGGTGAAATGTCTGTTCTTAATGCTTTGGAAGTGAAATAAGAAAATTTACAATCCTTAAAATGCTCATTAAGAAGTGAAATGTTAATGTATAATTAAGTACAGAAAAAAAAGAAGCATCAAAATGTTTGCCTTTGTAGAGGTCCATATCCAAAGCAGTGAAAAATTATGGGTGGATCTTTAAGGTTAGTCATGAGTATTATTCCATAAAAAATTAGAGAACAATACAATACTCACAGTTATCAGAAAAATAAATTTCTGTAGGTATAAGGATGTCAATACGTGACAATAAAGTGTCAGTACAAGGTCAATACAGAAAACACAGCAAGTTCAAACAGCCAAATACAGACCTGAGCAGATGAAGGCTACCACTGAGATGCTCAAAAGTTCAAGAACACCAAGACTATTGGGCTGTGTATTAAAGAATATGACTGGTATCTGTATGTAATTCAAGGTGATAAGTGTGTCTCTCTGTGGGACAATCTAAGAAAAGAGGACAATGTTGATGTAAGAGCAGAGGAGTGTAAAAAGCTCAGGAAAGAGTTCAGACTGCAACAGGAAAAACAGAGTTCCACCAGCACACTGCTGCTGCTACCAGCTGATAACATGGATGCCAAGTCACGCAATGGTGCAAGTAGAGCACAGAAGCAATTCTTCAGCCCAGAAGGTCCTTTTCTGTCCACATATAGGACAATTTTAAAAAAAGACATCAAACAATTCTCCTAAGCTAGAACAAATTTGACTTTTTATCTTCTTTTTAATATAGGGACTATCAGGATCAACTACTAAATTGATAGCATCATCTGCTGTCGCTGTCTTTGTAGCTGGTGTTCTCTTCTATGTAGGGCACATACTGGCACAAGCAACGCTGAGGTGGAAAGTTGGAAGCAGAAACAACTGTGAACCACAAAGCTGTTGTGTTTGTGTTACACACTGTTATTATTTGATAGCGTGCAGTGAAAAGCAGTTTAAGAACTCGGAGCAACCATTAGAAATGCTGCTTACTTTTGGCTGAGTTTAATAAACAATATACTTAAGTACTGACTTGAAGATAATAGGGTACTGAAGTGAATCTCTGCTAAAGCAGTTCCCTGCAGTAGGTGGCATAGAAAGCATCCACTTGGGTCCTGAATATCTCCAACAGAAAGACTCCAGAACCTCTCTGTGCAGCCTGTCCCAGTGCTCTGCCACCCTCACAGTAGGGAAGTTCTCATGTTTGTATGGAACTTCCCATGCTCCAGTTTGTGCCCACTGCCCCTCGTCCTGTTGCAGGGCACCACCGAAAAGGCCCCATCTTCTTGACTCCTGCCCTCCGGATATTGACTGGCATTTATACAATCGCCTCCCAGTCTTCTCTTCTCCAGGCTATTTTCCAACAAAGAAACCAACCAGCTGATGATAAATGAGATCTGAAAATATGCTAGAACTGGAATGGTTTGTTTTCCTCTTCCTCTAACAGCCTCAGCATGGATTTTAAGTGAAAATATCAGCACAACGTTGCTTGCAGAGCTGTCTGAACCACGCTTTTCTCAGCTGCCTCTTTCAGCACTGGGTTTTTCTCCCATCTCAGTGCTTTGCTGTTATCTGATGCTCAGAAGAAGAAAAGTGAGCAACGTCTGCGCTACCGGCGCAGCTCAGTGAATGTTAATCCAGGTGCAGTCTCAACGTGATGTAACCCAGTGATTAATGCCAAGCTGTAAAATGCTGCCACCAGCTGGATGGAGAGGCCGACAGCGTGCTGATAAGCAGCACACATTGGAGAGCAGAACACTGGGATGCTACAGCAAATGAAAGCTGCTTTGCAGTCGATAAATCAGATTAGTGCCCTGCCACAAAGGGCGGCCTCCGCTGCTAAGGAGCTTTAATCCACACTGTTGCATACGCAGAAGGTGGGAGGAGGAAAGGGAAAGGACAGCCCTCGTGCCTCAAACACATGTTCATTTTCTGAGGAGCACAGCACCGAGATATCACGGGTCATTGGTCACAGAAGCAGCACTGCTGCTTCCAAACCAGACCAGTAGCCACTAACCTGAAGCATGAGCAGCTGGCTGGAATAGTGAGAAACTGCAGTGAGATAAAGGGAGCTCAAGCGAAAAGTTTTCTCTTGAGCTCCCCTTTTCTGTTGCTATTTAATGGGGGACTAACAGGCACACACCTCACAAAAAAGCATGAAAAATGGCATTTACAGAATGAAGACTGTATTCCTCTAATTCCTGTAATTCCTCTGCTGGATGATTTCCACCTCCAAACTAAATCCAAGAGGTTGAGGATGAGAAAACAATAAAACAAATGTTTTAAGAGAGAACAAAACCTAGGAATTGACATCCTTAGGTAGACCTAGGGTCTTAGGTCCACCTGAGGGTGGACAGTGACAGGACAAGGGGGGATGGTTTTAAACTGAGACAGGGGAGGATTAGGTTGGATATTAGGAGGAAGTTTTTCACCCAGAGGGCGGTGAGGCACTGGAACAGGTTGCCCAAGGAGGCTGTGGGTGCCCCATCCCTGCAGGCATTCAAGGCCAGGCTGGACGTGGCTCTGGGCAGCCTGGGCTGCTGGTTGGGGACCCTGCACACAGGAGGGGGTTGAAACTGGATGATCATTGTAGTTCTTTTCAATCCCCAGGCCATTCTATGATTCTATGAATTGATTCCATTCACTTCAGAACCAGCGACAGGCACAGCCTGACAACCTCACAGCTTTCAGAGCTCTTTCTCTGCAGCACTCATGTTCACTTTCTGCCATTTACAACAACCTGTAAACTAAAACACATCACCTCTAATGACTGTAAGGGGTTATGAATACATCTGAATAAGAAAAAAATATTTCAGGTCTCCAAGTTTTCCTTCATGAAAGAACAGCAACCCACACTTGCAATCCAATCATAATGTTAATTTGATGACATACAATCACCAGCCCTGTGATGGTACCACTACGGAAATATGCTAGGATGTGAGTGTTCCTGATTTAGAAACTGATCCTACTTTCTGTGTAGGATTCTGTCTTCTCTGTAGCTGGTAATGGCTGTGGTATAGCAACATCTATAGGGGATAATGCCTTCCTTTCCACTAAGAACCTATGAATGATGGAGCAAGCAGCAGATACAGCACCCTGCGTAAGTATTAGATCTGCCATGTGCAGAATTAAAATCAACTTGCAAACTCTTCAGATCACAAAATAGTCACAACAAAACTGACAATGCACTTCCTTGAATTTTACACTCCTGGAAAGGCCAAAGAGAAATGATCAGTTGGAAAAGCAGTGTATTGTGGAATGTATATATATACAAGGAAAGAACTGAGTCTTTTCTGTTAAAAGAAACTGGGGTAATTTTCTGGCATTAGAAAATTCCTATTCACCATTCCAAGCCTTATCACGTTTCCTAAAGAGTTGTTATGTTGCTAACCTCAGTTTAACTGTCTCCAACAGCAGCAGCAGGAAACACAAGGAAAACAGAGCGCTGGGTGTACACTCGTGGTCTCCAAGCCAGACCACAGAACTACGTGGAACTGAAATCTAATTTCCTGAAAGCCTTGCCAGCCATTTTCAGCTCAACACAAGCACTCCTCCTTTTCCTTTTCCTCGGCTGAAGATCCATACGCTGGTACCTCTCCCTGTCTCCAGGTTCTGATCCCAACTGGCTGCCACTTGGATGCCTGGTCTCACCTCTTCACTATCTCTCTGCTAAGCTGCCCTTTAACCACGCAGGCCATAAAAAGCAGAAAACAGAAGCACCTCCATGGTTGCAAACAAGTCACAAAACAGGCAGAAAAGAGTGCACACTCCTCTCAACCCCACCCTTCTTTTTCTTGTACATACAAATTTAGATTCCTGTGTGGGAGCACTTCCCTGGAAACATACACTAACCAACTTTTCTGCCTATAGGCTGATTCATTTAATACGTGTACTCACACTGAAAATGACACCAGCACTTGACGTTGACTGTGTGAGTACAACATAAGTTACTTGGGACATATCCTTAGCATAATGCTACCTGCTGTCTTATACTTACTTACCTGTGCTCCTCCACTTATCCTTCCCCAAAGAAGGGAAGGATTTTTTCTTCCAAAGCTTATCCTTCCCCAAGAGATTGCTTGTGCCCTGAAATTTGCAGCGCAGCACCAATACATGCAGACAGACAGACAGATACAGATGCACACAGATATATTCCTACTGTGGAGCATCTGTGCTGTAGGACTGTGTGCTGCAGAAGTCGAGATCCTGAAAATTGTTCTTTAGTGAAGGGCTCAACTTTTTGAGAAAAATGAGGAAGAACTGGAAAAATACACAGGAGGACCAGCAATGGGTGAATGATACTGTCTGCATCCACATCACGGGGCTGCTGTGTCAATACTGGCAGACTGCTCTATTCTGACCTTTGGACCAAATCATTTGAATGGTGGAATTTCTAATTCTGTATCATATGCCCATGTAAGGACTGGATGTGCAATGAAGCAAACTTGTGAAGGTTGATACAAGCTCATTTTGAGCGATCTCACTGGCATCAGAAGGGCCAATGGTTCACCCATAGGTGGGTTTTTCTTGTGTGTGTTTCTTTGCTTTAGGTGAGCTCTCAGTCTAAACCAAAGACAGAAGATACCCATTCCATAAAAGACTTCCATTCCTCTCTTGGCTTTACAAATACATCTGACACCAAATAACTTTCCATCACATTTCTTGAGTATTTACATGAAAGAACCCAGCTATAAAATAAATATGCTGTGAGGTGAATCAGAATTGTTTCCTAAATAGTCTCATATGAGACACTTAAGTGCCAAGAGGGCACTTCCTCCTTGTTCCAGGAACTTTACGATATGATTAAGTTTAATTTAAAAAGGAAAAACAAGTCTACTATAACTGTAGTTTTGAAGACATTTCTACCTCAGTGCATACTTTTCCTCTACTCCCTCTCCCAGAAGTCTCACCATGATCACCCCTTTATTATAATACATTGAAACACTCCATACAGTTGAATAAGAAAAGCTTCTGATCAATGTCTTACCTTCAAGAGAGCCAGGGCTACGTGAAAGATTATGTTCATACCCTGAAAAATAAGAAGAAAGAGACTTCGATCATTGCCAGCATACAAATCTCTTTTCTCTGCTACTTACCACCATGTAGCATCTTAACGAGCTGCCATAAATCCCAAGGGGACGCCTCTCTTTTTCCCTGCTACACTTCAAAGCTCATCATTAAAGCTCCAAGGCTCAGCTCTCAAACTCCTGGCTGGGGAAGATGAAGGCCCTTTGGAGTTCTGGAATCTTGCTGAGCAATTAGCCAGGTGTTTTGCATGTCACAGGACACCTCTCCAGCTCTGCACTACCTGCCAATGCCATTTCTCATCAGCAGTGCAGAATATTGTATCAAGCAGCCCTTCAGGAAACTGTCATAAATATTCGAGTTGGCAAGACTTTTCCCAGTAACTGAGAGCTGCTATCAATCACTTAATACTGTCACTGTAATTTGTTGTGAGATAACAGCAGAACTTTGGAGAAGGGAGCCTTCTTCAAGGAATTTCTGCTTCTGCAATGGAGTATTTTCCCAAGTCTCCTCCTAAAAGCACTGTGACTACACTCCTATCAAAATTAGACTTCACAAAAATGCGCAGAGACTTTGGAGGCATTCCTAGCAATAAACTGTATTATTTTTCCTATAGGTAGTGCAATGCCTTGAAGGGATGTTACCATTGATTAGTTTTGGAAATGCTACTACATTCGATACACTGAATACTGCAATGCTGAGCAAATTACTGTGAATTACTGAATCATGATGATAGACTGCCTTTTTCCACTAGAGGTCACAATTGCAGCAGGCCTGAGCCAAAAAGCACTAACAGGAAACGCTTTTCCCAAAAGTGATGAGACTTCAAGTACAGTCGTTATGTTGCTTCTCGCACTTCGTTTTAACAAGAAACAGGTCTGCCTGTGAGTTTCAGTCATGACACTCAATCCCAGAGCACCTACAGCCATTCTTTCAGTGCACAGCACTCCCAGCTGTATTCCAAACACCCACCTGAGGCCAATGCCCCAATGCATGCAGCCGTGACACAGTGATGAAGCCGTGAACAGTGATGAGTTCCTAGCAGAGAGGGTTGGATAGGAACATGCAATCTGTAAGTGAGAGCCACAACCACAAGCCATTGCAGAGACCTTAGCTTATGGCTAAGAGTAATATGTGCAGTTGTTGGATTACCAAAGAATAGGCATGTTACAGCAGAGGCCCTGCCTGACACGCCAGCACCCTAAAACCAGAAGGCCAAAGGGACTGAAGGTACACAGCACAGCCCTTAGCAGCACCCCATCAGTCCTGAGCACAGAGAGCAACCCTCCCCTTGCCTCCAAGGAAGAGGCAAGTCCTAACTCAAGGTGACCTTCTGGAACAGATGCAGCAAGTGCTTCAGGCGAGGGCAGTCCCACAGTGCCCAGGTTGGGCTGCCTGCACCTGAGGAGTAATGGCCAAACACCAGTGGCAGCTGGGAGATGTAGAGGTGGCCCCTGGCAGCCTTCAGACAGGCGTCCAGCACCCACGTGCTAGACTGGCAACAAGATGCTTTACATTTCCAATGTGATGCCTTACCCACCTGGTTTAGTAACTCACAACCACTGACTCAAACCACAGACCCAAATGCCTCCTCCTAGTGCAAGAAAGACTGTTCTGACATTGCTTCCTCTTTCATAACTGTTAAACTCAGCTATCTCAGCTCATTTTTTCCAGTCTCTTATTTAAAATCCTCCTTCATTTACAACACGCTGATTTATAAGATTCAGCTTAAACTCCTCCATCTATTTTAGAAGCAGAAGAACCAAAAATACCAGTGAGTACCAGACATATAAATCATTGCTAGCAGTATCCCTCCAGCAATTTTATAATGAAAACATGGAAGTACATGCAAATCACCCACAAAGGAAAGAGGAGAGAGCCCATATTAAATAAGCTTTAGATAATGACTTTTTAAAACCAAAGGTCATCATTTTAACTGTGCATTTTGAAATAGCTGCCTTAATATCATGCAGAACTCCAGTACTGAAGTATCCTTGCAAACATGAAAGCTGTCAATAATTACCTAAGTGCTTGTTTGACATACAACAGCCAAAGTGAAAAATATTCACTATTCTAGACAAGAGCTTAGAGCACAGGAATGGTGAGGGGCTTATTGTGTCCTATTGCTTCTCATGCAGCCATTCTCTTTTCAACCCAAGAAGCTTTGCTGGGCAAACAAAGGAGGGTGTGCAAACTGCAGAGCTTTCAGACAGGAAGCCCAGAGGCAGAGATCGCAGAAGGAAGGCATGTGGATGTGCTCCTCAGCAGAGCTTGCAGCAACCAGAAGAACTAGCAGTTCCTATAAC
This sequence comes from Perdix hodgsoniae, assembly GCA_035772895.1. Lineage (NCBI taxonomy): Eukaryota > Metazoa > Chordata > Aves > Galliformes > Phasianidae > Perdix > Perdix hodgsoniae. The sequence goes on along the minus strand of JAPSGF010000009.1, from coordinate 13,119,520 downwards.
CGTCTGTCGAGAGGCTTATCTGTCTAGCTGAGTGTCTGCACAGTATCTTCCTGTTTCCATCAGGTGTTACTGAAGAAGCCTCTTAAGCTCGCTCACAGGCCTCGAGCGCTCTAACAGACCTCATTAAGCTCAGGAGCTAGCTCTTCTAGTGAGAGATGTTCACAGTTCCTCAACCCTCTGCAGCCAGAAGCACTCCTCCAGGAGCCCCCAGCTTGACTCTCTCTGCTCTCCAAAACAAGCTGGCTTCCGAAAAGACCTGATAAGAAGATGGGGAACAAGGAGCAACAAACAGACGGTAAAGGTCATAAACTGACAGAATCATAGAATGGCCTGCATTGGAAAGGACCACAGTGATCATCCAGTTTCAACCGCCCTGCTATGTGCAGGGTTGCCAACCACAAGACAGGCTGCCCCAAACCACATCCAGCCCAGCCTTCAAGTCCTCTGAAAGTGATTTTATTCAGTGAGATCTCCGTGGTAGAAAGGCTGTTTATGTCCTCTCTCACAAGCGAGGAGACATATCTATATCCATCCAGCCAACCTGCCAGGAGACAGGAACAAAGGGAGCTGAAGGAGGGAGCAGCAAATGTATTTCGGCAACTGGCAAAGCTCTCCAGAACACTGGGGGGAAGACAGAAAAGTCAGGCCATACAGTTTAATCCTGTATCTGAACATTTCCATATGGGATTCCTTTGGGATTTCTCTCTCATCTTAAATCCTGCCTTAGAAGACCGACCTTGCAGGAAGGCAGGCTACATTACATACCAGCATCCAACCCAGACCACGACAGACCTTCCTCTGCTTACAGGGCAGCACCTATGCATCATTTCCATAAGTAAAAGGAATGAATCTCTTCAAGGAGCACACAAGCAATTCATCTGAGTGTCCTTATCTTTGCTCCTAGAGTTAGGCAACGTTCAGGGGAAAGCAGTGAAGACACCGATGCAACATTCTCCAAAGTTCAGCACGAGGTGAAGAAGAATGTGCGAGCACATGCTTGAGGCTGGAGGAATCTGAAGACTAATGTGACGTGCCATCAAGAACCAGTTAACCTGCTCTAGTCTTACAAGTGCATTTTCCTTTCTTTAAGGAGAGATTAGCTATTCCACTGAAGTTAATTTGACATTGTTTCATCATTTGCAAGTGTTTCATAATTATGTGTTCAATTGCAACACTCCTTCAAAAGAGCTGTAGAGGGTAATTGGGGTTACAGACTCAAAAGGAGAATTAAAATTCTATTTATGTTTTGGATTGCTTCCAGCAAAACATTTGTTTGGCATCCGTAACACGCTGTGAATACACAACAAACTTCAGGAATGTCACAAATATATTTACGTTGCTGACACCATAAAATATGCTCTGAAGCCCGAATTTCTCTTTTTAAGTAATGCAGGCTAGGAGCAGGCTCTGCAGAGACACGCACATGAACTTGAGCCTTTTACTCAGACCTACAGCTTGTGCTTTTATTCTACTTCAGTGACAAGACAACGAAGGAAATGAAAAGCTAACTCACTGAAAGAAGGCATAGGACGAAAGGAACAGTTCTGCTTACCAAGATGTGCTGCGTTTGCACACAGCACATACAGTGTGTGCATCTGTGTTGGGTCATGGCTAGTCTCTCCATTGACTGAACGCCGTTTGAATTATTGCCTCTTGTTAGCCCAGCAGATCACAGACACACAGGGAAAGAATCGCTAAATTCCACTGGAAAAACAGTTTGTAATTCTTGCTCTAGAAGGCCAAACGAAACTTCATTTTCAAATTCTGGTTGACTCCATAGAACTAAAAGCTACGAAAGCACGATCTCAGTAATGTGGATAAGAACAAGCTTTGTGTTAGCAACGGACACACCTTTCTTCCTAAGCAGTTATCTTGGAGAAAAACAAAATGCAAAGAGATCTTACTGCCAAGTATGAGGTATAGCTGACATCTCAAACTGGTTTTCCCCCAGTGCATCCACATGTACTGCTCCTACAATAACTAACAGCAGGAAATGCTATAAACACATAGAAGAAGGAAAGAAAGTACAGAATTCTGCATCCTGATACTACAATGCTGTGAATAACACATAAACCCAATGAAAACCAGTTGAATGAACTACTAGATAAGCAGGCACCGTGGAGATAATAAAAACGGTGTCTTGAGATTCAGTACTCCTTGTGCCACATTTCTGTACTGTATTGCATGAAATGGCACATGATAAATATTACCAGACAACCATGAAAGTAAGATTTTGCGTGAAATTGTGTTTGGTTGGTTGCTTTTAAAAGAAATGAATGTGATTCCAGAGTGCTAGTAAATACTTAGATGCTTTGTGTGACTTTCACCTCATTTGATGCTAAGATATTGCAGTAGCTGGATGAAGACTACAGTGCTACAAGATTAGCCCTTTTTCTATCAAGTTTCTGTGACTGCTTTCAAAGTATAAAAATTATAGCCCCAGGATTTTAAGGCATTTGCACATACCCAACTGCTCCCTGGCATCTGGTGTTTCTGCCGTGGCGTGCTCTTAACTCACCAGCTGGCAGCATGCCTTCTGTTTGCCTGACCAAGCCATTTACTAACATCACCTTCTCACTCCTTGTTTTCAGAGGCTTAAACTAGAAGACTTTCACAGAATCACAGAATGGCCAGGGTTAGAAGGGACCTCAAGGATGATGAATCTCCAACACAGGTGGCCACAGGCAGGGCCACCAACCTCCACATTTCATAGCAGCCCAGGCTGCCCAGGGCCCCATCCAGCCTGGCCTTGAACACCTCCAGGGATGGAAGGGGCATCCACAGCTCTCTGGGCAGCTGTTCCAGCACCTCACCGCTCTCTCTGGAAAGAACTTCCCCCTGACATCCAACCTCAATCTGCCCTCCCTCAACTTCAAACCATTTCCCCTCATCCTGCAACTTTCTGCAACTTTCTCTCTTTCCAAATCCAAAAGTATGGGGACAAAAAAAATGAGGGCTGAGTCCAAATCAAGGGCATACAAGGAGGCTGAGGGAGCTGGGCTTGTTCAGCTTGGAGCAAAGAAGGTTGTAGGGTGACCTATTTGCAGCCTTCCAGCACTTAAAGGGAGCCTACAAACAGGAGGAGAGTCAACTCTTTGAAAGGGTAGGTAACAGCAGGACAAGGGGAAAGGTTTGAAGTTGAAAAAGGATTAAGGTTGGATGTCAGGAGGAAGTTCTTTCCAGAGAGAGCGGTGAGGTGCTGGAACAGCTGCCCAGAGAGCTGTGGATGCCCCGTCCATCCCTGGAGGTGCTCAAGACCAGGTTGGATGGGGCCCTGGGCAGCCTGGGCTGCTATGAGATGTGGAGGTTGGTGGCCCTGCCTGCGGCAGGGAAGGGTTGCAGCTTCAAAATCCTTGAGGTCTCTTCCAACCTGGGCTATTCTAGGATTCTATGATATGATTCTATGATAGAGAAAGAGACCTCAGATCTCTGCAGACAGGTCTTCCAACTCCCCATGGAAACAGGGAATGGCCATCAGACATACTAAGAGGAGCAGGAATCTTCCAGATCCCAATCTTCTTGAAGCACGGGATTTGAGACATCACAGATGTGTTCCTTGCCCTCTGCACGTTCCCTCAGTCACAGCACACAGGGGAAAATGCATGTCCACGTTAAACCTTCCTCCATGCCTTCTGATCTCTTTCCCAACGTTCATGCTGTCTCTAGCACAACACACAACTGGCATTTGCTTTGTCACACCTTCACCTTCATCATCCCTTGAATGCAACGTTTACTTGTTGATTTAATGCATTTCATCAGAAATTCAGCAGGCCCTCCGTTTCCAAGCACAAAGTGACGGAAAATGTTTTGGCAGAGGCAGGCTGCACCACCCTCTCTTTTAAAAACAGCCTCCAAATTAGCTCAGCTTCCTGGATTTGTTCGTGGAATATCACTCTCTGCCGTTTGTTATCCCTCCCTTCAGTTATTTCTGAAGCATTTTTCAGCACTGCCAAGACTGCCTGGAATATGCTGCTATCCCACTACAGCAGATGGCACTGGTGTTAAGTAAGCATTATGGAAATTTACTGTATTCCTAGAAAAATCAACCAAGTGAACATCAACTAGTAAGTTGCTAAATAACTTCAGTGGCAACGGGGAAAGTGATTCGGAGACATACTGTGATATGGCATTAGCTGCCTCTGTCTGCTAAGGCACAAGCAGGTCGCTCTCTTGGATCCCTGTCTCCACTGGCTTCTCACCTGTATCTCAAAACATCTTCCAAAACAGAAATAGGCTCAATGTTACAGGACCACATTTATCAACATCACCAAAAAGGTACCTTCTGTTCACAGAAGTTATCTTGAATTGCAGATTGCTGTGAAATCGTTTTTCCTTTGCTCATGCTGAGTGTTTATCACCAGCCTTCTCATAATTGGGGATAAACAAGCTGCAGCTCTGAAGAGAAGACATGTACATTATGGATGTCACAGGAACAGCTGGACAACACAGCGTAAAGTGTTGTGTTAAACCTGGAGGCTCACCAAGAACCTCTTGAATGTGCTCTATTAAAATACTCCCCTCAATTCAAGCTGGAATTCTTACACGTTCTCTATAGCTTTAAAAGTGAATAGAGCATTTTGCATGCTGCATCCCCGAGGCAATACAGAATGCATTGTTACATGCCTCCAGTGTTTCTGCTGTTGATTGGAATTTTATATCCAAACACCTAATGCTTCTTACAACCTTTAGCTAGAAAATAACTCATAATTCTTTATTATAACCTGGACATTTTAAACACACACAAACAAACCAAAAAAACCACTTTGGCACATTCCTCAGCCATAAAACACAATCAAATACTACATTCAATTTAAACTCTTTTCAGTTTAATTTCTGTTCTAGTACTGGAAAAAAGCCACAGTGCTATACAGCTGTAGTCGTCACACAAATTAAGCTAAAATTCCTTTTAGCATGGATTTATGTAATTCATCTAAATAATAAAAGCAAAATATCCACTGTATTCCAGACCTCAGGCTTTTGCAGTGAAGGTGATGATGACTGATGTGTCAGCAGACGCTTCATGATGCAGAAAAGTCTCAATTGTTCTCTCAATAATTGACATAAAATTCTGTATCTTTCTATAGTGTATGTAACACCCGAATTGTACATCACTGCTTTGCCTCACTGTGTTTAAGGGAACGTCTATTTCAGGAGATAAGAGACTGCACATGCTGTATTCATGCATACAGATCACACTTTGAATTAAGGATGCTGCACGAACGCCACAATTCTTTTGTGAAGGTATTGCTGGCAGCAGCCTTCCAATGATCATTTCAGGGTCTAATCCTGGTAAGTATCATTTAAAAACACGGACTTTTATACAAGAACTCGTGCCTTACTGTGTGGAAGGCCTCAAACCACCTAACAATCCATGCCTACTTTCTCCCTCAGAATAGCAAGCCTCAAATGCAGCAAATCAGTGCTATACAATGCATGTGTGTTGAGATCCCTTCCACCCACAGCCTGAGACACAACCTATTGTCTCTCTTAAACCAATTAGGATCTAGCTGGAACAAGCTCAGAAGGAAAGCCTTCCCAGCCTCTTTAGATGAAAGTGCAGTGGCTATAGAGACTTCAGGAAGGAGGCTGAGCTCCCCAGAAGGTGTAACACAAAGAGAGATGGACAGGAGGAACAGCGTGGGATAAATGCCAAAGCTGGACAGTCTGTATTTGTGCAAAGGAAAACAACCCCAAGGCCCAGCCTTCTCCAGCTCACATGTATGACACTGACTTCACTTTTGTACACAGCACTGAAATACTGCACGTCTCAGTGCTGTATCGACTCGTAATATAAGTCCAGTTTTTAATATGCCGTTCCTGAGTTAGGCTGCTGTTTCACAAGATTCACTGCAGTACATGCAGAGTGTGGGGTGTATGGATTTACAGATGAAGTAGGCTTGCTCCCGACTCAACTCCCGAGCCAGTTTAATAAATTAAGATGTTAATGTGCTCTTTCTCAAGCTAGCAGTGCCGAAGCACTCACAGTGTAGCCACTGTGACAGACAGAAAGCAGCATCTTGCTGGGGCACCCACTGCAGGAGCACTGCTCTTTCCTCTGAGCCACATCACACAGCTCAGTGTCTCCTGGCACACCCACTCCCCAGCAAGGCACACAGAAGACAGAAATCAGTTCCTCCATGCCAATACTTAGAAACCTTCTGAGATTGTCGGGATCTCGCTGTGAAGTGATGCTCCCAGGCATCACGGCAACATAAGACAGAGCTGCTGCTATGTAGTCCTAGGGAAGGCAGTCTCATTCCTCTGATAAGAGCTGTACAGAAAACAATGCATTCATACACAGAAGTGACAGGAAAGCAGTTGCATCCTTGTCTTTTCAGTCCTGATCCAAAAATCGCAGCTCTGCAGTCAAAACACCAATTTTTGTAATGGACTATGTAATTACTGACACTGAGATATGTAAATATATGTGCCAGCGCAGGAAAGACAGCACAGAGGGATTTTTGCACACTCCCTGAAAGGAAAGAGCCACAATCCTCTTGTATTCTATATCCCCGAGACCTGCACACAAGAGCAGCCAGACACACACACACAGCAGGTCAGCAATAACATCTCAAAATGCCAGGTGAAGAACAGAACGTCAGCTTGAGCTCTGAACCTCCTTCAGTTTTGGCAGCACTGTATCTGTGTGTGTATATATATCCCAAATGGTTCGAGTATTTTCTTTTTTTAAGAGGAAACTTTCGTGAAACCAAAATTAAAAGCTTCTAAGTAGCCTGCCAACTGTTTTTCTCCTCTTTTAAATGTCTAATCAAGGTTACTTGTTCAGTGCTTCTAAAAAGCATTTTGATTCCAACGTTGCATATTCTAAAATGCAAGAGGAAATTAAATGTTAAAAAGTTAAATGATGTGAATTTTTTAGTCAAAGGTGGGAGCAAGACAAAGCAGGCTCGGGAGCATTCAATAGCATGATGTCACATTGATAGCTAAGACTGACAAGCCCACACAGAACTCTGCATTTCATCAACACAGTTGTTCAGTAATGCAAATAGAAACAGCAAAAGGAGACTAATGAAGTGGCTGAAACGAGCAGCTAACAGGAGCCATGGAGGAAGCTCTTCAGCTGACATTGAGATGTTGAAATTTATCTGCAGAGCCAGGCTGAAAACCACACACTCTGATGTAATTTCATGGATGTTTGCAACTGGATCTAGAGGTTGGTTTGTTTGCTTTTACCACAGGCACTTGGACACAACTACTAAGCCTTACAATTAGCACCATCATGGCATGGCTTACCTGCCTCCAAGCTGGCAAATTTTCAGTTTCTGTCCAAGAAAAGACAAAGAATTTCAAAACATCTCCTTTCCAGATAACTCTGGGTGACATATTTTGTCCTATGGTTATCAAGGCAACATTGGTTACTTTTACATTAAGTAATTCTGGGGTTGAACCACATCTTCAGCAGCCTGCAGATGGCTTAAAAAAAAGATCAGAGAAAGACAACGGGATGGAAGAATTCAATCCTGTAGAGGCCACGCCAAGTCCAAAACTCGTGTGAATCAAGTCATTTTTAATGCAAGAATGATGAAAAGACCTTGACTGTAATAGCACACACTTGGATTTGATTTTAAAAATTTCTCCACAATTCCCATCACAAATTCAGCTTATTTTTTATGGGATCCCTCCTCCCTGGGATCCCGTGATGGAGGATGATCCATGAATGATGCACCCCGAAGGCCCACATCCCAGCTGCGGAGCTGCCACTCCAGCACACGCAAGGGAAGCAGGCAGGCCTACCTGACCATAGCTGCACAACTGCAGCACTCTGAATGCTTCCCCTCCAGACTGAGACTTGAAAAGTATCTGTAGTATCTCTTCCAGCCGTGGTCAAGAATTGAAATGACAAATCTCATCCAAGTGCTCCTGGGCAACCCACACCATTCATCCACAATTCAAAGATCTTCATGCATACCAGAGGACTGCCCTTGGAATGGACACTTTTTTGCAGCACCCAAGCAGCAATGATTTAACCATTTTTTTTCCCTTCCCCCAGTACTTTTCTTTCACTGTAGATACATAGGATGTAAACTTGTCAGCAGCAGACAGGACAGGATTACGGAGAAAGCACAGCCAGGAAGGAAACTTGAGCTATTTTAAATTCATCTGTATTTATGACAAATTAATGAGAAGGCTGGAAGCTTGCTTAAATTAAAAAATAAATAAATAAATACAGAACATTTCAAAGGAGTTTGATTTTTTGAGGTTGTTTTTTTTTTCCAGAAGAATATGTTCTGGGCTTAGCAGCTGCAACTGTTTTTTCTCCTTCCAGTCGCTGGAATTATAGGCATGCTGTTTGTTCAGAGATAAAGAGCAATTTCAAGCAGACAAAAATTATTTTTTGACTGCTCCACCACTCCTTCTGGAAGCTGCCTGGACAGACTGCTTTGCAACACGATTTCAGCCTTCCATTAAGGAATGATTTCTTTCCTATTTTGTCTACGTGCCTTCAGATTTTATTTTCTCTCTATGGTGAGGGTCAACTAGATTTTTTGTTTAACGTGATTTTAATCTACACTCCTCTCACAAATGCTCAGAACTGCCTGCTACTCCAGGCTGGGTGAGTCATGAACATTAGGAGCAATCTTCTGATAGTCTGCACTGTTCCTCTGTTCTGTCTACACGCTGCCCCACTGTTTCTCAAGATGTCTGTACGTACCTGCTCACTTGAAATCAATTTTCTTATCACTTCTGATTTACTTTTAACTGTTGTACAGGATGCTCCTTTGGTTGTATATGACTGCCCTCCACGATGCTAACCAGTTTCCCTTTCTCTAGCAGACTCCCGCACTGGTTTCCCTATGTCCCTTTCACATTCCATCACCTTTCTTCCCAGAGTAATTCCTCCAGACACACTGAGATAAACACTGCCACACGTGAGATGAATGCAAATATTTAAACCTGTATTAACCATAACTAAAATCTCTCTACGGCACGTTTCACCTTCAGGCCTAATGCAATAAGAAGTACACGAGCTTCAGATGGGATGAGCTATACTGCTAGCACAGTAATCACCACTTTGAAATGGCATTCTGTACTTCTTGATAAACAAGTTCTTAAAATGCAGCACTATATCAAGATCAGAATGAAGAAATAAAATCAACCAACAAAGAATGATCAAATCCACGCTGGAAGACCATTCTAAATCCTAACTCATAAACAACCCCAAAGCAATCGAGGTATTTTGTTCTGTTGGACAGCTACCTCTGCAAAAAGGAGGGCAGAGACAGGACAAAGCAACAACTGTTATTTTCCTATTTGCACACTTAGAGTAATCAAGGCACTGTGAAAAAGTTAGAGCTCAGATGTATCCAAATTGAAACATGTACATGTGGAATCCATTCTCTGCTATTACCTGTCACACTCACTCAGGTACCTGGAGGTACTAACTTTTTTTTTAATAACTGAGCACATATGCAAAGCTCAGTTTCTTAAGGAAAACACAGTGAGTTATGAACAACAGGCAATATTTGTTTTGCCAGGAATGCTATCAACACATGCACAGCAAGCCTGAAAATTCCCAAGTAAAATACTTCATGCTGATAAATGCACAGAATGAACCAGAGTCAACAGTGTTCCACATTCATGAAGCCCTCTGCATTTGAAAATACCAATTATATATACATGTACACAAATGTAAACATATATATACGTGACCACCTCCACACCCTGACTTCCTGATGACATAAAGAAGTACTAGCATCTCACCACTACCTGACTACCATCTTTGTTTTTAATCAAAGTGCAGATGTGTCTACAATACAGAATTGTACTGTTTGGTATGTGGAGTAATGCATTCCCCTTAGCTGGAATAGCAGGGGAAAAAAAAAGTAAGAAAGGAGAGAATTTCATTAAAGGGTGCTGTTCAGAAGTTCTCATTATTTGCTAAATAGCATGCCATCGTGTCTTTGGGTGACATTCTGAAATGCAAAATCTCTAGAGTTTTATCACTAAAAGCCTACTGGGTATCTTCTGGAGATTAGAATTTCCAACTCTGAATAAACTGTGTAACAAATTAAATGAGAACAGATGTGTACATCAGATACTGTTAATAAGATCCCTTAGTAAAGAATGAGGCAGATCACAATTTTAATTTGAAAACCAGACCAGCATATCACTGAACATCATCTCTTCAGTATAATCATGGTTTCTAAAGAATTCAGTACACACAGTTAAAGTGTAAATGACTCCTACAAAATGAAACAGAGACAGAAGTTCTTAACACATTCACGAGGTGGAGAATGGGCATTTTGATTCAAGGGTTTTTCTTACCTCACAAAGTAGTAAATCGATGATGTGGAAGACCATGCAGAGTGGAAATTTGGCAGTAAAAAGAGTGAGGAACCACTGGGACGCGTACATATGAGCTTCCAAGTTGAGGTCTAAGAAATGGCTGTACAAATCAGGCAACTGCTCCTGGAGTACAGGAAAAAATAATAAATGCTTCAGTACTCCTCCTTAACACAGGATCATCGTCTGCAGTGTCAGTAAGTACCAGGTTGCTAAAGACTGAGAAACACAATAAGGTGAAACCCTGGCTTCTTTCAAGCAGCAGTTCCTTCATAACTTTTAGTGGTCACAGTTACAGTTTTAATGAGATACAGTTTTAATGACATTTAATAACCACCATGAATTCTATCACGGCATCAAACAATACACTATTAAATTATACTGAGAAATTACAAAATCTTCAATAGGGGAAAGACAGCGTAGCTGTGAAATTTACATCATCTACATATATATTTTTAAAAGTTATTTATTAATCATGTCTTGTCGTTTATAAACTATTCTGTTAAAAACCAATAGATACTGGAACTAGCTCACCTTGCAGACCATGAAGTGAAGCTAGTTCTAGTAGCTAGCTTTCACTCTGCAACAGAAACCCAGGTCAGGTCTTAGTGAACTGCTGGTAAGTGCTTATTAGTCAGAGCAATAGTGTCAAACTTGCAACTTTTTATTTAAATTGCTCTGAATAGGGCATAATTACACCCCAAAAAAAGAGCAATGCACTGAAATCACAGTAAAATGACCCACACTTAATTTGTATTTCACAAGTGTCAAGATGTCCTGATTTCCCTGACTTCTTAACCACCAGTACAACTCTTAGAAAGCAGGACACTGATAGTGGCAGTCTGAAAGACACTTTGGCCTTAGCAGAGCAGAGAAATTCTCTCTGTGTAACGTAAGAAATTAGGGAAGAGGGAGGGTGAGCAAACAGAAAGAGGGGAAAAAATACAGATTAGCAGCAACACCACTGTATGAAAGGAAAAAAGAAATTATAAGTAAATCTGATTTCACAATGTTTGGATGTAGGTATTAAGCAATCTTGCCTTGGTTCTATCCCACCTCTAAATGAGGGGTTTTGCTGCCCAGAAGGTGATGGAAACAAAGCACCAGTCCCAACACCATTATTCCCATTTATAAAGTAATTTGTTAGTCTGGCCCCACCTGCATGAGCTTCTCCAGCTGGAAAAACTTGCAATGGAGATCTTCAAAGTTATTTCTGTAGAGGTCCCGCAAGCCATAGTCATACATGATTTTCACAAACACACAGAATGCCTGCTCCTCTGGCATCTGTAACAACACACAAATGTGATTTTAAGAACTGAGCTGAGGATGGACATTCTTTCCACAGACAGACACACACGCACACTTAAATACCTTAAGATGAATTCAAAACCAGGGATGTATTAAATTTTTCAGCAAAGCACTCGGAATTCAGAATTAAGCTACTAAAATCCCAAGGGGGTTGTTCTACCTGATGGACACCCTGATGTGGCTCTCTAAGACTTCCTTTGAAGAAAAGGAGGGATCAGACCATAGGCTCATGTCAGTATTACATCCCTACAACTATTCAACTGCCATCACTGTTCTTTGCGCCAATAGGTCTGAGATCCATCTCAGGTGCAGAAGTCCAGCTTTAAAGCAAAACACGAAGCAAAACTCAACAACAAACCACCCTAAGACACTGACTTCTACCAAGAAAGACTTGTTTAGCTGTGAAATATGCAGAACTGAGATATAACCAACCCTCTGTGAGAATAATCCTTACCTACTCTCATCCAAACCCCAAAGCATGACAACCTCCGAAGTCAGGTTTTCCATAATGAATAAAGAATAAATGTTGCCTTCAGAATCTCCTTGTGACCCTGAGGCTGGCTGATCCCCCTGCTAACATCATGGTCTTTTTTTCAGAAGCCCAATCTCTGTGAACTCTTTTTTCATGTTGGCCAAAATGTCTCACTCAACAGAATTTCAGAAAGCAATACAAATGGCTGTGTGAGCCACACTGAAACTGCATTTGTTGGCTTCAGACCACTGAGCACTGAATTTGTGGGATGCCCTGTGTCATCACATCTCCTTCATGCCCTCAGGTAACACAATAATAAGATAGGCACAAGTAGACCCCAAATCAGGTCTTCAATCATATGCAGGGGGAAAAAAAAAAAACTTGCTTTTATGGGCACTGAATTGTTATATGGGAAAACATTCATAGAGTATCAAGAATGACAGCTCTTGACCTTCTAGCATACTCACTCATCCACTCCCATGTCAACCCCTTATCAAGTACCAGCAATTGATAAAAGCTCAGTATTTTTTCAAAGAGTCTCTTGATATTTACCTCCAAGGTCTCATCATTTCTGGTTCATCCTATGATTATGCCCTATCCCCAGGGCCATGTGCAGACATTCCCATTTTCAGACAGCATATGTAAAGGTAGCTAGTTAACATAAAGAACTGCTAGGTCAGCTGTTAGCTATCTGTGCAGGCTAGATTCACCTAGAACAAGCTCTTAGGAATCTCAAAGCTCTTATCACCATTCTATCTGGACAGAACAATCCCCACTGACAGCCAATCAAGGCTGCAGTTAAAGGAAAGGAGAAAAAAAAAATTATCCTGACCAAAAAGTTTCAGTCTGCTCTAGAATAAAATGAAAGCAAACGTACATTTTTTGTAAGGTAACAATTATTTCTAATAAAATGACAGATGCTCATGCACAAGCACACCTACCTTGCATGCTCAATCAGACACGTGCACTGACAGTCATTCCTCCCCCGCCACAGGGAGAGGAAACAGAGGTGAGTACTGGGCCAAAGACAGTACAGGCAAAGGCCATGGAGTCCTCACTCTGTGGATGCAGGTTCTCCAGTATTACCAACCACAAGAGTTCAAAATCGTAAATGAAATTTACTTTGTTGGTGCTGTTTTTAATTTTAAACAAAACCAATTATTTGGAATTACAGAAGCCAGAAATTTATATTTTGTTCTTTTAAAAAGAAATATTAGGTTTTCACTAAGTAACGTCTCCAAGAGTCAATCAGACAAAGAAAGCCAAATCCGGTGAGACTGACAGCAAATCTTACTAGAGGTGGCAACACTGGTCCCCTGAGCTTAGAGATTACCTGCTCATCTTTGATGGGAATTTCACCAAAGCAGCAAAATCACAAAAAGCCAGGATGGAAGTTCAGGCTACCCAACCATCCCTGAAAGATATCTACGCTGAAAAGAAATATCCTGTCCCAGAAGAGAAGGGGAAAAGGAGTCCAGAATCCATGCAAAGACTGGAGAGTTAGAGGGGGTTGTACAAGCATTCACAGATGCAGATTGGTTGAAGAATTTGAGAAAAACACAAGTTGGAGGATATCCTGGGAAGCTCCCAACTTACATGAGTGACACTGCTTCCCTTCCCCCCTTTCTCTGATTATTTCAGTTTAATATCCTATTGTAAAAGCAAACATTATAAAGGGCATATTAAAATGAGTGCAATTGCCATTCAGCATTCCCTGCAGAACAGGGCACTTTCTTCTAACTCCAGAAACACTAGAAAGAAAGGAAATTCTCTATTGCAATGACAGCATACTACCAAGACAGAGAAGCTAAATATTAGTTGAACACTAAGAATGTGACACCCATTCATTTCTAAACAATTTGGGCATTGCAAATGTATTATCCCTCCAGTGGAAATTAGAAACCTTCTTTGAGTAAAAAAAAATGACTTGCAAAGTTACTGATAGATACGAGCTGATTTGCAGAATATGTGGGACTGCAGTAACCTAAATGAATTCAGATTAACTCTTGAGGAACTTCTCTGTCACAGTTTCATGTCATAGATCTCACTAGAAATTACAGCTTGTGGTTAAACTAATCTGAATTTGATTTCCAGGTGCCTTACGAAGAGCATACGTAACATATGTGCCATGAACAATCTATCCAAACCCACAGTCTGTAGTGTATTTCAACCATGATGAATAATTTATTAATTAAAAGCCTGACAGAAAAAGGCAATGGGCAGAAAAAGTGCTGGTGTTGGGATCTTAGGTGTTTTATTCAGAAACTCTTCACAATATCTACCAATATTTGAATCTGCTTCTTTTCCACTGATGCATCTAAGTTAAAGCATCTCACAGAATATAAAAATCATTTCTTTATCTGCCTGTGCCTATACACCTCCATGTGTATATACAGGAAGTGACAGATCAACGTTTGTAAAGATTTTGGTTACAGGCTAAAATATCAACACTCAAATTCAGCTTTCATTCAGAAGAATTTATAAAATGTCCTCGGGTTGAAAGGTAATGCTGAAAATTGATGGGCACGCTTTCTTCTGTGAGCTACTCTGAGAACATCTCCCAAACCTATGTTCCCCTCAATCACAAAAGGAGTTTACCTACGGGAGTACTAAACTCAAAGAAAATCGAGCACATCTCTTTCTGGTTTTCACACAGACATACTTGATAATTTAATGGATTTCTCCTAAATAAATGAAATCTACATTCATAAAAACAGGAGCTGTTATTCACTACTTGAGAGAAAGCAACAGCAGTAAAATAAATTTAGACAAATATAAAACAATGCTTATCTGTCCAATACAATGTTCCAGTATACTGATTTTAAGGCTGCTGTAAGTATCAAGGCTTTCATTTAGCAATTAACTCACGTGAAGCAGTAGCACAGCTGCAAGGAAGGACTGTCCCTGGCAATAGCCAATGTCTTCATCGTAGACAGAGTACGCCTAGAAAAGATAACAGTCAACATATATTTAAAGTGCATTTATTTTGCAAACTGCGTGAAAAGAGCTGGATGCAATTTCGCTTCACCTAAACCAGGGTTAATTCTGCTGAAGTCAGGAATGTAAGAATGGGAATGATGCTGCAAGTATGAGCTAAGAAACAGGCAACTATGGGTCACGTGGGGAGTGAGCTTCCTCCTTTGGTTTGGGGAAGACAAAAAAAAAACAGGACTTAAGGTCACTTGCTAGAAAACCACTGAAAACTACATTGAAAATTTCACCAGAAACAGTTTTTCCACATCCTTGTTACGCTGAAAAATGAAGACAACTCTTCCGTTACGGTAAGATGGCTGTGTTGTTTTTTTCTTATCATTGAAAATAACAAAACCTTCCTTTCTTCTCTGCTTTTCAGAGCCAAGCTGCTGGATACTGTTTTGAAAGCCACGTTAGAGGATGTTGAGGATTGGAGGAAACCTGAGACAGTAAGTAACCCAGAGCAGGACTGACAGGGAAGAAACAGCCATCCTGAGTGAACGAGGTTATGGTGAGGGGAAACTGCAGTGCAAGGCCAGAGCTGCAGGAACAAGGCAACAGCTCCTCCTCTGCAAGCATACCTGTGTGCACTCCAGTCCTGCATGCAGGCTCCAAACTCTAGAGCAAGCCTACCCTTAACAGAAAAAGCACTGCATCCATCATTCCACCAGGCACTGAAGTGAAACTGACAGGCCTGTGATTATCAGTCTTCATTCTCGCCCTTCCTCAAAACCAGGACAACATTTGCCAGCTCCCCGTCAACCGGGACCCCTCCAGATTCCCAGGACCGTTAAAAAACACTCGAGAGTCCTCACAGTGCCTTCAGCCAATTCTTTGTTTCAAAATGACATTTGGCTCCTTTTAAGCCAAGAGTAATAACACAATTGCCACTAACTTCTGCCAGAAACACTGAAATCGAAGCCAAAATACATGTCAAGTCTTAAAACCATCTTTCCTTTTCCATTCTGACTGGCAGAAACCGAGAAACAAATATTTCTAAGGAAGCTGGTAGTGACCCCAGTGGGGAAGATTTTCATCAGGAACATAAGCTGAGTATTCTTTTAAAGCTCACTGTTTAGCAGCAACTCATCCATGCATTTCCTCATACGTTTGTCCCTTGGCCTCTACTGCTTACTCTTCCTTAACAGAGGAAATAGAGGTGACCATGATCCCAATTCACTGCTCATTTTCATCAGTCAAGCAACTACAAGAAGACTAGTCAAGTACACTACTGAAAAAAATGAATTAAAATCATCACTTGTTAATAATAAACAATAAACAGCCTTTATCTCTACATTCCCCAAATCTACCAGTCTATTTTAATCATGCAG
This sequence comes from Perdix hodgsoniae, assembly GCA_035772895.1. Classification (NCBI taxonomy): domain Eukaryota; kingdom Metazoa; phylum Chordata; class Aves; order Galliformes; family Phasianidae; genus Perdix; species Perdix hodgsoniae. Next base: position 13,103,131 of record JAPSGF010000009.1, on the reverse strand, counting down.
TAGTCCTAAAACAAGTATAATTTCTGTCCTGAAAGGCCAGCTCCAGGTACATGAAATTACAAATAATACATGTGATCGATGCTTTCTTCACGTTAAAAATAAATAAATTAATTAATTAACAATAGCAACAAAAAACATGTAGGCTAAAAACAAAATGATCAACTTTCGTGGTAGCTCCCCTGTTGTAAGGCAGAGTATCAGCATAATGGCTAACTGCCAATAACAGCACTGACTTAATCCAAACTAGCTCGAAGACCCTATATAAACTGCCTCGCAAACTGGCAAGGATGAAATCTAAGGTAAGAGAAACTATCAGGAATGATGGAAAATGCAAAGATTGAAAAAAAAAAAAGAAAAAGAAAAACAACCCCAGCGACATCACTGCACTTTAAACACAAATATGAAGGAAGAATAAGGAACATGCTGCTCATGATCAGCTTCCTGAGAACAACAGAAGTAGTAATAAATCCATTTTCAAACATAACCAGAGCAAGAAGGCAGAGCTTATACTTGGAAAATATGTGATGGAGGTACAAAAGTTGTGTTTAAACCCCAGCACAACATCCACATGAACTTTCTTTGTGCCTGTGCTATTGCAGAATAATCACAGAGGCTGTCATTCTGCTGGAATGACTTCCTGCAGGGAGTGCAATGAAGGGTCTGCCTCCAAGCAAGTATCAGAAGAAGAGATTATAAATCAAAATGAAGAAAAATACTGAGCGTGTATTAAGAACAGATAATGTCAACACAGAAAGTTTTGAAGGAAACTCCCCAGAATGTGATCCACACCAGCAGCTACGGCCAGATACGTGACTGTCATCTTCAGCTCAGGACAGGAATCAAGACAACACTGAAAAAGGTTCAAAGTCGAAGCTACGTGATATGGGCACGTAAAGATATATTTTTTAAACTAACTCTGCGGAATCAACATGATTTTATTTCATTTGCCCAAAGCAAATACATTTTTGAGCTTTATGCATATTACATTTCCAATTATATGTATACTTTTAGCTTTAAGTATCCTTCGGGACTTGATATTGCTGAGATACGATGTAATTAACCAAAATATCCTCAAAGATGCTGCCTACAGATACCACAATAATGCTATGTAATTAAGAAAAGATCTAAGATGAATTATTTAAGATTTATTCTTGAAGGGACTTACGAGCATTAACTTCGATTTTCCACATGAAATACGAAAACAAAACAAAATCCCAAATCTCCCACTTCCACTGAAGTCGCTGTTTCTTCTAATTTCAAGGGAATGCTATTTCTCCCATGATAATTTGTGACAACGCTGTAAACTTCCAGTTCTTATTTTTTCAAGCTCTTCAGGAACCTCCAACAGCAATACTTCAATTAACTGAGACCCTAAATATTCCCTTTCTTACAGTTTAGATTTAATAAATATTCTGATTCTGACTTAAAGCCTTCTTTATTCCCTTTAACTTAGCAAAGATCTTATTACAGAATTAAATCATCTTTTCAATGGTTATCTGTCTTCCACAGAGAACTGTGTGGTTATTAAGCACATCATTAGCAAACAAATCGTTTGAAAGCAAAAGAGGCTCATGAAATAAGTGAGCAGCAGGGAATCACGTGCATATCTGGAAAGTGAATGAAGAATCCAGAAATGGACCAATCTTCTGTAGAAAAAGAGAACGGTGAGGCACTGGCACAGGTTGCCCAAGGAGGCTGTGGGTGCCCCATCCCTGCAGGCATTCAAGGCCAGGCTGGATGTGGCTCTGGGCAGCCTGGGCTGCTGGTTGGGGACCCTGCACACAGCAGGGGGTTGGGACTGGATGAGCACTGTGGGCCTTTGCAACCCAGGCCGTTCTATGATTCTATGATTCCACAGTTCTGTAGACACAATAATTCCATTGCTAAATTCCACTCCAATGGTCAGTACCATTGAAAATCACAAATGGAAAGGTTGCTTATTGGAATGCAGTAACTCAGACTTTGGATTTCTGCAACTGCTGTGTGCGAGTCCCAATGGTCTGAAAAGAGGAAGTTGACAAAGATTCACCTTGAATTCCACACCAAACTGTTTTTTGCCACTTTGAATCCATAAGCATGAAAATGATTCCTTGTACTTGCTGAAGGCTCACATGGATTTGAAACAACAAAACATAAAACACTAACTCATAAGCAGCTTACAATCACACAGCCTATTTGCCTCAACTGCATTCATTGCAATGCATTAGAAATTAAACAGACCCCGTGAAAAAATATTTCTATAGCGTCTGCCTCATCAAAAGATCTTTCTCATATTTGCCAGAGCTTTCACACGCTTCCCAGCAATGCAGTGGGAAAGGTACGAGCAGAGGAGCTGCACATCCTCATCTGCAAGAACTCTCTCTCTTGTCGGTAGTAATGTCTTCTGGCACAGGAAACTCTCACTTCTCTGAAAAAGCGACAGGCACTCTGGCAAGCTGCTCAGCAGCCACACTACATAACCAGCATCTCGACCCCAGGAAAAAAAAAATGAAAAAGGAATACAAGATTTTTTGACTTGCAAGCCTGGTTTGTTCTCAGTACTTACCTTTGTGTCACCACCAAAATGATCCCGGGAATCAGTGTTTGATACAGAAACTGCTCTATGCTGAAGGGACAAAGGCTTGTGCAGAGTCTGAAGAACGTGGTGCCTCAAGAAAACACTCAGAACTGGAGGCACCCTTCTCAAGCAACAAGGAATTTTATCACATGCTTGCTTGCTGAGTAATATTGGTGATAATATACTTTAAAGTGCCACACCTGAAAGGGGAATTTAAAACTCCATACCTGAATTTATTGCAAGGCTAACAGTCTGAAAGCAGTGACATTTCTATGTCTGCAGCATTTAGGATGTATTGCATCCTACGAGGAATTTCTGTCTTCACTGCAGACTGCATTTACCCGTTCATTGTGCATCCCCCAGAGGCAGTATGTGTGCACCCTACTACCCCAAACCATAAGCCCAGTAAGGGCCCACAGAATGAAGAAGTGCCCGTGTTCCCTCATGCAGGCTCCTGACAACAGTGAGTCTTTGCTCTGATTCCAGCATCCAAGATTCACAATCCTGACCTTTTCACCAGCACAACTCAGCAGAAAATCCATATGCAAGAACAGTACTGCTGCTTCCTTGCTGAGCACAGATGCACAGAGAAGGAACCGATGTAAATTGAAGAAGACAAGATAACATTAAAAATCCTTTGCATGAAACAAGACAACAATATTTACTGAAATCGCTCTTCAACTCAGGAGTGAAGAAAATAAACAACTAAAAATAGATGAAGAATAATTTTTAACTATATCTGCTTATGCTCCTGTGTATATTCTAAAATACGATAGACCACTATGAGAAAGAAAGAGATCTGCTCTGACAAGGAATTAAGCCGAAGTGGCCAAACACTGACACTACCCATTTGTAAACTAGTACAGTAGCTAAAAAAGGATTGAGAAAAGAATTTGTGCACGGTGTCAAGAGGTCATCATCAGAATGAAGGCACTGCAAAGAAGTGAGTATTTTTCATGAAAGGATGAAGGGCAGACGGTCAGTTTACAGAACAGCATTCAGCAGCAGTTCTGCCATCCTGGAGGATGAGCCCATCCCTCTTGGCTTGGTACAGTACAGAAGCTACTGGTCACAAAACTCAAAGACACACTCACATTTCAATTGCATTCCGAAAGCCAAAGGAAAAAAAGAGTCATATTGGATGCTATTAGTTAGCTTTGCTAGAAAACTGGTGTGTAACTCTGCCTGCTAATCTGGGTGCCACCAAGCAGACAGTGGGATATAAACAGGACGGAGAACAGCTGTTTACAAGGGTGGTAGTGGTATAAGTGGTATAGTGGTAGAACAAGAGGGAATGGTTTTAAACTGTGACAGAGGAGGTTTAGGTTGGATATTAGGAGGAAGTTTTTCACCCAGAGGGCGGTGAGGCACTGGCACAGGCTGCCCAAGGAGGCTGTGGATGCCCCATCCCTGCAGGCATTCAAGGCCAGGCTGGATGTGGCTCTGGGCAGCCTGGGCTGCTGGTTGGTGACCTGCACATAGCAGGGGGTTGGGACTGGATGAGCACTGTGGGCCTTTGTAACCCAGGCCGTTCTGAGATTCTATGATCACACCCAGGCAAGTATGACCGGGATTAGGATAAAACTACAAATCTGATAAACCAAGGAGACAAGTAGCAGTAACAAAATACATCATAAAAGGAGTGATTCATAGCTTTCCTTGTGCCTTTTTCACTGCCACCAACTCCGAACCTCTATAAAACCTATCCATCTACTTTCACAAAAGCAGGGCAATGCTGTGTCTATTGTTTCAGCCTGCCCGATAACATTATTAACCCTGATAAATTGAGTTCACTGCAGCAAATTCAGTTTTTTTCTATTAACATCACAGCGGCTGTTTGTCAAAGAAGAGCTACTGTAATCAGAAAATTAGAGAAAACATATCTCAAACTGCGCACTGTGTACGTTCAGAACAGTTGTGAGATCCATTTCTGTCACATGCCTTGATTCCCTGGAGCACAGAGCTGCTACCTACATATGCAAACATGGAAGTAGGTCGAGAGTACTATCCTGTTATGCATTGTAACACTGAGAGCAAACTCTCTAGACAAAGCTTGAATTTTCAGAGTATTTTAACAGAAAGTCTGCAAGAAGCATAAATATTTCCCAAAGATGTTCTCTCTGAACAAATACAGTTTATGTGATGTCCTCTGGTGAAATCTCAGATCTCAAATCTGGAACTCTTTTCATTCCTTATCACCACTGTCAGCCTTAAAGTTTATTTTTAGACACTTCACTTTTTCACATATACGTTCTGAAATTGAACAAGTTCCCATCTTCCCTGATTTCCTACTGTTCTGAAGAAGAGACTTAAGAGATGGAACTAGAACTGACAGACCTGTTAAAATGAGGCAGTGAGCTTTTAATGGTTTCCCTTTTTATCTGACAGCTCAGATCGTCTCTTGTTTCAGTGGGGCACGGAGGAAAAGCTCTTCTTTTTACTCTCCCACTTGAAGAAAGACCCCTTCTGGCTTCATTCAATCATCCCATTCTTCAAATACCTTGTTTTCATGTCAAAAGAAGCCCTGAGCACACAGCACAGTGTTCAAGGCTATGTCAGCAACCTAAAGCGGTTATCAGAGTGACACATTTATAAGCAAATTAATTAGATTTTAACACTGTTCCTTTGTAAATGACTAAGTCCATCATAAATGCAAGGTCTGGTCAGACACAGCCACAGAACACAGCTCTATCACCACTCAACAAGGACGAAGGGCTGCTTAGAAACATACAGAGCAGTTAAGTCTCATCTCCATGCTGGCAAGAAGGTACAAATTGGCAAGAATAAAAGCAGAATACTTATGAATAATTCAATGCTGAAGATTCAATATGGCTGTTGTATAGGAAGCAATGCTTCACAAATCCTTTTTTGAAGGAACCAACGCGCACACAAAACATGAAGCAGTCAGTACAGCCCACGAGGATTTTGGAAAGACATCCCACGAGATCCCTTCCCAAACACTCTCAGGGAATTAAGCTGCCACAGGAAAAAGAGGATAGGAAACCAGAAGAAGGAACAGTCAGTTTTCACCCGCTGAATGATGGCAAAGTCTCTCAAAGAACCTCACAGGACGTCGTGTGAGAGCTGACGCTATTGAAAATATGCATCAATCACACATAAAAATATACACATAAAAATAGCGCAGTAACAAAGTCTGGTGATGACACGAAGCTGCTCAGAGTAGTAAGCTGAAAGCGACTGCAAAGATGTCATGTAGAATCTGTCTGTATCAAGAGATGGTGGCGAAAAGGCAGAGAGAACTCAAGAGAAACGCAGCCCTCAAACTGATTTGCATGCTGATGGGCTCTCATCTACTCCCTTTCTAATCAGAAAACTGAGGGATGGGAACACCAACACCTGCTTTTGCAGCTCCTTTCTGAGCAGGAGAAGCTGGGATCGGGAGAGCAGGGAAAGCTCCTGGCCATGGCAGGTGAGCACAGCCCTTCACTTCTGCTGCAGGCAGCTCAGGAAGGACTGAAACCTCTGCCCCTCTGAAGTTAGATGTAGTTGTTTAATTAAATTAAAGGGCTGTTCAAGTCATTCTATTCCTACCTAAGCTTCATCCATTTATACATCCTTCAATATTTACAATTCCCTTCTCTGTGTCACCTACAAATCCTTAGGAGAAATGGTTTTTCTGTTTTCTTTCAGACAACGAACGAAAGCACACCAAATAAACAAGTGATCTTCATGACACCCTGTTTGAAATGCATTTAGTTCAATATAGCTACATTTAGAAACCTAAGCTTTAGTCAGCTTTAATCCCTTAACGTGCATTTTATTATGTTCTAACTTGTCCAGCATTTATATATATATATATATATATATATATTTCTATTTCTTCTGTATGGCATCAGTTCTACAAAATTGTGATAAAATTGCCTTCACCAAAGAAAACTGTATTTCCCTTCCTTATCTTAGCCTGTCAAGATCTATTTTCAATAAACTCCCAGGCATTCATTATAATATACTTCTCACATTTAATTCCTGATAAGCTGAATGCCATTCCATCATTTTTCACTTAACTGATCTCAAACTGACAAGCCCATAATTACCCACATCATTCCAGTTATTCTTTTCAAAGCCCTCCAAGATTAGCAAGGAATCAATGTAATTGGTCCAACATCCTGTCTGCTCCATTCTTTGCTTTTTTTCTTTAAAATAAAATGTTAATGCAAATTATTTAGGACCATGAACATCATTTTAATAACCCAAGAAGGTATTTTTTACCCGCTGTCCAAACTGCTGTTTGAATAGCAGACTGCATCACCACCACATTTATCTGGAGAAGGAGAATATGTATCAATATACCCCAAAGGCAGGACACTTGTCTGCTTGTTATGACAACTCCATCACTTCTGTCTGTACAGCAGCTCGAGGAGGAAACAGAGCAGTAAGGAGAAAGAAGAGCAGTAGGAATGGCTTTGTCTGAGGCAATCCTTTTTTCGACATGTAGAAAAAAATGTAAAATGAAAACTGACTTCCAGAAACACAATACAATCTGTAACTGACAACAGGAGAATTGCCTATCCAGCAGCAATCTAATACCATTTGCATCTCTCCTGAGCAGCAAGCCTGGTGCACAGCCTGGCCAAATCTGATCACTCAGTACCTCACCTTCCCTACGTGTGAGCTGGAAAAAGAGGATTAGGCTTTTCCTGGATCAGAGGGTGATGTGGATGGTATGAGTGAAAAGCTGTATGTGCACATCACTCGTGGAATGGTCAGCTAACTTGTTCTCTAAATAATTACCTGAGAGATATTCCTGCTCAGCATCACTGCAGAGATTGCTCTGAGATTTCTCACCCTCAGAAACTGTCTCTATCGGCAGAGAAACAAAAGCTCTGCTCCCCCAGGCTCCTACAGGAACGGCCCCAGATCCCACACTGCCCACTCGTAATACTAATGTGAGCCTCAACTATTCTCACATGCATCTTAGGATACAGAAAAGGCAAAGCTGCAAAACTACTTCAGAATACGCAGCACTACAAAAACACTGTATTCTTCATAAACAATAGAAAAAAAGCTTTAAATTGTACTGATTGATGACTTGGATCAGAACAGGGTTAGCTGGGCAAAATACAGTCACAGCATTATATGGAACATCTTAAAATTCAGAGTACTGACTGTACCTTGCAGATTTTGTATAGAGATTCCTGACCGTCTCCTTCTGTATCTTTGAAATAATCGTGTGCTGGAAATGTACGATGAATATCTCGTGTAATGACATTCTCCTGAGCAGAATCCTGTAAAAAGGAGAGAAAAATCCCCCAATATTAGCCTGGCAATAATTAAACATACAGCACATACAATTCTATATGCAGTCAACGTGGTTACATTAGATAGCTTTACTGACTCATGCTCTAAAAATGCTTTGAGAAGAAACTGAAAAGCCTCTGGTCTCAAATGCAGTAATAAGTTGACAGTTTAACAAGAGCAGCGTGGCATGTTTTCTGTCCTTCAGGCTCACAGTTCAACTTCAGAATGCAGAGCAAATGACTGGTTGTTTAATTGAAGATGCATTTTTTCCTACGGAACATATGCTTACTGATTTCTCTACCAGCAGAAAAGGAAAATGAGACCGTCTCTCTTTCAAAAGCTCAAAGATATTTATTTTTAAATGTATATCAATCTATGATAAAAACCGTGTTAATTACCATTTAGAACTATTCCTGGGAAATGTTCAAAGTTTACCAGTAAGTGGTTTTTAAGTGAACCAAACCAGAAGTATACGAAAATGTAATACTTTCAGGTAAATCCTGTATCTCCTTGCTAGCACAACATCCTCAAACAGGTCTTAACCTCATTTTTACAAGGACCAGCACCAGGGAGAAGCTCAGGTGCCTTGTCTGAAAGGTAACCATGTCTGAAAACACCACAGCAGAAGCTCTAAGGTAGCCCTGACTGACAGGCAGCTGTGCTGCAGGAGGGTAGGAGGCTCCTTAAGTGCTGCAGCAGCTCTGCAAGCTCCATACGGATGATCAGCATATCCAAACACATCTGAAACAACACCAAATGCCTGTGCTTGGAACTGAGTTGTTCCCGAGACATACCTGCCTCTTTAGATAAAGTAGTAACTGCTTACAACGCTGTATTTTTATGTGGTAAGAGCTGCGTGTACGAGGACATGGCACCAAAGTGCTGGAGCCTCAGCAACTCAACCATTATCTTCAGATTCCAGTTACCCGCAGTGGAAGATAGCACCTCATCAGTAGATACCAAACACTGCTTCTCTATATTCCCTTTGTAATCCTAAAGGGAAAGCCAACAGAGCCCTCACACGCGACTCAGAAAATAAATCTTTTATAAGCACTTTTGCCATGAAAATGAAACACATCCATTTGTTACACAGAAGCTTCTGAACCCTCAGACTGCAGTTTGTAATCCAGAGCTCTACAGGAACGAGCTTGAAATCTGCTGGAGTCAGCGGGCAGCTCATCCATCTCCTGTGGTTGGGGCATCCCTAATCCCACGCAGGCTCTGCAGAGCTGCACAGTTTGCTCCTTCCTCCTCAGCCCTCAGCAGCCGTCCTCTTCCTCCTCTCCGATCTCCCCTCACGTCCATGTCTCCTACAAACCTTCTCTCCTGTAGATGCTTCATTTATGTCGCCCTAATTCTCAGTGATCTCAACTTGCCGCTTTCCCTTTGCTTGACAACATCTCCAGTACAAGGCAGTGACGCCGTCTGTATTTTGCAAAATACCAGGCGTGTTGTGATGTGCTGAGGAAAGGAAAGCTTACAGAGAGGTGCTGTTTTTATTACACTTGCTGGAGAAAACAAACGTGCTTTTGGGCTTTCCCCGGGTCACCATCAGCACCTTCAGGATCCCTAAGCATCACGTCACTGCTAGTGAGTGAAACTAACCATGCAGCCAAAATCATATGCAACAATACAGATAAGAATTAATGTTTGATAACAAGCAGTTCTCTAAGCAGCATTCTTAGTGCTCCCTTATCATAACCCCAAAGCCCAGGCCAGGAGCAATGCCATTACAGGCACAGTGAGAAGAGTAAGAGGCCACTATGGAAACTCCCTTCAAAACATGAAAGACAAAGAATCACTACATTGGTTCAGCATCTTCTCTTTTTCTCACCATCGGTAAACAAGTCACCCTTCCACATCCACTTTATTTTCTCCTTGTGCCTTCATTACTACGTCACCTTTCCTCACACAAACCAACAAAAGCTGCCAGAGTAGATGCCCAAGGCAGGCCCACAAACCATTGGTGTAAAGGCCCCTCATTGCATACTTTTACTGATGTGGAAGGAGTCAGAGGCAGAGGCTGCATCCAGCAGTAGTACAGATGCTCTAGAAAGCTAGAGGGAAATAGTTAAATGCATCAAAAAGAGTATTTAAAATAAAAGACAATGAATGCACTCCCTAAAGACAACACCCACCCAAAATGCCTTAAAGCCACAATTTAAGAAAACTAAGAAGTAGGACCAGAGAGGAGATCAGTACAGAAAATTCCTTCATATATTTAAATATATACAACATTTGTCGAGTCTCCACCTTTTTCTATACAGCATTCATTCATTGGCCTGCTCTCAGGAGTACCGCAGCAGATGGGTTTACCCTTATCTTAATTCAGGCTTTCAGAGGGTTTTTGTTCTTCTGAAAGTCATGATTAGTTAATTCCTTATGAAAAAAAGATCAGGTGAGATGGCTATCAAAGCACGAAGAGTTCTAATGATCTTCCTCACTTCTAACAATCATTTCTGCGCTGCCAACTCAGAGAAACAATATTCTACTGAGGAAAAGAATTATCTTCATGTGTCAACTCTGTGACAGCTGACATCCTACTGAAAGAGCTCTCTATTTTGAGTTGGCACACTCTGAAACAGCCCAACTTCTGCAACTGCGAGGCAACCGTACCCGCGTGGTGACACTGCTGTCGTTCTGAACTATTAAGGCCTTGCTGAATGTGGACACGGGATGCCAGAAGGCAGACTGAAATAGAAAAACACAGGGAGAAAAAAACAGCAACTGAAAACTATTTCCATTAAAGTAAACGTTAAAAGAAAACTAAGGCTACTCGGCACTCAGAAGTAAGAAATACAGGGCAATCTTTGTGCAGGCGCATCCTGAATTATGTTTTAATTGAGGACATTTCAGACACTTAGGAAAAAACTCCTGCTCATGTACTGCCCCAAGCATACCCATCCTAGGTGTGACATCTCCATGCCGGCTGCTACGTCATAGAATCACAGAGTCACAGAATCACAGAATGGTCTGGGTTGAAAAGGACCACAATGCTCATCTCGTTTCAAGCTCCCTGCTATGTGCAGGGTCACCAATCACCAGACCAGGCTGCCCAGAGCCACATCCAGCCTGGAAGATGCTCATCCTTTCTCCACATCTGCCCCAGGTTCTTAGGTGGAAACAGGCACACAGCTTTCACAAAAACATCACAAGAGGTTAGCTGAGCTTTCCTTATTACACAGTTGCCTGCATTACAGCCATGGACTCAGTACGGATAAATGCAGCATTACTCGTGGATGCAACCAAAGGAAGGAGGAGTTTTGCTTCAGAAGTTTCATCTGAGTACAAAGAAAAGTAATAAATCAGGTCACGGGTATCTCAGACCCGCACTTAAATTGAGCAGTACTTCTGACTTCAATGTCCTTGTGCTCCATTTCTCTGGTTAATAATAATTCCCTGTCTCAGTAGGGTGCAGTGAAAATCAATTAACATCTGAAGTGCAGAAATACTGAAGCGCTGAGTCCTACAAAAATGCCAAAGAGGAGAATAATAACTTCATCCTCAAATTCTGATCTAAACAGTTCACTGTAAGGGATGGGGATACACAATGAAACATAGGAAAGGGGGGAAAAAAAAAGAAAAAAAAAGAAACATAGATAGGTACTATTCCTTCTGTATACAATAAGGGAAGAAGAAACCAAAACCACAGCTGTGCACAACCAAGACCGCGTCACTATGCATACAACCAATTTTATACTGCACTTCTTACCTCCCAAAGCTCATCCCGAATCTTAGAAAACCCCCTTCCAGTTTGGTCTTATCATATTACACATGAAAACCGTATCATTTGTATGTGCTAGAGTCAGCACAAGCTCACATGAAAGGACTCGGCTGTAAGGCCTGCATCTCTGCTGAAGTGCCAACAGCAGATTTTCAGGAAATTGTCTCACCCGTGCTTCATCTCCTCACTGGCTTAAAATACCCACGTCCCAGAGTCTCAAGGAATTCTCTAAAACACCTTCACAAATAGGCAGAAAACACAACACAGCAAAGAGGTCAGTCAACACAGGTTCAAAATGAGCCACGCTCCTGGCATGTAGCTTTGGCCCTTGTTATTAATGACATCCTCCCAAACTTCTGCTTCCAACGAAGCCTAATATTCCACTGTGCCCTCATATGCACATCACCAAGCCCTCTCTTCTTACCATCCTCTGTGCACACTACAGCCCTCCGAGTACATGTGCGACCTAAGAGAATCCCATGTTCTCTACTAACAAGTACTTGGGAAAATAAACCACCAACCAAGAGCTCTTCCTTTTAAAACTACTGAATAGAAGAGCCTTGGCTTATGCTCAGTTCTTCTGTAGCATTTTTGTAATACATACCTTGTAGCTCAGCTCTTTCCTATAAATAGATTTTCTTTCTATCATCAGAAGCTTTTATTCAGCAGGGAGCACAAACACTCCGATTTCTCATTAACAGAGAAGCAAACTGAGAAAAAGGACACGTGTCATAAACATAACAGTAAATGCATGGGTCAACTAAGCTTCGCAAATCTAGTCTTCCTACCAGCTGTACCTATTGCTGCTTAGGCAGCAATGACCCAACAATCCTGCTGGAGATGGGCCCATCAGCTCCAGCACAAGCAGACCTTTGCTTCTGGTGGCTTGTGTCAGTCTCTCTTTTCTCATCAGAATGAATGTAACTATTCTTCTGTACCTGGCTATGGCAGGGAAGTGCTGCTGTAGACTTCTCATAGGTAAGGCAGAAATAGCTCAGATTTTAACAGGGCTGAGCCATCAGTCTGCCGCAGACTTGATGATATTTTTCTGTAAAAATCACAGCATATTAGATCAGCTACAAAATACCAATTCTGCATATACTCGCTTGCTCTCCAAAAGGGAGAATATCTGTGACCTTTACTATCTTTGTGTTTTATTTCCCTTCCTCTGCTCTATGCAGCCTCCCTCTCTGGTATATACAGATACATAATTTATTCTCCTTTCTCTGCCATATCCTTTCTGAAAAGACGCTGTCAGAAGAAAAATGCTGTTTGTGCTACTGGGCAAGAGATCAATTTTTGAATATGCCAGGCTCAAATCATTGCCACTGGCACCGCAAGCTGAAGTCTGAGCTCTCCTTGAACACTTATCTTGAAAGCTCCCTGCTCTCCCCCAAGAGACAAGGAGCTCTGCACACCAGCAGATGGCTTTGGGGTCATTTTTATCCATGCAACGTATGGCTGGCATGAAGGGCCATACACATCTGTCTGTAGGCATGATAGCATTTCAGTTTTGATTTTGTTCTATTTGGAGCTTTATTTGTGTCACACATTTTCAGGCAAACATGATACCAAACATCCTTTTGTTAAAGTGCATTTTGTCTTTGGCTTCCTCTTGCCTTTAATAGCTGTTTAATAGCCTCAGAAGGCTGACCCCTGCAGAGGATCTGAAGCTCTATCAGACTGGGTGACAGGCATGCTATCCAGGTTAATCACCATTAGTTCACCAAAAGTGCACAGGCATTACCTGATGAACAGAAAAGCAAATACGTGATTCACAAACTCATCTGTATAGTCAGTTACTTTTGTCCACGTCCCTTCTGGCTTGTTAATCCTCAGATCGGGCTTTTTTTAAAGTCTCTTCTGTTAGAGATGCAACTGCATTCGTAAAGGTTGGAGAAAATGTTCTCGTGATTAATCTGCAGCTTGAAATTCAAACAGCCCTGACTCTACCACCAACTCGCTGGGTAACTTCCAGAAGCAGGTGAGCCTGCTTCTAACAAACAATACTTAGCTGCACCCACAGCAGATGGCTGTGACAAATGAAGTTGAAAATGTTTACAGAAAATCACAAAAGCGGTGTTTATGGATCCTGGGCTCCTACGTACTTATCTCAATTGAGTGTTACCAAACTTAGTTCAGTTTTATTAAGTGGCTTGAAATCTTTGCTACAAGAAGGATAAGAAAGAAAAATACCGTAACTGTTAAAAAAGACATCTTTAACAAGTCAATTTTACAAAAGTAGAGCTTAGAAGATTTGTGCCCTGCAGTATTGCTGACCAAGGAGATGTCTGTCTTGTCAGTGCCTTCCAGCGTGGCTTTACAAATTCTGAAATTAAATCGACTTCTGGCAAATAGAAGATGATGTGATCAATGCAACTGTTTCATGTAAGACTGTAAAGAAAAGGTTGCTTCTCCATTACAGGATGAGTGACTCCAGGTCTAAGACAGAGCATTAACGAAGTTCATAGACACACTGGCCTCCCAACCCATGCTCCTTTTGGCATCTGCATAGCTTGCTGTTGGCAAAACATTAAGAGAAGATTCTTCCATGTCAAATGGGTTTATCTGCTTCAGTGTTTCTGGTTTTCAACAAGAAGGAAATGTCTTGGAACGCTATGCAGATAAAGATTTTTAAATGCTTAAGACTGTAGCTGAAGTGTGCATACTATTTCTTGAAAAAAGAAACACCTGCCCTTCACGTTCTTGAACACTGGAGTTCTTCCAATAATCCAGACAGAAACACTTCAGCAAGACCTGGGGTCAAGAAATGTTCCCAAGACAAAAAAGCACCATTTCAGTTACCACCCAGATCCTCTCCCTGAGCTACATCATTCAAGCTACAATTTGGGATCCTGATACCCTTCATTTTAATACCTGCTAATGACAACACTGCCTTTCTGTTTCCATTACGTGAAGGTGCCTCAGTATGCTGAGGCATGCACTTCTGTGAACTTCTAGTTCTGGCTCCTCCAGAGCTACTGAGATCAATAAATCCATAGCAGATTAATCTTCTCTATTCTTCATGTAAGAAATACAAATACTGATGGTATCATTGACAGCAACTTGCATCCCTCAGTGCTCATATCAGAACATAATACTGAAGACTTCCGCATGTAAATCACCTTTCAATAGTACCTTGAAGTCTTTGCTCCAGCTGCAGGACACCAAGCACCGCAGAAGAGGAAGGCCAGCCAGATGTAGAGGGACAAGGGCAGAAATACCACCATGGAGTTTTCGTTCCTGCCTTTGGAACGTGATGCAGTTGTGGATATAGAATCATAGAATGCAGCAGCAGAGACATCTGATGGTAGGCAACAGCCTGTTTGGACAAGTCATCATAGATTATCAATGCATGTTTTCCATTGTCTCTGAAGTATTCCCCCATGGAGCAGCCTGAGTAAGGAGCCACTGAAGGGGCGCAGCATCAGATGCTGTTGCAGACACCACAGTTGTGTACTTCATGGCATGTGAATCAGTGAACCTCTTCACCAGCTGAGCAACAGTAGATCACTTCTGGCTCGTGACAACATAGATAAAGTACAGCTTCTTTTTCTCATCTGTTCCATCATTAAGTCGTTTTTGGTTGATTATTGTGTCAATGGCAATTGAAGTTTTCCCAGTCTGCCTGTCACCAATGAGCAGCTCATGCTGGCCACGACCAATGGGCACCAAGCTGTCCACAGCCTGAATACCAGTTTGCATGGGGTCCTGCACAGAGATTCTGGGAATGATGCCAGGGGCCTTCAAGCCAACTCTTCTATGTGTCTTAGATGTAATAGGACCCTTCCCATCAATTGGATTGCCTAGGGCATCTACAGCATGGCCCAGCAGCTCTTCCCCAGCTGGAACATCCACAATGGCACCATACTCTTCACAACATCCCCTTCCTTCATCAGTCTGTCATTACCAAACACAACAACATCAATGTTGTCAGGCTCCAGGTTCAAGGACGTTCCACTCAGCCCAGAAGAGAACTCGACCATTTATTTCTTCTGCTTGGACATTTCTTAGGCCATACACACGGGCAATACCATCACCAATCGACAGCACACGGCCAGTCTCCTCAAGTTCAGCAGAGCTGTCAGCTCCCAAAGTACGTTCCTCAAGAATAGAAGATACCTCAGCAGTGCTTGTTTTCTGAAAACCCGTAAAGGAGGCATGGATGCTTTTGGTAGCAACAAATGCTGCACCAAGGGAAACCAGCCCGGCCTGCCACAGCAGGGAGTGGGCAAGGATGGCAGCCACACCACGGCAGTTGTGGAGAGCAGAGCGAGTCGGGCGGGAAGCAGCAGCCGGCCCACAGAGCGCTCTCTCTACAAAATGGCGGCGCCGCGTTCCCTACTAAACACTGGATTGTGTGCATTAATTTCCGAGTACCTCATTGGATCTTTTGGAGTGCCACCCTGAATACAGCTGCTGAAACCACAGCCCACAGGTGGCACGTGCTCTGAAGGCAGCTCTGGAATACGCTGCAAGACAAATCCCAGACGTAAACAACTTAGAGACGCTGACATGGGGCTACAGCTCTGCTTCCACTCTTTCAAATCTTCTGCTGCTACAAGGAGAGGGAATGCAGCATGAAAGCTTTCACCTCCTGACAATACTTCATGCAGCTACAAGTGACTGCAAGCAGATGCTGCCTAGGCTGACAATTAGCTGTCTATACCTAGGTTTATTATCAGAAGACTTTAACACAACTGTAGATGAAGTCACAAAGAAAAACACTGCAAGAAGAAGGATGGAATCGCACATCAGCTAGTCTGTGCTGACTGTATCACAAGCAAAAGTAGTGCTTTCAGGCTACAATTCCTTAATTCAACGTAAGCTCCAGAAGTCCCTTAAGTCCCACCCTTGCTGGCTGAGCCAGCAGTGTGACTGCCACATGTGGCAATGGGAGGGTCGTGCTACAGAGCTCTGCCTGTAATTGGGACCTATGGGGCTGCGTGTGAATCACCAAAAGCAGCTCCATTTCTGCCTCTGTGTTTTGCCCTAGTTCATTGCTATTGTTTGAAAATGAAATTTGCCTTAGATTCAGCACTACCTAACATTCAGGTCAATGCAGTACTGACATTAGAGAGCATTTAGCTGGTCATATATGGGTCATAACAATAAAGACCAGACAGTGCAAAGATGGCACTGAGCAATAAAATAATCCTCAGTTTAAATGATATGTGTTTTCTATATACCACTTCTCAGTGTGTCTGAACGCTTCTCAAGCAGTTTATATAACCACTGCACAGGTACAAGCAGATTTCAGCTGCTCCTTCTCCTTGGAAGCCAACAGAGCCTACATCCACCCCTTATTTTATGATTATGTTTAGTTTATTCCAGTTACTCTGATTATTACAGTGGGGTGCTGATCTGAGTTTACTGATAATGCCATCACTTCACAGTGAGCTCTTTCTGAATCCCTTGGTTTTCACAAGTTAAGACACCAAAAAAACCTACATTCTCCATGATGAAACAGAAATGCATTTGTTTCAATATGCTGATTCTAAGCAAACCAACACTGATCTTCTTAGCACCTCTGATGAGGGGTAACCTTGCTCCAGCTTTTCTTCCTCCTTTTTACCCCTCCTGGCTTTGCGAACCAAATACTTGACATGAACTGTATTACTTCATCCCATGTGTGTTTGCCTGAGGTGAAGGAAGGGCTCCAGCTGGAGAATGAATGATCTCAAGTACTTCACAGGAGTGATTAGGGAAGGCTGGTCATCAGCACAACAGGAAAAGCAATTCTGTCAGACTGCCACAGCGCAGAGCAGCGACCAGAAATGAGCAGCAAGGAGGGGGGGGAGGAACAGAGAGACAAGAAGCAGACTAACGCTGTAGGGACAGAAAGGAAGACGAGAAATGATGGTGAAATGGAGAGGAACGAGAAGAAATAATGGGGAATAAAATAAGATGAAGGATGGAGGAGAAAAGACAAGTACCAGAGAGGTTATATTTAGTTCTCGCCAGCTCAAAAAAGGAAGCTATAAATCAAATATCCTCATTTAAATCAGTGAAAATCAGTTTGAAAGAAAATCCAGATTGGTTTTGTACTGTGCAGGGTACCGAATTCTATAAAATCTAGTTTCAGCTATTACACTGATGAAAAGGGCTTTTTCTCCCTCTTATTATAAATACATTCTCTATTATTAAAACGATCCTGCTATCAAGAATTCTGTAACTCCTACAATATACAGCTGATATATGTTAAATTTTTTCATTTCTTAAAGCTGCTTATCTGCTCTGGGATTAGCAAAGTGCACTCTGCATACAGCTGCACACTTCTCTACTTGATGGCAGCCTGAAACCAAGCGCAGAGAGAACACGGCCCACGCTGCAGTGCTCCCTTTCCCTTGGCTGCTCACAGGCACTGCTGAAAGCAATGCAGGACAGTTCTCATTACTGCTCCTGACAGGCATTCCTGTAGCCTGCACCATGCTTCATCGCATTTCTTCATGGACACTCTTTAGCTGGCTGACCTCAGCTCACCTAGACTCAGCTCTGTGTTTCAGTTGGGTGTTTGCAGCTTTCACCTCCAAGTGCAACTGATAATGCACAAACTGAAGGAAATATTAACTGAAACATCTACTTAAAAAATGCATCAACGTGCATCAGAAAACACTGCAAATACGGATCATTTCTCACTACTGCATCTAAGTTTCCCTCTCACCATGCGTTCATTTTGACACGCAGCCATTTATGCCATGCAGCCATATTTCTATGTAGGTAATATGTATGAGTCAAACAACATTTCTATTTTTTCTGCTTTCAGAGGGTGTTCCTTCTGGAATACACGGTAGCCTTTGAGGTAGCTGTGGTTCTACCTCAATAATAGCCTACGCTGCATCAGATCACTTGGCTCACAGAAATGAGACCCACCCAAGTTTTGGATTGTTCAATGTGGGAAGTCTATTCCAGAAGGTCAAAAGCAATTTATGAAGCCGCCTTCTGCATTTAGTTCTATTTTAACACATAATGCCTTACAGGTTTTGTGCATCATCACTTCCAAGCAGTGCAGAACACGGGCAGAGGATTAAATGAGTCCCAAAGAACACCGTGTGTTTCTCAAACCCATTTTTTTTCCCAGTGGCAAAGTAAGGAATAAACAACAAAGGACAAAATTATTTGACAAATCTATGCAAAAGTTATTTGTATCGTCTACAGACATAAACAAACCAGGAAAGACAAAAAACAAAGGAGAAGTACCACCAACACCAACAACTAACAACAACAATGTTCAAGGAACATTCGGACGTTGTGTTGAGGGACGTGGTTAGTGAGAACTACCGGTGATCAGTGGATGGTTGGATTGGGTGATCCTGAGGGTCTTTTCCAACCTTGGAGATTCTATGATTCTACAAACTACTGCTTTATGATGCAGAAGGCACATCCACCTGAGGTGCCAGCCTACATGGTGGATCCGTTCCCACTCAGCCTGAATAGCTGCCTTTCTGGGTGCAACAACCACTCATCAGCTGGCCAGGACATGCCAGTCCTGAGCCTTCCCAGTACTTTCACCTTCTCAAGGCCAAGGCAGAAAATTGAGTTTGCTGTCACAGAAAAGCGAGCTGCAGGCTCTCATGGAGAGGTTAAGCAGAGAGAAAAGATTAACAATCCTATACATAAATGTCTGTCAAAATAAAAGATGGAAAACACCGACAGCACTATATAACGCCACATCTGATTCTAACCAGAATAGGGTACAAAAGTTTTCCATTGTGTATCAGCAGCTTTTTCTGCAAAGAATCAGTAAGTGTAAACATGGATGGCTATTTATAGGCAATACAAAATATGTGTCCAGGAAACACCTGGAGCCTCTCACTTCTTGCTTCCATACAGTGCTCTTCTCTGGCAGCCTCCTCTTTCCAAGGTTTTTCTAAATCAGAAAAGATTTTATCTCCAGACATTGCTACAGTATTTGATGTGAAGCCTGATTTCTTGCAAAGCTATCAGAGAACTACGTATCCAATTAATAATGAGGATTTAAATAAATACATTACAGCACACATCTCAGAGTAAGGTAGGGAGTTATTTATTGAACAGATAATGCCAGCATTGTAATTGGCTAAGCTTTTATCTAGAACAGGCTGCCCAGAGAGGCTGTGGATGCCCCGTCCATCCCTGGAGGTGCTCAAGGCCAGGCTGGATGGGGCCCTGGGCAGCCTGGGCTGCTATGAAACGTGGAGGTTGGTGGCCCTGCCTGTGGCCACCTGTGTTGGAGATTCATCATCCTTGAGGTCCCTTCCAACCTGGGCCATTCTGTGATTATCTAACTTTTTAATTCCATTATCTTTCTCTACCTTGCTTTTAAAAACATGCAGGGTGACAGTGGCTCAATCAGCAGATAGCTACAGTCAAGCTCACAGCTTGCTATTTTTAGTTCAGCTTTGCTTTGAGCCGCAGAAAAAAAGACAAAATTTAGAAGTTCTTAAGACTGAACACAGATTTTGAAATTATTGCTATGGTTTTCCTCCGCCTGAATTGACCCTTTCAAAGAAAGCAGTACAAAAATGACCTAAAAGTTGTACTCCATCTGAGAACCACTGTCAGCTGCAAATCAAAACAAAAGGGGAAACTGAAATGACACGGAAAAAAGAAGTGTGAGGAAAGTAAGGTTCCCAGTTTAAAACTTTAGAGAGCTATCAAGTCTAATACACCATGACTAGGATTTTTCAGTTAGCTTATATTACATCATACACTGAGCTGCTTAAAGAGCCCATCACAACACAGGCAGCAGAGCAAAGGGAAGGAAGGGCACAGTGCACATTTGGCACAGCTCAGCCTAGTCCTGGAGACCGCTCAGAGCGAGCAGGACTGATGGATTTCCACCTTGCCATGTGGAAGGCAAATATTCAGCTGAGTTAGGGTTCCTAACAGCCACAGACATGCCAACTCAGCACTTCCCAGCTGACCACACGACACCACCTCCTCCAACGAGCACGTTTTGGGTGGGCTCCCAATGATTTGGTCAGGGCTTATAGGTGCCGTTTTCAAGAGATAGCCATGCCATCTGACAGCAATAATCGTCCCTGATTCTTAGACCCAGCACGTAATTAATCCATGCACATTTTACATTGTAATGACATTAGCTAGGAAAGAATATTACTCTGTTGATCGCCATTTAAAAAGTGAGAAAGACACATTATCACAACAAACTTTTGTTTTCACAGAGGAGACTATTTGTTAAATAAGCTTGTGGGGTGTTTTTTTTTTTTTTCTTATAAGCAAAGACTTTTCATTCCCCCTTATCTTATCCATCCTCTCTTGCTTGCATGCCCTTTAACATAAGAAAACAAAATACTAAACATATGAAATGAATGTTAAAAGGAATATTTGTCATTCCATTTGCCAATCACACAACTGCCTGTCATTCTCAGCCATCCCAAATATGCCATGAGGTTCTTCACAGAAGAAATATACATAATGCATAGAACTTCAAACAAA
The DNA here is from genome assembly GCA_035772895.1 of Perdix hodgsoniae. Lineage (NCBI taxonomy): Eukaryota > Metazoa > Chordata > Aves > Galliformes > Phasianidae > Perdix > Perdix hodgsoniae. Next base: position 13,082,153 of record JAPSGF010000009.1, on the reverse strand, counting down.
GTAGCTTTTGCCTTGGACCGTTTTCCCTAGTGCACCATTCCAAGAAAGCAATATAAAACACTACAAAAGGGCAATGCGTTAAATTTGCAGAGGGGTCTTTTATTTGTCTTTGAAATTATTCACTACGAACAAATGCTCCAAGAGAAGAATTCATCAATAATTGATGGAACGAGAGCAGGAAACTTGCAGAAGAGAAATAAACAGTACTGGAAAACCTTAGAAGAAAATATGAGGAGGAAAATGTTCACCAGCAACACTGTTAGGGGTTACAACACCATTCCCACTCACCACTGGCACTGCTATCATCACATTGTAAAGAAGCAGACCAGATAAGTTGTTCAGAGGTTGTAACGGACCCATGAAACAACACCAAACTGACGACTGATACCAAAATGTAACACTCAGAGTCCGCTTTACACGCAGACTGAAATGCACCATTCTCACTTTAGATGCAAATGAAGTGTATCTTCAGCAATTATTTTTTTCTCCACACTTCTTTCTACCTAGAAATGCATCAGTGGTGTGGAGCTATTCTTTTCTACTTGAGGAAACAAGCACAGACTTCCGGATCTTTGGAAAAATAAACCAAAGTCTCTGTTAATCTGCAGTGATGCTTCACTGAGGATTACTTCCAACTCACCAAATGAAATCCAAGTAGCAGTGGGTAGCAGCATCCTGTGACTGCAGGAGCTGCCCAAACATCTCCATGCAAACTACAACTTCAAATCACACCAATCTTTTAAGGAGGACCCAGCACCACGGAGAGCAGCTTGAGCCACTAATGAACGACCTGGCTCCTGCTGCTGCATCTGCTCACCAAAACCATGCCTTTTTTCTTTTTTTTTTTTCCCAAGGCTTCAAGGTGAACATGTGTAAAGTGAATGATGAAAAATACTTTTTTTTCACTTACCATACTCTAACCGCCCTTACAGAGCAGCACACATCTCCAACCTGCCTGATCATGGTAAGACACGGCTCACACAGCTGGTGGTGACACAATGAAACAGGTTGCCCAGGATGGCTGTGAACGCCCCGTACCTGGAGGCATTCAAGGGCAGCCTGGTCTGGTGGTTGGTGACCCTGCACATAGCAGAGGGGTTGAAACTATGTGATCATTGTGGTCCTTTTCAACCCAGGCCACTCTACGAATCTATACTTAATTTCATATACCGTATACCACTACTGCAAGGCCAAACGACGGCAATTACACTCTAAACAGAGGTCATACTTCTGTTTGAAATAAAGAGGATTAAAGACACTTCAAGCCAAAGGCTCTGCTGACACAGGAGTGGGTCCCAGCCATCAGAGGCTGGCACGCAAATCCCAATGGAGCCCTGCTCACCAGGGCTGCTCTCTGCAGGGAATGGCTTTTTGCTCCATCAGGTACCTGCACTGCTAGAAGCCCGCTTCCTGCATTTCCCAAACACTTCTCAAGTGTTCCAGTACCATCTCAGATGATTTTCCTTTAATGCTTTTTCTAGGCACAGCAATAATATTCTGCAATATTTCTCAGGTTTAAAAATCCATTGAAACCAACACACAAAGCATAAAAATAATTTTTCAGGGTAAGGGCTTAGGCACAGAAGATCAAACCTTGCACCTAAGACTCTGCTGCCAGGTACCTGAAGCCAAAAATAAAAAGCTCAGCTGTAAAGAGATTGAACGCAGCCAAGTTAATTTTGTACAGAAGCATAGGAAAGAAGAGGGCAGTACACCGTGAGAGACTTGGGTTTCAGATCTCCCATCTTTCTGGTAAGAGATGTACAATACTGACAGCACAGATGGCACCAGCTCAGTCCTAATCAAAACTAATGAAGTTGAACTTGATACACAACCCTGTAATGAGCAGAATGTATTTTTGTTTTCCCAGTCATTTGAAAGTTATCACACAGCAACAGAATCATTAAGCCAGCACATTAACTGCACAATGTATTGTAGCAGAGGTAGCACTTGGGAACACCTGAGACAGGCTGTAGAAAACAAGGATACATATATTTTTTAACTGAATTGTATATGGCTTTCCTGTCCCAATACAAAGTATCATTAGCATCACATATCCATAACCCATAAAGGAAGAAGTCACGTTCAGATTTCTTACTTAACAGAAACTTCACAAGGCATCACATTTTAAAAAAATTACCCACTCATTAGCATTTAAATTCATATATTGCATGTACCCAGCAAAGATCATGGTAATGAGCTAGATGACATTTCACTTTGCTAGCAGCTACAGCATTAAAGTGTTCATGCTTGAGGGACAGAGATAAATGAGGAGAACATGGAATAACGGAACAGACTCACCAAGACCACCACCGTGTCAGTGCTTCACTCGATGCAAAACTAAGTAGTCTGCATTTTTGCTTTGATTCTTTTTACAGTAAGAATATAAAATACTTCGTAACAACTCATACCGAGTCACCGCAGCACTGCTCCTTTATTCTGGGACAACACAGCTGTCCTGCACTGTGCTCCGGGGTGAGAGGAGGCAGCAACAGCTCAGGTGCTGGACTGAGCATCTGGCAAACACACAAAGCACAGACAAGCAATAGGAGCTGCAAAGTGACAGGAGTCTGCTTGACCGACAGGAAACTTTAAGAAGGTATCTCTGCTCTACCTTCTCACACAGCCCAAAGCGTGGAGGTTCAGGACTGCGTGCATCTGCAGCTGGACTGCTCTGCCACGACAGACTGTGCACAGCTTGAATGGCAATGCCTTCACACTGAAACCCAACCACATGCGCCTAGGTTAAGCACTGAGCAAACCGTGTTTTACCTGAGCTTTGTTAAAAGTTTGCGATGAAAACAGGGAAATTAGGCACCCTAACAAACCCTGCCTGATGCTTCCCTTCTGAGCAAAACAGCAGGAGAAAGAAACATAGTAGAAAAGATACCACTCGTGCAATGAACCCATCCCCGCTAGCATTTTTATTAATTACATTCATAAACATATATTGTGCCTTGCAATTAAAATTCCGTGTGCCAAGTTACCATGGCAGCACAACTTCCCCCGAAGAAGAAATTGCCAGAGCTCAGCTGCGTGTGGTGCCTGGAGCTGAGCAGGAGCCTTCTGCAGCAGGTTTGCAGGGCACCTGGGGGGGACAGGGCACAACGGAGAGGAAAAAACAGCTTCCTCGGTTCCTGGTGTAGAAATCAATGCAGGAAGAGCCTGCTGCATTTCCAGGGAGGCTTCAGAGGAATGCAAATGATGCCTTTTCCCTCCGATGGTCTGCTCCATCTCCTAATAGCTGGCAGCAGTGCGGGCAGATGGGCTGCAGCTATAAATAGGGCCATGCCAGCTGCCCGCCCGTCCCTGTGCTGTGCCCGCCGTGCTGCTCTCTGCCAGCCCTGGGGCATGCAGTGCCCGGGCGAGAGCCAGATAATGAGGTGAGCAACGAGCTGCTTGCACTGTAATTAGCTCCTGGGATGATATCCCTTGCTGTAAAGGAAGCTATGAATGCCGAGAGAAACTCAGAGGTATAATTAATAATGCCGCGCGTTGTCTGCAGGCGCTTAACATTCAAGCACAATTCTTCACCATGACACCATTCTTGCTTTTGGTTACATAGAAATTAGTAATAGATAAAAATAAACCTCGAACACCAACCGCAGCAGCCAAAAATAATCCAGCTGGGGAGCCAAGCCTAGCCCTCTGCATGAGTCAGCAGCAGGCAGGCGGGCGCATGGCGAGGCGCAGGGTTTGCCCATCCCCATCAGAGCAGCGCCCGGCACACCGACAGACCCTCCTCCTGCTGTTCCAAGGAAGATGAATGACCCAAAAGCATCTCCTCTCTCCCAGCGCGGCTCACTTTGCACAGACGCACCAAAGCCTGCATGCTGCTGCGAGGCTTGCAGTGCAAAATCTTTCACGCAGCCCCCAGGATGCAGGTGAGCCCTAGGAGCGCACCTGTCTGACAGGGCTGATCAAGCTGGCATTTCACCAGAAGGACACACTGCAATGTGTTGGCTACAAAACCACCGCCAAATGATGCAGCTAATTTGGGAAAAAAAGACATGGCGTTTTGTTATTGTTTTTCTCTCCCCCTCTCTTTCATGATTACAGACTTGGGGCTTTGATTCTGCTTTCCCCGTGTCCAGCAGCAGAACTGACACTGAAACAGCACCGTGATGGCCTTACAGCTCCAAAGGAGAAGCTCTCTCTACACATTAAGTGTTGACACCATTCAGAAATTACACCGAATTCTGCAATGTGTTTCTTACATTTCCAAATCTACGTTCGCAGAGCTGTTATCAATAGACTGAGCAAGCACATTTCGCTTACGTTTTTAAACACTGTAATTTTCCTTGAGTACGTTTGTCATATTGCACATACTTCCTCAATAACCCTAATGCTTTCAAAATGGAGCTCTCGTTTCTCTGCTAATCTATGTAAACATTCTACACAGCAGATCAAGGGAAGCAATTACTCTTCTGCACTCAGAGCTGGTGATGCTGTATCTTGAATACGTTGGGCACCGATGGGATGTTAGGAATGCAGAGCACCCAGCACAAACCACAGCAGATTCAAAACCACGCTGGAGGTCTCCAAAACCTCACCAGACCAAGGTGCAGATGCCCTGATTGAGGGATAGTGCCAGTTGTGTTCTGGAAAGGAGGCTGGGATGGCTGACCTTCAGACCAGATGTCCCTTCCCCATCTCTTTGAAAGGCCCTTCAGCCATACAACGCATCTTGTCCAGGAGCTGTTTCTATGTGGGACCTCTGCTATACGGATTAGAATTCTCCAAGCAGACCTGGGGAAGGGAAGAAGAAATTCTCAGGTGGTAAGCGAGGATTCCACCCAAGAATCAGGCTCCAAACTTTGGTTTCAAGTCACCTGCTGTACTCAGTTTCCCCCAGCTCGCAGCCTGGTTCCAAAGGATGGCACCTGCAGGCCCTGCCACTTCCCCCTGATGCCCACCAGGATCCTCCAAGCCCCTGTATCCTCAGTGTGAGCACACACGGGGCCTCTGCTCACAGCAGCTCAGTTCATGCACAGAGTGAGGCACCAAGCAGGCGGCAGTCACTTCAGCAGCTATGGAACAAGTCAGTAGGAGGAGACAGCAAATACTCACAAGGTAATCTTTCTGACAAGGTAATCTTGAACACACTTTAACCCACATATTGCTAACTTACACCGTCTTGACACTTTAAATATCCACTTTTCCTTCACATGAGAATCCTCCTTAGCAGCAGAGCCTGAGAAACAGGAACGTTCACTGCCTCTTCCTGGGTAGCTGGCAGAGTTTGCGTTTCTCATAAGTGACTATCAAAGATTTTTTTCAATTATATGCTCAGATTGCCAAATTGGGTAAAACACACCCTCTGCAGAACTTTCATCTCATCTCTGAAAAGATAAAGTCATCTGTCTGAACAAGATAAAAAGCACACAAGAGGTTTCTTCCAAGCACAGAGAAATACGAATCCATGGGGAACTTGAGGCATCGTCAACAAGGCTTAAAAAAATTCTTACCTCTACAGAAACATACAGCCAAACTCCTGCAATTTCAGTGTTCCTCAGCTAATAGGGAATGACAGAGTGGCTGAGGTTGGAAGGCACCTCTGGAGATTGCCTGGTTCTCTATATAGCCACGAGCTGCTCAGGATCACCTTCAGGCAGCAGCTCAGCACCTCCTGGGATGGAGATCCAGCAGCTTCTGGCAGGTGATTGTCATGACATCCAAAGGGAAAAAAAAAAGAAAAGAGGGCTTTTCCTTTTGGAGATGTGTGCATTTAGAGGACATGAACAAGACTTCTTCCATTCCTGCAGCACACAAGGCGTTTCCATCACAGCGAGGCTTCCAGGCCACAAACAAGTGTTTTGACTGTAAAACATCAAGCTCCAAGCACTACAGGAGAGCAGCAGAACAAAAGGTTTTTATCATTACTCTTCATGCTTTAATTACCTTTATCAAATGCCATCTGAGACTAGCTATTTTTAAATCCCTCCACTTCATCTGTAATTAAACTGACTTAGCACAGATTTGATTCTTCCCTACACAGCTCTATCCTAAATAAAACTCGGTATTTTTGTGTAGAAAGTTCCTGAGGATATTTACAGACCAGTCAGTCTGAAAACAGCAGCATCCAGAAACACAACTCTGGGTTTGAGCTGTCAGTCAAACCCAAACAAAACCCACAATTGGGAAACAAAAACAATATACTGAAACCATAGGATCACCAAGATTGGAAAAGGCCCCCAGTATTTAGCACTGCAAAACACTCTGGCAGCAGAGGCAGCTGGAGATTAAAAGATTTGGTTTTATGCAGTGGAAATGTAATTTGTGATCATTTTAAATACAAACTGACACCGTGTCTCCTATTATTACCCATGCGGCGTTCTTTTTTATGCATCCCTTTGGACGATGAAAACCAAAATGTCAGTTTCCTTCTCATTCATTAATTACTTTCAGTCATTTCTTCTGCAGCTAATATCTGTTCCTAAAAAGTGTAATATTTGCAAAGAAGAAGATGAGACATTAAGTACTTTTATTAGCTCCTAATTACTCCTATTACAAACTGTCGCTGTTACTTAGTGATTTCTTCTTTTCCTGAGCAAAACCCATCTTAAAGCAGGGACAGAATTCAATGCAGCCTTTCCATACCCTACCCAGAGGGCAGCCAAAGCAGCTCTTGCACAAACGCTCACAGGATGCTCATATTGCAGGAGCTCACGGGGGGAAAAACAAATCCATGCATCGCCACGAGAAACCACACGGAGCAAATGAAATCCTTGGCAGAGAGGCTATGGACACAAGTTTAAAGGGTGGAGAACAGGAAGAAGGCACAGAGATCCCAGAACATAAAAAATTCAGGCTGTGTGATTTAAAAGCTTCTCTCTTTGACCCATTCAGAGCTGGATCAATAAATGCTTTTGAGGAATATTCTTAGCATCGTGTGACTTGCAGATACGCGTGAACTCAAAATATAATGCACATCTCCACTGTTCTGGCACCCTAAAGGAGTGCTAAGTATAGCTCAGAATCCGACTGTATTTTCTGAAATACCTAATTTGTTCCCTCCGTGTTCTTCTGCTTTGATAATTGTTTCTTTTCATCTCTCCCTGACTCACGCACAGAGGCGACCAAAGGAGAATGAACAAATAGAGGTGGGAGGAGAGTGGAGAAGTGGCACCGACTTGAAAAGCTCTGAATGCCTTCAATCATCTGGAAAATCACAAGCAGCAACCTTTTAACTTCTGTAATTAAAGACTCATGACACGTACTGCTGAACAGCTTCAGCAGTTCACTACTACATACAATTACATTTTCGAGGCTTTTCCTCATTTTTTGCTGCTTCTTTATTTTCCAATACAGCATTTCAATGGTTGCACTTTGGATGTCATGCTGGAAAACAGAAAAAATAAGTACACATGATCGTGTCCACAACATTAAGATATTAACTCTCATTTATAAACCCGTGGCATCTAAGATCTTGGGTTCCTCCTTCCCATTCCTTCTTAGTCGCCATTTTCTGCCTGATTTTAGCAGCAGGTATTTCAAAAATGCAGTATGTAATCCTCAATAGAGAGCCTGCTGTGCCATGTTCCATGCAAACCCGCACAGGATTGCATTTGGTAACTGGTCACATTTCAGTAGGAAACTGAGTTTGTACGACCTAAAAATGGTTCCATACTCCCTACAATTCAAAGACAACGGCAGGACAATGCGCTGCACTGCAACCCAGAATTTGGATAAATCAGCATCTCCCAGCTGAACACAGGGAAGTCATAAAGTGATGATATGTATTAAAATACACATCATGTTTTCATTTGGAGAGAAAGAAGTTAAACACAAATTGCAAAAAACAAAAAAGTATCTTCAATCAAATTGAAAGGCATGGAAATAAGGGAACATAGAAAGCGTGGCTGTACAGTAAGGTGAGTGCAGGCTCCTTCTCTTCAAGGAGATGCTTCTCCAAGGGGAAACAGCAGTAATTCTATCACTGCTCAAGCCCAGAAGATTGGAGTCCTGGCAAACAGAATGAATTTGAAAGTAATCCATGTCAGACCCGTTAATACCACAACATACATCTCCTTGACATTAACTGAGACCAACAGACACAAATAAAGTGCAGACAGCAGATAATCTGTTTATGTTTCTGCTCTGCTTTTTAGGTAAGAATGGATTTGGTGAAATGAAAGGGCTCGCTGAAAGCTGTATGCAAAGTTCTTTTTCCAGCATTTATTTAAGAATTCTTGAAATTAAAAGGATGAAAACAGTGGCTGGTTATTCCTCCTGAACAGCCTCCCATTGCTACAAATAAGGTTCTCCATCACCAGGTGTTTAAACTTCTTTATCCTATGCAGGTGAGTTTAAGAAAATCAAGTCACTATTTACTTTTAACTCCAGAAATACAGATTTTATCAAGGCCTTATCAATAAAAGTAGAGCACCTGAGAACAGTGGGAACCCCAGTACCTCTCAGCACACATTTCCTGGCACGGTACAAAGAATTAGCTCTCACTAAGCTATGATCCACAAGTTTCCATTGCTCACTGCTCTATGGGCAACTGCAGCCTTTCCATGGGCAATCTGAAGCACACTTAGGGAGAACAGCCCTCAGTCCTACCCCCAGCCCAGGGCAGACTGACAGAGCCATGGGGCAGGAGCTCAGCCCCACAGCTGGGGCTCTCACCTCACCCTCATCAGCATCGCTCCTGGCTTTGCCCTTAGCTCTTCACACAAGCTGCCATGGGTTACTTTGCTGAGAATAAATACTGCTTTTTTTTTTTGTCCATGTATCCATCACAAAGTATTTTCCCAGCCTGCTGCTACAAAAGCAGACTTACAAATGGATCCACACATAATGGATGGGTAGACAACTCAATGAAGGCAGCAAAAACTACTGCTCTTTTAAATACAAAGGGGGAATATGAGAATAATAACTATTAGTACACATTCAATAGTTGCAACAGACTAAATTCTATACGGTTATATAATGCATTAGATGCCAAAGGAGTCCATCCAGCATAAAGAAAGAAGCAAACTATACTAGCGTTTCACTTCTGAGAAGAATGTGACCCGCTATAATTAAGACAAATGCTTACACTATGGGCACATATAGCACATAAAACATAATTCACTGTAACTGAAATAGGAACATTTGATACTACAGCCCTTCCTAGGCAGGTAGGTGCCATTGCCACTGAAGACAGCATCACCCTGCTGACCTCACCATCCGCGTCAGCCCTGCAGCCCATCCTGTGTCCCCTTAGTAGAACCATGCAGAGTTTGGCAACATAAGCATGTACTGAACTATTCCGTGTTGGAATGGCAAGAAAATTCTCAAGTACTGCTTCAAAAAACCAGGTGAGGAGGCTCTACAAAACTTTGTCTACATGCTGAACACATGTTCCATGACAGTAACTTTCATCCTGCCAACTGCACATAAGCTCTGATACCATTCAAGCACCATCTAGTAATTGGAAGCGTTTGTGTGTATTGTTTCTATTTTAAACCTATTTTAAAGGCTTCATCATCACTTCATGACCTAGCTCCCTTATCTTGTCATTTCTATGGCATTCACTGCAATAAATAACAAGGCCAGCTTTCAGCACCCAATTACAGGGACAATGTTACCCTGTAAATGCATAAGACAGATTTTCATTAAATTTGCTCTCACCAATACATCGCTACCAGTGATGCACTCTGATAGATTTTAGCCTTGTTTCCTGTGGAAATAAACGCTTCCCAGCCCATGTGGGGCTCCTGCCTCCCTCCCTCTTGATCTCAAGGGACAGGAGGAAGGGATGCTCTCCGATCGACAGCTAACATAGAGCTGCTCCACACTGCCCATCCTACTTGTAGACAAACTGTTTATGACTGTCATGACAGAAATGGAAAATTAATGACTTCAGACCCGTTATTTTCACTAAATTACATTCTTTCTTGCCTCTGCAATCACTGTTGGGCAGCACAGATTCGTGGAGGTGCTAATTTCTTGTGCCTGTGAATAGCTAGCTGCTTCCTAACACAAGTGGATGACACCTTCATGTTCACAGAATGGCCCAGGTTGGAAGGGACCTCAAGGACGATGAATCTCCAACACAGGTGGCCACAGGCAGAGCCACCAACCTCCATGTTTGATAGCAGCCCAGGCTGCCCAGGGCCCCATCCTAGAACACTACGTCGATGACTTATGGGTTACTCTGAGTAGGGAAAGGTAATGTCCTTCACAGGATCTCCCTTGCTTACATTTTGGGTAAAACATTCTTCTTTGTGACACAGACTTTGCCTGGAATTCAGGTAACTCTGAACAAGTTGTCCTCATTCCCATTTCTTCTCTGTAGTTCACTTTGAGGAAAAGTACATTACCTTTTAGCATTCAAATTAGTTACTCTCCGTTTCTTCCAGAAAGGGCACCACAGCTTACTCTTCCATCCAAAGATCTGCAATCTTTACTTTGGGCAGTCAGCTGGGCTTTAATCATTATTAAAACAAGTGCACCCTGCTATCTCCTTGTTAGCACCAGCCCTTAGCTGTTGCCATGGGGAGGCAGAAGGGCTGAGGCATTTGCACAGGCAGGGCCAGAGGCTAATGATAAAAACCTGCCATCGACAACGTCTGCAAAACGGAGAGGCTGAGGAACACCACCACACTAACTGCAGATACGTGCATTCACAGTGGTAATACCTGTCTTCTGGTGTCTGCTCAAAGAGCAGCCCACTCCAGAAATACATTTCAATACGACACAGCCCAGCAAAACCAATAAGGATACAGCAGGTACACCCCGACAAGAAAGAAGTGGAAAACAGCTTGCAACAAGTCTTTGTTTCATTTGATTTCTTGTTTCCACACGTTTTCATCCCAGTTGAAAATGCTCCCAATTTCAATTACAACTCTGAATGTCTTTGAAATGTTTTGATCAACAAAAACTTACTTGCTTCGCAACTGCTCATCATTAAGTATTAACTGCTTGTGCCCTAGAGACTTCCAGTTCCCAATTTAAACTGGAAGAAGTAATATACAAATATTTTATACCAATATCCATACTCAGAAAGTTAACTTTGCTGTTCCCTCCTGGTCTCACCCAAGTGTTGAACACCACCTCTGCTGGCACACCACGACTCTGCCGGGCTCTGCTGCCCTTGCAGCCAGCAGGAAGCACCCAGCCATGGGCTCAGGAAACATTCAGGCTGCTCAGTTATACCAGCTCTTCACCTCCAGCCACACTGCTGCCATTCACCACGCTCTCAGAACAACACAACGCAGATTCTTCCTGGAGCATCATTTACTGGAAAAGACTGAAAGCACCCAGGTTGCTTAGAAGACCTGAAAAATCAGGCCAGATCTGCTCAGTAAGCCCAAATGAGTATTCAGGAACTTAACTTTAAAGCCTCAGTATTCCCAGTGCAGTTTTGCCACTTTCTGTTATATCCTCCAAAAAGGTATCATAATACACAAAGCTCTCCAAGCCACTTGATGTAATTTTTGCCTCAGGAAGTGCTGCCTGATAACCATTTTGAGAAAAAGAAAACAGAGAAATGGTTCTTGTTTTCCTAAATCATCCACTGCTTCTAAGGTCTGAGAAAGTGACTTTTCAAAGAAGAAAATGCCAAAATGCAAGAAATCAGACCGAAAATAGGTAAGGATGGCTGTGGAAGCTTCTCTCATCTCTCTTGCTCAGTCCTATGGGAGAAATAAATTAACTAATCAAACACGTAAGAAGAGCATCAGTCCAGAAGCCAATAATTGACAATCCTCCAGTCACCAGCATTGCTGGTGCTGCAAGGCTTCTCTTGGTCCTATTTGCTGTGCTTGAGTCCAGGTTCCTGCAGCACCTCCTGGCCCTGCTGCAAGCCCTCCATGGAGCCCTGCCTATGCCCAGATGGGCTCTCTGCATGTGGTGCAGTGGGAGAAAGACATCCTTCCTCAGCCTCCCATTTTACACAAGCCCCAACAGCAGCCCTATGCAACAAGGCTTCACTCAAACAAAAAGCAGAAATTCGGTGTCTTCGGGCTGGTTCTGTGATCCAGGACCACATCTCAAGCACAACACACATAGCTTCTGCCTTGCTGGTACGACATTCAGTGCTCACACCCCTGAGCACTGTCCAGGAGCATTTATCTCACTGAAAATGTCCCACCTTCTGATTTCCTTCTGAATTTGGGACGAGCACGAGGTCTCAAATCTTGAAAGGCAGAACTACAGAATGTAGAGTGAAAAAGAACTCAGCACAGACTCGTATGCAGCCTTACATGCCCTTTACCTGCTGTGAATTCAGTACTAATAACAAAACAAGCGTGAACTGAAGAGTGCCCATTTTACAGCCTATCTGATCAGGCTCTGAGTCTTCAAAAACAAGACCAAAATAAAAAGAAAAGAATATTTTCTGGTCAATGTTGAAGGTAAGTTTAGAACCAAGCTGGTTACCAAAACCAGTAGTATATTAGGAGAAGCAAAGAATCAGGCCTAAATATAAAGCTACATTATCTAAATGTTAATGTTATACCTACTTTAAATATTATAAGCAATGGTTAGCAAGACAAGATACCGATCTACTGGCAGCAGACATTAAATTCAGGCTCTAAATCTCAACTGTGAATTCACAGAACTCCAAGAACAAGCAAATATAAAAGTAACACAATGTATGCTAATGCTGCCCTAATTTTGAAGTAAAATGATTAATAAGAAAGCGGGTCAACTCCAATACAGCCAGAGAAGCTGCTGCTGCAACGGAGCATAAAGAACTGACGAGGCTGAACAAAGAGAAAGCACAAACATAACCTGAGCTTGATTTGTACGCATGAGATTATTTCCTTGCAGACAATGAAGAAGGCACAAATAATAAACTGAAGCGTGACCACCAATCTTCTGTTATTCCGAAAGCTCTCGGAGGCTGTAAGAAGGCTTCCTGTCGCAGGAGTCAAGGAACCATGTTACATGTCTAACAAGAAACCTACACAATGGTAAACAATACAAATACAGAGGGAAGATCACAGTCTTGCATATGAAACAAAACTATTTTTCCATTAAAAAAAGAGTACATTTACTACCAGGTTTCAGATTTCAACTCTGTTTTTGAATGTTCAAATATCCTATCAGTCAACAGAGACAGTATCAGATGGCAGTAATGAGAAATACGATACAATCTCCAATGAATGAATTTGCTATGCGATGCCTTTTATGCTCATACGATCTTATTTCACATCAAGGGAAAACAGGAAACGCTGTTAAATCATAAAATAAGAGCAATGCAATCGATGCAGAAATAGGCTGGGATACAAGGGTTCAGAAAATCTGTAACAAAACATCGCCAGTCTCTCTGGAATTCAGACATTCTAATCGACATTCTAATATAATTACTTTCCAGACTTACATTATCATGTTTTTACTGCAATAACCTGTATTTTAAGTTTCTCATTAAGCTTCTAAAATAATGTAAAAAAATGCATAATGTATAAAATAAGCATTTTAGCTACTTCACAGAGATGAGAAATGTGACTTTTCTGAACATACTTTAACATACTGTTTTCAGTTCAGCACACACACAGATGCATGTTTCTACCATGCAATTCTTCTGTTCTCATTAGTAATGCTGCTGATGCATTTGTCTCTACTGCAATGGAGCTAGACATGAGTCATGTCGTGTACTTGCCTAAACATCTAAGTCTAGGGCTCTCCGTATTACTGGTCACCTGAATAGAGAGAACTGAGCAGAGGCTCCTTAGATTCCAAGATTCCCCCGAAGTCAATACAAATTCTGCTTGCAGAAAGAATGAAGAATTAGACCAAAATATCTGTAATGAATAATTATAACAAGCCGCCAGCTTTAGAAGCTGCAAAAGGGAATCCTGCTGAAAATACTGCGAAGTTCCTACACAAGCACTTTGTTTTTCAACTTCTTTTTTATGGAAGAAAAATAAGAATTCCCACAGTCTTACTGGTTTCCACAGGTTTAGTAAATTCAGTAAAGCACTAACACTCATACGTGGAACTTAGCAGAGAAAAAAACACAAACATACCTTAAGCATCAGTTTTATTCACAGAACACTTATCACTGATGCTGGTTTTGAAGAAAACGTGAATGTGTTATTAGAGGCAAACCACATGTAACATCTCTACTTGCAGAGTGAAAGGGGTGGGATGAAAGCTCTCTACAAGAAGTAGAGTGAGAACACCCAGTTGTGGAGATATGCTGACGGGCAGAGCAAACTGGATGCTGTTTCCAACTCCATTAAATATATCAGCCCCAGCTCCACAGAAGTCTGGTTTGGATGCTGGATTTTATTTTTGAATGAATAATGTGTTATTCCAGAAAAAAAATGACATGCTGGTGACTACAAGAGGAAGACTCTAACCTTACCATGAGCCATCAAGGCCTTGCTCACTGTGGGATCCTGCTGTGAGCCTCACTGCTATATTTTGTCATTTCTGCATTTTAAAAAGTCGTTTAGATAGGGTTAGAAGCCCTTTTCGTAGTGGACTGGCTACAGTATCTGGGCCACCCTGCAGGGCTGACATGTGGGTTCCATCTCCCAATGGAACACAGGCCATGGCAGCTGAGTTCCGTTGGTACCTGGCAACACACAGCCCGGCTGCTCTGCAACATGGGTGCCTACCTCAGTCAGATGGAGAACGAGGAAACCAAGAGAGAACCATCACCTGCACAAACATCACTGGTCCATGCTCCAGAGCGGCTGCCTGAGGCCCCAGAGGCCACTGTGCCCTCCCCTCCAGTGACTGCTGCCCCAGTGCCTGCACAGCAGCAGGATGGCCAAGGTGGCACTGAGGACCCAAGGCACCCAAAGAGGCCGTCGTCTTTCAGCCAAGGAACGTAACAACAAAGCCAGTGACTGCCCAGCCCTCAGTACGCCCATCACACTGCCCATCACATCAGAAGTCCATTTGGTGCAATGATGCTGCCAACACCTATCTTGTCACTGACGAGCCAGAGCTCACAGAGGTGCAGCCAACAGCAGAGACTCTGAGAGCTCATAAATCTCAGCAGGAAAGATTCCAGTGATAGGTCAAAATATTGAAGCTGTTCGCAGTGGGGTGGCTCTGGAAAACACCAGGCCCAGCTCCCATTATATTCCCCTGGGAGGGAGGGAGTTCACATGAAATAAACCTTGGCAATGGAGGGATGACAGGAATCGTTCTGCATCTTCATTTCTTGCTCAGGGCACTCAGTGGGTGAAAACACCAGCAGGGTTAATATGGTTTCAGAATGCTTTAGCTAAGCTGGAGGTTGAAAGCAAACAACAGATCTCTTAAAACACACATTTCTATTTTGCAATTCAAAGTTGCACTCCTCTCATCTTTCTGATTTTCAGTCTTGGCACGGTGTCAACTAACTCTTCTCCTCCACACGATGAGCTCCTCTTCCACCACAACAGCAGCTCCAACAGCGATGATGCTTGGCTGCTCCAAGATGGCCAACAAAGAACCGGGCAGAAAAGGACAGCCCTGGTTGCCCCTGCCTGGTTGATCTCATGCACAGAGAGAGAAACTAGCCCAGAAGAGTGCAAATGAGATAGAGAGCACTTGGTTAATTCATAATCTAATAGTTAGTCAATTGTCAAAGAGATCTATAACTACACTGAATCAGAAACCTCATGCTGATGGTACTGACGCTGACAGTTTTCTTTCCTTTTTTGTAACTACCAACGTCTCACTGCTTTGGGATCAGCTGTTGTTTATTACACTAAAACTTCCCTAATACTTCTTACAGTAACCCAGAACCTCTTCCTGATAGGAAACAGACACCGTTTGTTCCACGGCCAGCCGAAAAGTCAGGGCTGCTTTTCTACAGGATCAATAATTACATTTCTCTCTTAAATCTCATCTGCCTTTCCAAATTTAAATCTTACCCCAAATAAATCACAAACAGATATTCCTCACCTACGTCGCATTCCAAATCTCTTTTTACCAACGTAGAACATTTCTGGCTTGCTATATAATAAAATAGATAAAAAATAGATCTACTTTTCTACCACAGACAAAATCAGCATCACAAGAGCACTCTGTTGTGACTTTTATTTTTAAAATAAATTTAAAGTATCACTTAATGCAGCAGATTCATCAAATCAGATGACCACCAAGCACAACCGTACCAATGCCCAACCATCACCACCATACTGTGTCCTCCCAGAAGTGCTTCCCAGGCCATGCTGAGAACTCAGAAGAAAGGAACTGCAAACGCATGAGGAAAGCACTTCCAGCTGCTCTACAGCAATAACCCTCGTATACCCTCAGTAAAATTGAAGGAAATACAGAAACGAGAAAACACCTCCTTAAATCCCGTCCAAAATGTTAATTCACCACCCAAACAGTTTCTTTATCTGTAAATTCACAAATAAAAGCAGTGACACATCATGTTTCAGCCCCAAAGAGAAAACTGGGAGAATCTGGCACCTGTGCCTGAGGTTTGCTGCCAAAACACCCAAATTCTAGTAAAAAAGGTACAGCAGCAACTTTATTTTGATACCATGGAATGCATCCTAAGTAGACCTAGGACCAGACACAGCTCCTTTGAAGCTTCCTCTCATATCTTCACAAAGGCTTTTGCAGAAGTGAAGAATATATCTAACTATCAGCAAAACTGAATCGAAAATTTGCATTCGAATAAAATTTTAAAAAAGCCAGAGATCAAGCACAGAAATGCAGCAGAGTCAGCAAATGATACTAATTAACTGCTTCTTCCTGAGATGCTAGGTACCAGAAAGTGTGGTCTCCTTAAGTCCTGAGTTGAAAAATTTAAGATCTTAAAAATAATTTTGTCATGATAGCATGGAATTGCATTTGTATCTATTAGATTTTTTTTTTAATGTTTTATGTCATCTTCATAAACCACTCCGAGTTACTGCCTGGAAAACATGAAGTAGCCAGTAATCCAGAGACAGCAGCGTGGGGTGAAGGCCTTTCCCTGACAGCCTGCTTGCTGCTTTGGCTCTGGTTGTTTCAGCACAGGCTGTACTTATCTGACTCCAGCCACAAAGCAGCCCTCAAAGCCCTTTAAATGAAGAGAAAGCTCCCACTGAAACCTGCTGTTATATGACCGTTTACAATCCTTAAGTATACACGCATGTGTATACATGCAAGCTGCATGATCGTTATAGGAACTGGAGAGCCAAAAATCTGCCTGGTTATAACACGATTGTTTTATGATCCTGCTCCCCTACTGAGGGCACAGGTGGAAAGGAGACCAATCTGTTCCTGACCTAACAACACCTCGTTACTCTCATCACACGGATCTCTCCTTGAAATGTTTATTTTTAACTTACTGCTTGCCATTAAGGATTCTAATCCACAGCCTCCTGCAAAAACCTTGCTGGAGCCATGGAAAGCATCGCTGCCTTCAGCAACCTGTCCCACTGCTTTTGGGGCAGATCACCTTCATGCAGCCCAGCCCAACAGGAGCCCCCGTAGCTCTCAGGGTGCAGGGTGGGATGACAGAGGAGCCCAGAACAGCTGAGGGAAAGGAGGCGAGGCAGGGCCCTGCTTCATCCTGTTGCTGGAACAATTTAAACCGCCCCAGGTTTAGTCAGTGAGCATGAATCAGAGATTTAAATGGCACGCTGCGCCAAAAAGGATCTACAGGGATGGGAAATAGGGGGGAATACATCTTGCAAAAGGACACAAATGCCTTAAGATTTGATGCTCATCATTTAAGCGTCCCAAATAAGCACAGACATCCAGTACCACGGCAGCATTAAGCAGTGCCTGGCTCCCAAAGCCCCAGGCCGGCTGCCCTGCACAGCGTACCAGGAGAGCCCAGCCGAGGCCCCAGCAGCTCCTGCTTCCCTGCACAGCTCCCAGCCCCACCACCCCGGCACAGCTGCTAACGAGAAGCTGCATGCTGCCACCAGTTAATAAGCACTAAGAGCCTGGGGCTGCAGCAGACCTCTCGCAGAGGTCAGAACGGATCCGCCTGAGCGCTGGAAACATCATTTGTCCATTTACAATTATAAATTTAAACGTCACACTAGAGCAGCTTTTAAATAATACATGCCCAAGTATAAATAACAGTTGAGAGATCATTCAAGGGCAGAAACCTTCACTGGATGCAGGTATTCAAAGACACTCCAACCTAAAGCACGGGAAATGTGAAATACCTGCATGCTCTATGAGCGATGCACCTCGTTGTCTCTTTGTCACTCCATCATACTTTCCCAAGTCGCTATCCAATTTGTCATGCAAATATTTCATTACCTGGACTTCATCCGTGAAGCATTTGAGCTTATTCTTATACAGAAGAAGAAAAACGAGACCACAGGCAGATGCATTCCATGCCAAGAAAAGGAAGAAACTAAAAGCAATATCATCAAGAGGCAGAAATGCCCTCAGTGCTGACATTTCTGATCCTCCTCAAAAACTTCAGTTTGTCCCTTTTTCTAATGTTTCCGCTCACAAAACTCAGATTACGGGCCGGGGCCGAACACCAAAGTAAAACCTCTTTCCCTGGCAATCACTGCATGCATAGAAGTCTCCTTTCAATCAGAACCATCTGCGCTTCGCTCACGGCGAGCTGCAGGGTGATGAGCACGAAACGCCCGCAGCGTTTCTGCCCCGTCCTTCTCAGGGGGGTTACGCCTGGCAGGAGGCAGGGTAAGATGCTGATAAAATCCCAAAGATCTGCAGGCATTTCCACGGCCTCAAATAGCATTTCCCAGCCTGCTGTCAGCACAGCTGAGAGCACGAGGGCCTCCTTCTACTTGCCACTGTCCTTCGCAGTACTGCGATAAAGGAAAAGCCCAGAGAAATGGTGGATGTGAAGGTGAGACGAACGGTTGGCAGTGTTTCCTTGAGGCTCTGTTGAGGAAGAGTGCCCTCAGCAGCCCCTCTTCTGCTTGTGCACTGCCCTGTTAGCACCTCAGGCCCGTGGAGTCCCACTCATGTTTTCTGGAAGGATTTTCCTGCTATCAAATGGAGAAAGGAGTCGGTATATACCACAAAAAAAAAAAAAAGAAATGTATAGATTAAATAGGGGGGAAAAAAAACAGGTTTTATTTGAGCTTTGTATTCGACTTATCAAACATCGCGTGCTTCTCCCTCCCTGCAAAGGCAGCTCCAGGCTGGGCACATCACCGCCGAGCTGCTGCTGGCAAAGGCTTCTTCCCACCGCAGCAGCACCCCGAGGCAGAGATACAGACATTCAAATAGCAGCACAAAAATCCATAGATGTGCTGGCTGGGCTACAAGTGTATCAAAGAATCATCGAATCAATATGTAATACGAAAAGATGAAAGAGCTCCATGTTGAGAACCAGCTGAGGGACAGTATACAAACTAATTCATTTCCCATCAACTCGATATCCCGATGCAGCGACTGGCTTTTGTTCGCATTGAGACTCCACTTGTCTTATGCAGAATAATAAGCTAATGAAACCACAAATCGTTGCGTCGATCCACGATTCTCAACAACCAATTGCTACCAGTGATTGGCATGCCTCTTCACCAAAAAAAAAAGCCATTTTTACTGGCTTTGCTGAGGGTGAAAACAAAGCACGGCTACAGATATTCAGTTGGCAAACAGTAACACAGTAAAATATTTGGAGGAACAAAATAAATGCTATTTTTAAAAGGTCTTCATAAACCGTACCACAAAAGGCGGCTCATTAAAGAACAGTGAACTGTTCAGCAGAGGACACACAAAGATTCTGCCCAAAAATAAACCTAGCATGACACCTCGTGCTTTACCACGTACAATCACAAGATGTGTTTGTAAGCAGAAGTGGGGAAAAAAAACCTTACTATGAGCAAATCAATAAGGAAGCATTTAAAACACCACCTTCTGCTTTTTGTGACCACCGTTTTTGTTTTTTGTGAGGAATGTTTTAAGGGGAAATCACCTGGCTGCTTCAGGAAATACAGGGGCACGTGGTACTCGATGAAGAGAAAGTCACTTTTCTGGTGGCACTTTGGCTGCCATTGCACGACTGGGGCTCTCGTGCCTTTTAATACAAGATCATGAAACTTTATGTAACAAAGACAGACTGAAAATCAGAACTGACAGGTCAGGAGAGTGAAATTTCTACCGGGCTTTTTTTATACCCACCAAAACATCCAGCCCTATCATTTCTGGAATAGAATTCAGCACCAGCTGGAGTCTTCAGACAGCGTAAGTAAAACAGCAACAAACCTCCCTTCGATAACATTTGAAATCATGAGTTTAAAAAGCACTGCAAGAAAATGAAACACACTTACTAAATTTAAAAATGCATGTGACTGACCACCATGTCAAATTCTGTCATCCAGGGAACAGCACCAGGGAAAGAAGGCTTGAACCTGGCTGGGGTAATTTGACACGTTCCAGATTTACATAGAACAGGTTGGAGTGAGTGAAATTCTGGCTTCAGATACGCAAGTCAGCGCTCCTGCACCGCTGTTCTGTCGAGGTTCAAAGAGAAAGAAAATGAGGAATCTGGGTACCTACAATGCGTATGCAGGGTAGGGGATTTCTGCCAGGTCTCGTCCCTTCAACAGCAGCCTGAGGACCAAGGGAAGAGCCACGTGCCAGCTCAGCACACAGGGAGGGAGGTACTGCTGCACCAGTCCTATGGGGCCGCACAAGCAGGGGTCGGCTAAGGCACTACTGATAGAAATGAGCTAGCTCGTGTATCTCAGCACGTTTGAAGCTACAGCACTGCATAAATATGCACCTGGTGCCTTCAAGTTGGGCTTCTTCTTTTTAATAAAAGGTTTGGTCAGCTACAAGGATTTCCTAGAGCTCTCCTTGGATTTCCAAAGGTCACACCGAAACCTGTTACTGGAAATGCCAACAAAACCCTGAGCACAAATGCAGAACTATTTCGTTGGTTTGAAACCAACCACATGAGCTGGGAGGAATGAGGCATTTTCCTTCTTGTTGGCCAAGTCTTGTGCACCGAGAACCTCACTAGGCAGGAAACTAAGCACATCACTACAGGGAGCACAAATACAGGTCTGGTTTTGAGGTGAGACAGGGTTCAGCAACCTTCTGGAGCAGCCAAGGAGGCTTCTGAAATAAACAGCAGCTTCTCTAAAGAAGGGAATACACACACTGCCACAGACATGAGTACGTGCAAAGAACGCTACTCGCTTCTCCATAATATCTGTCAGGGATAACCGTCAGCAACAGCTCAGTTTAGCTAGAGGAATGTTTCAAGTCATTTTTCAATCTGCTTTAAAGGCTGTGTGATGATAGAAACCAGCATACCAACACAGAAGGCAGAAGGCAGGCAGTCCTAGTTCGGGATTTTAAATGGGCAACTCCAAAGTCCTTCGGAAGGTCGCTGGAACCCAGAAAAACTTGCACAGAGAAGAGAGTGTAACATCAGGGAACTACAGTCAGGCTGGGTTTGATATACATAATACTACTTTATTCCGTTGTTTCATCTTTCTTACAGGTTTAAAAACGTACAGGGGTTCAGAACCACCTCCACAAAACAGAGAGTACATCAGGACGGGAGATCTAGAGTCAAACCACAAGTGTGCAAACGTGGTTAGCTTCCATTACAAAAAGTAATAGGCACGATATTACATATGCGTTTTGGTGAAAGGAGGAATCATAGTGCAGTGTTAAAAGGCACCAATAATCAATAATTGGGCCTTCTTCTTAAAAGCCAATAACCATCTAAGAAAATTACATTTGGTTCAAAATAATAATTTGTTTTATCGACCGGCATGCATCTGAACCCCTGGCAATTTATTTCACAAACCCAATGTGCGCCCTGGCGAAATAAAAAAGATTTAATCAGTGGACCTGAAAGTCAGTTCACTACAAAAGGAAATACTGAAGCTCGTTGCCTGCATTTGATACTGAACTGCCTTGTTCACCTTCTCCAAGAGCACTTGTCTGACAAACATCTATTCAACAACTGCACCGAAGGATTTCTCTTAAAACGAGTGCAGTGTTTTAATCCTGTAGCACTGACCCATCCCATGTGCTAGGAAAACATCAGGCACAGACCACAGCTTACATTTTCTCTTTAAAAAGAAAAAACAACAAAAAAAAGCAACCTGAAAAGAATACAGGATGTGCAAGCTAGGTTCACACAAAGGATTGGCAGCCACGACAGTAAGCTAGGCTTCCAAAAGAAAAGGTTTCGTTATTTATTTTTAATTTTCTAAGCAGTGATGCGCACTGCTGTGTGCGATTACCATATCTGCGTTAGGATTATTTGTGTAGACAGTGAGGGAAAAGCTTTAGTACACCCTAAAGGACACTACATCAACACTGTGTGCTAATTGAGCAGGATCGAGAGAATGACAGACAGAAGAAGTCCTTACAGGCAGGCAGCTGCTGTTACCCAGCTTACCTCGTAGGTGCCCTCAAACTGAACCCCTGCAACATGATGGGATCTAAAGATGCACGGGATGGAAGGGGCTGGGGGGGAGGGGGGAAGTGAGGAAAGGAAATGAGAGGGGGAGGTTTGGTGACAGTTGTAGCAGAATGTGCCCTTTTATCCAAAAGCATCACGCCCTGCGTAGGTTGTATGCGCTGCAGATTGTCTGTGTAACTGAAAATGGTACCAGGTGTGAGCAGAGACAGAGCTGGTTATTGATCTGCAACATCTACTGCAAGTCCTCAGGAATATAACTTACGGATAGCCACTTACTGTGTAGTTGATTGCTTCCTCGTAAATATACTTAAATTCAGAAGGCTACAGTATATTCTGACACAAAGATAGTAAGACAACTTTCCTACAAGGGAGAAAAGAGAAGGTAGTAACTAACTCATTTGTTTTGTGAGGACTCTCCTGCCACGCAGGAGCTGCATCATGCCCTTTGGAAGGTTTAAGTTCTGACTTTCTCTGTTGTCTCTGCTGAATGGCTCTGCTCACAGTTTCAGAGCTACAGTCAGAGTCCAGCGACCCCTCTTACAGCAGCCTTTTCCTTTCCCAAAAGCACTTTTCAACTCATCTCTAACAGCATAGCAAACTATTCAAGTAAACATTTCTCCTCTGGTAAGTTCCCAGATACAGCAAACGCTATCAAAGCTCCACGCCTGATGGCACGCGCCAGCGTTCTTTAAATGGAGCAGGAATTGGCCCGTTTCCTTGGTTTAGGGTCCTGCACGTCCCTGTCCTTTAAACACGTGCAAGATGAACACATGGTCTCCGACAGTCTCCGTAGTCCCAGCCTGAAAACACTGTTGGAGAGGCTATAGATCACACAGTTGCAGAAACTATTGCTTATAGCAAGCCACGTTGTTAAGAAGGAAAGCGCGGGGTTCTCCAACACCCTCGAGCTCTCCAGCAGGAAGTATATGATATAGGGGAGCCACAGCATGTAGAACACGCTGGTGATCCGAAACAACACCATGGCATAGCGGCGGTCAGGGCCGTGCCCCGTCTCCCCAGCAGCGTCCACTTCGTGGCTGGGAAAGCGAGCCCTCCGATCGTTGATCTCTTTGGTGTGCTGCCGGCAGATCTTGAAGATGTGGAAGTACGTGAAACAGATGACAAAGGCAGCAGGAGCGTACAGTGAGCAGACGATAAAGCCAGTGAAGTAGGCATTAGTTAGCCAGGAGGTAGCACACCACTCAAAAATATCTCCGTGGTAACCAGGTTTTCCCCAGCCGAAAAAGGAAGGCAAGAAGATCAGGCAAGAGTATATCCAGATCAAAATGATGCAGATTCTCAAGCGACAAGGTGTGACCAGCTGATTATAGGAGAGAGGCTTTGTTATAGCCAGGTAGCGATCCACGCTGATGCAAGCCAGGCATGCCATAGACACGCTTTTTAGCACGGAGATGATGTATCCGAAAACTTGGCACGTCAGGGACTCGTGGACGCCTGTTGAATAGTGGAGCAGGGACAGCGTGGGGACCAAGCAGCTAACTCCAACAAAAAGGTCGGCGTAGGCCATGGTCTGAATGAAATAGCTGGTGGTGTAATGGTGCAGGAGCGGGGCGCAGTGGAAAACGAAGATGACAGTCAGGTTACCCGCAATGATCAGGAAGGTGAGCAGGACGATAACAACTGTCTCAAGGATACAGATGTCGACTGCGTTGTAGTGACCAAATCCCAGAGGGCAGGAGAGGTGCTCAGACAGGTTCACCACGCTACCGCTCATATTCAGAGTCCTCCATTCAACCCATCGCGAGCGGTTCATGTTTTGGGGTGGGATCACTGCGACTGCAGGCAGCGGGCAGGCGACCCGCTCAGCGGCAGCCAGGCTGCTCCAGCGTCCCACGGTCTCTCCTGCTGCCAGCGCTTACAGTTGGGAAGGTTCTACTGTCCCACAGCTGTTGATGCTCCTCAGCATCAGCGCATCACCTCTGGCACACCTTAGCTTTAAGGAAAGAAAGAAAGAAAGAAAGAAGGAAAAGAAAAAAAAAAAGAAAAAAAAAAAGCCAGAAAGAGAAAGGCCACTGATCAGCTGCTCCAGTGCTCTTGACCAATCCTTAGCAAACACAAGGCACTTCTAAAGCAAGTAAAGCAAGCAGGTACCATGAAATAGGGAAATAAAAACTGAAGAGCCACCTTCATTCCCAGGGTGGGGGGGGGGGAGGGGGGGAAATATCTGACTTTTATTTTCCTGAGAAAGTCATTGACTTTGGAACACAGCGGGGTGAGAGGAGGGAGGGAGGGAGGGAGGAACCTCGGCACAGCTCAGGGTTCCTGGACCAGCAGGTGCTAGAGGTCATCTTTTAACGTCTTCGGTTTAAATCAGAGTGACTCGAGAGTAAAGGAAGAAGTTCATCATCTAACGCTGCCTTTTCTGGCTCCGTCTGGGAGATGGCACTCCGTCTTATCCACGCTAATTGTTAGGAAGGTAAGGAAAACACTTTTGTCAAGGTTAATTCCAACAGACTCACCACCGTTTGGGTATGAATAATGAATTTTATTTGGAGGGAGGCGGGCGGGGGACAAGGCAGGTCTGTCCTCTGACTGCCCAGGAAGCAAGCATACATCTCACATACAACGAGGAAGATTGCGTCTACTCATTTAAAAGATCAAAATGAACTAAGAATAGAATTTGGAGACTTCTGTCAGTATTCACAATCCCTTTAAGCAGTTATCGCCTGTTACAATGATCAGTGCCAGAAGCATACCTCAAGGTCCCCACAAGACAAAATAAATCCTCTTGAATTCTATTTCAGCAACGGCAATTTAAAATCATCATCTTTGGAAGCTCTGCCGTAGCAAAGCCCAGCGCTCCGGAGTTCACGGGTCCAGCCATGGCAGCGCTCACCTCTGTAGCAACACCTGAATCATTTCACAAACCCCCACACCACAGGGACAGAAACTTCCATCTGCATTCTGCTGCGATGCTAACGAAATGCTGATTTGACCAGAAAAGCTGCCATTGTTTACTACTCCATTATCCTGCTGCTTTGCTTCATCTTCTGCGTGGTTTCAGGGCTCTTACGTTTGTAGGAGATCGGCGTGATAAATAACAGCTTAAAATAATGGTTCTTCTAATTGCAGGACGTTACCTTGCTCGTCGCATTCGGAGCCGGGGAGAAAGCAGACGTTAACAGAAAAGCATCTTCTGGGTTCAGTTTTAAGTGGATGCTCGATTCGCTCCGGAATCGTTAGGCAGGTAATTAATTGCACACACTCGCGGATCCCGAAAAGCCCCAGCAATGCCAGAACCGCCTTCATCCGAGAGTTCTGGAGCCCGGCGGGGGGAAGCGAGGGATGCGCACACACCGATCCCAAGGTCATTCCGGGATTAACGCCGGCATCTGCTTTAAGTCTCCGCAAAACTCCCCGGCGCGTTCGGCAGCCCCGGCCGCGTCCGCAGGAGGGATTTCAGCTGCCAAAAAAGAAACATTTCCTCCAATCCTGTCGCGGCACTTCGCGAGAAACCATTCCCGTCGGAGTTAATTTCCTGCCGCGCATCCCCACGCCGCACGCAAAGTCCTTCGGGTTTCAGCACATCGCCGGTTATAACCTCGGTCTGCGAGCGGCAGAGAGCGCACAGAACCGTCACTTTTTTCTCCGCTTCTTCGTTACGGCGACGAGGACAGCCGCCGCCTCCCCTCCGCGCATCCTCGCCGCCCGCCCTCGGTCTCCCGCTCGCCGTGCTGCGGCTGCGGCCGCCGCCGCTCCGCTCCCCGCCAGCGCCGCTCGCACCTGAGCCGCCCCTCCCCTCCTCCGGGCCGGCGCTGCGGCGCCCGGGCGGCTCGGGGCAGCGGCGCCCCCCGCAGCGCAGCGCGGGAACGGCGGCGCGGGTGGACGGACGAAGACGAGGCCGAACGGGGCCCGGCGCTGTGAGGAAGTGCCCGCACGGAGCGACCAGAAGCCGCGCTCGTCCTCACCTCGCTTCCACCTAATTGAGGCTCCGTGTAACGCCGGGAAACGGATCACTTCGTTAACTGCGTGCCGTGCCCGACAGACAGAAAAAATAAAAATAAAAATAAAAATAAAAATAAAAATAAAAATAAAAATAAAAATAAAAATAAAAATAAAAATAAAAATAAAAATAAAAATAAAAATAAAAATAAAAATAAACAGTTTCCTAAACATTCATTATTTTTATACTGAAGTTAAACTCAGTTTGAAACTCGCCTGCAGTGCGCTCGGTATCATCGCCAGCTGCAAGTACAGATGCACAGCAGCAGCATCCCCCATTTCCCAGCACAGCCCTGGTGCCCCCATCACAGAATGGGCAGGGCTGGAAGGGACCTCAAGGATGATGAATCTCCAACACAGGTGGCCACAGGCAGGGCCACCAACCTCCACATCTCATAGCAGCCCAGGCTGCCCAGGGCCCCATCCAACCTGGCCTTGAGCACCTCCAGGGATGGACGGGGCATCCACA